>OY720431.1:62342375-62969807 GCA_963082735.1 Pocota personata | reverse complement strand
TCAATGGACGACCTATCACCAGAGTAAGATCTAAAACGGAAACAACCACCTTTGACCGCTGTTGTCTGGCTGGCGCAACATAACAGCCACCACAAAGGCAGAAATCTGCAAAGACACTGAGGTAGGTCGTTGTGGCTGTCCTCGTCGCCAGTGGTTTTTCTGGTTATCTCGACCGATTTACCGGACAAAATGGCATTAAACCGTGTTTACTTCATGTTGTGGTCGTTGATAATGTCGCGGATCCGTCGTCTTTTTGACTTCTCGACTTGATTGGTGGCTCAGGGAGCTGCCAATTGGCATGGCTAATGTTTGTTCTACCTTGTTAGTCGACAACTCTGTCAACAATGATGTTGTTGCCTGGATTCCATTTCTATCTATTGTTAGTTTACCATGCTGCAATGGGAAGCTCGCCGTCACCATTGTATATTTGCGCGACTTTCATCTTTGCATCTTTCTGACAGTGTAGTGTTTCGCTGAAACCAGTAGTACCTACACCGGAGCTGAGGGGTATGCGCGCACGTGTATGCATTTTATGATTAAACTTCGCTTTTGTTTGTTTTAATACTTTCAGAATGTCACTCATGTCAATCTCAGGTCAATGGGTTGACAACGTTGCCCGGGAAATACGGTCTTAATTTGCAGCAATAAAACCTCTATTAGGTATGGCGTATGGCGAATGACAGTGCAGTGATCCGAAGCAAGCAATTAATGCAGCAGCTTGACTGCAATTCTCGATGTGTGGCTCATTTACCTGTTTTGGGACGTTTCTGGTGAAGTGACGATTAATCTGTTTCGAAAGTTTTGTGCTTGTACTTCAAAATGATTTATTGCATAGAGCAGGGAAATTAAAACGCTTTCGACAACTTTTGCATCGGGTTTAATGAGCGCGCCGGGTCAACAAAGTGCAAACAAGTGCATTTGACTAATTGCAGATTTAATTACCTAAATGACAGCTATGCGGTGTGACGAACTAGATCCACAAATTAATGTCTTTTTTTTACAGGTAGGAGGGATGCAATGCATGGACTTCATGTTTTGTGAATTTGCATTAGTTGAAGACATTGTTTTTTTTTTTTTTTGCCAACTTATTTACCTCAGTTTAACACAGGTCAGGTTAAGATGACTTAATATTGTATTTTCACTTTAAAAAAAAAAAAACATGTTTGCAATTGAGTTAAGCCGAAAGGTTTGTTTCCTAGCATCTTTAAATTCCCAGTAGTCCTCAGTAAAGCCGCCGCTAGCTCAAATGAAACACAGGGCAAGTTCGGCTATTATAGAAAGGCTCCGCCAGCTCCACCTTTTTGAAAGTAGCTAATGCGCAACAGCTTTTTTTTTTATAATTCGCGAGCACCAAAAGGAATATGAATACCTTTATACTGTTACAGGGCACGGGCTTTTAAGGACAAGGGGAAGAGGAACAGAGGAGAAGCCTATGCTTTGAATGTTTGAAGGTTGTAGTGATGGGGAAATACAGAGCTTGGTAGATCATTCCACATTCGGAATGTCGTTCGGCTTATAAACGAATCCCTATATTTAACAGTACGACCGAAGTTAGGCTTTAGGGAAAACTGATGTGCATTCGAAGCATATCGCGTATTGTGGGTGAAATTTTGAAGGGGAAGAATGCAACGGGCTATTTCGCTGGAGCATTTTTTGTGGAAAAACGATAAAACAGAGAGCGTCAGGACAGTTCACAATGTCTCTATCACCTATAAGTTTTAACGCGCGATTCTGTACCCTATCAAGAATGTGCAGAACGGTCTTGGGTGGACCAGACCAGATATGAGCGTTATATTCCAGCTTAGGGCGGATGAATGCCTTATAAATTGCGGCCAGATCAGACGGGGTAAAATATTTCCTGCACCGCTTAAGGAATCCTAGACATTTTGCAGCATTTTTGGCGACCTAGAATATGTGATCGTTCCATCGAAGATGGTTATTAATACTCGTACACATACCGAGAATGGCAAGTCTTTTGGTTTCAATGATGCAAGTACCATCCATGGACAATGGTTGAGGGTTTTGGTTTCGCTTGAGAGACAGAAGACAGCATTGTGTTTTGGAAGCATTAAATTCCACTCTGTTGGTTGAAACCCATTTAATTATGCTGTCCAGGTCGGAATTTAATGTGTTTAACATACGTTGCCGTTCCCCTTCTACGGCCGAAGAGCAAGGACGTGAGTTAGGGAACGAATATGAAAAACTTAGGGTACTGTCATCAGCGAAGGAATGGATTGGATTAGAAGTTGCAGACAAGAGATCATTTATAAAAATGAGAAAGAGAGTCGGAGACAAAACAGAGCCTTGGGGAACACCAGCATTTATTTGGTGAATTACAGACTTGAAGCCGTCCAAAACAACTTGTATTGAACGCCCCGAAAGGTAATTTCTAATCCATTGAAGAAGAGACTCATCGATGCCATATGCACGCATTTTCGACAAAAGAGCCTCATGCCAAACTCTGTAAAATGCCTTTGAAATATCAAGCGCAACCATCTTGGTTTCGCCGAAGTGATGGAGAGATTGGTTCCACTTCTCGGTGAGATATGCCATCAAATCACCAGTGGACCTGTTGCTACGAAAACCATACTGCCGGTCATTAAGGAGTTTTCGTGAATCGAGATATTTCATAAGCTGACGATTTATCAGCGTTTCCATGACCTTGGAAAGAAGGGACGTAAGTGCAATGGGTCGGTAATTGGACGGGGAGGAAGATTCGCCTTTTTTGGGGACGGGCTGGACAAATGCTGTTTTCCATCTACTCGGAAAGAGCCCTGAAAAGTAGAATAGACAGAAAAGCTTACGCAGAGGTTTTGCCAGCGTAGAAGAACACCTCTTCAGAACTATAGGGGGGATACCATCTGGACCAGCGGATTTGTGTATGTTAAGACCTTTGAGTACTCCTGCAACTGTACGAGTGCGAAAGTGGACTTGTACCATGGAAAATTTGACGCTCTCAAATACAGGTGGAGACAAAGCAATATCTGGCAGCGTGGAGCTCGCTGCAAAGTGAGCAGCAAGCAGATTAGCTTTGTCTAAGGAGCTGACAGCTGGAATGTCATTGTAAATGAGCGTGGGGATGGCAGACGAAGCAGAATTTTTAATATTTTTGACGAATGACCAAAAATTTTTACTACCTTTGGGACATTGTAGGATTTTTTGCCTCAATTTTTGGTCATGTAAGAATTTTACACGTCGAATATGGGCATTGCAGTCTTTTCTGGCTTGTTTAAACTTCATTCGGTTTTCCTCAGATTTATTGTCTTTATATGACCGAAAACTTACTTCTTTTAACCTGATAGCCTCTTTACAGCTCTGGTCAAACCACGAGTTTGCCTTAGGTTTAATGCTCTTTATTCTGTCAGGAATAAAGTCATTCATACCTAAGAGTATAGTGTTAGTGATCATATCAGCAGCGGCATCCACGTCGCTATCGAGGAAGCATAGCGACCAGTTAAAACTCCTAAAGAAGCTATTGAGGCCGTTCCAGTTGGCTTTCTCGTATTGCCATACTTTTCTTTTAGGAGTACGAAGAACGCATTTGAGTTCGACTTTGGCCTCCAAAGAGCTGGTGCGTAAAGTTTTTAAAATAGAATTAACATCTGCAATAAAATGGCACATGTACATGGTCGACCATGAGTTGTTATTAGACAAGTTATATAATGCTGGCTTTAGAGGAGTACTCGTAATATTTGAATGGTTCAATACATACAGTGCCGTTCGAAAAATGTTGGTCAAACTTTTTTTTCGAATTTTGTCAAATTTGTTGCAATAACTACATATTTTTTAATGAGGATTTGTTTTCTTATGCGGTTTTAATCGTTTCATGATACATTTAGAGTGGTCAAATTTTCCACACGCGTTCACGGAAGCAAAAAGTTATTAGACCGAAAAGTGTTTTTTTTAGGTTCCTGCCTCATTTTTAAGGATTAAAGAAAAATGCTTTATTGGTGCAGTGTTTTTGTTTTTTTTATTGCTTCTCAGAAATATTCTCTATCTAATTAGTACTTTGTTGGACCTCCTCTTGCTTTTATTACAGCTGCACATCGGCGAGACATTGACTCAGATAGGTTTTTCCATGTGGAATCATACTTTCGATTTTGGCTGTATGGCTCCTTGCCATTGTCCTGTTGAAAAATGAATCTGCAAGTGTCACCAAAAAGCTCCAGCAAAGAGGTCTCTAATATATTGTAGCATAATAATAACTACGCCCCCTAAAAATATGACGCAACAAATTCCGAAGTGACTTTCCATTCTGGCAGAATTTTGGTTCGAACTGTCCTTTCATTCGAGGTTCGTGTCTGGGACGAAGTCTCCACAGCTCATGTCAACGAAAGAGACGAATAATATTAGGGATAAAAGGGAATTATAACTGCAAGAATTATTTCTCTTGTTCCAGTGGTCGAAGAATTTGCTAGAAGTTTCTGGCTATCAGAAACTTCTGCTATATAAGGACAGATGGCGATCAAAAAAGACACAGTTGGTTTAGAACCGTGGCGAAGAGATTGGAAAAGTGATAATGGGCGAAGTTGTAATTTGGTGATAAATTGAAAGTTGAGAGTAAACAAGAAAAAGTAATTAGTTTGGATTTGTGAATTAAGTAATTGAAAGGAGATAAAGTGATTTGAGAGGAAAGAGACCTTGTAAGAAAAGAATTTGCAAAGAATAGTATAGTGTGAACTTGAATTGTTCTATAGACTAGAAAATAAAGAAATAAATTTCACAGAATATCGTTTTATCTACTCGAGCCGTAGCCTGCATATTACATTGGTGTCAGAAGCGGGATAAAACTTATTCTGTGAATAACTATTTCCGTGGTGTGAAATTGCACAAAAAAAAAAAAAAAAAAACGATTTCTGTGTTGAGTTAATTAGTTGCGCAAAATGGGTCGCAAATTGGGAAAACTAACTATAACTCAACTAAAGGCAGAACTCAGTAAGCGGAACCTCGACACAACTGGGGGAAAAGATGCCCTGCTGATTCGTCTGGAAGAAGCAGTAACGCAGGAAGGTGAAAATCCGCACGACGTAGAGTTTGACGTGGAAGAGGAACCAGCAAGTACAGCAGCCGACCCGGGTATAACAAGTCTGCTCCTGCAACTTAAGTTAGTCATGGACGAACAAAAGAAAGCAATAGAAGATCAAAGGAATTCTCTAGAACTTAAGCTAGACGAACAAAAGAAAGCGATGGACGAACAAAAGAAAGCAATGGACGAACAAAAGAATTCTCTAGATGCTCTGGAAAGTAAACTTGATGAGCAAAACAAGAACTTGGAATCCAAATTCGAAGTGATCGAAGAGAAAATCGAGAAGGTCGAGACGCAACTCGAAAAAGTCGAAACTAGATTCGATGAAAATTTTGAGAAACATGAAACTCAGTTCGGGAAGATAGAGACTCAGTTTGAAAAAGTAGAAAAGCAAGTCGAAAATCTTGCTAAGGAGCTCAGCAACGTGAAGAGACAGAAAGCACGGGAATATTCCACTGACGGTCTGAGAAGAAAGGAGGTGCAGCCTCCTATCTTCGATGGTCAAACATCATGGCCAATTTATAAGAGGCAATTCGAAGCGGCCGCAATGACCAATAGCTGGGACGATGAAGAGAAGTCTATTGCACTCACGCTTGCACTGAGGGGTCCAGCTGCGGAGCTCTTGCAGACCATCCCGGAAGATAAACAGCAGAACTACGACTCTCTGGTTCAGGCTATCGAGATGCGGTTTGGGGATGAACACATGCAGCAGGTGTACAGGGTTCAGCTGCGTAGTCGAGTCCAGAAAAGGGGGGAAACGCTCCAACAGTTGCAAGCGGATATAGAGCGACTAGCCCATCTTTCATACCCTAAAGCCGGTGAGGAGCTTATCAACGAAATGGCGGTGGAAGCTTTTATTCAGGCCATAGAGGACAGACAACTGCAAATGGCTGTAAGGATGGCTGAAAAGCGAACACTCCCCGAGGCATTGGCATTCGCTTTGTCAATGAAGGCTGCGGACCAAGCATACCAGGGAATACACCGTGTCAGGGAAATGTCCGTCGTGGAATGCTCATGCCAGAGAACAGCCGTCATGGATGAAGACAGAGCTCGCGGAAGTCAAATCCGTTGCTGGAATTGCAACCAAACCGGACACCTACAACGGCAGTGCAGGAGTGCACCTAGACGAGGAAATTGTTCACATTGCGGAAGTAGGAGAAGCAGAGAGGAAGCATCCTGTCGGTCAGACTTCCCAAAACCAGCAGTAGGGAAATGCGTAAGGACCAACTTCGCGGGGCAGAAGTTGGTTACTGGAATCGAGGCCCCCAGGACCACCATTCAAGTTTCGCAAACCAAACGGGGTAACAAGAGCCTGACAGTGGAGGCACTAATCAACGAGAAGAAGTGCGTAGCCACCATCGACACAGGTGCCACTGCCTCCATTGTAAGAAGAGATATCGTCAAAAGCTCCTGGCTGCACAACACCAACAGCTACTGCCTGAAGACTGCAACAGGGGAAATGGCGAAGGTATTTGGAGAAGTTCGTCTTACGATTACTCTGGCAGGACTGACGTTCTCCCATGCGTTTCTGGTGGCAGATATATGCGACGAGTGCATCATCGGAGTAGACTTCATGAAAGCAAATGAAGTAATCTTGGACATCGGGATGCAAGTACTGAGGTATCGAAATGTGGAGATTCCGATGGTGTACGGAAATGAGAATGCCGTAACTCTCAGGACAGTCATCAGCAAAGACGAAGTTTTGCCGCCGTCTTCAGAGACAATCATTTGGACGAAGCTGGAAGGTGATCTTGGGAGCCACCGATTCTACATAGTAGAACCAGACCCAGAGAAGAATTCTCAAGACTACATCGTGGGAAAAACGTTAGTCGAACCAAAGAACACCATGGTTCCAGTGAGGGTTTTGAACGCAAGACCACACACTGTCAAACTAAGGCGAGGGGAGGTGACTGGAAAATGCACGCCGATTACCGCCGTCGCAACAATATCTGAACGTGATGCTCCAAAACTTCTCCCATCACCTTGGACAGCGGAAGCGAGAGAGACGATTCTCCAGTCCAGTGAGCTGAATCAGGAGCAGCGAACTATGGCAGAGAATCTTATCAATGAGTACGCTGATGTATTTGCCTCACAGGACGGAGAATACGGCCGAACACACCTGGTACAACATCGAATAGACACTGGTGATACTAGACCAATTCGTCAGCCTGCTAGGCGCCTTCCATTGGCAAAGCAGACAGAAGTTGCAGAGATGGTGTCGGCAATGGAGAAAGAAGGTCTGATTGAAAGTTCCAAAAGTCCGTGGTTCTGCGTGGACTATCGGCAGCTCAATTACGTCACCAAGAAAGACAGCTACCCTCTGCCACGGATTGACGACACGCTAGACACACTATCAGGAGCCCGATGGTTTTCCACTCTCGACTTGAAGAGTGGCTACTGGCAGGTACAGATCCATCCAGAAGACCGGGAGAAAACCGCCTTCACCGCAGGAAATGGGCTATGGCAATTCACGGTAATGCCATTCGGGCTGTGCAATGCTCCGGCGACTTTCGAGCGATTGATGGAATGTGTCCTGCAAGGGTTAACATGGAAAACCTGTTTGGTATACTTGGATGATGTCATCGTCGTAGGAAAAACGTTTGCGCAACACCGAGACAATCTAAGGGATGTGTTTCAAAGGCTTCGAAGTGCCCACCTGAAGCTCAACCCCAAGAAGTGCGCCCTGTTTAGAGCGGAAGTCAAGTACCTGGGACACATAATTTCAGCGAAAGGAGTGAGAACCGATCCGGAGAAGGTCGAAGCGGTGAAAAACTGGCCAGTCCCCAAAGATAAACACCAACTAAGGAGCTTCCTGGGCCTAGCCACCTACTACAGACGGTTCGTGAAGGATTTTGCCGGGATCGCAAAGAACCTGCACCAGTTGACGGAAAAGGGAAAACAATTCAAATGGTCAATTGAGTGCGAGAAGAGCTTCAAGGCACTTAAACAACGGCTATGCGATGCCCCGATACTGGCTTACCCCACTCCCGGGGAAACGTTCGTTGTGGATGCAGATGCTAGTAATGTCGGGGTAGGAGCCGTACTCTCCCAGGTGCATGACGGCCAAGAGAAGGTGGTTGCGTACTTCAGCAAGGTGCTCTCTAAGCCAGAAAGGAACTACTGCGTGACAAGGCGGGAACTTCTAGCTTTGATCTTGGCTACGAAGCATTTTCACAAATACCTCTACGGGAGGAAGTTCGTTCTTCGCACAGACCATGCAGCCTTAAAATGGCTATTACAGTTCAAGAGTCCTGAGGGTCAGGTCGCAAGATGGATCGAAAGGCTGCAAATCTACGACTACGAAATACAGCATCGTAAAGGAAAACTCCACTCTAATGCGGATGCACTGTCCCGGAGACCATGCAGAACGGATTGTAAACATTGTGCGCGTCAGGAAGAACGGGAGCTGGTTTCAATCCAAAGAATGAGAGCCGAACCTATCGCCGGCTGGAGCGTAGATGAGATCCGGAACGCTCAGAAGGAAGACCCGGATATCGAGCCGATTCTGGCCTGGAAGGAGAACATGGAGAAACCGGATCATCAGGACATCTCTCACAGAAGCCCGACCTTAAAGGCATATTTTGCACAGTGGGACTCCCTCCATGTCCAAGAAGGTGTTCTGAGAAGAAAATGGGAATCCTCCGACGGAAAGTCGTTTGTAATGCAGCTTGTCGTACCGCGGACGAGGGTCAAGGAGGTGTTACAGGAAATGCATGGCGGGGCGACCGGAGGCCACTTGGGAGTGAATAAGACGCTAGAAAAGGTACGAGAACGTTTTTATTGGTTTAAAGCGAAGGAAGATATCGAAGACTGGTGCAGAAAATGCGACGTGTGTGCAGCTAGCAAGGGTCCGAGAATCAAAACTCGAGGTAAGATGCACCAATACAACGTGGGAGCACCTTTTGAACGAATCGCCATTGACATCGCAGGACCCTTTCCGGAAACCGACAATGGTAATCGGTATATCCTCGTAGTGATGGACTACTTCAGTAAGTGGCCGGAAGCGTTTCCGATCCCTAACCAGGAAGCCAGAACCGTGGCGGAGCAGATCGTCTACAATTGGGTTAGCAGATTCGGTGTGCCCTTGGAATTGCATTCTGACCAAGGGCGGAACTTCGAGTCAAGAATCTTCCAAGAGATGTGTCAACTACTCGGAATCAAAAAGACAAGGACAACCCCGCTTCATCCACAGTCGGACGGTATGGTGGAGCGTTTCAATAGGACTTTGGACGAACATCTCTCGAAGGTCGTAGGTGACTACCAACGGGATTGGGACCGGCAGATTCCCTTGTTTTTGATGGCCTATAGAAGTGCCGTGCATAGCACTACTCGACATACGCCGTTCGAAATCTTATTTGGTGGAATAGCTCGTTTACCCAGTGAGGTGAAATTTGGATCTCCTACCAATGAGCCCAGAAATGAAGAAGAGTACGTGGCGGACCTTAGGGAAAGGCTTAGGGACATACACCAAAGGACCAGAAGCCAGATTAAGATGACGAGCGACCGCATGAAGACCAGGTATGATGCCAAGGCAACAACGTCAGGATTCCAGGAAGGAGATCTGGTGTGGCTGTATAATCCCCATCGCCAAAAGGGGAAATCACCTAAATTACAGCGGAACTGGGAAGGTCCCTACAGAATAGTAACCCGCATCAACGATGTTGTCTACCGCATCCAGCGAGGACCGAGGGCCAAAATGAAAGTGGTTCATGTGGACCGACTGAGTCGATACAATGGCCGAAATGAGGATGCACTTGTTCGGGACGAACATGTCTAAGAGGGGGGCAGTGTAGCATAATAATAACTACGCCCCCTAAAAATATGACGCAACAAATTCCGAAGTGACTTTCCATTCTGGCAGAATTTTGGTTCGAACTGTCCTTTCATTCGAGGTTCGTGTCTGGGACGAAGTCTCCACAGCTCATGTCAACGAAAGAGACGAATAATATTAGGGATAAAAGGGAATTATAACTGCAAGAATTATTTCTCTTGTTCCAGTGGTCGAAGAATTTGCTAGAAGTTTCTGGCTATCAGAAACTTCTGCTATATAAGGACAGATGGCGATCAAAAAAGACACAGTTGGTTTAGAACCGTGGCGAAGAGATTGGAAAAGTGATAATGGGCGAAGTTGTAATTTGGTGATAAATTGAAAGTTGAGAGTAAACAAGAAAAAGTAATTAGTTTGGATTTGTGAATTAAGTAATTGAAAGGAGATAAAGTGATTTGAGAGGAAAGAGACCTTGTAAGAAAAGAATTTGCAAAGAATAGTATAGTGTGAACTTGAATTGTTCTATAGACTAGAAAATAAAGAAATAAATTTCACAGAATATCGTTTTATCTACTCGAGCCGTAGCCTGCATATTACAATATTTTCCAGAACCCGTAGGTAAACTTGTGTAGTGACTTTAGATTTTTGGAAGACCATTCTACCTTTTTCATCTCCAGAGAAGCATCCCCAGACCATCACACCTTCAGTTTTGGGGGGCATCCGTAAGATGCATTCAGTGCTCAGTCTTTCCTTTGGTTCTCTTCGCGCAAGAATCCTCCCATCTCCAACATGCAGCTTAAACTTTGATTCGTCGGAAAAGATAACATTGTTCCACATGTCTTGAGTCCAATTAAGATGCTCTTGAGCCCAGAGCAATCGTTTTTCTCTGACTCTTTTTGGAAAATCCGGCTTCAGTACTGGCTTGAGTGCTCTAAGTCCAGCTTTTACGAGCCTTTTCCTCACTAAGCTTGACGAAATTATTTTTCCTGTAGCTCGACACAGATCGTTTTTAAGATCCACCGGAGTCTTGAACCGATGCAGACGGCTGTACAGCACCAAAAAACGATCTTCCACTGGGGTGTTCTTTTTTTACTTCCCTGAGCCTTTCTTTCTGCTGGTAGTCCCGGTCTCACGATATTTTTTTTAAATTCCATGCCACTGTTTGTTGAGCAACATTTAATCTTCTAGAAATTTCACGTGTTGTCAAATTGAGACGTGACAGACACAAAATATTAGCTTTGTACTCCGAAATGATTTTTCCCATTTTTTTCACTAAATTTCTTCGGTTCGTTTCGGACTGCTATCACGAGCTAAATGCACCTCCTATTCATAATAAAATCGACTTTTGTGCACTATTTGAACAACATTTTGCTACCTAGTGCAAACCCGTAGCTCTCACAAATTCCAAGAACTGCGCCCGGAGAGGGTAATACAATGTTTGACCAACATTTTTCGAACGGCACTGTATATATAGTATGTATTTAAAAGATAGGAAACGAAAAGTTAATATCAATGGCAATTTCAGTAACTCTCGTGCATTAAGAAATGGCGTCCTACAGGGTTCTGTGCTTGGACCTCTCCTATTTCTAATCTATATAAATTCTCTATTGACAGAGGAATTTAATGGTATATCTACTGCATTTGCTGATGATATAGCTTTTACATATCAGTATCAATCCCTTTTTGAATGCATAGTAAAGATTGGAGCAGACTTAGAGAGATTGGGACTATGGTTTGCTGCTAATAAGTTGGTTATCAGTGAGAAAATGAAGCTGATTTCTATAAAAATATCGGGAAATGCTTTAAATGATTTCAAGCTATGTTTTCATGCATATAACTGTGAAAGGTTTAGCTTACCCATACACACATGTGGTATTAACAATTTTTCCGATTCCAGCCAATATTGCTTTAAAATCGAGTCAATACAAAATTTTTAAATATCTTGGAGTTTTAATCGATTATAAGTTGAGCTGGAAGGATCATATCTGAGCTGTAAGATCCCATATGATGCTGGTGACTCGTAAACTATACCTCATCAACCTATATTGTTCTGAAAAAGTTTTAACTCAAATTTACTATGGTCTTGCACACTCAAAGTTCCAATATGGCATCACTGAGTGGATCATACTTTACTACGTTGGGACATTTATTGGTGCCACAAAAACATTTAATTCGGATCATTTCTAATTGTAATCGTTTCACTTATAGTATCTTCGAATTTTACCACTAAGGCATCTTTACGTCTTTAAAGTACTCAGGGAGTTTTTCAAGCAGTAATACGAGTAGAAACATACCAATTGCACATAGAACTCATTTTACTCATTTTTACACCGTTACAGCCCCAACCTATTTCAATAAACTACCATACTTTATTAGAATTACTTATAACTCTCACTTATTCCTATTAGAAGTAAGAGACTGGCTATTTGCCATTGACTATCCAAGCATTGAATCTTTGTTAAGAATCATATCTTAATCTTCAGCATAAGTAATATCGTTTAAGTTACATAAATATTTATTAATATTCTTTATTTCTTCTCTGAATTCATCCTTTTATAAATTCTATTATTTTAATTTGTACGAGGGTGTGTCAATAAGTCCATGAAAATTAACACAAATTGTGTCGTCACCTTAAAATTATTTTTTTTTTTTTTGTCAAGAATCATCTTTCAAAAGATCGCACCCAAATTTTCAGACAGATCTGTCAAATAGTTTTGTTGTGGCAGCCATTTTATATAGGCGCCTACTAGCATTTTCATTAAAATGGAAAAAAGTGAATTCCGAGTGCTCATTAAACACTACTTTTTGCGATAAAAAACTATCAGGCAAACCAAACAAAAGCTTGACAAATATTATGGGGACTCTTCACCATCGATTGGAACCATTCACTACTGGTTTACTCAATTTCGGTGTGGTCGTTCAAGCACAAGTGACACCGAACGTTCTGGTTGCCCAATTGAGGTCACCACACCAGAAATGGTCGACAAAATCCATGGTTTGATACTGGGCGATCGGCGAGTGAAAGTGCGCGAACTTGAAGAGGCCACAGGCTTATCACATGACTCAGTGATTTCGATTTTACATAAATATTTGGACATGAAAAAGCTTTCCGCAAGAAGGGAAATGGATGCCGCGTTTGCTCACAATCGACAACAAACGCATTCGTTTGACAACTTCAAAGGGGTGTTTGCAGAAAAATTCGGCTGAGTTTTTGCGCCGTTTCGTAACCGTGGATGAAACCTGGATTCACCACAACACACCAGAAACCAAGGAACAGTCAAAACAATGGACTTCCCCTGGTGAATCGAAGCCGAAGAAGGCCAAGGAGGGTTTGTCAGCAAACAAGGTCATGGCGACAGTTTTTTTGGGATGCGCGCGGTGTTATTCACATCGATTACCTTGAAAAGGGTAAAACGATCACCGGCGCATATTACGCAGAGCTGCTGGATCGATTCCAAGCCGATTTAAAGCAAAAGCGGCCGCATTTGGTGAAGAAAAAAGTTATTTTTCACCAGGACAACGCACCGGCGCACAAGTCCGCAGTCGCAATGGCAAAATTGCATGAGTTAGGCTACGAACTCCTCCCTCATCCAGCATATTCCCCAGATTTAGCCCCCTGCGACTATTTCTTGTTTCCAAACATGAAGAAATGGCTCGGAGATAAGAGATTTGGGTAATGAAGAGGTCATCGCTGAAACAAACGCTTATTTTGAGGGGCTCGAGAAATCGTATTATTTGGAGGGCATCAACAAATTGGAGAAACGTTGGATGAAGTGTATAGAGCTAAAAGGAGACTACATATGTTGAAATATAATGTTTTTATAACGAAAAGAGTGTTCCTTATTTCATTTTTCAGGGACTTATTGACCCACCCTCGTATCTATTGAATTGGTTTATTTATTTTTACACATTTCTTTAAGTAATACTGATTGTCACCCCACATCAGAACCATATTAATAATATTTAAATAAAACAGGACATAATGTTCTAATAGTTATAGAATGACCACTATTTATTCTCTTCCAGTTAATGTTAGCTAACTACTATTTGTTGTTGATGTAGTTTTAAGTTGGAATTGAATAAAATTATATCTATCTATCTATCTATCTATCTATACACGAATATTGGTTTTAAAGTTCTCCAAAGTTTAGAGATTATCTGCATAAACCCGATCTTTAGCATAGCCTCACAAAAAGAAATCCAACGTACTCAGATCACACGATCTTGGTGGCCCGCTGATGTTCCCAAATCTCGAAATTAAACTGCCGGAGAACTTTTCGTGCAATTGAGCCAAAGTTGCCTGTGTTGTATGGCACGTAGACCCGTCCTGTTGGAACCCCATGTTGCTCACATCAATGCCTTTATCTCAGGCCAAAAAAAGGTGGTTATCATTTGACCATAGCGCTGAGAATTTGTCGTAATAGTGGCGCATTCGTCGTTTACAAAAAAGTACGTCCCCATCACGCTACCAGTCCACAGCGCGCACCATACTGTTACCCATGGTGGTAGCCTCTGAACGATCACATTTGGATTCTTAGAACGCCAAATTCTTTGTTATTTTATTTGTTTACGTAGGCGTCGAGTGAGCAATGGGCCTCATCGCTGAAGAAGACTGTTCGAAATATCAGCGTCAACTTGTTTCAGCATCCAATTGACGTATGTTCTGTTGCTGTGTAAGCTGGACCCTATATGGATAAAGATACGCTCAAAATACGCCAAACGGGATTGACAATTCCGTGTTTTAAGCCACCGAGGCACTCACAGCGACTAAGTTTTCAGTTGATCGAGCATTACGATGATGCTCAGGGCTTACGACATAACATATACTACCGATTTGCTTATTATTATATATCGAATTGTTTGCTCAGTTGGATTATTGTGACGACCATAATCTGTCCTTGAATGCAACAATTTGAATAATTTGAGCGGTGATTAGGCATATTGTAAAATTGAAAGGCAAGAACCAACTACCTGCCACTATGAATGACAGAAAGATTTGATAGATGGCATATTTTAGGGATTGAAATCCCCACCTCGAAATGAAAAACCCTTAACTACTCGTATCTACATACTTTTTTTATATTTAGTAATATACGTACATTTATTATAATTGCTCCGGAACCCTTGGCATATGAAGCAATGTCATGCTTAACTTAAAATAAAAATACTTCAACTTAAAATGTCCATTATTCAGAATTCAAGGTAAATTGCCAAAAGGTGACTCAACTTTAGCTTTTTAATTTAATGTATTAAACTAATTTAACAAAGGACCGAATTTAAATGCACATTTCAATTTAAAATGTTTAATTTTAGTTTGTATTTAGACATTTTAAGTTTAAATAGTGTTTAAACATTTTATGTTTAAAAACTACACAAACAATATTTCTCTTAGCGTACCTAGTGGGAGACCTGGAACTTTTAAAGATTTTTAATAAAAAAAGATATAAGACATTTTTACTTGCACTTCTAAGGGCAAGTATTGGTTTCCTGGAAATGTTCGTTCTTGAGATTTTGATCAAACTTGACATTACTATAATACAGGAACTCCAAAAAAGTGGGTCTCTCAATTCTGCATGTCTGCCTGCCTGCCTGTGTGTCTGTCTGTATGTCTGTTTCATTTTTGCCTGTATGTCTGTATGTATGTACATATGTCCGACTGCAGCCTAAACGGCTGAACGAATTTTCTTCAAATTTAATATATGTTGACGGTGGGTTCAAAATTCGTGGCAAAATCAGAATTTTCATTCTAACCTCAAAATTAACAGTACGGGCCATTAGTAAGGCCGATTTTGTAGAAAACTGATTTTCCTGAAAACGGCTCTTATGATTTTATTTAAATTTAATATTTGAGTTACAGTTGACATCTGCTCACAGATGGCGTACCAGGTTTTTGCCAACAAATGCGTATAATGGTACTTATTGGCTGGTTTTTGAAAATTGGCTATTTTTCGAAATCAATATTTGAACAATATTTGAAATTTTTTTTTATGTTAAATTTGAGCGCGCCAAAGGGGATATGAATACCCTTAAACTATTTCAGGGCACGGGCGTTTGTAGAAAGTGAGAGAAAAAGAAAAATTGGGTGTAGTGGGTTTGAAACTTAGGTGGTATTAAATTTCAGTTAACTCCAAAGGTGGCGTCCAGATAACTGGGGAGCATTTGTGTTGTTATTGTCGTTGCTTATGATTCATAGTATTTTTTTCAATCCTCCTGATGTCATTATCACTGTCAAGTTGCATTTCCAGCCATATGACCACCCCACTGCCAGTGTTATGGCTTCGCAGTAGAGTTGACCTTAGCTTCGTAATTGATCGACTTTTTTTTATTTATTTCATGTGAAATAAATATCATAAATGATTCTTGACATCAGGATTTGAACCGTGAATCTGTAGCGTGACAAACGATGATCTTCCCGCTAAACCACGGCCATAAGATTATGGCATAACAAGTTTTAGAACATATATCTTCTTTTTTTTTTAAAGAAAACTTTAAGGATTTTATTTAAATTTTAAGTCTGAGTAATTTGTAGTTAAGAACACTTTATTTTACCATTAGTGGAATATATCTAAAGGGTGGTCCATCTGCTGGTTTCTTTTTAAATTATATGTTATTTTGACACTGACAGCGCTCAACAAATTTACAGAAACACTGTAAATTAATTTATGCTTGAACAACGTTGGAAAGTATTGAAAACTTATTTCCAAAGTGAGTGCTGTGTTGCCGAAACAGTGAGAATTTTGAAAATAAATTTTGGTCGCAAGTTTGTGAAGAAAGTTCGTAAGATTGGCATCGTAATTTATAACACCCACACGTAGTCGAAGAGAAGCGAATGCATCCTCAGTGTGTGACTGTTTAGTGTGGTTTGTGGAATGGCGGCATTATTGGCCCATTTTTCTTCAAAGATGAAGATGGCAACGTTACGGTCAACGGAGAGCGCTGCAGATGCATGATAACCGACTTTTTTTTTGCCAGAAACTGAGGAAATGAACTCGTATGATCTCTGGTTACAGCAATATGACGCTACGTTCAACAATTGATCTTTTGCGCACTAATGAGTTGTTTTGGTGATATTGCAGGGCCTCCGCGGAGCCGAGGCGTTGAACGTTGACGCCGTTGGTCTTTTTTTGTGGGGTGCCGATAAGTGTTATGCTGACAATCCAGAAACGATACAGACACTTAAACACAATATTGATCGATCTATTCATGAAAAAGAGCCCCGAACTGCAAAATTTGGTTCACGGGATGGTCTAATGCAAAGCCAGCCCCGGCACCAATTTAAATGAATTTATTATATCTAAATAATTGGAAAGTGTACTCCAATAAAGCTAAAACTTTGAAAAATATTAAATTGATTTTTTTTATATTATTTTTCAAAAGAAACCAACAGAACGCCCAAGCCTTTAGTTCAAGTTTAGTTTGAAAGTTAATTTAAAAAAAAAAAAAATCCTTTTCTGAAAAAGTATTTCTTTCCTGGCATTTATGACATTACTTTCCTTTTGTTTAGCTCATCTTGTAACATGTATAATCTTCTTTTCCTTTCAGGGATATACCCCTTTACATCTCGCCATGCAATTCGGAAGAGAAGACATTTTTGCATTGCTGTGCAACGTTTACAGTAAGTATTTTTCTATGCCTTTTAACTGCGAGACTGTATTTATCTAGCTAGCGGGTCTTGAACGATGAATACATACATATACATATATATATTGTGCAGAAGGTATGTATGATAAAATAATGACCCAAAACCAATGCCGGGGATGTGATAATGGCTTAAATGTGAGAACAAATCGGAGAACAGAAAGTTATCCGTGTATAAACGAAAATTCCCGATTTTAAGATGCCTACATATTAATAATTTATTTAAATTGAGTCTAGTTAAAGCTGGTAAAATCTTAGTGTTACTTACCGCATAACTTTTCACTGGCGCTTTGTTTTATTCATATGTGGAGGAGTCTAGATGCTTTGAATTATTCACATTGGTTCAACTCAGATTCGAACCACGGACCGGAAATCCCCAACTCGGTGCCCTAGCACTGAACCACACTTACAACGCACATTTTAAAATAAAGTTTTAGGAGATTTCCTAAGCTATCATTGTGATGCTGCCCATAAAGTTGCTTACATTTTAAGTGAATCAACACAATCAAAGTCGTCTTAATTCAAAACTTTAGTGACAGTTTTGGGGCAGAAAAAAAAAACAAATATTTCCAACGAGAACTTCAAGTGTTTTCCTAATATTTATACAGTAAATTGTATCCAATTTAGTGTAGATTTCATATTAATGTTTCAGCCCTTTTCGGCACGCAGCTATTAGCCGCTCGCTTATTTAGGCAATCGTACCCTCAGGTAGACGAATAAAACCCTTATTTGCGATTCACTCTTCGGAATGCAATTCATAAAAACAGATCGCAGTGGGATCTAAGACTACCGCTATTTGAGGTACCTTATCACCTGTCAATCAAAAACTCGTCAGCACCACCTCACGTATTGGACAAACAAATTTTTCGAGTGGGTGCTTATTTGCTCAAAGATTAGTGACGTTTGTTGGCACCGATGTCATCGGATATGATTTCGTTTCTCCATTCTCCGTTGATCGGTATCATTTTGAGAGATTCTTCGATTTTTGACGTAAGTAATTGCCTAATTGACATTTACCTACAGAGATACAATTTTATGATTAATTTGTTTTATTTACACGTTAAGCGGTGATAATGTGGCGGCAAATTTACTTTTAAGAAGCAAATCGAAGTAAGTCAATCGTGTGATTGCGTCAATATTTGTTATGTTGACAATAAAAATGTAGATAATGAATTATGAGCTTATTTACTGCCGAAAACTTCTGAATAAGTTCATTTGTAGAACTTGTGCGATGATTTAGGGAATTTAACCCTTTCGACCCGGAATGCAGTCAGTGAACTCACATCAATAGTTTTGTGTTGATCTGATCAAATGTCTTACCTTTAGCACATTTCCAGCAAAAAAAACTTCCAAAATTGTCCGTAGGGGGCGCTGGGGGTACCGGTTTTGTGTGTGGGACTTATGTACGTCCCATCAGGTAATTCAAATCAATAAATATAAAATAACACATTTTCAAAAAAAAATATTTTATCAATTCATTTTATCACATACATTAAGGAAAATGCATGCTAAGCAATGTTTGCACAGTGGATTATTACACTCCTCGCATATGGTTGTTGTGCGCTTCTCTTTTTTGTTATTACTGCATTGTGTACAACGTCTTCTTGTAGCACCCTCTATTGGCAGGTGCACTGCAGCCATTTTTTTTTTTATTTCTTAATATGGATCCAGATCTGCCTGAACGATGAATTCTGGCAGTTGTCTTCCCTTCGGCTATGAGGTTCTCTGTTAAGTGTACAATTGTTCTTGATAGTTGCACAACGTTCATTATCAAAAGTCGGTAGAATACTTAGACTTCATATCAACCCCGAGAGTTGATCTGCCCGATCGACGCCGCCCATTATCTTTCTGTAAAATTTTACCATTTCCGGACATGGTTAGCACACATGTTTTCCGTTCTTTAGCTTTTTATTGACCTGAACTAGGCCGGAAGCATGACTTTTGTTAAGAACAGTTACCTCTTTGGTGTCGTGTGCCATTTTGTGAACATGAGTCCTGTATTACTAGCCATGAAAACAGATTCATTTTTTTGTAATTTTTGTCTACTAATTGGTAATTTTTCTGGGATTTGTTATGATAGTTCCCATTGCAGCATAGTTTACTTACTTACTTATGTCCTGTATCCCCTTGTGAGTCCTAGGGCCTCTACAGCGCCTACGCGTCATCGTGTGCGATTTCCGGAAATGTGCCTCAGCTCTCCTCAACTCTTTCCCAGTTATCGTGCTTCCTTCTCAACTGTTCTGCGCCACGTACTCCTAGGACCGCCGCGTATCCTGCCATCCTGGGTAAGCGGGTTCCATTGCATCGCTTGGTTAGCTATGGACCTGTCACCCTTTCGGAGAGTGTGACCGATCCACTGCCACTTTCGTCGTCGTATGGTTGTGCCTATAGGTTCATGGCCAGTTCTCTGATAAAGCTGTTCGTTAGAGATATGGTTTGGCCAGAATATCCTTAAGATGTAACGTAGACACCTATTGACAAACGTTTGCAGCTTCCTCGTGATAGTGACGGTCACTCTCCAGGTACCACATCCATATAGCAGCACGGATTCAACGTTGGAACGGAACAGTCGTACCTTGGTGTTTAAGCTAATTGCATTACTTCGCCAAACTATGGATAGCATCCCAAACGCAGATTTTGCTTTACCTATTCGGCTGGCTATATCGAGTTCGGTTCCGCCATCGGTTGAGACAATACTCCCAAGGTATTGGAAACTCTCTACTCTCTCAACAGTTTGTCCAGCAATGCTTATATGAGTTGATGAGTTTGGTCCTAGGCTGATCATTTTTGTTTTTGCCGAGTTAATTTTCAGCCCAACGACGTCTGCTTCCCTCTCCACATTTGCTGTCATTTGGTGAAGGTCCATTATTCTGTGAGAAAGTAAGCATACGTCGTCAGCGTAGTCGAGATGTTTAAGTTGGAATGTGAGAGTCCATCGAATTCCTCCGTTTCCTGGTGATAAGGCCGCATTCAGCACATCGCTAATCACCAATAAAAACAATATTGGTGAAAGTATGCAGCCTTGCCGAACCCCACTTTGGACTTCGAATTCCTCAGACAGCCTTCCTCTGTGCAAAAAGTGACATGTGGACCCATCATATGTAGCTTTGATAATTGCTATTAATTTATCCGGAATGCCTCTCCTGCGCAAGGCACGCCAAATAAATTCCCGATTGACACTATCAAACGCCTTTTCAAAATCGATGAACAACAGGTGAAGTGGTGATCGATATTCAACACATTGCTCGATGATGATCCGCAGGGTGTTGATGTGGTCGACACATCAGCATAGTTTAGGCTCTTAAACAAATGCACACTAGTAAAAAAGCGATCAAAACAAAGTGTAACGTCTGCGTCGGTAATCGATTTTACCAGAGTATTGACAACAATCCCCTAACGTGCCTTCCATGACGTATTCTTCGCGTCCGCTGTAGATGTTGAAGTCGTAAGTGTACCTACTTAGAGTCACATTTTTGTGCCACGTTTGGTGGGTTTGAGTGGCATGTATTGCTTGAGCGAAGAGCGGCCTTTGAACTTCGTCATGGACTCATTAATGCTCTGGGGGCCTGTCTTGCCGAGCTTTCAAAAAACGGTCCTTCAGGCAGTGTACTACATCATCAATATAGTAATTTTTTCCCGCACTTTCAGGCTTTTCAGGTGGTAGAAAATACATTTTGGAGGCAATACTTAGGAACCGATCACGCTTAATTTCCAAGTGATCGATTTTTTTTGCGCATAATTTGTATATGCTCATTTCTGCATTGGTGTGTCATTACAGCAGGGTGTCATTGCGATAAAATTGAAGATTTATGGAAGATTTATGGAAGAATCTCGATAACAAGTCTCGGTAACAACTTAGACAATACTGTGTTAGTTTCCGATGCAGTATCTTCCTCCTCTTCCAGATTAGATTCATCGCCTGAATGTGTAAAAAGGTTGTCACTGCTACTATTCGCTATTTCACTTGGTGCAAATTTCATTGCTATTTTAGGAACTGCAAATATATTTTCCAGAATAATGCAGATATTCCGAAATCAAGTAGCAGTTGTCGAATCGGACCGTATATGTCCCACCTATGTCCCAGCGCACAAATAGAGCAATAAAACGTAAAGTACAGAAGGAATCTTTACTTACAATTACTCCAATATAATACACAGCAACAAATACTAACTTTTTTTTTACTTTTTATGCTTATAAAATACAAAAAAAAAAACGTTCAATTTACACTTTTTTCATTCACTTATAGAAAAAATCCAAGCACAAACTTATAAACGTGAATGAACGCAATAATATTGACACAACTGTCACTAATTTTGAAAATAAACCGTTAGAAATTATTAAAATACGACATGGTATGTAATTCACCCATTTTGGATGCATATCGGTGTTAGGGCTATGCAAACATTGAGTACTATGTGTCCCAACAAGTGCCTTTCTTCCTTTTTCTGATAAAAAAAAATAAAGACTACATACGAGGGTGGGTCAATAAGTTCCTGAAAAATGAAATAAGGAACACTCTTTTCGGTATAAAATCATTTAATTTTTCAACATAGTCTCCTTTTAGCTCTATACACTTCATCCAACATTTCTCCAATTTGTTGATGCCCTCCAAATAATACGATTTCTCGAGCCCCTCAAAATAAGCGTTTGTTTCAGCGATGACCTCTTCATTCGAAACAAATCTCTTACCTTCGAGCCATTTCTTCATGTTTGGAAACAAGAAATAGTCGAGGGGGCTAAATGTGGGGAATATGCTGGATGAGGGAGGAGTTCGTAGCCTAACTCATGCAATTTTGCCATTGCGACTGCGGACTTGTGCGCTGGTGCGTTGCCCTGGTGAAAAAAAAAAAACTTTTTTCTTCGCCAAATGCGGCCGTTTTTGCCGCATGGAATCGATCCAGCATCTCTGCGTAATATGCGCCGGTGATCGTTTTACCCTTTTCAAGGTAATCGATGTGAATAACACCGCGCGCATCCCAAAAAACTGTCGCCATGACCTTGTTTGCTGACAAACCCGCCTTGGCCTTCTTCGGCTTCGATTCACCAGAAGAAGTCCATTGTTTTGACTGTTCCTTGGTTTCTGGTGTGTTGTGGTGAACCCAAGTTTCACACACGGTTACGAAACGGCGCAAAAACTCAGCCGAATTTTTCTGGAACATCGCCAAACACACCTTTGAAGTTGTCAAACGAATGCGTTTGCTGTCGATTGTGAGCAAACGCGGCACCCATTTTGCGGAAATCTTTTTCATGTCCAAATATTTATGTAAAATCGAAATCACTGAGCCATGTGATAAGCGTGTGGCCTCTTCAAGCTCGCGCACTTTCACTCGCCGATCGTTCATTATCAAACCATGGATTTTGTCGACCATTTCTGGTGTGGTGACTTCAATTGGGTGACCAGAACGTTCGGCGTCACTTGTGCTTGAACGACCGCACCGAAATTGAGTAAACCAGTGGTGAATGGTTCCAATCGCTGGTGAAGAGTCCCCATAATATTTGTCAAGCTTTTGTTTGGTTTGCGTGATAGTTTTTTCCCGTGTTTAATGAGCACTCGAAATTCACTTCTTTTCC
Organism: Pocota personata; assembly: GCA_963082735.1. Taxonomy (NCBI): domain Eukaryota; kingdom Metazoa; phylum Arthropoda; class Insecta; order Diptera; family Syrphidae; genus Pocota; species Pocota personata. Next base: position 62,946,804 of record OY720431.1, on the reverse strand, counting down.
ATTTTAACGAAAATGCTTTTAGGCGTCTATGTAAAATGGCTGCCACAACAAAAGTATTTGACAGATCTGTCTGAAAATTTGGGTGCGTTCTTATGACAAAAAAAAATAAATTTAAGGTGACGACACAATTTGTGTTAATTTTCAGGGACTTATTGACCCACCCTTGTATGTAGACTAAAACAAAAAATCTTTCAAGTAAAGCCGAGCGCTTCGTCATTTTCAAATTTGCAGATATGAGTATTCTAAGAACTGTTTGGAATCACATCCCGAAATCATACCTTCACTCTCTCCGATATCGAAGATTTGTAAGTTCTACTTGCCAGGACAAAATTGAGTTAGGCATGTAATAAAGTAAATTTTTCCAAATTTCCGAGACCCCATTCAACCGTCTTACGCTCAGATAACCATTTGCGCACCGGATCATACCAACATTTGGAATTTTCAGACAAACAACACATGAAAATTCGCTAAAATTTATCAAGTGGTTCGCTAGACGTCGAGCAAGGAGTAATTTAAGAATTATACGAGTAATTTTTGAGGGCTTTTGGCAATTATGATACTCTTATCTTACCACCACTCTGCCTGATATGTTAGGCCGGGTCTTTCATTGAAATCCGTCCGAGGACCAAAAAGTACACACGAAACTTAACAAAAACTGTCTGTGTTGACCTAAAATGGAAAGTTCGCGGGGAAGGAAAAATCATCGAAAGATATTGCAAAGCTTGTACACGAGGGATGTTTCTGCAATAGTGAGGGACTTTAACCCGATCTAAAATGCGATTGCACCTAACCGTTCGACTAATCGGCAATTCATTTTTGAATTTATTTAAAGATAGAAAAGAAAAATCCGCCGTTTGTTGGATTTCAAGACTTTTTTGTTTGACAATATTACCAAATTTCTTGGCCTTAGCTAACTCTTACAGATCAAGAGGTTTTACCCGTCCTAGTCTCCTGATTTCTTTGGGTTGCTGTAATGAATCCATTTTTCATCACCCGTCACGATGCGATGAAGAAAACCCTTCCTTTTTACCGCTGAAGCAGTTGTTCACAGGCGGAAAAACGACGCTCAACGTCCCTTGGCTTCAAATCATAAGGAACCCAAGTTCCTTGTTTTTGAATCATTCCAAACGCATGAAATCGCTTGGAAATGGCTTGACGGGTAACTCCTAATGCTGAAGCAAGCTGTTCTTGCTTTTAGCACGGATCCTCATCGAGCAATGCCTCCAATTCAGCGTCTTCGAAGGATTTTGCCCTTCCTTCACGCGGACGGTCGTGAACATCGAAATCACCGTCTTTGAAACGACGAAACCAATCATGGTACGTTGTTTCACTAACAGCAGCATCTCCGTAAACTTTTTGGAGCTCTCGATGCGCTTCAGCCGCCGGACGTTTTCTTCGAATGAAAGAAGAAAATCAACACTTCCCGCAAATGACAATTATTTGGCACAAAATCAGACATTTTCACACAACCAAAAGTATATGGCGCCAAAACAAAATCATAATGTGTCAAAACAGTTTATTTACCATATGTCTAAGCTCGGTTCATGACGTTTTGGATATGTCAAAATCGACCAGCACTTACTGATGGAGCCATCTATTGACAAACAGCGAGAGTTGCGCACCTAATATTGTTTGAAGATATATTTTTAGATATAAAGAAGTCGACAAGATCTGGGGTTTTATTCCTGTCTGTTGGCCAGCACGAGTAGGTAGGTTTTCCCGTTGAGTGATATTTTGCGCCATCTTCTTTAATAGTTTCATATAGTTTTCTGCCTCTAGTATTTGTTAATCTAGATCCCCAAAGGGGGAGAAACAGAAAGGAAGACAGATTGGTGTAGTTGATTTGAAACTCAGGTAGTAGTTAAACTTCAGTGAACTCCAAGGGTGGCTGTCCAGATAACTGGGGAGTATTTTGTTTGTTGTCGCTATTATTGTCGTTGCTTATGATTCACAGTATTTTTTTCCGTCCTCCTGATGTCATCATCACGATCAAGTTGCATTTTAGCCATATGACCACCCTACTGCCAGTGTTATGCCTTCACAGTAGAGTTGTCTTAGCTTTCGCAAATGATCGACTTTTTTTTATTTATTTCATGCGAAATAAATAGATGATTCTTGACATCAGGATTCGAACCGTGAACCAGCAGCGTGACAAGCGATGATGTTACCACTACACCAAGGCCACACAATATTTATTCTTGGCATTAAAGTCCCATCCCGCGATTAATCTATTGTGAAATATGCGGAAAAGACTTTTAAAATCAGTTTTCTTTAGTCTATAGCTAGGAGAGCAGTATACTGATGCAGTGTTTAGCTCTACTTTGTGTTTTACGGCTTTCTCTGCTGATTTCTCTGCTGTTTTTGATGCTGCCTGGGCATATGTCATTTTTGGGCCCGCTGTCTTTTGTCTTGAATCCTTTTTGATGATCATTTGATCTTTAAGTTTTTCTTTTTGTGGGCTCAAGTCCTTTTTGCATTTTAGTGCTTCCTTATTTCAGTTTTCTTTTGTTTTTTGTCTTTTGCAAGTTGGATTTCTTTTGCAACTAAACATCCTCTGTAGCTAGCAGGATGGTTTTCATTGCAGTTTGTACATTTAGGATGCTCTTCTTTTTTTCTTTATACATTCTTTAGTGTGGTGACTTCCTGCACACTTTACACATCTTGAGTTTGAGCTGCAGTATTTATGCGTGTGCCCTTACCTTTGACAATTTTTGCATGTTAGAAAAATTTTATTGGGAATGTGCGTCAAAGCTGGTAGAATATGTTTTTCTTTCAGTATATCCAAAATGTCACCCACCTGGGCGGATTTACTCCAAACTTATATCTGCGAGTCAAAATCGTAATTGTAAAAATGTAATGTAATATTGAGTCTATCTATGGTCAACAAAGTTTTTGAACTTATTACAAAAAAAAATCAAATAAAAGATACTTCAGAACAACTTAAGGCAATTGAATTAGATTTAAATTAGCTCAGAACAAATCTGAGCTAAAACAAGATTTATTTTTTTAGTTATTTTGATATTTAGAATATAATAAAGAAATATCCGTACACTTACATATATTATTTTTCCCCTACTCTTTTAAACAGAAGCCAATCGCGATCTTATGGACTGGAGTGGCAACAAACCATTGGACTATCACAAACAGCGTACTAGTGTCTCGGCTTCAACGTACAGCAGTGAGTATGACCAGTTTATTGTTCAACTTCCGGCGAAATTCCGCAATCTTACTGCTGGCGGATCATTAGGTTTGTCGCGCAAAAAACGCTCGCAAGCTCGTTACGCCACAATGTCTGGAAGTTCCTTAATGCGCACCCAGTCTCTGATGATTAATAAAAATCGAAAGAAAGCGATATTGAATGATGAATCACTACTTGTGCCACTTACTTCACCCGGGACGCCATTCTTAGGCAGCAGTTCAAATGATAACAGTGAAGTGCCAAGTCCTAGTCAAGCTCCGACCCATTCTAAGACCGACTCCAACTCGCCAAAGGACTACTACGGCACCATTCCCATTCGACGAAAGCAGAGTTTTTTGCGCAAGACATTCCGAGCCGCCAGTAATAAGCCAGAAATCGTTATTTACAATCAAAATTCGGATTAACATAACCACTATCAATCGGCACTTTCAGTACTAACCCTATTGCCATTTAAATTTGTATTCGCTTGTATCTAATGCTATTATTTTAGTTTCTTTAAATTTGTCCTTTGGGAATTTTGCAAACAAATTTATGTATGATTTAGAATTTTCAATTATTATTTTTAATGCATGCTGTAATATTTATAAAAAAAAAAATTAAAGTAATTAAATTGTTAAATATGTAACTAAGTTGGTTTGTTTCTATTGGTACTTACACGTATTTTTCTGTGAGTTTTCTATCTAAATTGTTAATTTCTCTTTTTTTGTTAATTCCATGCTGCTATGGAATTTTACGAAATCAACAGAAATCCAAGCAATGCGTTTGCAATTTCTGAACAGTGGATACTCTTCGTGGAGGCAAGTGGAACAAGTAATTTTGTGAATGTGTTTTCAGAGATAATAATGAGTATTAATTTTTCGCTAACTGCTAACAATCAGAAGTTAAAAGCATTGCCGTCATTTGAGTTAATGTTTAGCTGATTTCGCAATAATTTTTTGAAATCCATTTGGTATAAATCATGGTTATGCATTATGGAATCTTCAAAAGGTGTCATCAAACTAATTGAAAATACAACACATTGCTAAAAATTAGATGTGATCGAAATAAAATGTCACATTTTCTTACAGTTCTTAGGAAATAGCTCTTAGAGGGGGCTATAATTTTCTTCTTTACGCCAACGATAGAAATGGTCAAGAGATGATATCAGGCACCATCTACTGTGGCTGGAAAATCTTACATAGTGGCGTTTCCCATGGGGGATCTTAAAGGACTTTCTTAATTCTTAATTTTGTCATAGCCATTTTTGTTATGAGTTGAAAAGATGAGAAGGTATTTGCGGAGAACTAATTTTTTAAGCGCCATAAAAACTTTTACCGACATGGCAACACTGAGAATTTTTGACATTTTTCTTATAACGACTAAATTTTCTACACTAACTTTGCTGTTTCTTTTGGCTACGATGGCTGATAGGATTTTGTTAGCAATGTTCAGGATACTTAACCCTTTCAGCCCGGATTTATTTTTTAAAGATAATAATGAAGTAGTTATTGATTCGTTATCGTTATGAAATCAATAATTTGAGAAATTGCAAATTTGATGATAGGACATCCGTGTGCAGAGAAAATGTCCTGGGACAGGGTGTATCCCAACAGTAATCACTACTGGGACAAATGAGTCCCGCCAGTTAATAAATGAGCCAAAACTAAATGTAGATTCAAAGAGTGTTTATTTTTTAGAAAATTCATATCAAATATATTTTATTCTTATGAAAGTTACATATGATGACTAGCAAAGCACGCTTTGCATAATGGGATGTTGCACGATACGCAAATAGTTTTCGTCCGAGTTTCCTTTTTTTTGTTATAATTTGCACGTGTTAAAGGGGATATGAATAACCTTATACTAATTTTTAGAACACGTGCGTTTTGTGGAAAGATGAAGAGACAGAGATAAAGACAGAGTGGTGTAGTTTGAAACTCAGGTGGTATTAAGTCTCTGTAAACTCCAAGGGTGGCTGTCCAGATAACTGGGGAGTATTTTGTTTGTTTTCGCTATTATTGTCGTTGCTTATGATTCACAGTATTTTTTCCCGTCCTCCTGATGTCATCATCACGATCAAGTTGCATTTTAGCCATATAACCACCCTCATCACAGTAGAGTTGACTTAGCTTTCGCAAGTGATGGACTTTTTTATTTATTTCATGTGAAATAAATAGATGAAATTTTGTATTAGCGCAACTGCGGCATCGGCGGCGTGTATCGCCTTCAATAGGTAAGTGCTCTCCAACACCGGTCAGTGCTTTTTTTCTCTCCGACGGTCTTCCAGATATCATACTTCTTTTTACATTCGACCTTTCTTTGCCATATGCTAAGAGTTGTTCCGCTAGTGCTACCAAAAAGTCAATGAACGCAACTTTCTTGTGCTTCGTTTCTTTGCTGCATTTCTTCCATGCATTAGCCACAGCTACCATTAGTAGCTTTTGGAAAACTTTTTTCCACCACTTGCCTGATTTTCGGTCGGGATCATAAAGTGATAAAAATTGGTCGGACCAATCCACACCACCCATGTACTTATTATAAAATCCAATGGCTTCTGGATATGGAACATCGGTCCTATCTCCCTTTTTATTGACTCTTGTTGCAGTTGTGACTGCATCGGTATGACAATTGCTTATCAAAACAACATCTTTAGTATCTTGCCATTTACAAACAAGACAACATCAAACAACAAAATACATGCTCTTCTCTTAGCAGTAATGTGGAATGTACTGATGGGAAAAAAGCAAATAGGATTTATAAGGGAAATTTGCAATTTAGTCATATGAATGCAGCTCGTGGGACATATGCGTCCCGTTATTTCTGAAAGGGTTAAACAAACATACTTCTGTAATATAGATATAGGTGTGCCGATCTCACTTCTAACAGATCGTGCCTCTGAAGTGATTTAACAGTCCACAGATCTCTTCAAATTTCAGCACAGCCTTCGGTTTCCACCATTTCCCAAGGTATAGACCATAAAAAGGTACATAGATACATTTTACACGTACTTGGGAACAACAGGGGAAAGATACCTACCCCTTAGTCCATAATTTGTTCAAGATGGCGGAGTAACTACAGGTCGACCTGGCCAGGACTTTTAATATACAGTTTAAAAAGGCAATACAATTTTTTTTTTTTTTTTAAAAACCTGCATTCTTTGTTCTTAAAATGGTTAATTTATATTTCCTTGACAGTGAAAATATATTAAGGTAAAACCAAAGAAGTTATCTTATGGGAAGTTTGATGGTCTGTCTATTTCGTCATATGGACTTGCTACCTAAGGTGATCAACCATTTCCGAGACAATTGCGAAAAACTATAAAAAATATTCCTATATTTATATAATAGGATTTTGTGTATCTTGTTGGAGAAGATAACTGCAACGATCCTAAGAAAAAATACAGGTTGTAAATTTTGTCGCCGAGTCCGTTGGTTAGGTTATGCCGCACTGTAAAGCAGAGCTTACACACAACGCTAGACACCATATTAGGCCCATTGCGATCTCTGGGGGAAACAACTAATTAATTAAATAAATTAAATTGCGAACCTAAATTACCTTAATCCTTTAAACATTTAATTTTCCTACAGAACTTGACGAGTTTTTTTATACTACCTAACTTCTCTAGAGTCTAGATTATTGTAAAAGTAACTACCTAATGCCCGATTTCATCAATATTCACTAACAGTGCTTTTAGCTAACAGCATTTTAAAATCTATCTGCCTATTAAATTAAATTCTTATACGGCAGGCGGTGAACTTTTAGTTAACAGGCTGATAGTATTCGGTGCGTTCCAGGCACTCTGCTTGAATTTAGCAAAATGACATTTTGTACCAAGATGACAGGGCCGTCAAAATTTTCTGTTACTAGCGCTAGCGGGGAAATGTAGAGGGGATATAGCAAAGAAATTTCTCGCTACAAAGCTTAGTTAGATAAAAACAAGAGAAAAACGTCATCAATCCATTAGCGATGGGGTCTTCGAATGAAAACCGAAAATAATCGATATTTACATAATAAAGAACTATCGATAATTACTATCCAGTAAATGCTCGAAATTATTTGTTTCTCAATTAAAATCTTCAAGGATTGGCACTTACTAAGCTTTCCATTAAATTTTAGACTGTCTTTTGATACTCCAATGTCTTCGATAGAATGAAAAATCGAAAATCGATGATCGGAAAGTGTTATCGATAGGATCATTCCATAATTAAATTAATTTAAATAAGTTTACTTTTCGAATTGTTATTATTTCAGACACTAACTATTTAGTCATCGCTGAATCGTACAGAGCTCTTGAATCGACTGCAAAATTAGTTAATTTTTTCTATTAGTTGACTGTAATTTAATCAAAAAATTCTGCTTAAAATTTTAGTAAGTTGTACAAAATTCTAAACTAATTTTAATTATTTTTACATATTAATGAAAACTATTTCAGCGCAAAATAACTGTCAGAATAAATTGGAATGAACAAAAATTGCAGTATTAGACATTTATGAAGTTGCCTGCATTCTTAGCCAATTTTGAGTTCGGTTGGTTAGGTCTTGACAGAATGTTAGTGTCTAGTTAAAATTTGACTAACATATTATACGGCCTAAAGCTGTTTTTATTAGTTTAACTAGATTTCAATTAAAACAATCGAATGGTATCGAGTATTATCGAAGGTGATGACTACCGATAGTTACTCATCTCTAGTAAATCTAACGAGTTTCTAGCTATTAGCTGTTGTAAAGTCAAAAGTCCGTTCCATGTTTTTGCTACTAGCGGATAGCCAATTTGATGTACGGAACCCCCGATGTTCTCCTGTATTCCATGAAATTTTTGTTTTTACTGTACATCAATTTTGCATGTGTAAGAGTAAACTAGAAATATATCATGAATTTCAAATCCACACCGTTATACGGCCGGTTCAGTTGTCCTAAGCAATACTCGTGCGATAAATTCCATCGCTAAAACACCAATCGCTTAATAATACATTGAACAGGTCCAGCAATTAGTCTTATTATTCACTTTGCGCTGATGACGTTTCTAAATTTTCTTAAATAAATACTAATGATTCGTTTGCAAATTTCGCACTATTAATTTGAGATTCAAAATGCGACTTAATATGGCCGATGGGAAATGCTATCCGCTATCCGCTTCAATGAAGCACACTTTTTCTTCACTTCAAAATTAATGAAGCGATGCAAATAAACGGTGGAAAAAGGTGTTCAATGAGCAATCGCTTAAATCGCTTCAGAGATATTGAAGCGTTTTAACAAACTGACCCAACCCTTTTTCTTCAATTGGATTTCTATAGTCTCGATCTTCATCATTAGATGAAGCTGAAAATGATGATTCTAGAATTACGGAATATTTCCTGATTGGTACTAGTCAATTTCAAGACTCTTAAATGTAAGAAATATCACAACTATTAGATAGTTTCCCTCTGGTTTTTAGGTTACGGACGCGCATTTAAAATTTAACTGAAGAAAAATGGCCTTTTAGTTTATCGGGGTATTTAGCAAGCTTTTAAACTTGAAAATGGTTGGTGGAATAAAAATTAAATGCAATTAAAAATGGTTGTTGAAAACGGTCATAAGTGTTTCAATCTATTGCGAGTTAGCACAGGTCGTATGAGTAATGTCCTCGCCCACGCAGAAATCATCGCAATGCCTTAATGCATCTGAATTTGTAATTCCTTGCATTTTGGCAAGTTTTCGCAAGAAGCAATGTTGACAAATTTTCAATTCTTATAGTTAGTTCCAAATATTTCGATCATTTTATGTGATATCAAAAATACCAGCCATGGTATTGAACTGCTCTAAAAGTTTAGCCTCATGTATTTTTTGTGTGCAGGTACGCATAGTTTTTAAGTAATACGCGAAAACATACAAATGTTCTTAAATGCGCATGCAATATTTTTTTTTACTTTTATTAAAGTGAACCATGTTTTGCAAAATTGTTGTGGCAGAGACGCAACCTTGTTTTCGGAGGATTTTCCTAATTAAGCATCTCGAACAGGTATTAAAACATTTCCAAAAGATCTCATTTTGTTATTTCAAATGTCTAGGTCAAAATCTTGTTTAACTGGACAAATTTCCTTTCTCAAACATGTCCCTTGAACTCCTGAAACAGGGGTCGAATAACGGCATCAGTTATCAAGCAACACGTTACTGATAAATATTGATTTGGCATGACAGGTTAAGAGATCGAGTATCGAGTATCGAAATTTGGCATTCTGTCATCAGTGATCGTGTATTTATTTATTCGATATGGTTTCTGATGACGAGTTGAGGTCCATTTGGGAGGAAATATGTAAGAATATCTTTGTTGGTCGAGTCTAAATAAAATTAGCCCTCTGAAAAAGGGGGTTTTTGGCAAATTTTGTGAGCTGGGACAGCGGTTGAGGTGCATCCTCTAAAATTCTTATTTACCCTGAATCTTTTAATAAAACCGCAATCAGAACTGTATGTTGTGAAAGATATTTTCAGAAAATTATAGTTTTATATACGTACGCAGAGTCTTGTAAAGAGAAGGGACCGCTTTTATCTCTTAAACGTCTTCGCTCAATGCACTCATAGTGATCATTCTCTGAATCAGAAGATGAAAAATAAAGTAAGCATTCCATTTTTAATTGAAGACGATAAATACAAAACTTTTCCTCACACAAAAATAAATACTTTTGACATTTGTCAGCCATCTCAATTCAATGTGGTAGAATTGTACTAGTACAATTTTCAAAGTGCACTCGATACGTGACCATTCTTATGTGATCATCCCAATGTAGTTACTCGATCACTCGATAGTGTATGGACTCACTCACTCGTTAACTGATGTCGTAATTCGACCCTAGTTATAACAAATCTCATCGCTTAAACATCGTCGTAAGTTTGTATGGTTTGCATTTCCTTTTCTCTGTACGGTGGGGCTTGAATGTGAAATAGATCAGCTTCTTTTAGTTGTTCGGTCTGGTTTATACTTCTACATTATTTTATTCAGCCTAAAAGATGGTTTATATTTGAAAAACTAAATTTCAGAAACGAGATGCCCAAACTAATGTTTCGGATCTTTCAACGAAACTTGTCCAATTCATACTCTACATCCTAATATTTAAAAAAAAGCTAATTTTAATCTAACATTCAAAGATTTTTCAATATTTTTTTAGATGAAAACAAGAATTAATTGTTCGTTTTCAAATTCATTTGTATAAATTTTTAACAACACATCTAACGCACAATTGCAAATACGACAATCGTAGAGCACCAATGCACACTCGTATTATGTAATTATCTACATAGCCTATTTGCATGCCTAGAATATGGAATGGTTTTTTAACGTAATACGTACTTTGAATGTAATAACTCATATAACATAAAAATGTGATTCTTTGTTGATATTACAGAAATCAAGGCAAGGAGAAAACATACAGGTTAGTGTTTCTGTAATAATTTTGTCTTGAAAGTAAATAATCATAGGATTTTGTTTGTAGAAAAAGATTTGGGATTCCTGCGGATTGGTTCTTTGAATGTGAGAGTGAAGAAGACAACCGAAGCATTCAGCAACTTCTTGGGAGTGGGCAATGGCAATGGGAATACGAACAACAACGTGACGGTTCCAGTAAGTCACCAACACCATCCCCATCACCGACACCATCGGCATGCTGGTATGACAGCAACGAATCCGATGATGCGGACGACCACACCCTTAGGGATGTCGACTCAATTGGGCTCCCGAGCGAGTGTGCCCATCAATATGACGAATAAATTTGACAAAATTCATAAAACTTGGGGCTCGGCAGACAATCTACCTCGAAGTGGAGGTAGTGATGGAGTTAAAGAGATGCCACCGCCTAAAGAAGGTGACTCATTGAAGAAGAGAAAATCCAAACGAAACAACACTGCTGAATGTGACACAACATCGTTAGGATATAGCAGCATGCCAACTACTCCTAATCAACTAAGAGCTCCGATTGGCATACTAAGTGAACAGGCTGCCAATATGGGTGATTCCGATTCAGACTTAGCATGTGGTTTTGGCTCAAATTGGTCAGTGGGTCACAGCAGTGTAAGCAGTGGTGGTACCTCAAATGCCTCCGCCCCAAAATACATATAAAGCTTCTTTTTTTAAACTTAAATTTGTTTTGTCCTCTAATAGCTACTTTTATAACTAACGTAAATATGTCTGGAATATTTTTCATTCTTTCAATAAATGTGGCTCCGTAAAACATATATACTTAATGCTTTTATGTAGGATGCTCACGGAGTGTCAAAATCCCGAGTTAACCAAATGATATACAGTAACGGGAATAGAAATACGGACATAGTGAAAAAACTAATTATAGTAGAATAATTTTGATAATCAAGATCCATCTTTACCGGACGTTAATTTGTTGAAATACATTTCAGATTCGGAAAACAATGAGCCGTATTCATAAAAACGAAGGATATCTTCCCAAGTATAAGGTAGAAGTATAAGGTAATGCTTTAAAGTAAAAGGTTCAAGTATAAGCATTTCCTTCTTTTCGTATTCATAATGATTACCTTATACTTGCGAGGATATCCTTCAAGCACAAGTAAAAGGTAGACTCGTCAGAACGCTGAATGACATGCTAGATGCTAGAATATCTTTTAATTTTTTTGTTGTGCCACCTCCCTTTCCTTCCCTTCGCCCAGTACTACTTCTGTTATCTTACGGATCACATCAAAAGGATTTTTTTAGTGAGTATACATACAGTGCTGGAAAAAAGTATAAAAATTTCATATTTTTGTAAATAATTAAAAAACAAAAGGTGGAACAAATTAAAAACTATTTATTTTCGTAAATACATTTTACGTTCTATTTTTTAGAGAAAAAATAATTGGATACTTAGTTATTGTTTTTAATATAATACATAAAAATTAAAAATTGCATTGGAAAAAAGTATAAAAATTTTGCATTTCTTCATAACCTGCCGGTATAAAAGTTATTTAGAATTAAATAAAAAGCTGCAATTGTTTTTCCAAAATAATAATTGATTTTAATAGTTATTTTTTCCGCCATTTAACTTTATTACATCATTAAGACGGCGAGGCATACTCTCAACAAGACTCTTAAGTGTTTCGGTTATTATATCATCCCAACATGCTATGATTCTCTGCTTCAATTCAGCAACAGTTCTTATTTCTGACTTTTCCTTATCATAGACCTTTCCAGCAAGAATCGCCCAAAGGTTCTCTATGGGGTTTAAGTCCGGGCTCAGTGCAGGCAAGTACAGTAATTGAATGCCAAAGTCACTAAACCAATCGATAGTAGATCCTGCAGTATGGATCGGGGAATTATCTTGCTGGAAGATGGTGCCTTGATCTTCAGAAAGTGTTATGAATGGTAAAAGGTAATTTTCGAGCATATTCTGGTAGTCAACGGCCTTTAGTCTTCCACTTAGAAATGCGATTTCCGACTTCATGTTGTCTTTAAATGCTGCCCAAATCATTAGAGATCCGCCACCCCCGCTCTCCTTGAAAGAATTTTCTTATGGCGCCGCAGATAATGCCAGTAATAATTAAACCCATCAGGGCCATCCAAATTGAATTTTTTATCATCACTAAATATTATGTGATTCCATATTTCTGGCTTTTGGACGAATTTTTCTGCAAATGAGAGACGTGCAACTTTGTGTACTGCTTTAAGGGGTGGCTGTAGTTTAATTTTTTCATATTTCAAATGATCTGAACTTTCTAACCAGTCTGGAACTGCAATTTAAGTTGAAGCGCTCAACTGCTTTTGCGGAAGAAATTCCACTGTTTGAAATTTCACTTAGAACCAATCTTTTAGTTCAATCTTCGATCTTTTTAGACCGGCCGGATCTTTTCTTGCTCCCATAATTTTCGATTCCAGATTTCAAAAATGTACAAATAACACTCGGCGATATTCCTAATTTCTTCCCGATATTTTTTTGTAAGAATCCCGCAACTTTAAGGTCCAAAATGCGTTGCTGTTCAATTTCACTAAGATGGAGTCCTCGTGGCATAATGATCTGTTGTTTTTATCAGTTCCTGTATTTGTTTTCAATGAATTATTTATTATTATTATGTCTTGATAACCCTGAAAAGTCTTACACAATTATGATCTCAATCTGACTTTCGTCACACCTTACACACTCAACTAAACTCAACTCAATGCGAAAATTTTTATATTTTTTACCAGTCACATTTATGGTTTTGCGATATTATCTGTAGTACCGTTACTTGGAATCAGCCAGCGCGTTTCCATGAAATAACATTACAGTCAATACGCAAAATAGTGAAAAGTTTTGTATTATTTGAGTTTACATTTTTCTTAGAAAAACAAAAAAACATGAATTTTTATACTTTCTTCCAGCACTGTATACCTTAGTGCGCTAAATATGCATTACTCTAGCAGTGAAGAAGTTAGTGAGAAGTGTTTACTAAAGGCTATGGAAGGTGACAGCAATCCAACTATTGGGAGAACCGGTGGTGCCATCCAGGTCGGTATTCATGAAGACGAATCTATACAGCAAAGAGGGAGTGAACCAGCCGATGAACGAAGAAGCAGTAAAGTATCTCGTGAAGAAGCATGTGGTGGTGTCCCTCCCACAAAATTTGTTACCACCAAAAATGGTTGATTTTCTTCTCGTGCCTCTTCAACAGGTTCGAAATCAGGATCGCTTGAAGTTTTAGCGATATTATGGAGAACGACACAGGCAATTATTATTTTTGGTATATTTTCCAATTTCACCCGACAAACGTGCTGTAAGATAGGAAACCGGCGTTTCAGTTGTTCAAAACATCGTTCAATAATTACTTTTTCTTTTTTCAAAAGCTTATTATATTTTTCTTTCGCACCAGAAGTAGGATTTTCATATGGAGTCATTAGGCATGGTTCTATCCCATATCCGCTGTCACCAATGAACACAACATTGTTTTGATTTCTTAATTTTAGACACACTTGTGAATTTTTCCATATTCTCGAGTCATGTACGGATCCAGGCCAACTAACGTCAACACTAGTAAAAATTTCTTTGGCATCACAAGTGGCTTGAACATTCAGAGTAGGTTTACCTTTTCGATTACTGTACTCATCTCCATAGAGTTTTGGTTTCAGTATCCCTACGTGGGTACAATCGATTACACCAATAGCTGTCGGAAACTTAAACTTTCTTTGCCACAACTCTTTTGCTTCCGTTATTTCACTATTGGTAGTTGGAAACTCTCACCTCCACATTGGTGACTGGTGGGTGCCTAGTACCTCGACTGAAGATTGGGTAACCAACTCCCTTGGAAGGTCGTTGGTGGCAGCGGACGAAAGAGGGGGGAGGAGTATTTTCTCACTAAGGCACCTCCTCTGGTTCCAGGCGGCAGTGGAGGACTTCCCTAGATGGAACCAACGGTGGCGTCTACAGTTCCAGTCAGGCCGAACTATTTAGTGTAATCCCTATAGAGCTGCTCACATGCCAACGGCAGCGCTCACATCCCAAAGTGGGTTACTGGCACCGGAATAACCGGCCTGTCCTAGGGTTAAGGGCCTGGCCCTCCAGGTTGGAGGTTGTGCCGTCGGGGTAACTTCCCGACCATGTAAAAAAAAGCACTAATTATGAGAGAGACACGAGAAGCCTCGGATAAGGATTTCCCTCAAATGGCAACCAGACCCGGAACGTCAACGAACAACGATCTAAGAGTAAGTACCTGGAACGTGCGGATGCTCTACACCCCAGATGCTACTCAAAAACTTGAGTCTGTCCTCACGCGGTACAAGGCAGATATCAGGTATGATGAAAAGGAAAAATTGCGATATTTATTACAGCCGCCATATAAGATTGCATGTATTGGATTCGTAGTGGAAAACCGGCTTAGGACAAAAGGTATTGACTTTAAGCCGATAAGTGATCGCCTAGCTGTGATCCGCATCAAAACTACTTTCCAAAACATAAACCTAATATGTGCACACGCCCCTACCGACGATGCTGAAGACCCTATCAAGGAGGAGTTTTATGACCTCCTGGATGGAGCCTACGGAGCCTGTCCGGAGTATGATGTCGAAATTGTGCTCGGCGACTTCAATGCCAAAGTCGGAAAGGAAAACATCTTTGGCGGGTTAGTTGGTAAACACAGAATCCACGAATCGACCACAGACAACGGGTACCGACTAACTGACTTTGCGACAGCTCGTAATACGGTGATAAGTAGCACTAGGTTTCCAAGGCTAAGGATCCACACAGCAACCTGGCGCTCTCCAGACGGTCGAACCGCCAACCAAATCGACCATGTGCTAATCGATGCGAGGCACGCATCCATCATCCTCAACGTGCACACATTCCGAGGGGCAAACGTCGACTCTGATCATTTTCTTGTTGCGGCTAAGTTTAGAGCTCGACTATCCAGCGAGAAGAAGCTGCGAACCGCCCAGAAGGAGAAATTCGACGTTGGACGCCTTAGCACACCTGGAGTAGCCAAAGTCTACAGAGAGCGCCTGAGTAAGAAACTTTCCGCAGTGCATCCACCTACCACAGATGCCAATATCCAGTGGTCCCAGTATCGTGACATCATCAAAGAGGTAGCCGAAGCCACTTTAGGGTACCAGCCACCCCAGAGAAAGAGTCCGTGGTATGATGATGAATGCGTTCGCCGGAAAAAGGTGACTTAGCCTACGCAGTCTCCCAGCTCAAGGAGATCGAAGAGTCTCGTGATCGAAGCAACATCCGGAAGTTCTACAAGAAAGCCAAGCAACTGGCTGCTGGCTTCAAGGCTGGAACACAGGCTCTTCGAAACAGCGAAGGAAATCTAGTCACCGAAGCGCAAGGAATAGTAGATGTGTTTAAGCAACACTTCCAGCAGCTGCTAAATGAGCATCATGTAGAGAGAGTGATAGGGCAAGAAGAGAACCCACGTCCAGTCAATGAAGAATCAGTTCCAGCACCCAGTATAGAAGAAGTTGGCCTAGCAATAAAAAAGCTTAAGAACAACAAGGCCGCCGGCTCTGATGGTTTACCAGCGGAGCTTTTCAAATACGGTGGTGATGTTTTGGTAGGGCGCATGCACAATTTTATACGGATGTATGCCCAAATCCAATCGCAAAATAAGCCTGGTTGACTCTGATTCAGCTGATCGGCGCCGAATCGACATTTCTGGGTCTTCTTCGATACTGGCCGCTACGGCGGCTATATTTTCTTCACTTTACACCGATCTCTGTCTGGTTGGTGGTTTAAGGTCCAAAAGAGTGTACTCATGCTCAAACTTTTCTACGGTGCGACGAATTGCCTGCGCACTGAAGTCATGATGACGACCGACCTCACAACTAAATTCACGTTGCGTATTAACAACTGAGCCGGAATTTCGATAATATTTTTTAATAATTTTCACACATTCGGGAAGCGCCAAACGATCCATGATGAAATTGCAAACCTTACTGAATATTTTGACAGCTGGATGTCATTGATAACTTTGACAGCTGCTGAAACATAACAATTGGAAAAACTATCATTGCTATCCGCACGAGGAGATTGGAAAAGTGTTAACAGCCGAAGTTGTAATTATGTGATAAATCGAAAGTTGAGAGTTAACAAGAAGAAGTAATTAGTTTGGATTTGTGAATTAAGTAATTGAAAGGAGATAAAGTGATTTGAGAAGAAAGAGACCTTGTAAGGAAGGAGTTTGCGAAGAATAATATAGTGTGAACTTGAATTGTTCTGTAGACTAGAAAATAAAGAAATAATTTCACAGAATATCGTTTTATCTACCCGAGCCGTAGCTCGCATATTACAATACTGTAATATGCAGGCTACGGCTCGAGTAGATAAAACGATATTCTGCGAAATTTATTTCTTTATTTTCTAGTCTATAGAACAATTCAAGTTCACACTGTACTATCCTTCGCAATTCTTTTCTTACAATGTCTCTTTCCTCTCAAATCACTTTATCTCCTTTCTATTACTTAATTCACAAATCCAAACTAATTACTCCTTCTTGTTAACTCTCAACTTTCAATTTATCACAAAATTACAACTTCGCCTATTATCACTTTTCTAATCTCTTCGCCACAGTTTAAAAATCACTGTCTTTTCTATTGATCGCCATCTGTCCTTATATAGCAGAAGTTTCAGATAGCCAGAAACTTCTAGCAAATTCTTCGACCACTGGAAATAATTCCAAGATGACAATCATTTCTTCCAGTTATAATTCTCTCTTTATCCGTGGCTTTGTCAGCTATTGCGAACCTCGAATGAAAGTACAGTTTGGAATGGGCTGTAGAAGCGTAGTTATTATTCTACATTATTGTTGCATACTTTTAGACGATGTTACACTGCCCCCCTCTTAGACTTGTTCGTCCCGAACAAGTGCGTCCTCACTTCGACCATTGTATCGACTCAGTCGGTCCACATGAACCACTTTCATTTTGGCCCTTGGTCCTCGCTGGATGCGGTAGACAACATCGTTGATGCGGGTTACTATTCTGTATGGACCCTCCCAGTTCCGCTGCAATTTAGGTGATTTCCCCTTTTGGCGATGGGGATTATACAGCCACACTAGATCTCCTTCCTGGAATCCTGACGTTGTTGCCTTGGCATCATACCTGGTCTTCATGCGGTCGCTCGTTATCTTAATCTGGCTTCTGGTCCTTTGGTGTATGTCCCTAAGCCTTTCCCTAAGGTTCGCCACGTACTCTTCTTCATTTCTGGGCTCATTGGTAGGAGATCCAAATTTCACCTCACTGGGTAAACGAGCTATTCCACCAAATAAGATTTCGAACGGCGTATGTCGAGTAGTGCTATGCACGGCACTTCTATAGGCCATCAAAAACAAGGGAATCTGCCGGTCCCAATCCCGTTGGTAGTCACCTACGACCTTCGAGAGATGTTCGTCCAAAGTCCTATTGAAACGCTCCACCATACCGTCCGACTGTGGATGAAGCGGGGTTGTCCTTGTCTTTTTGATTCCGAGTAGTTGACACATCTCTTGGAAGATTCTTGACTCGAAGTTCCTCCCTTGGTCAGAATGCAATTCCAAGGGCACACCGAATCTGCTAACCCAATTGTAGACGATCTGCTCCGCCACGGTTCTGGCTTCCTGGTTAGGGATCGGAAACGCTTCCGGCCACTTACTGAAGTAGTCCATCACTACGAGTATATACCGATTACCATTGTCGGTTTCCGGAAAGGGCCCTGCGATGTCAATGGCGATTCGTTCGAAAGGTGCTCCCACGTTGTATTGGTGCATCTTACCTCGAGTTTTGGTTCTCGGACCCTTACTAGCTGCACACACGTCGCATTCTCTGCACCAGTCTTCGATATCTTCCTTCGCTTTTAACCAATAAAAACGTTCTCGTACCTTTTCTAGCGTCTTATTCGCTCCCAAGTGGCCTCCGGACGCCCCGCCATGCATTTCCTGTAACACCTCCTTGACCCTCGTCCGCGGTACTACAAGCTGCATTACAAACGACTTTCCGTCGGAGGATTCCCATTTTCTTCTCAGAACACCTTCTTGGACATGGAGGGAGTCCCACTGCGCAAAATATGCCTTTAAGGTCGGGCTTCTGTGAGAGATGTCCTGATGATCCGGTTTCTCCATGTTCTCCTTCCAGGCCAGAATCGGCTCGATATCCGGGTCTTCCTTCTGAGCGTTCCGGATCTCATCTACGCTCCAGCCGGCGATAGGTTCGGCTCTCATTCTTTGGATGGAAACCAGCTCCCGTTCTTCCTGACGCGCACAATGTTTACAATCCGTTCTGCATGGTCTCCGGGACAGTGCATCCGCATTAGAGTGGAGTTTTCCTTTACGATGCTGTATTTCGTAGTCGTAGATTTGCAGCCTTTCGATCCATCTTGCGACCTGACCCTCAGGACTCTTGAACTGTAATAGCCATTTTAAGGCTGCATGGTCTGTGCGAAGAACGAACTTCCTCCCGTAGAGGTATTTGTGAAAATGCTTCGTAGCCAAGATCAAAGCTAGAAGTTCTCTCCTTGTCACGCAGTAGTTCCTTTCTGGCTTAGAGAGCACCTTGCTGAAGTACGCAACCACCTTCTCTTGGCCGTCATGCACCTGGGAGAGTACGGCTCCTACCCCAACATTACTAGCATCTGCATCCACAATGAACGTTTCCCCGGGAGTGGGGTAAGCCAGTATCGGGGCATCGCATAGCCGTTGTTTAAGTGCCTTGAAGCTCTTCTCGCACTCAATTGTCCATTTGAATTGTTTTCCCTTTTCCGTCAACTGGTGCAGGTTCTTTGCGATCCCGGCAAAATCCTTCACGAACCGTCTGTAGTAGGTGGCTAGGCCCAGGAAGCTCCTTAGTTGGTGTTTATCCTTGGGGACTGGCCAGTTTTTCACCGCTTCGACCTTCTCTGGATCGGTTCTCACTCCTTTCGCTGAAATTATGTGCCCCAAGTACTTGACTTCCGCTCTAAACAGGGCGCACTTCTTGGGGTTGAGCTTCAGGTGGGCACTTCGAAGCCTTTGAAACACATCCCTTAGATTGTCTCGGTGTTGCGCAAACGTTTTTCCTACGACGATGACATCATCCAAGTATACCAAACAGGTTTTCCATGTTAACCCTTGCAGGACACATTCCATCAATCGCTCGAAAGTCGCCGGAGCATTGCACAGCCCGAATGGCATTACCGTGAATTGCCATAGCCCATTTCCTGCGGTGAAGGCGGTTTTCTCCCGGTCTTCTGGATGGATCTGTACCTGCCAGTAGCCACTCTTCAAGTCGAGAGTGGAAAACCATCGGGCTCCTGATAGTGTGTCTAGCGTGTCGTCAATCCGTGGTAGAGGGTAGCTGTCTTTCTTGGTGACGTAATTGAGCTGCCGATAGTCCACGCAGAACCGCGTGCTGCCATCTTTCTTCTTAACCAGTACAACCGGTGATGCCCACGGACTTTTGGAACTTTCAATCAGACCTTCTTTCTCCATTGCCGACACCATCTCTGCAACTTCTGTCTGCTTTGCCAATGGAAGGCGCCTAGCAGGCTGACGAATTGGTCTAGTATCACCAGTGTCTATTCGATGTTGTACCAGGTGTGTTCGGCCGTATTCACCGTCCTGTGAGGCAAATACATCAGCGTACTCATTGATAAGATTCTCTGCCATAGTTCGCTGCTCCTGATTCAGCTCACTGGACTGGAGAATCGTCTCTCTCGTTTCCGCTGTCCAAGGTGATGGGAGAGGTTTTGGAGCATCACGTTCAGATATTGTTGCGACGGCGGTAATCGGCGTGCATTTTCCAGTCACATCCCCTCGCCTTAGTTTGACAGTGTGTGGTCTTGCGTTCAAAACCCTCACTGGAACCATGGTGTTTTTTGGTTCGACTAACGTCTTTCCCACGATGTAGTCTTGAGAATTCTTCTCTGGGTCTGGTTCTACTATGTAGAATCGGTGGCTCCCAAGATCACCTTCCAGCTTCGTCCAAATGATTGTCTCTGAAGACGGCGGCAAAACTTCGTCTTTGCTGATGACTGTCCTGAGAGTTACGGCATTCTCATTTCCGTACACCATCGGAATCTCCACATTTCGATACCTCAGTACTTGCATCCCGATGTCCAAGATTACTTCATTTGCTTTCATGAAGTCTATTCCGATGATGCACTCGTCGCATATATCTGCCACCAGAAACGCATGGGAGAACGTCAGTCCCGCCAGAGTAATCGTAAGACGAACTTCTCCAAACACTTTCGCCATTTCCCCTGTTGCAGTCTTCAGGCAGTAGCTGTTGGTGTTGTGCAGCCAGGAGCTTTTGACGATATCTCTTCTTACAATGGAGGCAGTGGCACCTGTGTCGATGGTGGCTACGCACTTCTTCTCGTTGATTAGTGCCTCCACTGTCAGGCTCTTGTTACCCCGTTTGGTTTGCGAAACTTGAATGGTGGTCCTGGGGGCCTCGATTCCAGTAACCAACTTCTGCCCCGCGAAGTTGGTCCTTACGCATCTCCCGACTGCTGGTTTTGGGAAGTCTGACCGACAGGATGCTTCCTCTCTGCTTCTCCTACTTCCGCAATGTGGACAATTTCCTCGTCTAGGTGCACTTCTGCACTGTCGTTGTAGGTGTCCGGTTCGGTTGCAATTCCAGCAACGGATTTGACTTCCGCGAGCTCTGTCTTCATCCATGACGGCTGTTCTCTGGCATGAGCATTCCACGACGGACATTTCCCTGACACGGTGTATTCCCTGGTATGCTTGGTCCGCAGCCTTCATTGACAAAGCGAATGCCAATGCCTCGGGGAGTGTTCGCTTTTCAGCCATCCTTACAGCCATTTGCAGTTGTCTGTCCTCTATGGCCTGAATAAAAGCTTCCACCGCCATTTCGTTGATAAGCTCCTCACCGGCTTTAGGGTATGAAAGATGGGCTAGTCGCTCTATATCCGCTTGCAACTGTTGGAGCGTTTCCCCCCTTTTCTGGACTCGACTACGCAGCTGAACCCTGTACACCTGCTGCATGTGTTCATCCCCAAACCGCATCTCGATAGCCTGAACCAGAGAGTCGTAGTTCTGCTGTTTATCTTCCGGGATGGTCTGCAAGAGCTCCGCAGCTGGACCCCTCAGTGCAAGCGTGAGTGCAATAGACTTCTCTTCATCGTCCCAGCTATTGGTCATTGCGGCCGCTTCGAATTGCCTCTTATAAATTGGCCATGATGTTTGACCATCGAAGATAGGAGGCTGCATCTCCTTTCTTCTCAGACCGTCAGTGGAATATTCCCGTGCTTTCTGTCTCTTCACGTTGCTGAGCTCCTTAGCGAGATTTTCGACTTGCTTTCCTACTATCTCGAATTGCGTATCCACTTTTTCAAACTGAGTCTCTATCTTCCCGAACTGAGTTTCATGTTTCTCTAAATTTTCATCGAATCTGGTTTCGACTTTTTCGAGTTGCGTCTCGACCTTCTCGATTTTCTCTTCGATCACTTCGAATTTGGATTCCAAGTTCTTGTTTTGCTCATCAAGTTTACTTTCCAGAGCATCTAGAGAATTCTTTTGTTCGTCCATTGCTTTCTTTTGTTCATCCAGCTTAAGTTCTATAGAATTCTTTTGGTCATCGAGCTTATGACTTTGATCTTCTATTGCTTTCTTTTGTTCGTCCATGACTAACTTAAGTTGCAGGAGCAGACTTGTTATACCCGGGTCGGCTACTGTACTTGCTGGTTCCTCTTCCACGTCAAACTCTATGTCATGCGGATTTTCACCTTCCTGCGTTACTGCTTCTTCCAGACGAATCAGTAGGGCATCTTTTCCCCCAGTTGTGTCGAGATTCCGCTTACTGAGTTCTGCCTTTAGTTGAATTATAGTTAGTTTTCCCAATTTGCGACCCATTTTGCGCAACTAATTAACTCAACGCAGAAATCGTTTTTTTTTTTTTTTTTTTTTTTCTTGTGCAATTTCACACCACGGAAATAGTTATTCACAGAATAAGTTTTATCCAACTTCTGACACCAATGTAATATGCAGGCTACGGCTCGAGTAGATAAAACGATATTCTGCGAAATTTATTTCTTTATTTTCTAGTCTATAGAACAATTCAAGTTCACACTGTACTATCCTTCGCAATTCTTTTCTTACAATGTCTCTTTCCTCTCAAATCACTTTATCTCCTTTCTATTACTTAATTCACAAATCCAAACTAATTACTCCTTCTTGTTAACTCTCAACTTTCAATTTATCACAAAATTACAACTTCGCCTATTATCACTTTTCTAATCTCTTCGCCACAGTTTAAAAATCACTGTCTTTTCTATTGATCGCCATCTGTCCTTATATAGCAGAAGTTTCAGATAGCCAGAAACTTCTAGCAAATTCTTCGACCACTGGAAATAATTCCAAGATGACAATCATTTCTTCCAGTTATAATTCTCTCTTTATCCGTGGCTTTGTCAGCTATTGCGAACCTCGAATGAAAGTACAGTTTGGAATGGGCTGTAGAAGCGTAGTTATTATTCTACATTATTGTTGCATACTTTTAGACGATGTTACAATACGTATTGTAATATGCAGGCTACGGCTCGAGTAGATAAAACGATATTCTGTGAAATTTATTTCTTTATTTTCTACTCTATAGAACAATTCAAGTTCACACTATACTATTCTTCGCAAATTCTTTTCTTACAAGGTCTCTTTCCTCTCAAATCACTTTATCTCCTTTCAATTACTTAATTTACAAATCCACTTTTTCTTGTTCACTCTCAACTTTCAATTTATCACAAAATTACAACTTCGCCTAGTATCACTTTTCTAATCTCTTCGCCACAGTTTAAAAATCACTGTCTTCTCTATTGATCGCCATCTGTCCTTATATAGCAGAAGTTTCAGATAGCCAGAAACTTCTAGCAAATTCTTCGACCACTGGAAATAATTCCAAGATGACAATCATTTCTTCCAGTTATAATTCTCTCTTTATCCGTGGCTTTGTCAGCTATTGCGAACCTCGAATGAAAGTACAGTTTGGAATGGGCTGTAGGAGCGTAGTTATTATTCTACATTATTGTTGCATACTTTTAGACGATGTTACAGTATCAAGGACAACAACTACTCTACATCCACCATGTTGATCGGAGAGGTATACAATTAGGTCCTCTGTGGAATGCTGGTACCGGAATTCATAGTACCGGTCATTAAGGAGGTGGTTTGTTTGGAGATATACTACGAGGTGAAATTTGACAATGCTCTCCATAACCCTAGACAGCACTGACATTAGTTCACAAGTCGGGTTAAACCACAGTTTTTGTCTTGATTTAAGTCTAACTAAAGCAGCGCAATCCAAGTAGTATTAGATTTGTCATATTTTGTTGAGAACAAAGTTCGGTGCTACAACGAACTATCAAATTTTAGCACTCTCTGAGAAATATAATAGCGACACCTATTAACTGATTCTCTGAAATTCATTGCCCGGAAGTATACAGTCGAATATTTATACGCGACTTTGGTGTTCACTAGTGGCAACTAGTTCCAGGAGACATCAAACTATATGACAGCACCCAAAAGTATGTGAATTCCACCATTATCGCATATACCACAGATTCTTCAACTGTATTATTGGGAAAATGTGCACGCCGGCATTTTGACGTTTGCATCTTTCAAACATTTTCCTTGCGAAAGTAAAGTCGCATATCGTTTGTAAATTTAATTGAGTAACGAATAAATTTAATTTTATTAATTAATATGGGTAAGAAAGACAAAAACAAGAAAAAGGGCAAAGGAGCCGAGAAGACCACCATGAAAACTGACAAAAAAATGGCAGCAAAACAAAAGAAACTTCTCGAGAAAATTGGTGAAGTATGCATCTGCATGTGTAAATCAATTAAAAGATAATTAATGACCTTCTCCACCCAGACTGATATTGCTGAAGTTGTTGCCCGCCTAGAAGCTGAAGAAGCCCGCATTAAGTCAGTCATAGAAGCCACATGTCCACCACCATCACCAAGGTCGAGCTTTACCATTGTAGCGCATCCTGAAAAGGAGGAGCTCGTCCTCTTTGGCGGAGAGTTTTTCAATGGACAGAAAATCTGCATTTATAATGATTTGTTCTTCTATAATATTGCAAAAAATGAATGGAAGCAAGTGCAGTCTCCCGGTGGTCCAGCGCCCAGAAGCGGCCATCAGATGGTTGCGGTTGCAAGTGACGGTGGTCAGTTGTGGGTAAGTACCTACCTCGAAGAATACTTACTTTATAGTTTAATGGCTTTCAATTGCAGTTATTTGGAGGAGAACATGCGAGCCCTTCGCAGTTGCAGTTCTACCACTACAAAGATCTGTGGGTGATGCGGTTAAAGTCGAAGACATGGGAAAAGATAAACGCGCCAAATGGACCCAGCCCTCGGAGTGGCCATCGGATGGTAGCATCAAAGAAGAAATTGTTTGTTTTTGGTGGTTTTCACGATAACAATCAATCCTACAGATATCACAATGATGTGCATATATTTTCTCTGGAATCATATACGTGGCTGAAATTTGATGTGATAGGAGCGATTGTTCCGCCTCCACGATCGGCATGCTGCATGGCTGCTTGCCTCGATGGCAAGATATTGGTTTGGGGCGGGTACTCAAAGTCACAAGTGAAGAAGGACGTTGATAGAGGGATTACTCATACAGATATGTTTTTACTGAATCCAGATAGTAAGTACTCGTATATGGGTTGAACTTTTTAATATTTTATAGTTAATGCAACCCAATAGTTTCGCCCCATCATTCGAGTTGTTACCCCCGCTCTTATTTTCGATTCACTTTGCAACACTAACTCTGAAAGAATTCTCGTATTGGTCAACGAACAAACATAAGTCAAGCACCCCTACCTCAAAAAACTTTGCAAACTGTCCCTTTGGCCTCTACCTCCGAACTGTAGGAGAGCTTCGTACTAAAACTACGCGTTTCTGACACGGTTAGGTGGTCGTCCTCCGTAATCGATAGGATTCAGTTAGACCAAATGAAGTTCACTACGCAAGAGGTTCCAAGTTTGAATCCCAGAAAACACCAAAAAGTTTTTTCACGATCTCACCTCTTGCGAACGTCTGACGAACATGCGAGAGAATTGTTGTCACGAGAAAGCTTCTCAAAACAAATTGCCGTTCGGATACGGCACTAAACTGTAGGTCCCTTCCCATTCGTGTGAAAAATATAACGCACACAACACGAGTGGTTGCGATAAGCTAGGTCCTGGCGCTTAAAGAGCTTCTGCGCCAAATATTTATTTATTTTATTAAATGAACGGTGATTGCCGTTACCATTTTGATTTCTGTGTTAATTTCCAAATTGTATTGATATCCGATTCGGCAATATCTGTAAGTTCACCGAAGAAGTTTTCATTCAAAATTTGCTTTCTTGCTGAGGATAGCGCTGTGCAGCTGCATATTAGGTGGTAGGGCGGCTCCTCATTCATGCATCTGCGACAGTCATTGACCGAGATTCCCAATAGCGCAGCGTGTCTAACTATTGTATCCCGACCAGGGTGCCTATATGTGATCTGATAATACGTAGTAGTTTTATGGTTTAAGTTTTAGTTTTAAGCCAGGCCACATCTGTCTTTCATGGTTGCACGTATCAAGATTACGCCATTGCCCATTTGCGTGTTGCAATGCTAGTGTAGAGATTTTGTAGAGATATTTTGCCATTTGTATCAGTAGATAGAACACCTTCCTTAGCCGAGAGCTCCTCCTTAGTTCCATTTTTGGCTAATTCGTCTGCTTTCCAGTTTGCTGAAATGCCAGATTGGCCAGAGTAAGATTACAATCGGTCGATATCCCGTTCAGGGATGCGCGATATTGCTTTACCCATTTTGATTTAATTATTGGTGATTTGAGTGCTGTTATAACTGGTAACGCAGACCTCTGAATCGTATTAATGCGAGATATATTTATATGAGATATGACCAGGATTCCGCACATGAATATAGGTCTTACTACTACAGTATGCAGTCAGTGCATTATTTGTAGCCCAAGCTGTTTAACAAGAGTATAGTGCAGTAGCGGCCTTCTGGAGTGGTCAGAGAAGCTGAGCTGAGTTCCCCTCATTTTTGTGGTGTCATCTCCGGAATTATATACCACTTTGGAAACAGCACTAGTTCTGTCTTCGCTTTTGTTAACCTTAAGACCACTTCTGTCTGCGCATTTAGCCAGTTTTGACAGAGCTGATTCCATTAGATCCCTTAGAGTCGTAGGGTGTTTACCACTGATTGCTATAGCAATGTCGTCAGCGTGAGCTAGAACCTTATAGGAGGGCAAGGTGAAAAGTTCTCGGCCTGACAATGGACTGCGATTTTCAGTTAAAAAATTATTTTATTTTTCTACATAATCTCCCTTGACTTCAACACACTTAATCCAGCGTTTCTCCAACATCAGAATTCCTTCTCGGAAGTGAAAGTCTGGAAGGCTGTGAAAATATTCATCTACGGCCCTCTCAGCCTCTGCATTGGATGCGAAGCGCTTCCTCGTGAAAGATGATTTTTTTTCTGCTTCAAGCCAGGCCTCTTCTCGCGAATTTTGGCATCCAGCTGCTCAAGAAGGTTGGAGTAATATTCGCCTGCAATTGTTATGCCTTTCTCAATGTAATCAATTAACAGGATCGCTTTCGCATCCCAAAACACACTGGCCATGGCCTTTCCGGCAGATTCGATCGATTTCGCTTTCTTTGGCGCTGAACCACCGGCTTCCACCCACTGCTTCGACTGCTGTTTCGTTTCTGGCGTGTAGTGGTGGACCCATGTCTCATCCATGGTGACAAATCGCCGCACAAAATTTGTCGGATCCCTATTGAATCGGTCCAAAGATTGCCGCGAAAATCGTTTGCGCATTTGCTTTTGATCGGTATTCAGCAAATGCGGCACCCATCTTGCGCAGAGCGTTCGTATCCCTAAGTTTTTGCGCAAGGTGTTTCACACCCTCTCTTCCGATATACACACAGCTTCAGCTATCTCACTCACTTTCACTCGCCTATCGTCCAACACGATATCATGTACTTTTTCGATGGTTTCGGGTGTGGTTGCGGTTTTTGGCCGTCCTTCACGTGGGTCATCTTCGAGGGGCATGCGACCACGTTTAAATTCAGCTGCCCACTTTTTAACGGTTGACATGGAAGGAGCAGAGTCCCCGTAAACTTTTGTCAACTTTGGATGAATTTCCTTAGGGGTTAACCCATCCAAAACGAAGAATTTTATCACCGCACGATATTCAAGTTTATCCATTTTAACGAAAAACACGCGAGACGTCTACTGCAAAAATCCGTGTAAAGAAACTACTTGAGAGAACAAGTTGAAACTTGTCATACGAACTAATGAGAAGTGCACCCAGGCAGGAAACATAAATTGTTGCTGATTGGAACGCCATCTCTTCGTCAGGCCGAAAACTTTTCACCTTGCCCTTGTATATCCTTTATTTCCTAATGTAAGGAGAATTTCGTTAACAGTCAGAAACCACAATTGTGGTGTGGTACCGCGTTGATTTGCAGCAGCCTAGCTCAGATTTGATCAGCCTACTTAGTAGCCTGGCATTAATCTCCAATTTTACAAGAGCCGCCATTATAGTTATAGTACATCGTAAAGATCGTCATGTAAACAACCTAACTAGATCCGATGTGCGCATGTTGCACCACTCTACCATATTGTCGCACCATGTTATATTCTGCTTCTTCTTCAGCTAATTTTGCCTTAAAGTAATACTTGAAGCAATCTGTTCCTCTGCTTTATGATATTTATAAGATTTGTATTCCAATCACTACTCTTACGTGACTTTATTCTGAACTTGCTATGGCGTTGGATTTTATTTTTGAATTATCCTATTTTGATGGCGGTATTCTGTTGTGAAGTGACATGAATCTGCCTCACATAGAGTGCATACCCTCGGAAAGCGAGTTTTAGTTCAACAGTTTATTGCATGAGTTAGTTCTTACCATAGTATGAGGTTCCATCAGGTAAAATTTAGAGGCTTACTTTCGAACACTTACAGCCCAATCTAGTGTTCCTGAGGGTAGTCACTTAGGTCCTATCCTCTTTATACTCGCTATCAATGATGTTATGTCATGTATATTTATGCTGATGACATGTAAATCTGTAAGTATAGGACCATTAATAACCAAAACGACCGAAACTTCTTCAATCCTATATTGACAGTTTCGCCATTTGGTGTGTTAAAAACTTTTTAAATCTAAACTCTTTCAAATGCCAGTTTATAGCACTTCCTAGAAGACGTATGCCAACCACGTTTAATTTACAACATAATCTTTGTTGTGTCAATTGCTTTAGGGACCTAGACCTTTTATAAAAAGATGGTCAAAATAATTTCAGAACCGATACGTCACTCTTTCTCTATATAACTTTCGTCCGTCACTACCTTGCTTTTTAAGTTTGGACTCCCTTTTATGAAGTTGGATTGAGAATATTCAGCTATTCACATTACGATCCATTTAACCTTCCACGGAAATTTCGAAAAATCTCAGAGCACTCAGACTCGATCTCGGTCCATTGTACTCTCAAGCAGAACCCCCTTTTGTTGTAGTGCTTGGAGAAACTTAAATTGTATTCGTTTCTCTTTCATGCTCTGGTGGCTGTTGTTTGATGCTCGAACCTGCACAGTTCGGGTCATAAGCAAACACACTACCCAATACACTGTGGCTAGTACTCTAACCACCATTGGGAAACATCAAACGGTTTCGTTATGAGTTTTAACTGCTTGCTAGGCTTCATCGATATCTAAGTGGACGCTGCTACTGATATCATATCAAACACAATTCACCTAGGTATGAAATCTTTTATTCCTAATAGGATAGAGAGTATCAGATTAAAGGAAAGGGTAGTAAAAACTTTTGGTCTTTTGTTAAAAATATCAAGAATATGGTCTCGTCGTCTGTCCCGACGTTCATTTACAATCACGTTCATTTACATCCACATTTCCAGGTTGTGCTTTGCCTCCCCCTGTAGTCCAGTGTGTAGAACAATCCATGGGACAAATCGACTTTCGCACTAGTACAGCTGCAAGAGTATTTTTTAATCTTGGCATACACAAATCCACTGTTCCAGATGGTATCTCTCCCACTATCTATATCTCTTTCCTATTCTCTGAACTCTTTCCGAGTAGATATGAAACAGCATGCGGCCCAGTCTGTCCCCCAAAAAATGCGAATCCTCTACTCCATTCAGCTACCGACCCATTGCACTTTCGCAATGTCAGCTTATGAAATATATTGAATCGCGTAAACCCTTTAATGACCGGCAGTACGATTTTCACTGCAACAGGTCCACTAGTGATTTGATGACATATTTCACCGAAAAGTGGAACCAATCCGATTCAATTAATGGAAGAAAGTTTGTTGCGCTTGATATTTCAAAAAGCATTTCGCAAAGTTTGGCATCCTGTTGTATTGAAAATGCATACATATGGTATCGATGATACTCTTCAACAATTGATTAGAAATTACCGTTTGTGCCATTCAATTCAAACCCTCAACTTTTCATATTCGTTCCCAAACATCCCTCGTCTTTGGACGTCGAACTGAACGGGTAATGTATGTAAAGCTGATTAAATTCCGACCTTGGCAGCATAATATAACGGGGTAAGACAAATATAGTGCAATTTAATACTTCCAGAACACAATGCTGTCTACTGACTTAATTTACTTTACTTTCTATGGTGGTACAGTCCAGGTGGACCTGGGTCTTAAGCAACAATCTCAGCAGCCAGCTCGATCTTGTGCAAGCTGCCTCTAGTTTTGCAAACGTAGTTATTTAAGATGCCTTTGTTAGGTCTTCCATTAACGCGTCGTTCCTCTGGAGAGATTCAAAGACTCTCCGGACTGGAGCGTTGATTTCCGTTCGCTTTACATATCCTAGCCATCTCAGACGATGAATTCGAACCTTTCTGACTAGGTCGATGTCGCTATGCAACCGGTATAATTCGTTGTTGCATTTTCTCGTCCATTCCCCGTTGATACCAACGAAACCAAAAATCATTCGAAGAACTTTTCTTTCAAAACAACTGAGGGTGTTTTCATCCGCCTTTGATAACGTCCATGCTTCTGCGCCGTATAGCAGTACTGGGGTGATGAGAGTCTTATACATATAGAGTTACCTTAGTTGTCCGTGAGAAGGCTTTACTACTCAATTGCCTTCTTAGCCTAAAGAAACAGCAGTTGACAAGAGTGATTCTTCGCTTGGTCTCTGCGCTGTTGTCATTTACAGCATAGCCTAGGTAGACAAAGAAAGTGCTTAACTATCTCAAAATGTAGATGTCTATTGTGACGTTCTGTCCAAATAACCGATGTTGTCCTTTCTTCACGACAGCATATATTTTGTTTTGCCCAAATACGATGCGACGAAAATGGTTTTAGCGGCTAACTAAAATCATTTTCGTCGCTTCTGTTTCAAGACTCAATAACTCACCACTGGCAGTTAGGTGCATTCTTCCAATTAAATATAACAATCTCGCCAACGTACGCAAGTAATTGTACAGACTTGAAAGATCGTACCCCTGATGTTTGCGTCAGGAATTTGGACAATCATTTTAAGTATGATGTTAAAGAATTCATATCGTAGCCATTTTTTGACGTCAAGGGCTTCGGTGATGTTAATATCAACCTGCCGTGCATTCTCCATCGCCATCCTGTACAGGTGGACGAGATTGGCAGGGATGCCAAAACTAGACATGGCTCTGTATAACGCGTTTCGTAGACGCTATAATAGGCCATCATCGATGAAAAGGAGTTGAGCATCGATTTGGATCTCTTGGTCTTTTTCATTGACCTGCCGCAATGTAAATATCTGATCTAGGGCCTAAAACCGGGCTAAACAGATTGTTTTAAAAAGGTTAAAGGCGTTCACATAATATGGCAGATAGGATCTTATACGCGATGTTGAGAAAACTGATACCTTTATAGTTGACTTAGTTCAGACGGTCTCCTTTCTTGAGAATCGAGTAAACTATGTTGAGGTTCCATTCATCGGACTTTCATCCGACCATATTTTACAGATGAGGCTTTCAATAGCTCCGCAGCTACAAAGCTTGGATATTGCTATCTTCACCGCACTTTGGTCGAGTAGACGGAAATGTTGATCGTCATCATTCGGGATGAATGGAACATTCTGTCTAAAATCGAAGTTTTGGTCGTCACCCACGTCTAACTGTCTGCAGATGTGATTTTTCCAAAATTTCAGCACCGATTATGACTCTACTAATAGATTTCCTTCTTCATCCCTACAGGCTTCTGACAGCGATTTGTAACCTTGCATGCTCTCTTTACCTTCTGGTGAAACTTTCAACCATCATTCTCGCTATAAAACCTCTACATTGGCACGTTCGCGTGCTTCTCATGTTATTCCCTTCTCTTCTGCTTGTAGATGTTGTAACCTCCTCTCGCTTTGCGGCACTCTTGTTTGGTTACAAGAAACTCAGCACATCAGACCCAGCATTCTTGCTGACAATCATGTCATTGCTTATCTGCGCTTAACGTTGGCAACATTGGACTACCTTCAGAGGTTGAGGGACACTTTATCGGCGAAGGCTCTTGCAGTTTCTTGCGATTGTAACCGTTGAATTTTAAATCTTCTCACAATACCTCTTTGGGGTGGTGTTTTCAGGTATCCGCATACGTAACTTGACAGCAACAGCATACGTAAGTTGCTCGGAAGGTGCGAACATCCAAAATACTAGAGGGGTGTCTTGCTCAATCGCAATGTGATCAATCTGATTGACAGTTAGCTTCTGGGTGTTAAGGTGCGCAAATCGTGTATTAGCTACGGTAACATTTCGCCCCGCCGCAAAGTCAATTTACCTGAGTTCGTTTCCGGAGGTGTTGTCGTGCAGGCTGTATTTTCCATCAGTGTTTCTAAAGATGCGTGAGGAAGTGAGAAAACCTCTTCAGGTGGATACTTGCGATTAGGTATACGATAAACGATGGAAAACCACAGATTTCACAACCATTTTTCATCTATCGAGCTGTCTAAAGTTCTCAAAAACCAAATGTTATTACTGTCTTAAGGGAGCAATTGATCACCTCTAACACAAAAGGCCCACAAAGAGGCCTGTTTTATCTTGTTTTTCTTGTTCTTGACCGATTTGTTCACTCCAGAGAATATCAAGAAGTCTATTAATTTCTCAGAATGAATTATAATAAGGGATGTGGCAAATGACCCGGATATGCTTCCTACGTTTCTGCATAGTATATGAAAACGTAGGCCTAGTTCGTTGTTTTCTACTTGTATCTCACTTGTATCACGTTGCTTCAGGTCTTCATCTGACGGCTCTGCGCTTTATATTTCGGAAGTATTTGGACTCAGTGGACGATCGCTGATCGGGAGGCTCAAAGTCCGAGTCCCGAAAAATACCAACAAAATTGTCGTGAAAAGCTTCTCTCAATAGAAAAAATTGTCCTTCGGAAACGGCACAAAACTGTAGGTCCCTATTCGAATGGCAGTGAGAAGCTAGGCCAGGCCCTGAGTAGGCTATTAGCTCCAATATATTTTTTTTTATTTGGATTTGCTCTTTCATTTTCTATCCAAGCTTACTTGATAATATTGTAGGCATATGTGTATTTGAAAGCTTTCCCGTGTTATGTTATTTAATTTAAGAATGAGTACGGATTTGTTTGTGCCCTTGACTAGCTAATTCCTATATCACTTTGATCTAATTGTAGAAATCACTCCAAATGACAAATTCAAATGGGCCACTGTCAAAGCAGGTGGCATTAAGCCGCTACCCCGTAGCAGTGTCAGTTGCACTGTAGCAGCAACCAATAAAGCATACTGCTTCGGCGGAGTCATGGACACAGATGAGGACGAGGAAGACGTCCGGGGACAATTCGGAGACGACCTGTACTGTCTTGATCTAGCTTCAACTTCTTGGAGATTATTAGAAATCGGCAAAACCCCTAAACTAAAGAAGGACGATGACGTTACAAATGAAGAAGCTACTGGAAGCACTGCTGCGCAAACATCCTCAGACGGTATATTCACCATCACTGTTGGTGGATCTTCTTCCGCAAGTGAAAAGTCAACAACTTCACTGAAGTCTAAGCCCAAGTCTGGACCTTCCCCGAGAATGAATCCGGGACTATGTGTTCACAAGGGAACACTGTACGTGTTCGGAGGAATCTTTGAAGAGGACAGCAAACAGTACACAT
Organism: Pocota personata; assembly: GCA_963082735.1. Taxonomy (NCBI): domain Eukaryota; kingdom Metazoa; phylum Arthropoda; class Insecta; order Diptera; family Syrphidae; genus Pocota; species Pocota personata. Next base: position 62,913,078 of record OY720431.1, on the reverse strand, counting down.
ACAATGATTTCTATTCGCTCGATTTACACAAAATGGATGAGTGGAAGACACTGATCCCCAACAACTCAAATCCACATGATTGGATCGATTCCGAAAGCGAAGGAAGCTCTTCAGGGAGCGATGGGGACGTCAACGATGATGATGATGATATGAGTGATGAATCAGACTCAGAGTCCGATATGGACACCAATTAAAAAAGAAACTACATCCGCTCCTCGTATAGTTTTATTTTTGTAAACTAAATAAAATCAAAGTAAAGAGACGATTTATATTGCTTATCTGTGTATTAAATGCTCTCAATAGGAATGCAGTTTTAATTTTTGGTTATGTTTTGGCATAATTACAAGTCAAACAGTTCCGTTAAGATTCTCCTCGTATCATTAGGGGTTTCGACTTTGTGTTCAATTGTCCGCGGATCGACAAATATTTCATAATCATTACCACCGGGCTCCGTTTTATCGCCAAAGAAATGAATTTCTTGGAAATTGTGAAACTTCTCTATATGACGAAGGCAGTAAGTCTTATCCCAGCCATGGGGAAAAACATCGAAACTTATTTGCCCTCCAATGCTGTAGGTCAAATCAATATCGCTGAATTCGCGTGTCAGCGCGTTTATCATTGCCTTTCGAACCCCATGCTGATTGTCGTACTCAGCGAACATGTTACGTTCCTCTCTAGTACATTGACGGCCAATCGGACAAATATTCATCATTCCATTGCGAAATTCGAGGAACGTCCCCCTCTTAATTGGTAGTTCCAATTCGGACAAATATCTGAGGACATAATTGATGAATCTCTGGAGGGCTTTTTCTCCCAAATGTTCCTGAATTGATTGCTTTCCAACTTCTTTGCCATTTTCGATTTGCACAAGTCCGTTTTCAGGGAAAATAAAGTCGAACTTATCCAAAATCTTTTTGCCATTCAGTTGCTCAAACATCTTTTCCAAGTCGGAACCGCCAACTATCCCAATTGTTGCTCGTGGCCTCACCTTGCTATAGAAAAATTCCTCGAACTCTGGCTTTATCACAGTTCGGGGAAATGTCAAGGTGCCATCGACATCGAATAAAAGCAAAATTTCATCACGTTTTAATTTAGACATTCTGGAAAACAAGGATTTTCTAAAATTTTGTTTACAAATTAAAAGAATGGACTGCAGCAGTTGCATTCCACGTCGACCGACTGACAGGTGGTTGACGGATGTCATGTGCGGAAAGTGTGTTCAAAGTGCGATTTTCTTTTCTAATTACAGTAGTAACCAAAAATACTGCAGTGTTTTAATTTTTTTATATGCCTTTTTTTATTTTTTAACAACACGGAGAGTGAATGCACATTCGTGAAGAAAATGGTTTAGCTACTTCAGAAATTTTGAGTGTTGGCTCCAACACTACGCCAACGTGATATCAATAATATTTTTGGTGTCGGGGATAGATTAAGTTAAAATTAGACTAGATTGAATTAAGAAGGCCTAGATTTTGGTTTTTAATGCATTCAGTTTCAGACTCAAATTACTTATTTTTGTTTTGTAGTTGTTCCTGTCCACAATCATGGAAAAATATTCCGCAAAATTGCGGAGAACGATATTCAGTTATTATTTATTTATTAGTCAACGCAGACAAACAAACTGCAATTAACTTTTGAATGTGTTAATAAACTGCAGCAATATCAATAAAAAAAAAAGTTGGTGTTTTGATTTTCATTTATAACCTTAATTTGTTTTGAGCGAACACGTAATAACCTTGTCCCCGCACAGTCATGTCACATGGGAGAGAATTTCAGTTCATTCAGTTCAGTCAAAAGAATAATTTCGTCGATAACACAATAATAAGTAATAAAATCTCGTGCTTAACACCAACTCATGTGTATTATAAGCGGATTTTGTTATTGCATCTCTGCAAAAATAATAATACTTTACGTCCAATGCTTTAGCCATTATATTGTTTTTACTTGCACCTATAAGGACAAGTATTGGTTTGCTGAAAAGTTTCGATCTCGAGATTCAATGAAGTGGATCTCACATTTCTGTCAGTCAGTCTGACTGTATATTAAACGGCTGGACGGATTTTCTTTAAACTTCATATCTATTGTCTATGGGGCGAAATCGGAATTTTCTCTCTAACTCCTAAATTACCTGTAGTTTACTAATGGTTGATTAATACGGCTCTAACGATTTTGATCAAATTAAATATTTGAGTTACATTGGACATATGCCATCAAATGGCGTAACAGGTTTTCGCAAAAATACTTACAACGGTAACTTATTAACTAGTTCTTAAAAATTTCCTTTGCTCAAAATTAATAATATAACTATAAGTTTTGGAAAAATGCAAACAACAAATTTTAAATTTTCACGGATTGCCAAACAATTTTTTTTTAAATTTTTAACGGATTTTAAAAAAAAATTTTAGTTTTTGGTGCACGTGCAGGTACTTGCGCCAATTATGAATTTGTTTGGTTGTATTTTATTCTTAAACTGTTCTTTAAATTTCCACTGCTGGCACTATCAAAATTAAATTATCCCTTTAGGCAAAAAATAAGAATTTATTTGCCCCAGTGTTAACTCACTCAGGAACACCAGTGTAGAATCGCCTATTGATCACTTTGAGGACAGAAACCAAAATGGTAAGGGATTTTGAAGACACTTTTAATACATAAAAATACATGTATTATAGACAAGACTATATAAATTAGTATTGACTGAAATTGGTTTTAATTCTCAATGCAATAAAACAAATCTTCTGGAATTTTTTCGAATTTGCTCCGGATCCACTTTCCAAAATAGCAGCTCTGATGCCAAAAACAAGCTGAGCTCGTTTTATGAGCCAGCGGAAGTTAAATTCATTCACTTTGGTCTGTCACGGGTTTGTTCAATAACTAGAACATGTTCCTACAAGTAGTAGTCCACTTCATTCGCATCGCATTGATATGAAATATAGCAGAAATCTTTCAGGTATTTTTTTATTTGATTAATTTTTTCGTTTAATCTGAATTTCAGCTGCATAGATGCACATTCTATATTACAATAGCTGTTTCTCAGACTATAAATGACTTCCAACAATAGCAATAAAATTAACTCACAGAAATGAATGAAATTTATTTTTACTCGTACATTTTCTTCTATTCTGGTTTATTTAAAGTTTTGTTGTTGATAAATTCCAGTCTGTTAGGGCGAAATACGTGTATAGCCCCAAAAGGGCTAAATTGATACCCCTCTTGGGAATCCAACTGAAGTATTCAAATTGTTAATGATACAGTGTTACGTGTTATAATAATGAATGAATATTTTCACGTAAACTATTTAAAGTTAATTCGTAGAAACACATTACCACAAATCTAAATAAATGTAGATATTCTAAAGATTTGCGTAATTGCAAGATGTGGAATGACTTGAACAAATATCGGGTAACCATACATGACTTCCATGATACAATAAAAAATATGTACAAAATGAAGGAACAAAAGTAAACAACCCCTCATCAGATAGCATAAAGTTTCGCATGCTTTAGTTCCTGTTTCTATTCAACAACCTAAAATAAAATTCGTTAACATCTATTGATTCTGATAGAACTGATTGTGAGCGAAAGTAAGCCATAATTGGATAAAAAAGCCACTAATTATATTGACATCAAAATAAATATTGTTTTAACTTTATTTTCAAAACCATCCATTTAATTGAAACCGAAATCAGTAAGTCTCGAGTCCTACATCAATTATATTTTTTGCAGAAAAGATCATTTAAATCGATGCACTTTTTATAACTAGATTTTCAAAATTCTAATTCGATTGACAATAAAAATAATACGACTGCAGCCCTCGCTAAGTCAAATAAAATGCAAGAGAGACGTCAAAATCTGTGCATTTTTGCTCAAGTTATCGTTAGCGAAAGAAATGCATGAAAATCCGCATAAAATGATCAGTATTTTCAAAACAAAGATGAACTTTGATGAATTTTCGCAGAAGTTATCGTGAACGAAAGAAGCGAAGAGTAATGCTACAAACAGATACACAGACGGACAGACACACGCACAGCCGTCATGTTGAAAACCACTTTTTTGACATTTTGATTATAACATTACGTACAGAATTTAGCACGCAAAAGATAAAATCCCAAAAATAACAAATCTCGGCAAGTGGAGGTATCGAAGAGTGCACAACCAGAAATAGGTTGAATTAAGAGCGCCACTCTCTAAAGAGCTAGATCGAACTGCAGAGTTTGATTTGTGCAAAGAAAAAAATGTGTTTCTTTCTCAATTCATTTTTATTTTTATTGCTTTTTATTAAAGACGCTTAAAACTAACTAACTAACCTAACTATTTTATTCTATTCATTTCATTTTTTTTAATTTTTAGTGCATTTTTATTAATCAATTTATTAACTTACATGCTAGACAAAACGCTTCAAACTAGCTTAACTAACTTAACTATTCTTATTCTATCTTACTGGCCCTATGCGGGCGCTCTAATGTATGACTTAATGTATTACGTATGACTATTTATTTAAAAAACAATTACGACTAAGAAAAATTGTATCTTTCTCTGCTGAGTTCAATGATTGCACAGATTAAAAAAAGCGCCTTATATTGGTTAGGAAGGTTAGATCGGAATAGAGATTGAGTTGTAAAGAAAAAATGTATTTGAGAAGCCATCAAAAAAAAGTAATTTTGTGATTTTGTTTGCCCCACTAGAATCATACACTTGTATAAGAAACGCTGTAGTTAATCTAAGTCAAATTAATTAATTTGATCAGTGTTCCCACTTTTAAAATATATTTCTATGCTTAACACATAATTGTGTTATTAATAAGGGGGATAGAGTTTTAGATTAGATAAAGCAATGATTTACTTTCAGAATTTGCTATCAAATTATTCCATCAAAACTAAATATTTTGATTGCCTGCTCCTCATATTTTTTTAACTCCGACATATCGGAGCTAAAAAAATATACATATTTCTTCGAATCCATCCCAAAGGGACGACGCTGTAGAATAAGGCCTCACCAAAGGTGGCTCATATAAGTAGAAAAGGGACCTCGACCAGCTTTTGCAAAACTTGGTTGCGCCTTGTACAAGATCGAGCTGGATGGAGATGCTTGTTGGTTGAGGCCAGGCCCACTCCGGACTATAGAGCGGTTGTAGTTCTTATTTTTACTGGAAGAAATATGAGTTTAATACTTCTATACAAATGAAAGCAACTCAGAATCAACGGAAAATTAATTTATTTGAGAAGACATTGAAAATTATTATAAATGTTGTATATCTATAGCCATATTCCGAAACTTTTCCAGTGTATTCGAAGTGAATTATATTGGCGGCTGACGTTTTTCTATTGTTTTAATCTATGTTCTAGCGAAAAATTCCTTCGCTATATCCGCTCTCTAGTGCTAGTAACGGAAAGTTTTGACGGCCGTGACATCCTGTTACAAAAAGTCGTTTTGCTGGATTCTAGCAGTGTGCTTGGAACCCACTGCCTGATACGATAATTCAGATAGAAATTAGAAACGAGAACATTTCGAAGGCATTTTTGTGTATGAACAAGAATCGATGGAGTGAATCTGCGCTCTGAGACTAGTGTGCACATCGACTAATGAAAGTTGAATGTCGAAAAGTCAAATGAAGTATCGGAAGTATTCGGTTCGGTTCTTTGCTTATATAATTATCTTTTCAAATTCTGCACACTCTTTGCACTCTGTGAATTTTGCACCTGAAAAAAAATTGTGTTCTGTTTTCGAAAATGTCGCATTGAAAAGTGAAAGAATGCAGCGTTTCTACATCATCTCCTTCCACGGTGTAAGAGTGCAACATCTTATGAATTCTGGATAGAATCAATAAAATCATGCACTCTTAAAAGGACAGAATTTTGTTTGGAAAAAATTAAACTCTGCGAAACTTCTCTAAATGTAAACGGGGCCTTACGAGATTGGAAAGCAAAAATGTCGGAAGAAACAGAATCTAGATAACGACGAATCAAACAAACTGGTGTCATTGTCAAAATCTAGTACTTTCGCAGAAGGGTCTTGTTTGTGTTATTTGGTTTGGGCGTGTCAATTAAAAAAGATTATGAACTGCTAAAATTGTAAAATTTTACCTCTTTAATATAATTTAAATTAGTGCCTTGTTTAAAAATAATATGTTAAACTTATTAATAATTTTTTCCGCGCTATTTGTGTTCCCGCAAATCTACGGTTAGTTCTCATAAAAGTGAAAATTAGTGGATGAAGCTTTTGAATCCTGGGATTGTGTCGTAGAAAATGAATCATAAAATTAGCTTATTGCTTCTAATTTCTTACGAATTTTGTTCAATATGAATAAATCTTTTGTTTTTATTCCTTTAATTAGTCATTACTCGGTCGCATGTAGATAATTTTCCATTATTTCCTTGTTTTTGTTTGACTCATTTTTGGCAACAGGTGTCATGGCTACGCCAGTGCACCGCTTGTGACAAAACAAAACAAGTGTCTTACTGAAAATATTTTTTTTTTTTATAAACTACTCGTACGTAAAAGTGATTTGGAATGAGCATGGGAATTGAATATTGTCTCTGCACTCAGCTGCACTCCTTCAGAATTACCAGTAGTTTCGGTCTACGTACATACATACCTACACACATTGCTCGTATGTGCGATGATTCGGAGTTTGCGGAATTGTTGAACTATTTGCTCTGTTTTATAGCGTCTACACGCTTGCTGTGGAAACAGGGCGAGGTCAAGCACATTAACGCATTTCAGTCTCAATGGTTGAAACATTAAATACCCCTCAACCGGAGTGAAATATCAACCAGAAATTTTAGACCTGCCTAAGTTCCTTCGGGCGATAAAAATAAAAAAAAAATATTTCGTATCCAGGCTAGAATTCAGTTTGAGGATGTACACTTTTCAGAGTCTTCCCCTGAGTCGATTTCCTTCACTTCCAACCATTTAAACCTCCTGTTTTGTTCATTTGCCTGTTTGTATAAGGCCTTAAAATTTCGTATGTATCTATGCAGGTTCAAGTCCATCGGGGGAACACTTACCCGAACAAGAAAAGAGAAACGAATAAAATCTAAGTTTTCCCGACCATTATACCAAAAACTGGTGGTAGGCAGAGACCCAACACATTTCCCTATAGGTTTCGATAAGTAGACTTGGTTACGTTTTGGAATTTGGCGCATGGACCGTTACTACAGGCATCTTCGGGCTCTGTCATAGCGTTGTAGGTTCGCCTGTCGTTTGAGAAGTGTATTAAAAAAACTACTAAATCCGTCGATTTACTATAGGGCCAAAAATTTGCTAAAAATCGTATTTAAATCTCAGTTACATGCGGATCGAAAGATTAAGTTTGAAAAACATAAAATAGTAAGGGGGTTACATGAAAAGAATAGTCACAAACTAACAAGACGTAATAAGACTGAAATGATAGATGAGGACGAAGCGTTTGGCATATCTATTTCCATGCAGTTAGTAAGAAGTGAAAAACTCAATCTTACTTCGATCTAATTTCAATTCGATAAGAGCGAAAATCTCTTTCTTTCTCTTTCTGTGCGAGTCTTAAAACACAGATTTATATAGCAATGCGCGTGCAAGCGGCTAAGGAGTCACCGGTCAAACAAATTGGATACACTAACATGCCGCAATCGTGTAAAACCGAACGTATTGACCTGCTCTGTTCACTGTGAAGGTAGATTTGACTTAATTGATTTAAACACAAGGACCAAAGCAAGGGTCGCAATTCTTCAGGAAATCGACCGGTTCCTTAACGCCGTTCGCTTTAACTGGTTTTGGATTCTTGCAGTAGTGCGTCTTTTACGACCGCTTCCAGTTTTCCACTCTAAAGGCTGAACTATAATAGTCGGAAGCAATCGGAACCTAATGTTATAATTCTACGTTAAGTTTCCTTCAATTGCTCAAGTAGCCCATAATAGGCGTATGTGTTCGGAAGCAAAGATCCTCGTCCGATCACCGAAATCAAGAATCATCGGGCGCGGTTTGTACTTAGATGGGGGACCGCTTGTCAAATTTTCATACGTACACTTACGAAAGAGCGAATGGATTCGCAAAAGTGAACGAAAACTTAACGAATCGAAACAAAAAGCTATTGTGGTCACACAATACAAATGGTCGTACGAAAACGAAATTCTTCTATTATAGTTCATCCTTAACATATCATGTTTTGCTATATTTTGAAAAATCTTCCAAACGTTGACTCGTTGAATCCTAATCGATGGGAAATTTCTCTAAAGGATGTACTTCTCTTCTAAAAGCAAGGATTTGACTCTTTTATTATAGTGTTAACTGCTTCTTGCTCATTGCCGCCTATTTTTCACTTCACTATTAAAAAACCAGGCTGACTTCGCAAACAAGGAAACCTCGAACGGAAACTATGAATCCTAATTACTCGATAATGAAAGGTTTTCCCTTTCCAATAAAACAATAAATGGAACAGAACAGGTCAAAATCAAAATTTTCTTTTTTTTTTTCCTCATGTTAGTTTATTTCCTTATTTTTAAAAATGTCTTCCTATTTTTGAAGGCCGTTATTTTGAGTGGGTGTCAGCTGTTCAACAATTTATTCTTGGGGAACCAAGAGCTCATGATACGACTAGACTTGTCATGACAAAAACTGTGTTTATGCATAGCCCTATGCGCCTAGTGTTCCATGGGTTATCTCGACAATAATGACATTGTGCTCCTAAACTGCAGTTAGAACAAGGGTATAGTCTTCTTATGAATTAAGTTTTGATTCAAATGATCCTAATGGAATTAACATCAGAAGAATCCATTAAATAACAAGTATCTATTCATTAAGCGCTTCCTATCAACAAAACAAAGTGTGTGTGAGATATCATCGAAATTTTTGATTCGTTTGAAAGGCCTATCGATGCCATTATGTATGGAATATAACATCGTTCAAATGTCCGCCGCGGCTTCTCCGGGTGGCGAGCATCCGAAATGTCCAATTTTCCATAACTCTGGCTCATAAATCAGGCTGAATTTGACCGATGGCATGGGTTATGTTGGCTTTGAGGGTCGCTGTAATTTGTGGCTTATTCGCATAGACCTGTGACTTCAGAAAACCCCACAGGATACAGTCTAACGGGGTCAAATCGCACGATCTCGGTGGCCAGTTCACATCACTTCCACGTGAGATTACCATACTTTCGAATCGTGCAGCTCGTGCAGAATTTTCAATGTGGCGTGAGGTGTGTGGCACGTAGCGCCGTCCTGTTGAAACCACATGGCGTTGGTTTCCATATGATCCAATTCAGGCTAAAAGAAGTTGGTAATCATCGACCTATAGTGCTCGCCGTTGACGGTGATGGCCTAGCCAACGTCGCTCTCAAAGAAATATGGACCGATGACGCCGCCAGCCCAAAATCCACACCAAACAGTGACAGAACACCCATTTTGATAAAACAATTTTATTATTTGCACGTTTTGTTGAACGCTATATCCATCCATGGTGATTTGGCAAAACAGACTGAATAAATTACAGCCAATTTGACAGATGTAGCTTTTAACAATATGGCCACTATCAACTGTCAAAGTTCGGAAGTTCCTATTGGAAGACCCTGTATATTTCCTTAGCGTTGGAATCCGACAAACTGAAGTTATTACATTAACTTCTTTAAGATTATGATGTGGAACACTACGTTCCCATGGTAAACGTTTATCTTTTTTCCCTCTCTCATTGTTCTGTTGCAATGGAATCGTATTTCTTATGGTTATGCATGCCGTATTGGGCGTTGCCACATCTTATTTACTGTACTGTAGTATCTTACATACTCATGCATCACAATCAACCTCAGGTAATTTTTTCGCTTGAGAGAAGCTTTTCGTGCCACTTTTACTCTCAAATGTTTGTCACACGTTCACGAGAGGTGGGACCGTGAGAAATCTTTTTTTTTATGTTTTCTACGATATGAATAGTGAACGCGCCTTTAACCACTGAGCCAAGGCGCCCAATAATTAATATTATTTTTTATTTTTAGCACAATATGGATTTACTGAACATAAAGTCAGTAACTTGGTGTGGTGTACGAAAAGTCTGGAAGAGCAATACAAATGCACAAACTTAACATCGGCAATTGAACGTGATCGAGTATTTTTCGATAATTTGCTGCTGAATCTAACCTGCTTTCGGGCTTATAGTCCCGATGAGTGCATTAATCACATCGACAGAGATCGCGCGCACATAACAACTCTCGACGCCGGTGATGTATTCATGGCTGGGCGGTATCACTCCTTGATACCAATTATGCAAGAAAAGTTTGAAGGAGGCTTTACGAACTATTACTCTGTGGCTGTGATGAAAAAGAACGATGTTCCCGAGATCACAAGTCTTCGTGATCTGCGTAACAAAAAGGCATGTTTCCCCTGGGTTGGCAGCTTAGCTGGATGGATAGTTCCAATTTACACGGTTTGTTTACTGGCAGTCATTATAAAGAGAAACCTATTTAAATCTAAATTAAATTTCTTAGTTACAACATGAAGGAGGTATGGAAGTAATTGACTGCAACAACCAAGTGAAAACAGCTGCGAACTACTTCAATGATTCTTGTGCAGTTTATTCTCTAATCGACAAGTACAATCCTATTGGCGACAATTCTGATAAGTATGTATGGCATTTTCTTGTCTAAACATTGTCATATGCAATCGAAAACTTTTGCAGGCTTTGCAATCTATGTACGGGAAAAGTACAAGGGGGCCGTTGCACACCAAGTGATCCGTACTTTGGATATTCTGGCGCTTTTAGATGTTTACTTGAAGTCGGCCATGTAGCATTCCTCCGGCATAGTACCGTTGCAGAAATGATTGCGAGCCCTGAATATAGTAAGTGACTTCTTGTCTAACTGTGCGATTTTTTTCGAAACTTTTCATTCTTTTTTATAGAAACGGTTTCTGCGGATCGGTTCGAGTTGCTTTGCAAAGACGGTCGGCGCGTTCCCTTAACAGAGTACATGCAATGCAATTGGGGTTTGATCCCATCCGATGCTGTTGTCACATCTTCGGCACGATCATTCGTAGAGCGTAAAAAATATCAACTATTTCTGCAGCGTGTAATCGAATTATATTCAGAGGATATAAAGAACGAAACGACAACCAACAAACAAAACGATTATTCAAATCGAAATTATTTTAACGATCAGCTGCAGGGAAGCAACAGAAATTTCAATAACCAAAATAACGAACTAAGTGGAACTAATAGAAACTTCAACAATCAGAATAACGACCCTTATTCTCGAAATCCCTACAACCAGTATGACACCGTTAATAGGCGTACGAGACAAATCGACCCAAGTTTTCGAACTTCGACTGATCGCAACTTTTTAGAAAACGCAAATCAATCAGTTCTGATAGAAAAATTCAGTATATTCGAATCGAAAAAATACGGAAAGACAAACCTTTTGTTCCAGGTTTTTATTTAAATTTAAAATTTATATAGTATGGCTAATAATACATAAATTTTAGGATGCTGCAAGATCACTGGTGCCTATCAAAGAAGAAGAACAATCATTTAGTAAATATTTAGCAAGCGTTATGCACTTTGTATACGGCATTCGAGAATGTCCGGTGGGTAGGATGACCCTGTGCGTTACCTCAGATCCTGAATTGGAAAAGTGTATCAAGATGCGGGTGGGTAAACATTTCTATCTAATAATTGTATTGTTTGCTACTTATAAGAGGAACACCGTTTCATAGGTATATGTAATTATAGTTTGTTAGCCTTATATATATATAACAGAGGATATACTTTCCACCCGATCATAAATTAAATCTAAGTTTCCCTAAGCGCTACACCAAAACAAGTGGTAGACAGGAACCCATGAAGTAGTCGTGATTACGTTACGAAGCTTGGCAGATGGCCGGTACTACGGGCATGTCGGAGGTTGTCACATCGTTATAGGATATTAGACTGTTCCTAAGTAGTAACGATTTTTAGTAATGCACTTCCAATTAATAATCCAAAGTTCCCATCGTTCCTTTTGTATCAGATATCACTCCTCCAAAATTGTCCCAATTAGCTCCTCTTCAGCTGAAAAGTGACGGCCTTTCTGGCGCATTTTAACGCAGGGCAACAAGCCAGAATCAAACGGGGGTAGATTTGGGCTGTACGGAGGGTGGTCCAAAAGACATAGCAATTCTCCTCAAATAGCCTGCTCTGTGTGCCGGTATAGTGCACTGCCTGGCCGCAGATTTGTGAGGGCTTCCATCAACTAAGGAAGACACTGTTCCGTGTACCACTTGACAGTGATCGTTCGTTGATGTTCAAGCATAAATGCCTTCACTAAACTCGTCTTTCTGAAAAATAATTCTTCTGTTAACGGAACAAGATCTTCGGGGTTGAGTCGGAATATCCTCATCTTCAAAGACTACACCTTGCTCTTGGATTTTTTTTTTTGCAATGACTTGTTGCAATTGGAATGGTGTCTTTTGGAATTTGTACCCAGACAGTACAAAGCTTCCTAATTTTGAGATGATCGGCCACAATTTAATGTAACAGTTATTCTAATGTCCAAAGCCTGTTCCATCTGTGGTCTATCTTGGAACATTAATTCGTTGATCCTAGCTATCGTTTCAGGTATGGGGGTGTTCATTGAGGCCAAACTATTCTCTCCTAAATTCTAAATACCACCTCTTGACGGCCTAAGGGATGTTGATGTATTCACAAGAACAGAAGCCATCTCGCCAAAATACTCGCCCTTATCATAGAATTCGCGGGGGGAAAGAGTCACAAAGTGTATCATTGAAAGAACTACATTCTCTCGACCATGAGAGAACTGTTTTGGAACACTTTGTACCAGGACGAACATTTATATACTTCCGTCAACACTTTCACTTCAATGCATTTATTATACAATGTTTTTTCTTATGAAGTACATTTGCTCTACGATTCTTTCTCCCTCAAAGAGGTGAACAGAGGTATTAAGAAAAGTTCGCTAAGTCAACCAGAAAATTAAAAAAAAAAAAACAAAAAACAACGTCAAAGTTGAATGATTTTGAAACGCCGATACGAAATGATCTTGTAAAGACAAAATTAAATATAATTTTCATAACAATATGAATCATCACCATTAGTTTCCTTCACAACATTTTTGCTTGTGGAAAGCGTCTGGGCGTTTCTGTTTCGCTTTGTCTTCTATAATCGTTCCCCTTGCTTCGTTATACATTTATAGATATTAAAATGTTAACACAAATCTAATCGTGGAATGTATGCGTTATTGAATTATTGTACCTGGCGCTGGTATAATAAAAATATATTATGAACATGTTTTGGTTTCGTATCGCATAAAATAAATTTGCATATTTTCTTGGCGCTATAGCGAGTAATTAAGGCGCTGTTTGAATTTCGATGCAAAAATAGAGACGAAGGTTTTTTTTCCCTCACCACTAAATTAAAATAAATAAATATTTGAGGCAAACACCTCATATGGGAGGACTAAGAGGCGTAACTTGTTGGAGTCATTCGTACTGTGCGTGTTATATAGAAGGGACTTTTATAGCAGAATGTGGACAAAAGAATTGCCAATCTTCTGATGACAAAAAGACTGTCATCATCACTCATTATGCCGATCTTGGTTGTTTTGCATGTACCGGAGGACTTGTACCTTCTGGATCCCATAACTAACATGGGCTGCTAAATGGCTGTTGGATGAACCAAGCTTCACTTGTACGGACAATTTGTCAATATGTCTGATAATTGTTAATCGAATTAGGAAAAAAATGTGCAACATAACTCATTCGCACTTATTAGTTGATCAAAAAATATATTCGTATCGTTGGCGCAACCCACTAACCATCTTCACAAAAAAGCGTCCAGTCTGCACTCTCTGAAACCATTATGAGACGATTACAAGCAATGTAATTGTTTCTATTGGTTTTAACGGGTCACTAATTTGTCGCTTTCTAGTTTCCATTTTAACCGTTCTTTCTAAGAATTTGAATGACACCTAAGATTTTAATTTACAAATAACATAAAATAATTATCGAACAAATTATAAATAAGAACCTATTAGCGAACTTTTGTTGGAAGCTTTTCAGTGTTTGTTATATACGAGTATTATTTCCTTGTTCTTTTTTTCTAGACTGCTCTCAAGGCTCAAATCTTGAAACCGGAGCTGCTTTGCTATAAAGCCCACTCGCATATAACCTGTATGCAGTCTATACAAACCGGTAGAGCAGATGTTGCTGTACTAGATGCCGGTGATGTTTACACAGCAGGCCTAAACTATGGCCTGATACCGTTTATGTCCGAGGTGTATAACCTTGGTGAACCAGAGTATTACGTAGTTGCTGTTGGCAAAGAGGAAGATCCCGATACTGAACTAACATATCTAAAGGGCAAATATACTTGTCACACAGGCATTAACATGGCAGCTGGATGGACCTACCCAATGGCATATTTCATATCAAACGGATGGATTAGACCGTATGGATGTGATAGCGTCCGAGCCGCTGCAGAATATTTTACAAAATCATGTGTTCCCGGTGCGATTAGTAGTGAATATAACACTGGCGTTCCATATGACAGTATGTGTGATTTATGTCACGGCACGAGCTATCGGTACTGCCGCAGAGACGCCTCTGAGGACTATTACGGTCATACTGGTGCATTTAGATGCTTAGTAGAGGGAGGTGGACATGTGGCATTTATGAAGCACACTACAGTGATGGAGAGTACGGGTGGCAAACGGAGCGAGTGGTGGGCTCGAAACACTCTCAATGATGACTTCGAACTACTTTGCACTGATGGTGAGTTTCTACCAAGTCAAGTGGGACAGAATTTTAAATAACAGAATTAATTGTCTATTTGCAGGAACACGCGCCGAGCTAAACGAATATGAACGATGTAATTTGGGAAAAGTGAAGGCGAATGCCATCGTAGCTAGGGGAGGAAACGGCTACAACGAAACTGAACTCAACGCATTTATCAACCTGTTCACTTATGCCCAGCAATTATATGGCCGCAAAGATGTAGATGCATTCAGTTTCAGTATGTTCTCTTCGCCTGCACCGTTTTACGATTTGATCTTCCAAGACGCAACACGGCAGTTGCAAATAATCAAACCGGAAAAACGTAGTTATGATCTATATCTGGGCAACAACTACATGCGAGCGCGTCGCATCACTGACTGTTATTCTGGAGCCAACCAAGTCAATGTGTCTATATACTTAATGTTGCTGATATTAAGTGCCTTACTTAGTGTACAATAAGCGTGAGAAGTTAATTGAATTATCGTGTAATTAGTACAAGTACCTAAGGTAAATAACTACTCTCGAATATTTTGATAAGATAACAAATCACTACCGTCCAAATCGTTCCACTTCACATCAGAATGATGCCTTGCACATAGAATCTCGTTTTACATAATTAAATTTAGATTAAGATATAAAGTTTTTTTTTTTTTTTTAATTTGTTTTAAATTGTCCGTCCATTTTACATTCCTTACGCCAAATGACAAATAAATTTTATATTTTTAACGAAAATGAAATTTTTTTATTTTTATCAGGGTAGCCAAACCAAGTGGCATTTACCCTACAAACATGATTTTCTCTTCTCCGCATTGAAGCAGGACAGCGCTATGGATTTTTCCAGCAGGCAAAGCATGTCGACACGACATCCAATTTTCTGATAGATAAATGAAGTCAAACCGGCTGAAGAAAACGTGTAAAGTAAAATGTCAAAAATAGGTTAGGCGCTAGTGAGGTTCTCGCCCCTCGTTCATAAATTGGTCAATCATTATTCGTTCTCGTTGTTCGAGTTCGATTGCTCGTACTTGAGGGTGGTGTCGTCGCGTTGTTAAGTGATTCATCGGTCGTTTGCACAGTGCACTACTCCCTTTCGAAGGACTTTTCCAGTGATTGGCGGTGGATTTTTGTTTAAATCTGTTTAGTTTTATAAAATTTTCTAAGTGATTCATTGAAAAGAAGTGTAAAGTGTGTGTCTGTCATTGAAGATGTCGATCAACTTGCGTACCATTTATGCATTTGCACGGGAAATGTATCCAAAGAGGAGCACGGAGAAAATTCAGTACGGAACTGCTGGATTTCGTGGAAAGTATGTGAGAGTGCATTTATTTTTAGAATTTCTGCAGGTATTTTTATAAGATAAGTATGCCTGTATGCGCCCATGCCCATTTTAAATTGTTCAAGAAAGTGAAACGTCATCAGTGAGTAAGCACCTTAGTTCCATTCTTGTGTGCATGGAATTTTAAGATTAGTATCTATTTCACCTTGAGGTTCTCTAGCAGAACCTAGAGAGGTGCTGTGCTGGTGTGGGGAAACAATCTGACACTTATTTCCTAGGTTACCATGGTGGCTGCTGGCAATTTGCTATTGCATGAGAGAATTGCTAATGAAAGGAGAAAATTTATGTTATTTTCATTCTACGTAAGTGAAAGTAAGATAGAGCGAGTGCTAGAGAGGGAAAGAATGCAGACAATTGCTTCCCCTGTAATAATTTAAATGTTGTGATATCCATACAGTAGCAGTAATAAAAATTGTCACTTCTAGTTAAAGAGTTTCGTCGTAAATTTAAAATTATATGATATGTCATATAAAAATAACCCGAGAAAAAGAGTCGTCGGCAGCTTGTTTCCTTTGATGTCTTGTAATCGCGTCGGAAAACATGTACAGTGGCTCAAAGTAAAAATGGGACAAGATTTAAACAAATGTAAAATGAACAATAGTAATTCACATATGTATTGAAATAAAATTAAACATTTTTTTAAAGTTTCATTCAACAGATAAATTCACGTCGACATTTTTATCATAAAAAAAAAAGAATCAAAAGTACAGGGTTATTCATTTTGTGCTTTAGGATTTTAAATTAATATAAAATAAAAAGTATTAAAGATATCAATGAGATTTTGTTTACTATGTTAAATTTTGGACAATGCCATTATGTATGGAATACAACATCGGTTAAATGCCTGCCACGGGAGTTTTCGATTTCTGTAAGGTAATTTTCGATGACTTGTTGGCACATTTCTGGCTGTATTACGGCCATCACTTCATGGATGTTGGATTTTAAGTGCTCCAAAGTTTGGGGGTTGTCTGCATTCAGACAACAGCATAGCCCACAGAAAGAAATCCAACAGGGTCAGATCACATGATCTTGGTGACCAATTGATGTCGCCAAATCTCGAAATTAAACGACCGTGCAATAGAACGAAATTTGCCCGTGTTGTGTGGCGCGTAGCCCCGTCCTATTGGAACCACGTGTCGCTCACATCAATGTCTTTTATCTCATGCCAAAAAAATGTTTATCATTTGACCTTATAGGAATGAAGATGCAAAAGCATGCTCCAAGTACCCCAAACGGAGCTGTAGGAAATGCTCAATTGCTGAGGGCGGTGTTGAATTGACAATTTTGGGTTTTCAGCCACTGAGACACTCACAGGATTGAGTAATATTGACTAATATTGATTTGACAGATTTCATATGGCAGGGATATGAAATCCCATCCTCGAAATGAATAACCCTTTATGATAAAGAGAAAAAAACATCAGGCTCAAAATTATAATGGAACATAGTGTGAGTTCATAATTGTAAATAATGTTGCTCATGCCATGCAACAAATATTCATAGAATACATTTATGAACGCAAATGTGGCTGCATGAATGCGGCATTCATGCATTGACAAAAATGAGTTCATAATTGCATATTATACACAAAAGTCAAATATGACAGATTTGAAAAGTATTTTGTCGATGACAGTTCGAATATTAAATATTTTGAATATCTTTTATAATCGCCATCAGGCCTTAACAATGTACGAACAAAAAATGATATTAAGATATAATAAATCTAGTGGATGGCATTAACTTTGAAAGCATCAACAAAAAACTATCGGAAAGGAAAAATAGGAAAAAAAGAAAATATATTTTTTGTTAGCAGAGTTGGAGGTATATTCCAAAAAACAGGAATTTTTACCAAATTATTTACGAATTTCCGAAAAAATTTCTTACATGTTCTCTCCTGCCATTCTCATGCAGAACGGCAACAAAACAAAAACATATGCCGAATTGACAGCATGCTGACTTTAAATTTTCTTTTATGAACACAAGTGTTGCCGATCCCCTGCAATGCTAATGCAGTACTTTTACAATAATGAACGCGACATTTGCATGAATGCAGCATTTTTACATTTATGAACCCGATCTAATCTCAAATTCATTGTAAATCTGAAATTAACAAAAGTATTTCCGTAAATCAATATTATGTGAGTAATCCTTTTTGTTTATTTACTACTGCCAGATGACTGCATTGACTCAACCATTTTTGGCAGTAAAAAATTCAATTTTGGTCCATTCTTCGACTAATGCTGTTTTAAGATAATTTTGATTAGCATGGTTGATTAACATGGGAACAGTTATATAGAAGCCAGTTTCTAATGTTATATTCCTTATGTTTGGGATTGACTTGGCAAAAATAACAGTTACATCCAATTGCCAATTTTCGTGCACTATCTCTTACAATAGATCTCAAGATATTTATTCAAATTTAATATTTTAGTTACACTAGACATGTGCTAATAGATAGCGTACAAAGCTTTTGATTTTTACAATATTCCTATTTCTCGCCTATGGCTGAATCGATTTTGTTCGAAATCAATATTTGAACAATTTTTGACATGTACAAGATTATGCCAAGTTTTAGAATTTTTTTTTTAATTTTTACGGATGTTTGTTTTTTAATTTTTTAAATGAAATTTTTTTACGATTTTATTTAAATTTTAAATCTGAATGATTTGTAGGCAAACAGCATATATGTAGGTGCAAGTATGTGCGACCCAGTCGTGCACATTATTGAATTCGTATATAAACATATGAACATATCGCTGAGTAGAACCCAAAAAATGCAAAGTAAACAATGAATGTAATTCGTGTAATTATTCTTAATGAAGTATGCAAATATTAATTGATTATAATAATTTTAATTGATGGTCAAGAAAATTTCTATTCTGTTCACAACAATCAACAACGCATTCAACATTTGACAAGTTGGGATTCATCAAACACAATTCTGTTCAATATTTTACACGGTACGATTGTCAACGCCGATTATTGTACCTATACCTCTGTTTCACTAACTTACGGCGATCTTTGACGTCTTTTTCACTCACGAAAACAATTACGAAACAAGATCAAGTGGAAACGAGAAAATCGTCTACGATCTTTCTGCCCGGCGGAGCCGATCTACCCCTACACTTTTGTCTCGCCTTCCCATACATCCAAGTGTCGGCCCGAGCTCCGGCGTGTCGTATGAAAAATTTAAAAATTACTTTTTAATTTTTTGCACACTTTTTCCAAAAATTTTTATCGGCGTCTGAAGTAATTCAACTCATAAAACACACAACACAGAACACCCCTCCGGTATAATTTTTGTCTCCTCTCAGAAAAACTTTCCTATCCTTAAGATTTACTACGTCTTGCAAAATGCTACAAGACAAACAATTCAGTTTAATGCAATCGCAGAAGGTTTAAATCCATTTTCAAAAATGTTTAATCTATTTGTAAAAAGTTTTATCCTATTGCAAAACGGTTAAATCGAATTGCAAAAATGTTTATTTAAAGTGCAAGTTATGCTACATTTATTCAAACATATTAATTATAATTTCCATATCAAATTTCATTAAAATCGATTTAGATCTTGGATTAGGTCTTTAGGTGGTTTATAAGCAGTGATGGGTCGTAATCATTACTTGTAATTTAATTATTAATTAACTACATTAATCATAAATAAAATTTAATTTAATTACATTGTAATTATCGAACAACTGTAGTTAAAAAGTTTAATTATAATTACAAGTAATGGATTACACAATTGCAATTACATTATGTAGTTAAAAGTTAAATTAAATTATTGTAGTTAGAGTGGAGCTAAAGTTATGTGATCATAATTCTTCATATCATACATGTATAGATGTATCAAAATGACTTTCTTCCTGGAGGAGATACTCTCTGTTCTGCTTAGATCATAACAGTTTTTTGTGTAGGACAAGTATTTGTTCTCAAGTTTCCCCGATGGGCAGTAATAACACACCCATGTACCTTTTTTTCCAACTTGAAATTTTTGCATTAATATAGCGTAAAAATTATTTTTACTTATATTGTACAATAAAATTTAATATGGGATAGTCAACTTAAGAAAGCATGTACTATAAACATTTCATTGATCTTTATAAACAAAAAAATGTTTTTAGGTTTTTTGACAAAATAAATAGCTCACGAATTACAAATATTCTTTGAATTTAGAATAAAGAAAATAAAAAAAAAAAATAGATATGAAGAAATTAATTCATATCATCAATATTTAGTCAGGTAACCTTTATTTTTCAAAGTGCTCTTCTACTAATAGAGATGATAAAGCTCGCCTTGAAGTGATATATAGATGTTGCAAAGGTCTCGCGAAGAAGAAGTGCGCCCAATTTCAAGCAAAAAGTATGGAAGGCCTCTATCGGGAGTTGGAGGAAATATCGTCTTCGGCTATCCAGGAGCTTCGACAAAACAACTTGAATAAGGGAGCTAAGTCAACTCTACTGTGAAGGCATAACACTGGCAGTAGGGTGGTCATATGGCTAAAATGTAACTTGATCGTGATGATGACATCAGGTGGACGGAAAAAAATACAGTGAATCATAAGCAACGACAATAATAGCGAAAACAAACAAAATACTCCCCAGTTATCTGGACAGCCACCCTTGGAGTTTACGGAAACTTAATACCACCTGAGTTTCAAACTACACCACTCTGTCTTTCTCTCTGTCTCTTCCTCTTTCCACAAAACGCACGTGTTCTAAAAAAATTAGTATAAGGGTATTCATATCCCCTTTAACACGTGCAAATTATAAAAAAAAAAAAAACTATCTTCAAAATAGCCGCCCAGAGAAGAAGAAATGCTCAAGAGATTCGTTTCCCAAAGTTCATTAACAATGCTCAAGGCCAGCTTCTTGTGGAAGACGACAAAATTCTCCCCAGATGGCGACAGTATTGTGAAAGACTTCTGAACGAACAGTTTCCCCCGGCTATACTTTCCAAGAGTCGCTCCTAACCATGACGAAATATCCGACATTACTGTCGAAGATGTTAGGAATGCCGTCAAATACTCCAAAAAAAGAAAAGCGGTTCGGCCAGACGAGATACCCTCTGGGTTATGGAAAAAGATGGGAGACATCGGGTCCAGATGGCTCATGATTCTTATCTCCAAACTTACGAGCGGTGATCCAATGCCTAATCAGTAGAGGGAAAGTTATCTTCTTCCTTTGCACAAAGGGAAGGGCGATACGCGAAACTGCGATAACTACCGTTCTGTCAAGCTGATGTCACACACCATAAAGATCGTTGAGCGGGTATTAGATGGCCGACTGCGGAAAATAATAAGTCTATCTGATGACCAGTGCGGGTTTGTCTCGGGTAAATCAACAACAGATGCAATCCAAAGTATAAGGATCATAATGGAAAAACATCATGATTCCTTAAAGGACTTGCATATGGTGTTGGTTGATTTTGAAAAAGCCTTTGATAGACAACCAAGAGATCTCTTATGGGTCGCGCTAAGACAACGAGGAGTTCCAGAAACCTACGTGCGCATGATCATAGACAAGGACAAGAGTAAGATGTCCCGCAGGAGTCACCGAAGAGTTCCCAATCAAAGTCGGTGTACACCAGGGAAGCGTCCTTAGTCCTTTGCCATTTATTGCAGTCCTTGCTGACCGTTCTCTGATCGGCAAACCCCACAAGCGGACAAGCAGGGATGCAGTAAAATGGGAGAGTTGTGATCCTTCTACTCCGGATCATAACTTCGCCGTAAGAAAAAGAAGAACCTTTATTTTTGATGACTACAGTATACCGGGGGCACATTGATGATACCAAAGCCTGACATAGTTCTACCGGTATTGCACTCCAAGCGCGCTGAATTTCCACCCAAAATGCATCCAAATCTGCCGATTGTTTTGTCTACATCGTTCCACAACTTCTTAATCGGATTAAGATCAGGGGACTGGGCAGACCAACCTAAAACGTCAATTTTCTGACTTAATAACCACAGCTTCACAGATTTAGCTGTGTGCTTCGAGTCATTGTCGTACTAAAATTCCCATTTCAGTGGCATTTCCTCCTCAGCATAGGGAAGCATAATGTTGTTCACAATGTCCTTATATTTTATTTGGTCCATAATGCCCTCAAGGCGATAAATTGCGCCATCACAACACGAAGAAAAGCAACCCTATACAAGGACGTTGCCTCCACCATTCTTTAGCGTTTTTATGGTATATTTAGGATTGAATTTCTGGTTGTTCCCGCGCCATACATTTTGTTTCCCATCTGTTCCAAACCGATTAAATTTTATTCATCGGTCATAATAATATTTTGCCACTAGTTGGGATCCTTATTAACGCGATCGCGTGCAAACTCTAATTGGAGTGATAAATTACGTGTTGACATCAATGGTTTCTGTCTGGGAATCCATCCGAACAATTTTTTTTAACGGAGGCGATTTTAATTGTGCTCACGGAAACATTTATATTTAGCTTGAATTTGTTGCTTTATTTTAGGAGCTATCAAAAATGGATCGAATTTTCTCAAACGAACAATGGTCGAGTCGATACTAGAGGAGGTCTTTCGCGTCCGATAATTGCGAACTTTGTTTTGGATTGCATTAATTAGTTTTATCTTGAGTACTCCAATTCCCACAGCTATTTGAGTGCCCTTCATTCTTATGTATGGGCAAGAACACATCCCTCCGTAGAATGATTTCCTCGTCCCTTACTGTCGTTGATATACCAAATTGATTAAATCTTTGTCATTTCTTCCAAAAGAATCCCTTTACTATTACTTATCTTAATAATATCAGGAATCCAAGTTAAAATGGACGAATAAACCTTGGTAAACATACTATCATATTTAAATTGTCTACACTAAATCTGTCAGCCTTCAGAAAATGATGGTTAGTTTTAAAAGTCAGATATGCTTTAAGCAGTGTCATGTACTGTTACTTTAAAGAGTGGTCACACATTATAAGACCTAAAACTGCATTATGCTTTATCGAATATGTGATTTGGAGCATAACTAATGGATACCATAGAACTGTGCTATTTATTTTGTCGCCACTGTATGTTGTTGTTTATCTGCAAAAACTTAGATTAAACAAAAAAAAAATATGTTGACTATCTTCCAAAATTTAGTATCCAAATATTTTTTTAAGAACCATTTAATAAGTAAAGTAGCGTTATACAAATTTGTTAGCGAAAACTTGGTATGCCATCTGATAGTACTCGTATATCTGAAAACCAATACTTGCCCTTACAGGTTCAAGTAAAAAATGTTTAATTAAAATATAATTACTTGGTTTTATATAATTAAATTTTTGTGATTACATCCCTGTAATTACATTTTAATCATATCAGTGTAATTGCAATTATTAATTTCATTACTTGTAATATTAATTAAAATTTCTAATTCCAATTACTTGATAATCGAGATGTAATTAAATTACATTCTAATTAAAAGTAATGGTAACTGTAATTTAATTGCAATTTTAATTACCCATTACTGTTGACAAGAACGATTTAAGAATTTTTGAAACCCCACCCTTATCCCCACTCATCTTAGCCAAACCCCACCAGATTGCAATCATTTTAAGACAGACTAGCCCAGACTTGCACATCAAATTTCATCAAAATCTTTTCAGTGGTTGTTGAGAGAGGCATGTAACATGTCTATATCTTGCTCCCTCTGTTTCCGATTTTGACGAATTTAATACAAAACTTACAAACCAATTTAAAAAAAAAAAAAAAAATTTGTTGTTTTGTTTGATACTACCGAGACATACATGTGTAAGATGTTCTTGCTTTCCGAAACCGAAAAGTTGTAAGCTTTCTAAAATTATTACATCTAGAGACTAACCAGGAAGCAATATTATGAAAAAGTGAAAATAACAGTACGGAAGTGCTGCTCGCACTTTTAAAAAACATAATTGAATGTTCCCACACAATACGCTACTAGGGGCCCGATCAACCTCTTATAGCCGGATAGCCGATTGCTTTGAATAGTCATAATTCAGTGGGCGTGACAAGTACATGCAGGCACTTGTTACATTGAATGGAACGCAATTTTCTCACCAATGGTAAAACTTAACCTCATTTTTATTCATATCATTGACACGGTTCAATTTTTAAGCAGACACATTTTGTAAAAAATTTCGTGTGGGCTTGCAGATTCTCGCTCGGTTATTGTTGAGACTGCATAAATCGCCCAATCACCTCCGAGGGCTTCAGTTTGACGATGTAGTTTTTCAAGTTCATAACTATTACTGTAACAATGCTGTTCTTTGGCTCCACTAAAAATGTTCCCATGATGTAGTTCTGGAAATCCTTTTTATGAATCCTGCTTCAATAGATATAATCAATAGCTCCCAGGATCACCGTCCAGCTCCGTCCAAATTGTGTCTGAAGACGGCAGTAAGACTTCGTCATTGCCGTTGGTTGTCCTTAAGGTGGTAGCATTCTCGTTCGCATACACCGGAATCTTTACCGTCCGGTACCTAAGTTCTTACATGCCCAAGATTACCTCATGCGCAAAGACCACTCCGACGATGCGTATATATCAGCCACCAGAAACGCGTAAGAAATGGCAAATTGCGCAGGTTTATCGTTAAGCGAACTAATCTACTACTCTGTCTTCAGGCATTAGCGGCCGGTGCTGTGCTGCCATGACTTCCCGATACTAGTGTCGATTGTAGCCACACACTTGTTACTACCAATAAATGTTTTCACTGTTCTTGTTGCGCCTTTTGGTTTTGGGGACTTCCATGGTCGTCGATTCCAACAACCAACTTCTACGCCGCGAAGCTAGTATTTTCTCTCGCTAATATAATTCTCTGGGATGCTTGATCGGCAGCCTCCATTGTCAGAGCGAATGCCAAAGCTTCTGTGAGGGTTTTCTTTTCAACCACTCTTACAACTAATTGCAATTTTCCATCTGTTATAACCTGGCAAATACTTTCGTCGCCATCTCGTTGATGACCTCCTCATCGGTATTAGAGTAGAAGAAATATATTGGCCTTTCGATATCTGCATGTATGTGCTGCAGTGTCTTTCTCTTAATCTGGACCCTGATCTTGTATACTTGCTACATGTACCTATGTATTGTACATAGTAGTTCCCAAATCTTATCTCCGTAGTTTTTACCAGAGAGTCGTACTCGTAGCTGCATTGTTTATCATGAGGAATAATGTAATATTGCCGCAGCTGATCCTCTTTGCGCAGTTTTGAGAACAATAGAATTATTCTCTTCGTCTCTCTTCATATTTTGGATATGATGTTTGACCATAGAAGACAGGAGACCGCATCTTTTTCTCCTTGGGACAGTCAGAGTTCCTTAGCCAGACTTTCAAATCGTTTCTCTACTTATTATTATTGGGTTTCGAATTTTTCTTCAATTTCTTTCCCTTTCTATTTTATCCTTCTCGAATTTTCCCTCGATCGTCTCAATTCTAACTTCTACATTTCCGAATTTGTGATCGATTGCTTTAATTTTTGTTTCTAAATTTTTATTTTGTTCATCTAATTTTGTTCAGTTAACTGTTTTCTATATCCTTTAGAACTTTTTATTCTGGGCTTCGAATTTCTGATTCGGTTCACGTTCAGCTTGGAAATTATTCCCAACCTACATTGGATTTTGACAATGAGATGCACTCCTTGTCATGCGACTTCTTCAACCTTGTACTGGAGCAGATCCTGCGCAAAGTAGGTGTTAACCAGGGTTTCTCAAACGGGAACCTGGGATCCTACAGTGATATGCACACCACGGGATCCGAGAAAAAAAATCAAAGAAAATAAGATAAAGATTCATTTTTGCTCCAATAAAGGGTTGTTTCTATGCATACGTTAGATACAAAAATAATAAATAAAAATCAATTGACGACGACGTAGAAGCATGACCGGGCAGTCCCCATGACTTTCTTTTCTTTGGGTTGCTGTAATGAATCCATTTTTCATCACCCGTCACGATGCGATGAAGAAAACCCTTCCTTTTTTGCCGCTGGAGCAGTTGTTCACAGGCGAAAAAACGACGCTCAACGTCCCTTGGCTTCAAATCATAAGGAACCCAGTTCCTTGTTTTTGAATCATTCCAAAAGCATGAAATCGCTTGGAAATGGCTTGACGGGTAACTCCTAATGCTGAAGCAAACTGTTCTTGCGTTTGGCACGGATCCTCATCGAGCAATGCCTCCAATTCAGCGTCTTCGAAGGATTTTGGCCTTCCATCACGCGGACGGTCGTCAACATCGAAATTACCGTCTTTGAAGCGACGGAACCAATCACAGCACGTTGTTTCACTTAGAGCAGCATCTCCATAATCTTTTTGGAGCTCTCGATGCGCTTCAGCCGCCGTTTTCTTCGAATGAAAGAAGAAAATCAACACTTCCCGCAAATAACGATTATTTGGCACAAAATCAGACATTTTCACACAACCAAAAGTATATGACGCCAAAACGAAATCACTAATGTGTCGAAACAGTTTGTTTACCATATGTCTAAGCTCGGCTCATGACGTTTTGGATATGTCAAAATCGACCAGTACTTACTGCTGGAGCCATCTATTGACAGAACTTAGTTGCGCACCTAATACATAAATATATCATATATGTATGTCCGTGTTAAATGACCTATTATATTTTGTTAACTTGAAATTCTATTTTGTTAACGCCTTTTTTTGTTGTTGATCAGTTTTGTTTAAATTTAAAACACTTAAAGTAATAATGAAAGTTATAACAATAATATTATTCTCTACTGATCATTGCGATATCCCGGGTAACTGTGTGGTTAATGAATTAGTTCGACAAGGTTCACTCGATAGCAACAGGCGTCTATATAGGTATATCTGTCAAGTAGCTGACTCAGGCTGATGCAGTGGAAAAAGTGAACCATAGCTGGACAGATGTTAATAACAGCGAAGGTAGTGCTAAGATACCGTGGAAATAACATCTCCAAACTCATAAACACTGTTCAGAGACCGTTAATTGCAAGCAATGATTTCTGCAGTACCTGCATAGAATGAGAGGTAGAGGAGACTGTAGTTTACTTCCTCTCCCATGCCCCCACTATTCTAGGAGAATACTTCTTCCCCGATCTGAACAAAACCTGCATTCTAAAAACCAATGATTTCATGAAAAGTAAATGGTTTCAGGAGTAGATAAAGATCTTAATCTCTGCTCTATAGTGGTCTATATTTCACAGACAATCAAATACACGGGTATTCTTGTAGTTAAAATATTATTGTTTTAATTCGTGCTGCAAATACTTTTTGATTTTGAATTATTTGAATACCTCTTGCATTTTTTTCACCTACTATATCAAATCCCGGGACCATCCCAGGATCCCGGGTTAGCTCTTATTTTGTCCGGACTACTGGCATTGTGAAAACCCTGGTGTTAACGGACGACACTATATTCAACAAATCCGTCTCGGTACTTCGATACGCAGATGACATTTGCACCATTGCGTGATCTAAAAGCAGAATCCACTAGACGCTGGATTTTGGGGGTATAATGTACCCTATATAAAAAAAAATATTTGAACACCCCATTATGCGACAAAGCGAATTCAGACCGGCACATAGCATACAGGACAACATTTTCATGGTGCAACAGATTCTCGAAAAAACTGGCCAAAAATAAAGAAGTATACGCAGAAGTTTAGTAGAAATAAAATTTGGGCAAGTCTAAATTATAAAGCACTGCGGACGACACCTTCCGCAGCTATGGACATTCTTTTTCATTTAACACCCCTTGACGTTTATGGCAGGCAAATGGCAGCTAACTCAGCTATTCGCCTTAAAGCTACTTCACAGTGGTCCAAAAAAGTATATGGCCACGCCTCCATCTTAAATAAGTTTAATATCTTCCCTGAAGACATTGATTACACCATACCCAAGTTAAACTTTGACAAAAACGTCCTAGTTACCATCACTTCCAGAGCATTCTGGGAAGAAGGTGGCTTTACGGAAGATAAGTCGATACATTTCTATACCGACGGTTCAAAAACTAACGACGGGGTGGGTGGTGGTGTCTTCTCTGATAGGCTTAATTTAAACCTCTCTTTTCGTCTCCCAAACCATTGTAGAGTATTCCAGGCGGAGATAATGGCAATAAGGAAAGTCTTGCCTTGGCTAAAGGAAAACGTGATATCGTCCATTGATATCCGCATCTTTTCAGACAGCCAAGACGCAATCAAATCCTTGGAATCTTCCTCAACAAATTATTTAACAGCTCTAGACTGCCGATTGTCTCTTATAGAGATGGCGGAGCAGTTTAAAATTTACCTAATTTGGGTGCCGGGGCATAAGGATATTCCAGGGAATTGTAAGATTGACGAACTTGCCAGACATTGAACAACAATAACCATCCTTCCAGGCAAAAGTTTACTGGGTATGCCTATCGCTACATGCAAACTTAAATTAAAGCTGGATGCTACCGTAAAGACAAATTCTAGGTGGACAAGGAATACAACTTGTCTAGCGACAAAACAGATTTGGCCTATGCTGTATCTGAAACGCTCTAGGAATTTGATTTCTCTAAATAGGAAGCATATTAGCGCTGTTATAGGTGTCATAACTGCTGGATGGACGAGGAGGAGGAAGAGACTATTCTTCACCTTCTTTGCACCTTCCCAGCTCTCTCCCAAAGAAGGAAGCTCCACTTAGGAGCCTTCTGTTTCAATGACCTAAATGATCTGAATAATATAGACTTTAGGAACCTTCTACGCTTCATCAGAAGCTCCAAATGGTTCAACGAGTAGGCGGCTAGGGGCCGCGTCTCAAACCCATGTGGTATCACAATGGACCTATTATTGGTCTAAGTGTATTGGCTTCTTTTCTGCTGACAGCCACTTCAACCAAACCTAACCTAAGTAATAAAGCTGTGGATGGTGGTCTTGAAAGAGTGATTAAAAGCATATATAAAGACACCTGTAACGTTGGCAGAACCAGCAATAAAATGTCGGAGAAATTCAAAACGTCAGAAGGGGTCAAACAAAGAAGTGTATTAAATCCTCTTCTTTTCATCTGTGTCATGGACGACGCTATACGATACTGCCAAGAAAGAATGGACAGATTTGTAGTTGGATATAGGCACGTGAGCCCGATCTCTGTACAGGGCTGTGTATTTGCAGATGATATAGTGCTGTTTGCAAACTCAGAAGAATCCTGGAGAATAATCTAAAAGTGTGGAAAGACATTCTGGCTTTACAAAACTTACAATTGAACGTCGGAAAAACAAAAGTTATGGCAATTAGTAATGGGACGAGGGTAATAAATGAGAACGTGGATGGATAAATCATCGAACAGGTAGAAAGGTAAAAGTATCTAGGAAGTGTTATCAACAACAGGTATCCACTATATATTATATGCTGCTTTAAAGAGAAAGTTTCTAGACCACAAACAAATAACCCAAAGAACAAAAATATCAATATTTAAATCGATGTACCTTTCAGTATTACTGCACAGAGGGCCCTCTCAGAAAGGCAAGAAATGCAGATACAAGCCATGAAAATGAAGTACCTGGGAAGAGTACTAGGAATAAGACGAATTGAGAGGAAAAGAAACAAAGCTATAAGGAACGAACTTAAAGTAAAATAAATGGCAAGAGATAGAAACCACTGGAGAGAGTTCTTGAAGAAGAGGACGACAGAAACCTCGACACCTTAAGGGTAAAAGAGGACCGTATTATGTATGTATGTATGCGACATATCAGATTCAAGGTGAGCTTCCAAAGAGTCCAAATATATAAAAAATATTTTGTTTGCATAAAGTTTCTTGAAGAAAAAGCTCAAAACATGGCACGATTCTATCCTGCAGCAGATTTTTTTTACTTACTCCTAAAAGCAAGTATTCTTTTCATGAAAATTGTCCATCTTGAGATTTTAATCAATCATGATATTACTATAATGGAGGAGCTCAAAAAAGTGGGTATCGTAAGTCTGCCTGACCGATTTTTTTTAACTTAATATAAACGGTCTGTGGGGTAATGTCCAGAGGCTGTTTGGCTGTTAGTCATATCAATGAAATCAATGATTTTATTTAAAATTGATTTCTAAATTATTTCTGATACTCATAAAGACATAGCATATTTCGACATGTACGCACAACAAAGTTTTTTAGCTTTTTAACGCATTTTAAGAAAGAATCCATTTTGTTGCTTCTTACCGATTTTTCCTAAATTTGAAATCTGGACAATTTAAAAACAGGCAGCACTTATGGAGCAAGTATGCGACGTGCCCTTTATTTTATTTATAACGGGTGGTTAAATTTTAAGGGCCGATGTTGAATGTGAACCACACCTAAACGTCAAGTTTTTTTCTGCATTTCATTTGACATTTCTCAATTTCAGACTAACTCAATTTGAACCATGGAAAGATACACAATCGAGCAACGCGTTAAAGTTATTCAGGCTTATTATGAAAATGGGCGTTCAAATCAAAATGCATATCGTGCATTTCGTGATTTTTTCGGTCAATTTAATCGTCCAAATGTGCGTACAATCGGAAAAATCGTGCAAAAATTTATGCAAACCGGGCCTGTGGGAGATGTGAAAACACCAGTGTACTGCAGAAAATATTGTTGCTGTTCGCGATAGTGTGGCTGAAGAGCCGTCCACCTCAACTCGTCGTCGTGCCCAACAATTGCACCTCTCACGCTCATCGTTGATGAACATTATGCATAAAGACTTGCATTTACGCGCTTACAAGGTGCAATTGACTCAAGAACTCTTGACCATTTCAAGCGTCGATTGTCGAAAAACCAATGCACCCACAAAGAGTGACTGTTTGGTGCGGTTTATGGGCTGGCGGCATCATCGGGCCGTATTTTTTCCAAAATGAGGCCGGTCAGGCAGTTACTGTGAATGGTGTTCGCTATCGTGAGATGATAACGAACTTTTTATGGCCCGCATTGGAAGATATGGATGTGGACGATATGTGGTTTCAACAGGATGGTGCCACTTGCCACACAGCTAACGAAACAATGGCTCTTTTGCGCGACAAATTCAATGGCCGTGTTATCTCACGTGGTGGCGATGTCAATTGGCCGCCAAGATCATGTGATTTGACACCGTTGGATTTCTTTCTTTGGGGTTATTTGAAAGAAAAGGTGTACGTCGATAAGCCAGCAACAATTCAAGAGCTAAAGGATGAGATAATTCGGCACATTAACGGCATAGAACCTCAATTATGCCTCAGCGTCATCGAAAATTTGGACCATCGGATGGAGGTGTGCCGCCGAGGTCGCGGCGGCCATTTGGCCGATATTTTGTTCCATACATAATTGACCCATACCAATATTATATATATATATAGTATAAAATGACAGTAATTTCCTAAATAATTTGTGTTTTATTCAAAATCAACATCGGCCCTTTAAACTTAACCACCCTTTACAAGACAGAGGCATCGGTGAATGTGGCGCTTCTGGGTCTTGACGGAATCGCTAGAGATCGTTTCTTTGTACACGAAGTGTATTTCGAAGCGCTGAACTAAATCGCCGCTAACTTTTGCAATGAACTGCTGTGTGGACTGTGCGACTTTCCTTGACTTAAACAATTCTCTCACTATGCTCTTGGATATGATAGAGTCGGCATCTAACCGGTCCCAATCTTGCTGGAGTTCTTCCCTTTGATCTTTTTCCATTCATTAAGTCGTTGGCGATATTTTATATGGTTGCTTACTTTAATAGACAGCGGCTTCGATGAAGCTGGAAGCCTAAGCTTGCTTGAAGTGGACTTCAACGCCACTATCATACCTACCTCTGGTTGTTTGAATTCATTAGTAACTGCAAGATGTTGTTGGTAGGCGAACTTAATTTATTTGGTATTGGTTTCGCAGGGTTGCCGTCATATGGAATATCTCCGGTCCTTTTAGCGAGCCCCATTATAATTTAGGTTAAGGACCAATGGGTTCTTTAGGCTGAATAGACATTGGTTTGCCAATGTCATTTTCAATAATACCCCATCGCTGGCTGGTACCGCATCTTAGAGGAGTTTCACGATGCATGGTATTATGTGTCTTTTTCACCGACTTATGTATTTGAATACTTTCGAACGGCCCGGTCCACATTTTGGAAAACTTATTTTTTCTTGTCGGGTTTTTGAGTAAAACTCTCTGTCCTACTTCAAATGAAATACTGTGCGGAATGCTGGACTTTCAGCAACAAAGCATAGCTGTTATTGACGTCCTTCGAAAGGAAAATAGCAGCGATTCAGTCAAGAGAGTCTTTAAATCCCGGGGATTCTATCGTGGTAGATGGAATAGTGCTCATGTCATGGGCTGGGAGCCCACTAAAGTAGCCCGGTGGTTGTGCGTGAAGTTATTTTAATTGGGTTTTTCTTATCGAAAGGACCAAGCTTGCTAAGTGGTACTTCTTTGAAAGGTCTACTAGCAAGAGGCAGTTGCGATTACTGGTGGTATTTTGTATTTTGACTTGGCTATACCGTAGGTTATCTCTGCTACTGTTTTCTGGTTTTTGTTACTTCGGAGAAGGCTTTTCCCTCAGCGTTTCGGACTCAGTGGTTCCTTGGTCAGGGGTACTGTCGTTTTCTCTCGACTGAAACTTTCGAAGACAGAATGTACCAATGAGCACCAGCACGTATGGGTACTCTTAGAAGTACTGACTGCCATCAGACTTCATTTACCCCATGTGAACTTGGGTGTGGAAGAGCTAGGGAAGTGATGCATGCGACCAGGTTCTAGTAGGGTTATGTGTACGCGAAGTTACAAAATTATATGTAATAGATTAACAGTTTTATTTGTCTTGTTTTTCAGAGCTGAGGATCTGGACAACGTCATGTTTCGCATGGGTGTCTTGGCCACGCTACGATCTCGTCTTAGAAATGGTGCTGTGATTGGTGTCATGATCACAGCATCTCACAATCCTGAACCAGATAATGGTGTTAAACTAATTGACCCCAAAGGAGAGATGCTTGAACAAAGTTGGGAGAAGATTGCTACGGATTTGGTTAACGTAAGTGACCAGGAACTCGAAGTAGAAGTGGGGAAGATCATAAAAGAGAATAATATCGATGTGGGTTCTTCTTCACACGTGTATGTTGGCATGGACAATCGCTACCATAGCCCTAGGCTACTCAAGGCTGTAGCCGATGGAGTAATCGCTGTAAAGGGAAACGTCAAGGAATTCGGAATTGTTACAACTCCCATGATGCACTACTTAGTGGTTTGCGCAAACACTAAGGGAGCCTATGGCGTAACAAGCGAGGAGGGCTACTACAGTAAGCTTATCAAAGCCTTTGAAACCATCAGAGGGGATAAATTAGAAAACGGAAATTACAAAAATAAGCTTGCTTTTGACGGTGCTAACGGTGTGGGTGCACGTAAAATGTTGCAGTTTTTGAAACGCATGAAGAACTCTCTCAATGTTGAAGTATTTAATAGCGGAAGTGGCAAAATCAACCACGAATGTGGAGCCGATCACGTGAAGGTTAAGCAAAATTGTCCCATCGGAATGCCCATTCTTGAACCGAATACAAGATGTGTGAGTGTGGACGGGGACGCCGACCGCGTAGTATATTTTTTTACGGATGAGAATGGTCATTTTAACTTGTTGGATGGCGACCGAATTGCGACTCTTATAGCGGATTACTTAATGGAATCTGTTAAGAAGTGCGGCCTTGAACTGGCAATGGGTCTTGTTCAGACTGCTTACGCTAATGGCGCTTCCACTGATTATATAAAAAACGAACTTAAAGTGCCTGTAGCCTGCGTATCAACTGGTGTGAAGCATTTGCATCACAAAGCTTTAGACTACGACATTGGTGTGTACTTCGAGGCCAACGGTCACGGAACGATTGTCTTCAGTGACAAAGCCAAATCAACGATAAGGAAAGCTGCAACAGAAAATAACGACAACGAAAATGCAAAGACATTACTCAATGTTATTGATCTCATTAACGAAACTGTCGGCGATGCTATTTCAGATATGTTGTTGGTTGAAACTATTCTTCATTCTAAGGGGTGGGATGTCACTGATTGGCTACGCACCTACACCGATCTTCCGAACTTGCAACTAAAGGTTAAAGTGCAAGACCGCAATGTGATCACGACTACGGACGCGGAGAGAGTTTGTGTTACACCTAATGGACTGCAAGAAGAAATTAATAAGGTCGTTGCTAATTATAAGCGAGCACGAGCGTTTGTTCGTCCCTCAGGAACCGAAGACGTGGTGAGGGTTTATGCTGAGGCAGCTACTAAAGAGGTTTGTTTATGACTGAATATTTGTGGAATTTATTTGAAATGGTTTTCATATTTCAGGACGTGGATAATTTGGCTTATCAAGTTGGTGCTCTAGTATACAAAATGGCTGGTGGCGTAGGTCCTGAACCATTGGCTCCAGCCGAAAAAATCAACTCTCACATTTAATTTTGTTTACTAATAAGTTGTCGAATATTACAACATATAATTGATGTTTTGAATCACAATAGAGAATTTATTTTATACCATATTTATACTTACAAGTTTTGTAGTGTTTACTAGGTATGAAGCACATTTACTTATTTGCTACATTCCACTGCCGTTATCGAAAAGTGTTTAAAGTGTAGTGTACGATGTAGCCGTCGCTGTTAAAGTTATAAAGTATTTAACGAAGAGTAAATAAAAACTAAAACCTCTACGAAACAACTTTGTCCTGTCTTTTTCTTTATAACTACGTGCCTCATAAGCAAGAGCAAACAAAGCCGGAGGAACTCATCGTGGTCCGTTGAACATAGAATACCGGAAAAAGGCGAAGAAACATTTTAAAAATGTGAATAAATAAAAATAAATAAGAACTATCAAACTCAATGCCTAGAAAGAGTCCTACAAGGAGATCGACGACGCTAAGGTTTGTAAAAAAATCATTTCAAAGGAACCACTGACTCCGGGTTTTCATTAAAAACAAAAGCGGTGCGTGGACATAATTCTGCTCCTAGTATTAGCTGCTTTTTTTCTTCATAGAAGACACTCATCAAAATAAAAACAGGTGCTATCAACAAATTGTTCAGGTACTATCCACCTGCACAATTTGTTGATAGCACCTGTAGTGCTAAACACCCAAATCATTACGCCGTGATTATAAGAATGCGCAAAGGGATTTGATGACATCAATTGGCCTCCATTGGATTTCTTTTTGTGGGACCATGCTAAAGATCGTGTCTGTGCAGACAATCCCCAAGCTTTAGAGCACTTAAAAACCAACGTCATGGCCACAATACAGCCAGAAATGTGCCGAAAAGTAATCGAAAATTACTTCACAAGAATCAGAGTTTTCAAAAACTCCCGCGTCGACACCCAATGTTGTATTTCATACATAATGTCATATGTAGTTCAGAATTTAAAACAGTAAACAAATTTGATTGAAATCTTTGATACTGTAGCATAATAATAACTACGCTCCTATGTCTATGCAGCAAATTCCGAAGTGACTTTCCATTCTGCCAGAATTTTGGTTCGAACTGTCCTTTCATTCGAGGTTCGTGTCTGGGACGATGTCTCCACAGCTCATGTCAACGAAAGAGACGAATAATATCAGGGATAAAAGGGAATTATAACTGCAAGAATTATTTCTCTTGTTCCAGTGGTCGAAGAATTTGCTAGAAGTTTCTGGCTATCAGAAACTTCTGCTATATAAGGACAGATGGCGGTCAAAAAAAAAGACAGTTGGTTTAGAACCGTGGCGAAGAGATTGGAAAAGTGATAATGGGCGAAGTTGTAATTTGGTGATAAATTGAAAGTTGAGAGTGAACAAGAAAAAGTAATTAGTTTGGATTTGTGAATTAAGTAATTGAAAGGAGATAAAGTGATTTGAGAGGAAAGAGACCTTGTAAGAAAAGAATTTGCGAAGAATAGTATAGTGTGAACTTGAATTGTTCTATAGACTAGAAAATAAAGAAATAAATTTCACAGAATAATTGTTTTATCTACTCGAGCCGTAGCTCGCATGTTACATTGGTGTCAGAAGCTGGGATAAAACTTATTCTGTGAATAACTATTTCCGTGGTGTGAAATTGCACAAAAAAAAAAAAAAAAAACGATTTCTGTGTTGAGTTAATTAGTTGCGCAAAATGGGTCGCAAATTGGGAAAACTAACTATAACTCAACTAAAGGCAGAACTCAGTAAGCGGAATCTCGACACAACTGGGGGAAAAGATGCCCTACTGATTCGTCTGGAAGAAGCAGTAACGCAGGAAGGTGAAAATCCGCATGACATAGAGTTTGACGTGGAAGAGGAACCAGCAAGTACAGTAGCCGACCCGGGTATAACAAGTCTGCTCCTGCAACTTAAGTTAGTCATGGACGAACAAAAGAAAGCAATAGAAGATCAAAGTCATAAGCTCGATGACCAAAAGAATTCTCTAGAACTTAAGCTGGATGAACAAAAGAAAGCGATGGACGAACAAAAGAAAGCAATGGGCGACCAAAGGAATTCTCTAGAACTTAAGCTGGACGAACAAAAGAAAGCAATGGACGAACAAAAGAATTCTCTAGAACTTAAGCTGGATGAACAAAAGAAAGCGATGGACGAACAAAAGAAAGCAATGGGCGACCAAAGGAATTCTCTAGAACTTAAGCTGGACGAACAAAAGAAAGCAATGGACGAACAAAAGAATTCTCTAGAACTTAAGCTGGATGAACAAAAGAAAGCGATGGACGAACAAAAGAAAGCAATGGGCGACCAAAGGAATTCTCTAGAACTTAAGCTGGACGAACAAAAGAAAGCAATGGACGAACAAAAGAATTCTCTAGAACTTAAGCTGGATGAACAAAAGAAAGCAATGGACGAACAAAAGAAAGCAATGGACGAACAAAAGAATTCTCTAGATGCTCTGGAAAGTAAACTTGATGAGCAAAACAAGAACTTGGAATCCAAATTCGAAGTGATCGAAGAGAAAATCGAGAAGGTCGAGACGCAACTCGAAAAAGTCGAAATTAGATTCGATGAAAATTTTGAGAAACATGAAACTCAGTTCGGGAAGATAGAGACTCAGTTTGAAAAAGTGGATACGAAATTCGAGATAGTAGGAAAGCAAGTCGAAAATCTTGCTAAGGAGCTCAGCAACGTGAAGAGACAGAAAGCACGGGAATATTCCACTGACGGTCTGAGAAGAAAGGAGATGCAGCCTCCTATCTTCGATGGTCAAACATCATGGCCAATTTATAAAAGGCAATTCGAAGCGGCCGCAATGACCAATAGCTGGGACGATGAAGAGAAGTCCATTG
The DNA here is from genome assembly GCA_963082735.1 of Pocota personata. NCBI lineage: Eukaryota > Metazoa > Arthropoda > Insecta > Diptera > Syrphidae > Pocota > Pocota personata. The sequence goes on along the minus strand of OY720431.1, from coordinate 62,875,849 downwards.
CACTCACACTTGCACTGAGGGGTCCAGCTGCGGAGCTCTTGCAGACCATCCCGGAAGATAAACAGCAGAACTACGACTCTCTGGTTCAGGCTATCGAGATGCGGTTTGGGGATGAACACATGCAGCAGGTGTACAGGGTTCAGCTGCGTAGTCGAGTCCAGAAAAGGGGGGAAACGCTCCAACAGTTGCAAGCGGATATAGAGCGACTAGCCCATCTTTCATACCCTAAAGCCGGTGAGGAGCTTATCAACGAAATGGCGGTGGAAGCTTTTATTCAGGCCATAGAGGACAGACAACTGCAAATGGCTGTAAGGATGGCTGAAAAGCGAACACTCCCCGAGGCATTGGCATTCGCTTTGTCAATGAAGGCTGCGGACCAAGCATACCAGGGAATACACCGTGTCAGGGAAATGTCCGTCGTGGAATGCTCATGCCAGAGAACAGCCGTCATGGATGAAGACAGAGCTCGCGGAAGTCAAATCCGTTGCTGGAATTGCAACCAAACCGGACACCTACAACGGCAGTGCAGGAGTGCACCTAGACGAGGAAATTGTTCACATTGCGGAAGTAGGAGAAGCAGAGAGGAAGCATCTGGCGGTGATAACATTCATCCTGTCAGTCAGACTTCCCAAAACCAGCAGTCGGGAAATGCGTAAGGACCAACTTTGCGGGGCAGAAGTTGGTTACTGGAATCGAGGCCCCCAGGACCACCATTCAAGTTTCGCAAACCAAACGGGGTAACAAGAGCCTGACAGTGGAGGCACTAATCAACAAGAAGAAGTGCGTAGCCACCATCGACACAGGCGCCACTGCCTCCATTGTAAGAAGAGATATTGTCAGAAGCGCCTGGCTGCACAACACCAACAGCTACTGCCTGAAGACTGCAACAGGGGAAATGGCGAAAGTGTTTGGAGAAGTTCGTCTTACGATTACTCTGGCGGGACTGACGTTCTCCCATGCGTTTCTGGTGGCAGATATATGCGACGAGTGCATCATCGGAATAGACTTCATGAAAGCAAATGAAGTAATCCTGGACATCGGGATGCAAGTACTGAGGTATCGAAATGTGGAGATTCCGATGGTGTACGGAAACGAGAGTGCCGTAACTCTCAGGACAGTCATCAGCAAAGACGAAGTTTTGCCGCCGTCTTCAGAGACAATCATTTGGACGAAGCTGGAAGGTGATCTTGGGAGCCACCGATTCTACATAGTAGAACCAGACCCAGAGAAGAATTCTCAAGACTACATCGTGGGAAAGACGTTAGTCGAACCAAAGAACACCATGGTTCCAGTAAGAGTTTTGAACGCAAGACCACACACTGTCAAACTAAGGCGAGGGGAGGTGACTGGAAAATGCACGCCGATTACCGCCGTCGCAACAATATCTGAACGTGATGCTCCAAAACCTCTTCCATCACCTTGGACAGCGGAAACGAGAGAGACGATTCTCCAGTCCAGTGAGCTGAATCAGGAGCAGCGAACTATGGCAGAGAATCTTATCAATGAGTACGCTGATGTATTTGCCTCACAGGACGGTGAATACGCCCGAACACACCTGGTAAAACATCGAATAGACACTGGTGATACTAGACCAATTCGTCAGCCTGCTAGGCGCCTTCCATTGGCAAAGCAGACAGAAGTTGCAGAGATGGTGTCGGCAATGGAGAAAGAAGGTCTGATTGAAAGTTCCAAAAGTCCGTGGGCATCACCGGTTGTACTGGTTAAGAAGAAAGATGGCAGCACGCGGTTCTGCGTGGACTATCGGCAGCTCAATTACGTCACCAAGAAAGACAGCTATCCTCTGCCACGGATTGACGACACGCTAGACACACTATCAGGAGCCCGATGGTTCTCCACTCTCGACTTGAAGAGTGGCTACTGGCAGGTACAGATCCATCCAGAAGACCGGGAGAAAACCGCCTTCACCACAGGAAATGGGCTATGGCAATTCACGGTAATGCCATTCGGGCTGTGCAATGCTCCGGCGACTTTCGAGCGATTGATGGAATGTGTCCTGCAAGGGTTAACATGGAAAACCTGTTTGGTGTACTTGGATGATGTCATCGTCGTAGGAAAAACGTTTGCGCAACACCGAGACAATCTAAGGGATGTGTTTCAAAGGCTTCGAAGTGCCCACCTGAAGCTCAACCCCAAGAAGTGCGCCCTGTTTAGAGCGGAAGTCAAGTACCTGGGACACATAATTTCAGCGAAAGGAGTGAGAACCGATCCGGAGAAGGTCGAAGCGGTGAAAAACTGGCCAGTCCCCAAAGACAAACACCAACTAAGGAGCTTCCTGGGCCTAGCCACCTACTACAGACGGTTCGTGAAGGATTTTGCCGGGATCGCAAAGAACCTACACCAGTTGACGGAAAAGGGAAAACAATTCAAATGGTCAATTGAGTGCGAGAAGAGCTTCAAGGCACTTAAACAACGGCTATGCGATGCCCCGATACTGGCTTACCCCACTCCCGGGGAAACGTTCGTTGTGGATGCAGATGCTAGTAATGTCGGGGTAGGAGCCGTACTCTCCCAGGTGCATGACGGTCAAGAGAAGGTGGTTGCGTACTTCAGCAAGGTGCTCTCTAAGCCAGAAAGGAACTACTGCGTGACAAGGCGGGAACTTCTAGCTTTGATCTTGGCTACGAAGCATTTTCACAAATACCTCTACGGGAGGAAGTTCGTTCTTCGCACAGACCATGCAGCCTTAAAATGGCTATTACAGTTCAAGAGTCCTGAGGGTCAGGTTGCAAGATGGATCGAAAGGCTGCAAATCTACGACTACGAAATACAGCATCGTAAAGGAAAACTCCACTCTAATGCGGATGCACTGTCCCGGAGACCATGCAGAGCGGATTGTAAACATTGTGCGCGTCAGGAAGAACGGGAGCTGGTTTCCATCCAAAGAATGAGAGCCGAACCTATCGCCGGCTGGAGCGTAGATGAGATCCGGAACGCTCAGAAGGAAGACCCGGATATCGAGCCGATTCTGGCCTGGAAGGAGAACATGGAGAAACCGGATCATCAGGACATCTCTCACAGAAGCCCGACCTTAAAGGCATATTTTGCGCAGTGGGACTCCCTCCATGTCCAAGAAGGTGTTCTGAGAAGAAAATGGGAATCCTCCGACGGAAAGTCGTTTGTAATGCAGCTTGTCGTACCGCGGACGAGGGTCAAGGAGGTGTTACAGGAAATGCATGGCGGGGCGACCGGAGGCCACTTGGGAGTGAATAAGACGCTAGAAAAGGTACGAGAACGTTTTTATTGGTTAAAAGCGAAGGAAGATATCGAAGACTGGTGCAGAAAATGCGACGTGTGTGCAGCTAGCAAGGGTCCGAGAATCAAAACTCGAGGTAAGATGCACCAATACAACGTGGGAGCACCTTTCGAACGAATCGCCATTGACATCGCAGGGCCCTTTCCGGAAACCGACAATGGTAATCGGTATATACTCGTAGTGATGGACTACTTCAGTAAGTGGCCGGAAGCGTTTCCGATCCCTAACCAGGAAGCCAGAACCGTGGCGGAGCAGATCGTCTACAATTGGGTTAGCAGATTCGGTGTGCCCTTGGAATTGCATTCTGACCAAGGGCGGAACTTCGAGTCAAGAATCTTCCAAGAGATGTGTCAACTACTCGGAATCAAAAAGACAAGGACAACCCCGCTTCATCCACAGTCGGACGGTATGGTGGAGCGTTTTAATAGGACTTTGGACGAACATCTCTCGAAGGTCGTAGGTGACTACCAACGGGATTGGGACCGGCAGATTCCCTTGTTTTTGATGGCCTATAGAAGTGCCGTGCATAGCACTACTCGACATACGCCGTTCGAAATCTTATTTGGTGGAATAGCTCGTTTACCCAGTGAGGTGAAATTTGGATCTCCTGCCAATGAGCCCAGAAATGAAGAAGAGTACGTGGCGGACCTTAGGGAAAGGCTTAGGGACATACACCAAAGGACCAGAAGCCAGATTAAGATGACGAGCGACCGCATGAAGACCAGGTATGATGCCAAGGCAACAACGTCAGGATTCCAGGAAGGAGATCTGGTGTGGCTGTATAATCCCCATCGCCAAAAGGGGAAATCACCTAAATTACAGCGGAACTGGGAAGGTCCCTACAGAATAGTAACCCGCATCAACGATGTTGTCTACCGCATCCAGCGAGGACCGAGGGCCAAAATGAAAGTGGTTCATGTGGACCGACTGAGTCGATACAATGGCCGAAATGAGGATGCACTTGTTCGGGACGAACACGTCTAAGAGGGGGGCAGTGTAGCATAATAATAACTACGCTCCTATGTCTATGCAGCAAATTCCGAAGTGACTTTCCATTCTGGCAGAATTTTGGTTCGAACTGTCCTTTCATTCGAGGTTCGTGTCTGGGACGATGTCTCCACAGCTCATGTCAACGAAAGAGACGAATAATATCAGGGATAAAAGGGAATTATAACTGCAAGAATTATTTCTCTTGTTCCAGTGGTCGAAGAATTTGCTAGAAGTTTCTGGCTATCAGAAACTTCTGCTATATAAGGACAGATGGCGGTCAAAAAAAAAGACAGTTGGTTTAGAACCGTGGCGAAGAGATTGGAAAAGTGATAATGGGCGAAGTTGTAATTTGGTGATAAATTGAAAGTTGAGAGTGAACAAGAAAAAGTAATTAGTTTGGATTTGTGAATTAAGTAATTGAAAGGAGATAAAGTGATTTGAGAGGAAAGAGACCTTGTAAGAAAAGAATTTGCGAAGAATAGTATAGTGTGAACTTGAATTGTTCTATAGACTAGAAAATAAAGAAATAAATTTCACAGAATAATTGTTTTATCTACTCGAGCCGTAGCTCGCATGTTACAATATGAACAAAATTTTAATTTTTTCAGTGTTGAATTTCAGGGATATTTGAAATTTACCAATTTTGTGTTCCGGGATTTTGGTCATTTGAGATTTTGAAATCCAGGAAAACGTGTCATTCCCGCAGTTTTATTTATTAATGAAACTGTGGCGAAAAATGCAGTTCGTCTTAAGAGCTGAGTTCATTACCATTACTCAAAATAAGCGAAAAATTAATAATTGAAATGTTATTGCACATTTATGACGCGTATTGTGTGCACAAAGATGGTGTGTTTGTGTTTGTTTCAACTTTTCGGAACCACCGAAACGGATCGTATCGATCGGTAGCATCCTTTTCGGCGCTTTAATAATGTCCAAATCACAATACTGCGTTAGTGCTCCCGTTGGCAGATGGCGAAAGTTAAGACAAGGGAAGATATCACAAAACTACTTAGTACTTGTAATGGGATGTGCTGAACTTTGTTTGTAAAGTGTCCGTACATGACTACACTTTGTTGGCAAACCTTATTGCGCGCACGGAATTGATCGGACAAATTACAATTTATTTGCGGAGTTTTGTTAATGTAAATATAAATAATTGATGAAGATAATTTAAATTTGAAAAACGATTTGGGAAACGAGAATGTGAAACAAAATTAAATTACATAATTTAATTTAATTATTTGAGATGTGTATTTCTGGACAAACAATTATTGTGCAGTCGTACTCGCGAAATATACAAAATAGACGTGTGGGAAGTCGTGTTTGGCCGCACATGCTTGCTCGTTTATGAGCCCTTTAAAATGGAATGTCAGAACAAATGCGAACATCTGATGTCTCAGGTGGCATAAATACAAACGCAATGACGGTATTGTGATTTGGTCATAAAGTATTAGTAAACCGATGTAAATATAACTTACATGGGCACAGTTCAATACCTCATGCATCACGGCAATGATGATGCTCAATCATCTTCGTAAAATGTTTAAGAAAAAGTTTAGGAAAATTTTTGATATGAGGAAAAGTAAACAAATAAATTTATTTTATTAATAACTGATATGTATATTTAATCAAAACTAAAACTAAAATATAAAAGGTAAACTCTTTTATATTTTTGTTTTAGTTTTGATTAAATATACATATCAGTTATTAATAAAATAAATTTATTTGTTTACTCTGGCAGTAAATCGGAAACAGTTTTGTGGGGAAAAGAAGAAATAAAAGACGATTGTTATTATCTATTAAAGTCTTCATTAGCAAAATGTCCATCATTCACTAAAAAAAGGTATTGAGTGTTTTAGAACGTGAAACAAAAATTTTCTAACAGCATTGCATATGTATCAGCTGCATTGCTCCAAGATGGTAGCTAGCCGGAGAAGATGTTTCCTTAGAAAAAGTGGGCGTATCCACATCCATAAGACTTCTAAAGTCGTGCAGCATTTTTAAAGTCCAGATTTTAGCCATACGAGCCCAAAGAGCGAGCGCAGTGGGTATATTATACGAGTACATCTCCATTTACATATAGAATCAAGCAGCCATCAAGGCCTTGGTAGCCATAAAAATAACTACTAATATAGTCGAACTTTGTCGCTCAGTGCTTCAGGTAGGCAGAACAATATCCAAATTATTTAGATACCAGGAAAAATATGAAAAAAAAACAGACGAACTAGCTAGACTGGGCTCAGACCGCTGCGTATTACTAGCAGGCACAAGAAGTCAAGCTCATTTCTCGTATGCAAAAAGCATTGCGAAACGCAGATGAGAAAATATTCAAACTTTGTACACAAAAGCCCTATGAACAAAATTAGCGCACAGCGTCAACGGAAATTTGTCATGTGGGCTCTTTGCGTTACGTTCAGCGCGCGTTTTACGAAACCGAGGCTTAACTGAGTATGGCGAACTTCAACTATCGGGCAACAGATGGCAATAAAAAAAGTGCTTTTTCATATCTTATTGAGTATTGAATGGATTAATTTAACAAGAGAAAAGTGGGAAGATGATAAAAACACTAATTTTCTTTGAACTTAATTCTGGTATCTACTAATCAGTAGATTGTAGAAAGTTAATCCCACTTTTCTCTTGCTAAATTAGTTATTCAATGATTTTATTGCTACTCCCACTCCATTTTAACTCCTTTTCAGCTTAGAGCTCAGGCACACAGATCTTCTAGAACTTAGCAAGGGCGCTAGAGGTCTGCCAGTTCCAAGACTTTCGTTTTATTTCAAAAACACTTCATTATTGTAGTCAGAGCTTGAAAAGTAAAATGAATGAATCATCTGATATGTGAAGTGATTACTATATGAGTTTTGCACCCATTACAAACTAAACACTTAATGCAGTGTACTCATAAAAAATGGGTATTCATAAATGAGTATTCATAAAAAAAAAGTGTACACAACACTGAGTACAATAAGTACACCAAATATTTTTTGCACTGATATATGCCACAAAAGCAACTAGACTTTGCAATCGTTTTATTCAGTGCACTCAGTGTACTCAGTGTATTCATTACAGTTAACATTGTACACTCTTTGCTCACATCAAGCGAGTTCAAGCAAAGCACCCAAGGTGTGGGAGAGAAGAAACAGTGCTCTCATTTTGGTGACCAAGTATTGTACAGTAACTGTCTCTTGTAGTGTGGTACTCTTTTTTGCTGTACACTTTTTCGAATTATTGCAATGAATAGAGTACACTAAAGTACTGTACACGTTTAGGGACGTTTAGGGAGAGCAAATGAAAGCATTCACGTAGACCTCTAATGTATACCTATGTATGTTCTATCTAACAACATCAACATGTGATAAAATGTTATTTCAAAGAAATGCAGCAAAAATAAACATTAATAACAAAGTTTCAATAAAAATCTTGCAATACCTAGACTGGTGGTATGCTCTATTAAATGTAAAAGAATTTGTAATAGTTTTTACTTAAGAAAAGTTATGACTAATTTGGTTATTGGTAGGTAACAATTTAAAAGCAACATTAAAGTTAAACCTGGCATCTACTGCCTCTTCGAACCAAAATCGATGTCCTAATGAAAAACTCTTTTTGGGAGTCTAATACCCGTGAAAGACCAAAATGGTTCATCCCACTTTAGGAAGTCGATCTGTCACCTTTGACTTACCTCCAAGCGAGATGGACGCGTTGTGGAACTAGCTTAGGCCTAAGCTGGCCCACAGAACGGACACTTATAAAAACATGCGACTTTAGCTTCTACTGGAGTCACCTCCAATATAATGGTTTTCTTAAAAAAAAAATGGTACCCTCGTTGTCTGCGTTATTATTTTACATAACTTGTGAAAAAATAATGCATATAATTTGAACTGTAATTTGCAGTGGAAATTCAATGTAAATTAGCAGTTTAGCAGTCTAAGAATAAAATACTGTAGCATAATAATAACTACGCTCCTATGTCTATGCAGCAAATTCCGAAGTGACTTTCCATTCTGGCAGAATTTTGGTTCGAACTGTCCTTTCATTCGAGGTTCGTGTCTGGGACGAAGTCTCCACAGCTCATGTCAACGAAAGAGACGAATAATATCAGGGATAAAAGGGAATTATAACTGCAAGAATTATTTCTCTTGTTCCAGTGGTCGAAGAATTTGCTAGAAGTTTCTGGCTATCAGAAACTTCTGCTATATAAGGACAGATGGCGATCAAAAAAAGACAGTTGGTTTAGAACCGTGGCGAAGAGATTGGAAAAGTGATAATGGGCGAAGTTGTAATTTGGTGATAAATTGAAAGTTGAGAGTGAACAAGAAAAGTAATTAGTTTGGATTTGTGAATTAAGTAATTGAAAGGAGATAAAGTGATTTGAGAGGAAAGAGACCTTGTAAGAAAAGAATTTGCGAAGAATAGTATAGTGTGAAAGAAAATAGAAATAGAATAGAATAGAAAATAAAGAAATAAATTTCACAGAATATCGTTTTATCTACTCGAGCCGTAGCTTGCATATTACAATACAAATAAAAACAAAAAATGGAACATTGTATGTCCAATTTAACATCAATATAATTTAAATACATACCTTCAATAGGATAAAAATGAAAAAAAAAATTTGCTTCGGGTTCTGATATCACCTATATTTTTTTTTTTTTGGTTTCTGGTGATGCTGAACGAACTAAAATTCTCTCGCCTGTGTCATTACTGTGTTTCAAGAACGTTCAACAGTTTCGGTTATTGCAATCAAAATGGTAGCACTAGTATGAGTGCGTTTCAGGCTCATCCTGTTCCGGTGTTTCAGGGTTAAATTGCTGAGCCGGATTAAAGTTGAGTGGAATCGCAAACCATTTATGGTCTGCCACGGGTATAATCGAGATCATTTACATTATGCCATATTGGCAGCATTGACTACAGCTCATCTCTATATTCTGCTACAATTGATCTAGTACCATTCGGTTGTAATAAAACTATAATTCTAGGGGTTGTCAATTCATTTAAAAGCATCGACCTGCCTTGTCACCACAAATCTTTCTTTCACGACCAAGTTTTGTGATGTTATAAGCCATTTATTCGCAAAGTATTTAGTAACTGTATTTCACAAAATTTCCAACCAATTTCGAAGAAAAAATATCAATCATCATGGATGTAGATGAAGGGGTAAGTGCAGAAATGTAGAAAAGAAAAAAAAAATAAACCACAAGAAATATGTGGCAGTCACATTGGGTGTGCAAAAAAGAATTAGGTTATGAAATAGAAACTAATAAAAGAAACACCCACAGAATTTCGATACAACTTTATTAAAAAAGAAGAAGAAGAAGAAGGCCTTCGACTTGGATGCAGCGATGGGTATTGATGATGGTACGAAAAAAACAAGTGATGGCACAGCTGAAGAAGAGGCAGGTGAGGCGCTTCCAAATGATGCAGAGGATGTCTTAGATTTGGAGAATTTCGGCAAAAAGAAAAAGAAGAAGAAGAAGCCCTTCAATCTGGAAGAATTGGATGTAGCATTACCAGTTAAGGGTAGCGAACCAGATCTAGTTGAAGTTCAAATGGGAGAAGAAGTGATTCTAGAGGAAGATGTTGACTTGGACATGGACTTCTCAAAAACCAAAAAGAAGAAGAAGAAGAAGGTTGACCTTGATGAACTGGTTGCTGAAAAACAAAGCGAGGATAAGGGAGACGACAAAGAAAATGGTAAGTATCATCTTGGTTTTGCATTTTCTCGTACAAGGTGGTGATTAATTTCTCTAATTGTGTATATTATCCATAACATGCCTTACCGATGCGGATTTGAGCTTCAGCGAATCTGGTACTTAATCTACTTACATATTTTTAATTACTTTTTAAACCCTAGTATGAGTTGTTTTTGTCTTGTTCGCTAGGATGCGAGGGAGCACTTCCTTTGTCAGTGTGCAGCATTGGACATCGAGGTCATGGGAAAGAACTCAATCAAATCTATCCCTTGTCGAAATTTTGCGTTTCCCTAAAGTGCAAAGAAATTTGTCTGGGCGTTTTTTTTTTCAGCAGTCTACAATGGACTGCTTTTGTGTCGTGAGTGGTTGGTATAAACTAAGCTTTATCCCCTCAAATCAATTCATTTGTTCATACACTTCGCTGGGTGTATGAGTTTGCCACAGAAGATGGTAATGGGTACAGGCTTCTCTTACAAACAGTTAGTTCTTCGGAATAGAAGCCTTGCACCTCGTGGCGGTAGTTTTAATGCAAAGAAAACTGATTTCTCAAAGTTCAGTTGGCCGTTAGTTCAGTATTCTGTGTAATTGTCTAACCATAAAGACTCATTCGAGGATGTTATAGTATTACTTTATCCCATTACGGATTACAAACTAGCTAATACATCCGTTGACTACAGTCGTAGAGACCTGTTGGTAGGTAGGTAGGTGTGGTTGTGACAGCATGCTATACTGAAACATAATTAGCGCAGAGGCGCCGTTTTAATACCACAACTCAAGTGACCTAAATTGTTGTAGAAACTGACGTTGGACTTGTGGGAAAGGAGAGAAAAGATTATTTAAAACCACCCCGTGGCATTGAGGAAACTGATGATGTCCCCGATGCTTGTCTCCGCTAGCTCACTAATATTATCAAAAAGGTGTCTGCCAAGTATACGGTGACTGACCCTACTAAGGGCCGGATACTTCCAAAGGAAGTGAAGGATTGTTTCAGGCTCGTTGGCCATATTGCAGCTACGACAAAGTGCATTAAAAGTAATGCCCAGTCTGGCTGCGTGGACCCCTATGGGCCAATGGCCAGTGCTAATTGCCAGAACTTTAGCAATATCTGCCCGGTTTCTGTTTAATAGCTCTTGTGTTCTGCGCCGGTTATACTTGGTCCACATCAGCCTGGATATGACACAGTTCTGCAACCCTCGCCATCTATTACCAGCATCTGCAAGGAAATGAGCAAAGATTCTACCCTTAAGGGCCCCTAACGAAATGTTGACATCCTCCGCATGGGAACAGTCAAGGGCAGATCCCTGCCCCGCCAATTCATCAGCCCTTTCGTTTCCGCCAATGTTACCATGACCAGGCACCCAGATGAGGCTGATCCTAGACCGATGACCGAGTGCGGCAAGCTCCTCCTTGCATTGTTCAACAAGTTTGGAGGATGAAGCCGCAGATACGATGGCTTTGATAGCGGCCTGGCTATCAATGAAAACGGCTACGGTGTTAAGTTGTATCGATGTATGTTTGAGGAGACGGCACGCCTCTCGTACAGCAAGAACTTCCGCCTGGAATACGCTGCATGAATTGGGTAGACGGAATGAACTAGAGATATTGAGGGATTCAGACTAATTTCCCGCCCCTACCCCGCAGTCTATTTTCGACCCGTCAGTGAAAATGGTTGTTTTGAACTCGTTAGTCACCGTGCCGCATTTCCATTCCGCCCTGGAAGGGAATCTCACAGTGACATCATTGCGAAAGTTCACCCTGGGAGACCTGTTGGTTTGAAAGTGTGTGGTCGACATCGACAGCAAACTCCTTGAAGAACTTCACTTTTCATAAACAGCAGAGTCTCTAACTTGCCTTGTTCACTTCGTATGATGAAATGCTTATGAAAACTGCATTTTCATGGCGTAATGTATTTTGATTGAGGATGATTCATCCATGATGTACGTACATGCAAAGTGAAGTGTTTATTTTCTGGTATCGGAAAAGATAATTGACATTCCAGATTAATATTTTTGTTTTCATTTACACGAATGTATGTAGGTAATGTTTTGCACTTAGAAAGTGTCACAATTTGAGTGCAACATCTACTTTCCCATAGAGTTGCCTGCACAACACAACCTGTTTTTTTTTTTTTTTGGCTCACAAACGGATTTAGGTACTATTTAAAGAGTGTGACTTTGGTTGGTTTCTTTTTAAAATTTCTATAAAAAAAAATAATATTTTTAAAAGTTGTTTGCTTTATTGAAGAGAGTAAACTTTCCGATTATTTACAGAAAATAATTTCATTTAAATCGCTGCCGAGGCTGGCTTGGCAGTAGCCCATCCTCTCAATCCAATTTTGCTGTATATTTTCGATGGTTCAGGGTTCTATTTCACGAATAGCTCGATCAATATTGTGCTTCAATTTGGTCTCGATTGTCAGCATACCATCGATCTTTAACGATCGATCCAAAACGGATGATTACACTAAACCACCAAAACGGTCACACGCTGAGGATACATTCGCTTCTCTATAACTAATTTCGGCAACAGCAGTAATATTCTCAGCTGAGCGCACGCCAATCTCACAAATTTGCGACTGAAGTTTCTGATCAAAAGTGGCACTGTTTCGGCAACACAGCACTCATTTTGGAAATAAGTTTTCAATATTTTCCAACGTTATTCAACCGTAAATCGATTCATTTCGTATCGCGGAGAAACGATACTGTGTTTCTGTCAATTTTTTAAGCGCGACAGAGCTGTTAGTATCTAAATAATATCAATTTAAAATGGTCCACCCGTTATATAAGTATATGTATATTTTTTACATACCTCATCCTGTTAGGACCCAAAACAGTACAAATGTTTTGAAATTAGCCAACTTTTCAAAAGATTATGTTTTTATCTAATATTTTTGCTAGAAACTGACAAAATTCTCCCACTCTCTGGGGGTTTTCTTAACAAAAAAAAAAAATATTTTACTTTCTCGAAGCTGTTTACGGTGATGGTTAAGTCTTACTGTGAATACCCAATCAGTATCCGTGAGCTTAGGTTTTTTTATAATTTGCACGTGTGAAAGGGGTTATGAATACCTTTATACTAATTTTTAGGACACGGGCATTTTGTTGATAGGGGAAGAGACAGAGAGAAAGACAGATTGGTGTAGTTGGTTTGAAACTCAGGTGGTATTAAGTTTCAGTGAACTCCAAGGGTGGCGTCCAGATAACTGGGGAGTATCTTTGTTTTGCTGTTGTTGTCGTTGCTTACGATTCACAGTATTTTTGTCAGTCCTCCTGATGTCATCATCACGATCAAGTTGCATTTCAGCCATATAACCACCCTACTGCCAGTGTTATGCCTTCGCAGTAGAAATGACATAAGCTTTCGCAATTGATTGACTTTTTTATTTATTTCATACGAAATAAATAGATGATTCTTGACATCAGGATTCGAACCGTGAGCCTGCAACGTGACAAGCAATGATGTTACCACTACACCACGGCCACCCTTAAATATTGGCTGCCACTCCCACTTTCTTCTAAGAAAAAGTAACAACAGTGTTTCTTATAATATCTCTAAAAGATTGTGAAGTCATTCTTTGACTAGAAAGACGTCATTGCATTTGAATTATTAAAGTTCACAACACCACTCACCCTTTATAAGGGATGAGTTTGAAGATGAGGAATAGGGTACCATACGATGCTTTCCACATGGACTGTAACTTTTCTGTATGTCGAGTTTTCGGAGATACTCCATGCATCGAAATTCTTGTGTCCTCGAACGTGTTAATAGCTAAATTCCCGCGAACAAGGCCGTAGCAACATCTAGTATAAAATAAGACAACATAACTCCTACAGAGAGCCTATACGGAACCTAAAATAATTTTTCCCGTAGCTGGATCGATTTGGATATCGTTTTAAAGAGCATAATTACCTGATTTTTATGAGGTTCATCTATCATACACTTTTTAAACTTTATTTTGCACTCTATTTAAAAAGTGGCGTAATCAAGGTTATTTTAGAGCGATGTACATATGTTGGTACATGGATCACAATTAGAATAGATGCACTGCCCGAAACCTCAAGAGTGTTTCCAGAGCGAGTGGACATAACGTCAAAGTTGGACATTTCTCCGATGTTCTAGTGAATGAATGGAATTCACAATGTCTCTATCACCTATAAGTTTTAACGCGCGATTTTGTACCCTATCAAGAATGTGCAAAACGGTCTTGGGTGCACCAGACCAGATATGGGTGTTATATTCCAGCTTTGAGCGGATGAATGTGTTGTAAATTGAGGCCAGATCAGACAGGGTAAAATATTTCTTGCACCGTTTAAGGAATCCTAGACATTTTGCAGCATTTTTGGCGACCTCGAATATGCAATCGTTCCATCGAAGATGGTTATTAATACACATACCGAGAATGGCAAGTTTTGTCGGTTTCAACGATGCAAGTACCATGCATGGATAATGGTTGAGGGTTATGGTTTCGCTTGAAAGATAGAAGACAGCATTGAATTTTGGAAGCATTAAATTCCACTCTATTGGTTGAACCCCATTTGATTATGCTGTCCGGGTCGGAATTTAATGTGTTTAACATACGTTGCCGTTTCCCCTTCTACGGCCGAAGAGCAAGGACGTGAGTTAGGGAACGAATATGAAAAACTGAGGGTACTGTCATCAGCGAAAGAATGGATTGAATTAGAAGTTGCAGGCAAGAGATCATTTATAAAAATAAGAAAGAGAGTCGGAGACAAAACAGAGCCTTGGGGAACACCAGCATTTATTTGGTGAATTGCAGAGTTGAAGCCGTCAGCCGTCAAATTGTATTGTTATAGAGTTAAAGCAGTATACCTAAGCGGCTTAAGTCAATACAAGTTTCTAGCTCCCATAACTAGTTATGAGAACCTTTCCAATTTGCCGTTTGGATTCGGCTATAAAATTGTAGGTAGGTCTACAAGTACAAAACTTTTAAAAATTTTTACAATCCTTTCAAGTATGATATTAACGAAATCACATGATAACGCGTTGCCTTGTCGTAGCCCTTTTATGACATTAAAGGCATCGGATGAACGAGTTTGACAGGGATGCCAAGAATAGACATGGCTCTGTATAGCTCGTCTCTATAAATGCTATCATAGACGACTCTAAAATCAGTACAAACATGGTGAATATCGATTTGGAGCTTCTAAGTGTTTGCCAAGATCTGTCGCAATGAGAATATCTGGTCTATGATAGACTTTTCTGAAATAAAACCACACTTATACCGGACCAATCAGATTGTTAACAAAAGGTTTAAGGCGTTCATATACACGTAATATGGCAGATAGGATCTTATACGCGATGTTGAGGAGACTGATACCTCTGTAGTTGGCACAGTTCCGATGAGAACGAAACTGACGTTCCATTCGTCGTTATTTACTATGAACCCGCGGATGTCGTTACTTCTTACTTTAATTGAACTTTTATATGAGTCATAAATGCACAAGCTTGTTCTCTTTTTATGTATGATCTTTTTAATTCGAATAATTTAAACCGTAGACACATTCTTATTAACATTAATTTCTTTTCCTTCTCCCTTTAGTCGATGAGAATAGCACATCATGGGCCGGTTCCGATCGTGACTACACATACGATGAATTGCTGAAGCGAGTTTTTGAAATTATTCTGGACAAAAATCCCGATATGGCTGCCGGACGCAAGCCAAAATTCGTTATGCGACCACCTCAAGTTCTTCGTGTAGGCACCAAGAAAACTTCATTCGCAAACTTTTTGGACATTAGTAAGACACTGCACAGACAACCGAAGCATTTACTAGACTTCTTGCTAGCGGAATTGGGTACTAGTGGCTCCATGGACGGCAACCAACAACTCATCATTAAAGGTCGCTTCCAGCCGAAACAAATCGAAAATGTACTCCGCAGATATATCAAGGAATATGTGACGTGTCACACCTGTCGTTCAGCGGAAACAATCCTGCAAAAGGACACCCGGTTGTTCTTCCTTCAGTGCGAATCCTGCGGATCTAGATGTTCTGTGGCCAGTATCAAGTCTGGTTTCCAGGCTGTCACTGGAAAGCGTGCTGCGATCAGAGCGAAAACCACTTAAAGTCCTTCATTACATGTGAAATGCAATTGTTTCGACAGTTAACTATATATTTTAAAATACAATTTATGTAAATTTTCACCGGGATTTACAAATTTTAGAAAAGAAAAATGAATGCTACATATATGAACAAAACAATTGGTGTCTGTGGAATGATTTTTGTTTTATTTACAGTAAATAAAAGGACATATAATTGGTAGAATAACTTCAATTTATGTACTTGGCGGGGGATCCTTCAACTGGCGCATTTTATACCGTTTCGTGTACCAGTCTATTATAAAATTTTTCACGGATATTTCCAGATCACTGCTCACGCCCTTATCAACAATCATTTCGAAAACGCTGAAAACAAAATTTTCAAAGAACCTATGCGGACGACCGATCAGCAGTGCCTTTGTTCCATATGGAAGTGAATCCACGTCTAGCAATTGTTTGCGGGTTGTTTTTAGGATATTTTTCACGCTGTTGTATAATTCCTTGTTGCTTCCAAAGGTGCGGAAACATTGAAGATCTAATTTGCTTACATCCTTAAGGGACTTATGTTTCAGTAGTCTTACTTGTATCACTCCAGTGCCGTCATCAAGGCAATAGCGGATCTTTCCATTCGCGCCAGCTCCTGTTGATGAGATTCGTCCATAGATCAAAGCAGATGCGAATGGTATTCCGTAGGCGGTGATTGTTTCTGAGAAGCTTCTGTCAGGTAGTGTGAGTTGATGAATATCCTTTACAAGCAGTGGAATGAGATCTATTTCGCTTTTATAGTTCCTGGAAGTGGAGGATCGTTCCTCGGTTTGTGGTTTACCAGAACGAACCGTGAATCTCTCGAGTTCCTCCTCGACATCCAGAACGTCTGGATGCATAGATTCCCCCTGTATTATAGTGTCATTTACCTCCATTTAATAATAAATTGTTAACAAACTTAATCTATGCGGCTAAGTAATTTATTTTGTTTACATATTTTCTTTTACGTAAAATCCTGAGGTCTGTTCACAATGGTTGTAACGAATATGGTTCGTTTAGCGATCACCTCGTAATGCCCAAAACACATGTACAGAATTTTGTATGCAGTGAAATTATGCCCAAAACACATGTGCAGAACTCTGTATGCAGTGAAATTAGAAAACACATGTTTTAATTCGTGAAGCTACATGTAATGGAATGCTGTTCTGCAAGACATCTCTATTTCTAAAACGCTGCAATCGACAATGATGCCAAAACAAAAAACAAAGTTTGAGGTGTTTAGTATCACCAATTTTTGAAGCTTATTGCAAAACTATGACAATATTTTTTTGAACTTAGTACTTTAACTACAAATGATATATTAATTACTTAAGACTAATATACAATAAATGGTTTTACAACAAGTTTGTGTATGTTGCAAACTAAATTGTTTTTCTTTAGGTATCTCATTTGTGTGACAGTAGCTGTAAAATAACAGTATCCGATGCGATGCACGTCAAAAAATATCTGCACATCTGTTTCACGTGCAATTTTTTTGGTTGTATCGGATTCAGGTTTCCTCGTCTTAAGAAAGATTTTTTGTTTTTAAATGAGGCCATGATCACACTTCATATGGCTATGGTCACTGACCATAAATTTATGATCAATGATTTTTAAAGTGGCTTTGTGTTACATAGCCGTTAAAAACATAGCTGCAACATGCGAATTTTTATTTTGACCACCACATGCATCAGATCATGAACATGATCGACCTCATCAGGGATATTTATGAGCTCCTCATATAACGCAGCGGCAATTTGATTAGTTCCACGTCCTCCTGCTTCATGCCACATGTAACATTTACTTCATACCCTCCAAGATTATGAACAGTCAGATAGTCCATAGTTGACGTTTCTAAAAAGCAACAGATGTATTCATATATGGAGTGGAAAGGCATCGATAGGCATTATTTTTGCTCGCTCTTTGTCAATTCTTTTGGAATTATAGCCTGCATCCGCAAGATCGTGGTATTCTTTTAAATCGGTTATGCATTTTTCCTTCAGCTCCATCTGAGATTCACATGTATGACATGTATCTACTTGCGGAATCTTAAAACTGAGATTTTGGTTATGAAATTCTCTGGAATCCTTGATACTGGAGAAGGTACTTTTTCACAATATAACGAATACATTTTCTGTATATTAAAGTGAGATGGCAAATATTTTCTCTTACTGGTCCGCCTTGCGTAGTGTGATTCGTATGAAGGAAATGAACGAATATTCTCTATAACCCTTGCAATGGTTTCGTCGGAAAGTTACATTACATCTTTGTCCTCTCCTGTGTTGCTGTAGAACACCCGAGATCGATAACGTATTTTTTTTATAACATTAGTTACAAACATTTGGCTGATATTGTACGTTTTCATAAAACAATTTCGGCAAACCTTTTTTTCTTTCTCCATTTATTTTGAAGAAAAATGTATTTGTATTGTTTCTATTTCTTTTATTTTCTTCCGGATAATGTTTTCTTTTCCTTGTTACCTTAGTTGCAGAAGTATCAATCCAATTTCCTAAATATCCAACTTGTTTGGTATGATCCGCCAAGGACCAATACTCATTAAACAACTGTTGCCTTAGATTTTTCGGAAATTTTTTATTGCATTTAAGACGACAATTTCCTAGAGGTTTAATTTTTCTTTGTATTACCACTTTTCCATTTACGTCAATATATTCCTCTCCAGTACATGGTTTCAATTTCCGCTCTGTTTTAACTATTCTGGAAAATTTCTATGTCGGATTATTTAAGAGCACTGCATTTTCTATATTTTGCGTCTGATCATCGTCATTACAAAAAGTTTGACCCGCAGCTTGAAGTAGACGAATCAGGCAAGTAGTCGATATCTTTTACTGAATCATTACTATCAAAATCAGTTGGTTGGTTTAGATCATTGCTCGTTGACGGAATTTCATACACATGCTTTTCAATTATGCTTTTTAATTGGACACTTTCTACCCAATGAATAACGTAATTAAGCAATTGTAGATTTATAGTTTTATGATATTTCACGTCACAAAAGCGTGCCTGTTCGATCTACGCTTATTGCAAGTGCAACCATTGTGGCAGCTCGGTTAGTCTTGGAAAACATTTAAATTTTTTTTAAACAATGTACACTATGAACTGCTTACTTTGTGTGTTCGGAGAGCTACTAACGAGTAATAATGTTGCTTTGGAACTCCAAATGCATGTTAACTATGTGAAACACTAACAAACGAGAAAGAATTACGAACATTACAGAATTATTTGGTCATTTGAGTGCAAGTCATAGTGAATTGTTAGCTGCCAGTCAAAAAAATGACCCCTTGTTTGATGACAATAGTATAAGATCACTTATACCGGTTCTACCACACGTGACATATAAAATTTGCAATCGAATGGTGTACTTATCTCATTTTGACCAAATTTTGACTTATACTCCGTCTACCGCGCACCTTAGAATTGTATTGGGACATTTCACACTGGTATTCTTACATCAGTTGTCGAACCGTATGAAAGGAAGGGGGAAATCTCTACAAAAATGATGCCCTCCATAATTCACATTAGATTCATATTAAATTAACAAATTTTAGCAAACTTTACTTTATATTCAAAATTTAACAATAGATTCTAATTTTGTGCATTTAAAATAGCTGCAACTCCATTTTCATGCAGAAGTGTTTTGCTCTTTATACCATTCCTTGTCAGTAGGTTGCACCAAGTGCACTCATAATTTTGTTTGGTTTAATATTAGTTTATTTATTTATTTATTTAATTATTTAGCAAATTTTGCTATACAATTTCAATTATTTACAATTATTACAATTATAAACTTAACTTAAATTACAATTATAAATTATATATGTGGAAAGTTTAATTTAATGCATTCGATCGTTTCTTTTTTGAATCTAGTAAAAATAAATTCATTTTAAAAAAATAAATTCATCACGAAATTTATTGACAGAGACAAGAAATATAACTTTTATCTTCTAATAACACGGTCTCTTAGTTAAGTCTGTGAAGCAATTGGTCATGAAGTAAGATATCTTAATAAAGGAACGGTTCTCATTTTCTTAGTTATGTATTTCTAAAACTTTGTTCAGTGCATACTGTTTGGTAAGCTTTTTTAGTCACGGAAAAATGTAATTCTACTTGATTGCGTACAGAGACGGGCAGTTAGCTGAATTGATAACACTGTATTAATATCCATAATATCCCACCTTTGGATAATCTAATGCTGGTAGCAGATTTATGCCTACTCTGTAGGTACTATTATACTTATTAAAAAAAATCTTTTACCCAAATACTACATATAGCATAACAAAATACCTACTAATTGTTAAAAAATAATTCTAATTTCAATAATAACAGAAGAGAACGCTTTACCAAACTTTGCATTCAGATTTCATATATCATACTACTTTTTCACTAGAGCCAAATGAGATGGTTATGGTAAAAATTTACAAATAAGGTGTTAATTATCTCATTTCCCATATAGTTCCTCATTTGCTCAATTACCTCATTACCAGCAAATGAGATAGAACATAAATACAAAACAAAATTCAACAAGTTCAATGGAATTGAATGAACAACGATTAAAAGAAATTAATTGTGGTATTTGGAGGTCATTAAGTGTTCAAACAAGGGAATAATGGCTTTGTCTGTATTTGGCATTTCCGACGTCTCTGAAGTAATATCTAAACAATGACCATAGATTGCTTGATTATTACTTCAGACACAAATATAAACCCGAAAAATGTGAGTTTTGTGTACTGGTACTTCGAATGTTCTTATAAATAGACAAGTACCATGTTTTCATGGCGAGTTGAACCCGAGTTTAACTCTAGTTCACACGCATGGTAACTCGATTCGAGTTTAATTCTCTCTGTTAATTTCAACTCAACTCTAACTCAACCCTGTTCACGAAAACATGAACAGCATTTTATTATTGAACTGAACTGGTTCAGATCACAGAAGTTTAAAGGATCGCTTTGAAAAGAATTTGGTAGTACCTTTTTTTCAACTTTTAACAACTGAAATTCAAGGGGAAGTAGACAAGAAGGAATGTCTTTAAAATTCGTGAAAATAAGAAAAAGATCTTATTTATTTTTAACATGAACTTTACCTTCTTGTCAGAAAATTTAAAAAATCTTCAGATTTCCAAATAAAATAAGAATAATATTTACCAATTACTAAATGTTACCATTCTTTGCTATGCATGCTACAACTGTTAGTCAGGTTTAGAACTGATCCGTCGGGTTCACATTACTTGAACTCCTTGAATTAAAAATTGAGCTAAACCGGATTAGTTCAATAACAAAACGCAGCTATGGTAAGTAATAGCTCACCTATGAGAGGAGTAAAAACTGATTATCACAAATTATACACCTAACATGTTCTCGTGCTTGAACCAGGAACGTAACAGGAGACATAAGAATTGTTTCAGTTCCGTCTGGTTGGTTGACAGAAAAATGGGTTTACTTATGCACGTGAATATTCTTGACGGAAAAACTTTCACTGCAAAGTGCATGGTGAAACAAGGCTCCTGAAAATATACGACTGTTTGAAAGTTGTACATATGTGCATAATGTGAATAATTGTTCGCTTTTTTCTCTTTTTTTAATGCTATTCCGAATATTCCTCAAGTTATAAGGTAGTGTTTTGCTTTAATTTCTCTATTAAATTGTCGAAACTATTAATTTTCATCAATCTATCTGTGAGATGTGCTGACCATCATCCGAAAGCATAAACATGACTTTTATACAACATTTTATTATACTGGCGCATATTTGTTTCCAACCACACTTCAACATATTTAATTATTTAATTTTCTAGATGATCCGTGACCATTTCGGACATATGTAACCCCTCATTATATCAATTTCCGTTCTATTTTTACACCTGCACAAAGCAAAAACTACACTTTACATATGTATTATTATGCGAAAAATCAATATATCTTAATCTCTTTATTAACTAATTAACCATTTTTAGTTATTTCTTTGGAAGTAAACAATACACCGCACCTGGCATCGGAGCTATGAAATAGCTCAAGTGCAAAATCACCAAAAAGGTTTATACTCGTATATACGGCAAAAATCAAAATATTAAAACTTGGCAGCACTCTTTAGTCATTAGAAGACAATTGTGAATTAAGTGTATTTTTCGATTACAGTTTTGGAGTGGCTGATTTGCCAGCAGCTACTTTTCTCTTTCTTTGGCATCGGCTTCGCATGTTTCGTCATATTTGTTGCAGAGAATTCTCGGGGAACAGTTGTGCTTCCATGATATAAAAATACATTTTGCAAAACTTTTTATTTTTTCATTCCCTAACGTGCAAATAGGACAAATAAATTACTAATTTGTGAATAACTCTATCATAACAAAATTATAAATAAACAATAACTTTTTGTTTAGTGATTCTCATCGGTAAGTTAGAGAGTTCGGGATTCGGCAGCGTCAGATATTTGTCGCACCGATTTTTTTTTTTTTCATGGTGGGCTCTATTGTAAAAAATTGGAGCGTTTTTAATTTCTTATGAAAAGTGGAACGCAGTGAGTGCCAAGTTTGTTTTACTTGTGAGGTGCTTACAGAGTTTTGGTTAACCTTTTTTTGTTTAATTTCAACGTAAAAAAGAAAACGAATTTCGATCCACGTATAGACACTTTTATGCATTAAAAAACATACATACGTAATTAAGTATGTTTAGTGCAGTGTGAAAACCGAGTTTTTATATACTTAAGTAAAGTTAATCATTTATGTATATTTCTTAAAATTGGCTATGCGTATGTGTTCATCTTTCGCAAGTAATTCTTTTGTGTTGTAAGTTTAATCGTGTAATTGAAATGCAAAAAAAGTATATATATGTGCACGCGTCCGACGCCATAATTGATGGCAATTTAATTGGGGTGGTTTTGTAATCTATTGAGTGGTTGATTGCTAAAAATATCACAAAATTTCCGGAGAGTTTTGTTTCGGTGAAACGAAAATTTCCGCAACACTAGCGTACGCTTCTATAGTAATGAGTGAATAATGTTTCAAGGTCTTTCTGAATTTCTAGAACGAACCTACGCTTAAGTATCGATGTGCATTTTGGTGCTCTATAACTGTACAAATATTTAGGCGGAACAGTCTGGAGTTGGCACAATAAAAATGTCATGTCACTTTCCTTCGTGTAATAGGCCTTCCAAGTCGTCTACCTTCCATTTTCATTTTGCTGGGCACGAATGCAGGTTGGCTCCCAAGTGAATTTCGTAAATTTAGTGATGCCATTCGATGTGGTTTACTGTGCTGATTCAAAACTAATAAAAAAAAAAACTCCCACTTATCACTTTTCGTTTGAAGTTACCAAATACTAGACTTGACCAAGTTGCGGAATTTCCCTGACAAACAGGAAACCCCGCGTACGGGAACAAGATTTGACATAATTTTGTGGAAATTTGCAACACTGGTCAAGTACTGGGCGTCATGGCGTAGTGGTTTTTGTGCCGGATCACTACGCAAGAGGTTCCAAGTTCGAATCCCAGAAAACACCAACAAATTTTTCACGATCCCACCTCTCGCGAACGTCTGACAAATATCCGAGAGTATTGTTGTCACGAAAAAGCTTCTCAAAACAAATTGCCTTTCGGATACGGCACTAAACTGTAGGTCCCTTCTATTCGTGTGAAAAATATAACACACACAACACGAGTGGTTGCGAGAAGCTAGGCCCTGACACTTAAAGAGCTGTTGCGCCAAATATTTATTTATTTTATTTAGTCAAGTACTGCAACCGACCTGTTAATACGCGTTAAATGAGTTGAAAGCCATTAATTTTACACTGAAATGGTAACTTCAAAACGACGATGACTCATAAACAAGAAAAGTATGTCCTCTTATTTGCTATAAAGGAATTTGAGATTTTTATCAATTTTGGAATTCTATAATAGAGAATCTCAAATAAGTGGGTATTTACCTAGCCTAGTCATAAATACTGATACAAAGAAAAACTTATGCCAAATGAAAACGCGTTGATATTTTTAAAAACAAATTTATACTTTTTATTTGTCAAATCCCTAAGACTTCCATTCAAAATGCCTGCCATTTGCCATAAAGCACGACCTGAGACGCAATGGCCAATCATCAATCGCATTACGGACCTCATTCATCGGAAAGTTGTCGACATCGCGGACAAGGTCTCGCTCCAAAGACGCAATATTTCGGCTATGAGTAGAGCAGGCCATTCCCTCTAAAACGGACCACAACTTCTAATCCAAACGGTTGAGGTCCGGACTCCTAGCTGGCCAATCATCCGGTGATATGAAGTCGGGTACATTTTTTTTAGCCACTTTTGAGTGGTTTTCGCCTTGTGGGCTTGTTGGAATGTCCAGTGCTTGTTTGCGAACATTGTTCGGCTTAAAGGCTTAACGCTGCCTTCCAACACGTGGTTTGGTAAACTTTCGCCGAAGTCTTGACTCCTTTTTCACAAAAATGGAGGTTGGTTATGCCATCTTAGCTCACTCCCCACCATACCATTACATTTGCGGGGTGGTGGGGCTCTTTCAACCCTTGGAATAAGCTGTGAAGCTGCTCTTGATGTCTGAGCATACACTTGATCATTTTATTTATTAAAAGTTTCTTCGACGGTAAACATTTTCTCGTCAGTGAACAGAATTTGTTTGGGAGCATTTTTAGCGTACCGCCTTAAGAGAGCTTTTGATTTTTGCTTCAATGCGACTGTTAGCAGGTGTCCAGTGTGTCTTTTGTAGGCACTAAGTCCCATGTCTTCTTTGCTGATGCGAGGCATGGATTTGTGCGAAATGGTCATTTCCAGCGACAAGATCTTCTGCTTTCTCAGTGGTTTGCGTCTGATTCGAACCTGCACGGCTTTGATGGCTCCCGGAGGCCTCACAGTGCGTGGACGGCCGTATTAGACGGCTCACGTATTCCACCAGTATCATCGAATAATTTAATAGTACGATAAACAAAACAGCTAGTGATTCCAAGTGGTCGCAAAGTCCGAAAGATATTACACTTGTATAAGCCAATCACAAGGACACGATTTTCGATGTCACCCCATTCCATGATTGTAAACGACTAAAAATAAAAATCTTTTCCGCGACAAAGAAGCATAAAAGCAAAGGGTTAAATAACGGTTAACATGAAAAGAGTGCAACTAATACTTTATTTGAAATGGTTGCAATAAAAATTGTATCAATATTTATGACTAGACTAGGTGCATATCTTAATTCAGTTCGTCCGTGATTTTCTCCAAACTTCATATCTGTTGTCTGTGGGGTCACAATTTTAATAGAAAGTACAATTTTTTCAAAAACAGCTCTTACGATTTCGATAAAAGTAACGGTATTTCACTTATTAGCGGACTTAGTCCATTAGTGCATAGAGCGACTGCGTGTATTCTATATTGCTTTTTATTTGCACCTAAGGGTGATTCAATTGGAGCTTACGATTTAAATTTACTGATATTTTTATGTCAGTATAATGTTGAGACATAGACATTAAACATGAGTGGCTTTACAGACTTCGGCCCTTTTGATGGAATTTTCCATTATCTACTTTTCGGCATAAATCCTGAGGTAGTTCATAAATAACTCGTCGAATCTCGTCCTTTAGCCTTGGAATCGTTTGGATCTGCTTTACATAACCCTGAAGGACAAAATCCAATAGAGATGACGCGGGATACTTTGTGTGCAATAACTGCACTGTTTATCGCGCTGTGACGGGAGGCACCGTCTTGTTGAAACCACATGTCTTCCACATCAATATCGTCCAATTGGTGTCAAAAATAATATGTTATGCCCCGATGACGTTCATCATTGGCTGTTATAGCACAGTACATGACCGGAATCCGCGCCAAACAGCGATTTTTTGTAAATGCATTGGTTGTTAGTGAATGGCTCGTGAATTTTCATGACTCTAAATGTGAAAATTTTGTTTGTTTACGTAGCCATTCAGTTGAAAGTTAGCCTCATCACTGAAGAGAATTTGTTCGAAAAATCACCCTCAATTTGGTGGTTCTCTAACACACAATCAAAGGGGACATGACACTGTTCATGGTCTGCGTGCTTTAATTTCTGACTCAATTGAATCTTGCAGGCATGCCGATGTAGATAGTTTGTTACAATGTTCTGCGTAGGAAAGGTTCAATTGCTGGGAACGTTGGCGAATGGATTTTGACGGATCGTCAAGCGATATTTTCATGTGACCGATACGCACTGGTCTTTGCACAACTAACACTATTCCATTATTTTCTTGACCGCGGCACGAAATGGACAGTTATGTATACCGACATTATTTCGCATTGCGCGAATCGGAGATGGGTTTTAACAATTAAAATGCGTTCTCTCATTATACCTCTCTATAATTACAAATGTCAATACTTACTATTCACGGATGTCAAATATCAGCTGCATTTCTTTGGCAAAACCACAGTAGTGCCTAATTTAAATTGTAAAATCCAATTGAATTACCCGTTATAAGGACAAGGATGGGTTTTCGGAAAATGTTCGATCTCGAGATTTTGATCACATTACTATAATATGTAGAGAAAGAATCTCAAAAAGTGGGTCTCTCAATTCTGTCTGTACGAGGGTGGGTCAATAAGTCGCTGAAAAATGAAATAGGTAACACTCTTTTCGGTATAAAATCATTTTATTTTTCAACATAGTCTCCTTTTAGCTCTATACACTTCATCCAACGTTTCTCCAATTTTTTAATGCCCTCCAAATAATACGATTTCTCGAGCCCCTCAAAATAAGCGTTTGTTTCAGCGATGACCTCTTTATTCGACCCAAATCTCTTACCTCCGAGCCATTTCTTCATGTTTGGAAACAAGAAATAGTCGCAGGGGGCTAAATCTGGGGAATATGCTGGATGAGGGAGGAGTTCGTAGCCTAACTCATGCAATTTTGCCATTGCGACTGCGGACTTGTGCGCCGGTGCGTTGTCCTGGTGAAAAAGAACTTTTTTCTTAGCCAAATGCGGCCGTTTTTGCTTCAAATCGGCTTGGAATCGATCCAGCAGCTCTGCGTAATATGCGCCGGTGATCGTTTTACCCTTTTTAAGGTAATCGATGTGAATACGAGTAGCACCGCGCGCATCCCAAAAAACTGTCGCCATGACCTTGTTTGCTTTCAAACCCGCCTTGGTCTTCTTCGGCTTCGATTCACCAGGAGAAGTCCATTGTTTTGACTGTTCCTTGGTTTCTGGTGTGTTGTGGTGAATCCAGCTTTCATTCACGGTTAAGAAACGGCGCAAAAACTCAGCCGAATTTTTCTGGAACATCGTCAAACACACCTTTGAAGTTGTCAAACGAATGCGTTTGCTGTCGATTGTGAGCATACGCGGCACCCATTTTGCGGAAAGCTTTTTCATGTCCAAATACTTATGTAAAATCGAAATCACTAAGCCATGTGATAAGCCTGTGGCCTCTTCAAGCTCGCGCACTTTCACTCGCCGATCGTCCATTATCAAACCATGGATTTTGTCGTCCATTTCTGGTGTGGTGACTTCAATTGGGCGACCAGAACATTCGGCGTCACTTGTGCTTGAATGACCGCAGCGAAATTGAGTAAACCAGTGGTGAATGGTTCCAATCGATGGTGAAGAGTCCCCATAATATTTGTCAAGCTTTTGTTTGGTTTGCGTGATAGTTTTTTCTCGCAAAAAATTGTGTTTAATGAGCACTCGAAATTCACTTTTTTCCATTTTATTTGACAGATCTGTCTGAAAATTTGGGTGCGTTCTTTTGAAAGATGATTCTTGACAAAAAAAAAAATTAAATTTAAGGTGACGACACAATTTGTGTTAATTTTCAGGGACTATTCACCCACCCTCGTATGTCTGTATTAAAGGTCTGCATGAATGCATTCATTTGCTATCTAAACGTGTACACTAGTTCAGTGTATTCTATTCATTGCAATAATTTGAACAGGTGTACAGCAAAAACGAATACCATACCACAAGAGACAGTTACTGTAAATAATCGGTGACCTGATAGCAAAATGAGTGCACTGTTTTCTTTCTCTCCCACAATGTTAACTGTAAAGAATACACAGAGTGCACTGAATAAAATGATTGCAAAGACTAGTTGTTTTCTAGCATATAACAGTGTACTTAGTGTAGTGTACACTTTTTTGTATGAATACTCAATTTATGAATACCCGTTTTTTATGAGTACACTGCACTAAGTGTTTGGTTTAAAATGGGTGCAATACTCATGTAGTAATCACTTCATATATCAGATGATTCATTCATTTTACTTTTCAAGCTGTGAGTACAATAATGAAGTGTACTTGAAATAAAACGAATGTCTTGGAACTGGTCTCAAGACATTCATTGCAGACCTCTATTCTGTATGTTCCATTGACTGCAGCCTAAACGGCTGGACGGATTTTTTTTCAAACTTTATATCTGGGATTGGTGGGTTCACAATTTAAGGCCAAATCGGTATTTTCATTCTAACCCCAAAAATAATGGTACTTTACTAATAGCTGATTTAAAAAAAAAAAAAAAAACGGCTCCAACGATTTTGATAAAATTTCATATTTGAGTTGGGGTTGGCATTTGCTATACAATAGCGTAACAAGTTTTTGTCAAAATTACGTATAACGGCTTTTATTGACCCTAACGACATATTGGGGTGGCCGTGGTGTAGTGGTAACATCATCGCTTGTCACGCTGTTGACTCACGGCTCGAATCCTGATGTCAAGAATCATCTATTTATTTCGCAATGAAATAAATAAAAAAGTCGATCACTTGCGAAAGCTAAGTCAACTCTACTGTGAAGGCATAACACTGGCAGTAGGGTGGTCATATGGCTAAAATGCAACTTGATCGTGATGATGACATCAGGACAACGGAAAAAAATACTGTGAATCATAAGCTATGACAATAATAGCGAAAACAAACAAAATACTCCCCAGTTATCTGGACAGCCACCCTTGGAGTTTACAGAAACTTAATACCACCTGAGTTTCAAACTACACCAGTCTATCTTTCTCTCTGTCTCCTCCCCTTTCCACAAAAACGCACGTGTTCTAAAAAAAAAAATTAGTAAGGGTATTCATATCCCCTTTAACACGTGCAAATTATAAAAACAAAAAAATTAAATAATTGAGCTATGGTGCTTCCATAGCGTTTGTGGATTTTGCTGTTGATATAATTATGAATGAAAGAAATAATTGTATGGGGCTTAATTTGCCCCCTCCTGGTGCCAGGCACCTCGTTCAACTTGGTTTTCCTTAGAAACTTAAAAATCTGTATAAGGCGGCGAGATGAGGAGGTCTTTCTCCCCTATCTGGTACGTTCCCAGACAACTTGCTCTGCTGCGAGTTGGTGTCCTACAGTTTCTAAGGATGTGATCTGAAATTTCATCGGATTCTTCGCTGAATCTGCATGTCCCTTTTTGTTTTCTAGGCCCAACTTCCTGACGTGTTCACGGAGTTTAATACAGTGTCCCTAAGCTTATAAGTGTTCAGAGCTTATTTTTACTGATGCAGGCTTTAGATCTTTTACGATTGTAGTTCCCTAGGAGTGCCTTTGCTTGCCTTAGTTTTAGGATTTCCCTAAAGAATTTAGCTCTATAGTTTCCTCCTCTTTAATAGCTCTTCACGAATGATGTGTCCACCCATTCCGCAAAAAAAAGAGTTCAGGTCATAAAAATGTGCTTGTTACGCCTCTCATTTCGTATCCTATCGGCTTCCTGGTTACCCTCCACTCCAACGTGGCCTTGCACCCAGTATAGGGTAACTTTTTTGATATTGCTCAGGCTGTTTAGTTTGTCTAGGTATTCCCAGAGCATCTTAGAGGTGATTTCATATAAGCTCAACGCTCTTTTTGTATCTAAAAGCCAACAGGTGATAATGAAATATGACACCGAAAACGGGGACCGAGTAAAATGTTTGTCCTTGATATTCCCACGTCATGCCACAGAACTTGATATGAGACGGCGATTGCAAGTGTTTCCCTGCATACAATCGTACTTGTTGTAAAAGTGTGGCAATAGAAAAAAAAAACCCCGTCGTCCAATAGGCGCGACAACTCTCTTAGGGGTAAGCAATTCTGATTTACTATTTTATTATTATTTTTTTCTTTGTACTTGTGCAAATTTCCTAAGTCAAGTTATGTAAGCTATTCATTGAAATAAATAAATCTAAGTCTTATTATTGTACTCGGACTGTCGGACAACAGAGTGATGCGAGTCGGAAACGAACTGAGGACCCCGAGATCCTTAAGCTCAGTACGCAACCGCAGAACCACATCAAGGAAATGGATAGGTTACATGTGTCTATTGCTATACTTTCACCACAAATACGATTTTTATTTTATACTCGATCACGTAGGTATATCTACAATCGCCGCTTGGACCAGAATATCGTTCACGCCTAAATCTTTGACTCTACCAAAAAATCAAAACTACTCCGTCTGATGAAAGGTAAGCGCCTTTTTATTGTCTTGTGAGATTTGTTTAAAATTGGTGTCCAATATATTTGACGGGTATTCATTAACAATTGAATGCTTTTGGCGACACAGTCATGCATTTTAGTACGAGTATATTAGTAAATGTTATTCGGCATTTTTAAACAGAACCAATTCCAATTAATTTATTTTATTTGATTTGTTGGTTGTTTTGTTTAACATATGTGTCATACTCCGGGTGGATTCATCACCCCTATTGTATGTAAGCATCAACAGAACATTTGAAGTATTTTACTGCATTACATTTTAAAGCAGCTGTTATGTGGGTTTAACAAGTTTATGACTGCCTCTATATCACGACTGCTATTTTACTGGTGTTTTAATGCGGCCGCTATAAAACAGCGACACTATACTAGGAAAGCTGACCTTTAGCTCCGTTTCACACATACCCGGCGTCGTATATTCGGCTCGAAATGCATGAGTCGGTTATACGACGGGGTATATTCTACACCAAATACATATGTGCGAAACGGGGCTTAGAGTTGCATTTCTCGACTTCAAGATGATACTAAATTCGTAATTAACAAATTCAAACTGTATACAGAACACACTTTAATGGAAAGTATTGTAGTTCTATGTACCTAGGTTGATCATCAATGAAATTAAAATTAGTAGAATGTTAACTGACAGCACTATGAATAAATATTTTTATAGCTTACTTATTGCGAGACTACCGGTAAGCGTCGTTGCTTTCTTTATACAGTCAAGTGTTTTTAAACACAGAGTTCTACCCAATTAAGTTGACTGATCCGTTGGAAGGGTGGCTGGAAATTGTGAAGCAGACGACCGATTCACTAATGGAATCTGAAGGCACAATCTCTGGGTTAGTGAACTATAGCTATTACCAACAGGACCATTGAGTAATCCTACCATCTATGAATTATCTGGGACGGCGATCATGGAGACAATTTTCAGATTTCGTTTGAAGAGAAGGAGAGATCTAATAATAAACCTTTGGGACTATTACATATATCGTAGCCTAAGTTGGATAGGTCATGTATCGCACATGGATTTTTAGTTTCTGCACTGGACACCGCTGGCGTAACAGTTTTTGATGATTCTTGAATGGAAAGATCAGATTCAGGTATAGCGGCAACCGCATCATACCTAGAGGAAGTGATAAAAGAAACAGCGAACTCACTAACAACATCAATCGGTGCGGGGTAAGCAACATCAGTAGGATTCGACTTGGGAACAGGTGTCTTAAAATTTCCCAATAGCTTGTTTTGTTCTCATACACATGTCCGTATTCCCAGAAGTGTTGTAGCTCGCATAACTTATTAAAATTAGAGCAATGAGTATTTACCAATTCTTGAAAGCGAAACTGCAGTGAGTACAAAACCACTGCACTCCATTAGGCAACGTATTACGTAGAGCATTACGCTTTCTCTTTGACAATTTAACACACTTAAAGTGGAATAATTACGAGCAACCAACATAATGAATAAAATTGTCGAATGTATTCCATTCAGGTTCATAGAGGGTGGCCGTGTTGTAGTGGTAACATCATCGCTTGTCACGCTACAGGTTCACGGTTCGAATCCTGATGTCAATAATCGTCTATTTATTTCGCATGAAATAAATAAAAAGTCGATCAATTGCGAAAGCTCATGTCAACTCTACTGCGGAGGCATAACACTGGCAGTAGGGTGGTCATATGGCTAAAATGCAACTTGATCGTGATGATATCAGGAGGACGGAAAAAAATACTGTGAATCATGAGCAACGACAAAAGCAAAAACAAACAAGCTCCCAAGTTATCTGGACAGCCACCCTTGGAGGCTGTCCCCTTTCCTCAAACGCCTTTGCTTCTCAAAAAGAGTGACAAGAAGAGATAACACTGACTCAGTTTGTTTTGGTTATATCTAGTATTGGTACAGGAATGGTACGAAGCAGAATGAGTCAATTTTACGTTAGCAGAAGAGCTACCAGGACGTGTTATCAGTTGTACAGACGGTTAGGAACGCATATAAATAATAAGAAGTGACTGGATAGATATGTTGACTGTAACGTTAGTTATCTATGAAATCATCATCATCCAAGTAAGTAAAAGAGATCGCAATTTTTTGTTTGAGAGGAGGAAACATGAATAAGTGGTCTTCGATAGTAAGCTACATGGACAGTGTCGGTTAAATACGTAGGTGGGTTATAAGTTATTCTCCTTTGCTTTCAGTGCCATATCGGCAGTAATGCCTAATGTGACTATTAGACAATATTCTGTTATAGGGTTAATGTACGCTGTTATAGATCCTTTAGGTTTATTTGGTCCTATCGTCATAAGACTACGCAGCATTTATGAAAATTTGTTACTTCAAATTTCAAAAGCTTAAAGGCCATAGAGCTACTCTGCAGATAACTTTGATGACTGAAACGCAGGTCAAAGCGTACTTATGGAGAAGTGTTCAACATCACAAAGGAAATTCGTCAGTTTATGAATTTTGTGCATAGCAGATTGACAAGGTGGTGACACACATGACTTTAAGCAGGATCACTCGTCGCCTAGCTCGCTTTAAAAAAAAAACTGTTGAAGTTTGATTTTCCATATGCTTTCTGTGCGTACTGTCTCATGCTTTAATCTCTCAGGAGAGGCGAACTTATAACGCTGGGCCATTGCCCCGAGATTCTGGTAGATGTCTGCTGATTCTGCTCTTGAATTGTTGGATATTAAAGGCTTCTGCAATTTTTTCCAAATGAGTTTTGATAAAGGGAGGTCCGCGCACTTGTCAGGTGATGGGTAAGATTTTCGGTGGCTTTTTACAGAAAGATTATTCGATTTTTTCAGTGGCAGTGATCCTGGATTTTATTCTTGTGGTGGGTTAATCCTGCTGAGAAAGAACGAAAATCAGTGGCCACCTTATCCGGACAGGTAATCCTTAGATATCCCTCTAAGGAATAGTTCGAAAATATCTCCGAAATTCATATTCGCGTGTCTCGAAGAAATCTTTTTAAAATACAAATGTACAAATCATATATTTCACATTTCTGGAAACATATCTTTGGCAGACATCTCTTGACGAAATCTCTCTTAAAAATCTCCCGAAAATCTATCGCAGTAATATCTCTTGAAAGCATCTCTTTAAGACATTTAGTCGAAGATTCTTGACCGTCCACCAAAAGAGGTGAAATGAATTTGCTGGTTACAACAAAACCGCTTACAAGAGAAAAGAAAAAAAACAACGATCAACGGTTTTCACGGTATATTTTTCTATGGAAAACATTAATAAAAGTGTTTATTGAAGATGCTAGTTCTCTGGAGACATCTCTCGATCAAAACGAAGAGGCAGAAAAATATAGATAACATCCAAAGTATGACGCCGATTCAAAACCGCTTGTCTGAGATGGATCCAGAATACAAATTCTACCGGGAGAAGTAGCAGTGGTGTGTCAAATTTGAAAATCATTTCTCAGAGTGGAGCAAGGTGACACGTGAAGTTTGGGTAATAGAAGAAAATGACTAAACGTATAAATTCACTAGGTCCAGCAAATTGGATATTCGATCAAGATTTCAGTGGAAGAAGCATGCTACATTGGCTTATGTAATTGGGTTGAACCCATATGCTATACATATGTAAATGAAGGCGAAAGAGTTAATATTAGGCGACCTATTCACCGATTGATGGGGATGGCGATAGCGTCAAATGGTTTGAGAATGTCAATTGCACAAGTCATGTTATTGCTGAAATATAAACTATTTTGACGTGTACGCCTAGGTCACCCGAACTCGGTTTTATTGCTGTTGCATAGCAAAAATCCGCCGATGTGTTTTGCGTTGCGGCCCGGTCTGGCATAATGTACGCTACTATAAAAGCTGATGATTTATTGATGGAAACAAATCCGGTATATCGTCTTACTGATTAAACTCAATATGCGTGCATAAACATGAAAGAAGGAAAATGGATTCTTGTAAGAAATACAATGTAATTTTATTTATCAATATAAAAAGCTTATCGTAAAGAACTTATAAAACAAAACGTTATAATATTAGTTAATATCGCAGACCTCTGGAACGTGGTACATTTGGCCTATTGCCGTTAAAACGATCCGTTATTATATTCGTTGGAATGTTTCTGTAAACAGTAGTAGCTGGTTGTTGTCTAATACTTGTTCCATTGGGGAAGCAATTGTTATTACTAACCGCACTGGTATTTTTCAATTGTACTTGATAACTCTTCCGCACATTGGGCGCAATGTAAGGACGTTGAGAACTTGTGACGAACTGCTGACCTGGAGGTGAGTTTTGAATTGTTTGGAAATTTGGAGCAAATGGAACATCGGATTTTTTTCCAGATGGTATTGTCACGCTGACGCTACCTCCACCAGCCTGTGGTTGTGGAGAGTAACTATTGTCAGATGGAAATGTAATTGGACTACCAGGATTATTGTGATCAGGTTGCGAATAGTAATATGTATCTGAAGGTGATTGAATATACTTTTCGTGTTTCTTATCGCTTAGAGCAGAATTTGAGAAATGCTGTCGAACTGAATGATGTGGACTTGAATAGTTGACATTGAACATGGTCTCGGTATACTTTCCCAAGTCTAAGGACTCTGACTTGACTTTTCCTTGGCCTTTAGGTTGAATAATTTCTGCGTCACCTAAAATTTTCTCGACATTCTCTTCTTTGGACTCGTTAAGGACTTCTTCAACAGGTGCAGATGCTATGGTTGTTGTTACTTCGTCCTCATCGTTTAACTCTACGACATCTTCATCTGACTTCTTATTCTGTTCGTCGGTTTGTTCTGTTTCGGGATTATTTTTTTCTTTAGGCTTTTTATCTTCCTTCTTATTAACGAATTCAAAAAGATCATCAATATCAGGAACGTCGGGAATCACTCCATATACATTGAAGTTATCCCGAAAATGAGATCCCCAGTTCTCACTCTTATGCAATTTGGGATCAATTTTAAGTGGTTTGTCTTTTTTCCCAGCGACGTTTTTAATGACTGTGATTGTCTTTACACGTATGCCCTCCTTGGAACCAATGTCTGTAGCTGCGTAACTAAGAGATAAGTCTCTCTTTGCCTGAATACTGTCTGCGGGATTTTGTTGCAACACATCATTGGTTGGTAACGCCGAAGATATTGATAAATATCCAAACATTAGGGAAATCTGCAATTAAAATAAATTGTTCTTTACAATTGTGTTGAAAGTATGCTTTGATAAGGTCATAAGGTATTTTAAAAGGGTGAATCTTTAGTGAAAAGCGGTATAAAAGGTAAGTTCAAAGATACACTGAAGTAAAGGTATGTAGACGGACTATAAATTTTGTAAATTTTTTACACAAGTATTGTCAACTAATGCCTGTGATCGATTATTACTCGATGTGATTTTCTGTAAGTTGTATAGACCCATCGCAAATTGATTTTTTTGTTTTTTAGTGGACAGATTTTTTATCCCCGTATGAACAACTGCGGCTTAAACGTTTGATATACACATTTGCGCCCTAAAAGGGTGCTTTGAAGTTTGAAAACACTTTTTAAAAAGGAAGAGATTTATTTTTGCATGCAGTCGAGAGTAAAGCCCAGACAGCGCTGTTTTTTTTTTTTTTCTTTCTTATAGAGAAGAAGCTGACCCGCCTGGCTTCGCCTGAGTGCGTAATTTTATTATGTGCTACTATTTATTAGGCTTCGTATGTTTCGAACTAATGAACTTGTTCAGCTTTTTTTTGGAACAAAGAAGCGGTTTTGAATATTGTTTGTACGATGAATTGTGAAGCCTGAAGTTATTATAGTATGCGAGTTACGGCTCGAGTAGATAAAACGTTATTATGTGAGATTACTTCTTTATTTTCTAGTCTATTGAACAATTCAAGTTCACACTATACTGTTCTTCGCAAATTCTTTCCTTACAAGGTCTCTTTCTTCTCAAATCACTTTATCTCATTTTAATTACTTAATTCACAAATCCAAACTAATTACTTCTTCCTGTTAACTCTCAACTTTCAATTTATCACAAAATTACAACTTCGCATATTATCACTTTTCCAATCTCTTCGTGCGGTTCGAAACCCGACTGCAACTGCTTCGATCGCCATCTGTTCTTATATAGTCGCATTTCTGATAGCCAGAAACTTCTAACAAATTCTTCGACCACTGGAACGAGAAAATTCTGATGTAATAATTCCAAGATGACAGCTGCAGCCAATAATCTCTTGTGGTTATAATTCTCTCTTAATTCCGCGACGTCGTCTTAGACATAATTCTATTATATCCGTGGACACGAACCTCGAATGTGTTCAGAAGGAAAACACTTCGGAATGTGTTGCCTCTCTGAGGGCGTAGTTATTATGCTACATTATGTTATATTATTTTATAATAACCCCGAGTTGGATAGCGCTTATTTTACACTTAGAAATAGTATTACATTATAATTTAACATTTTTTATTCATTAACATTTTTTGTTAATTTTTTAACAAACTATTTATTTGCTTAGAGTTTAAAACTTTATTTTTAACGGAGCTGATTAACTTTATTTTAGAATTTTATTAATTCTGCGGAAATTAAACTCGTGTTTAATTCGGTCTAACGCTACCTACTTTTCTGTAAGCATGTTAAAAAGTTATTTCTTATATTTTAAGCCACCACTTCAAGGTTTTATTTCATAATTTAAAATAATTTTTTTTCTTTGAACTATTCGTTGTTATGAATTAAGCGTAAAGTACACTGCATCGTCTGTATGAAGTATTGCACACTTTGCCGGTCGTAGCAGGGCGGGCTACATAGTATTTTTAATCTGCCTGGCAGATATTGTTTTTGTTAAATGTTGATAGATAAGCTACGTATTACGACGTGTACGTCTACATCACAAAGCTAGTTTTTATTACTAATTCAAGTAATGAACAAAAGTCCGCTGTTGCGCTGCGCAATTGATCCCGCATCGCAGTTTTGCGACACATTTTTTGGTGTCTTTGGGACTTGAACCTAAGTGTCCCGTCTCAATTGTTCACGCACTTAGTCAATATGCCACACCGCTCATTTTAATGTTCCTAAGGTACCCTGGAATGCGAATACCACTTCTCATGATATACTACCACTAGCTAAATTGTCTATTTCGTTCGCTACATATGTTTATTCATCGTCCAGCTTCTTCCATCCCGTACAAATTGACATAGCCCCGTCGGGGGATTGCAGCGCGTCCCATACAAATGAACATAATGCATCTACATCTTTTCCCACAGACGATTTGCAAATCTTCACATCAACTTTTTAACATATTTCCCAACTGCACGAAATCAATAAAGGGCACGACTGGGTCGCATGTACTTGCTTCATATGTGTTATTCATTTCTAAATTGTTTAGATTTCAAATTGAGGAAAAATCGATAAGAAGCGTAACAAAACGATTTTTTTCTTTAAATTCCTTAACAACCCTTTTTCTCGATATAAAATTTAACCGTATTCGAGAAATAGCCAATTTTTTTTTAGTATTCGTAAGAGCCGTTTTCATGAAAGTTGTAATCTTTTAAAATTGGCCTTAAGTAATGTACCGTTAATTTTGGGGTCAGAATGAAAATTCGAATTTCGCTGCTGGACAAAAGCTAACAGACCCCAGATATGAAGTTCGAAGAAAATCCGTCCCACCATTTAGGCTGCAGCCCGAGGTACAGACAAGCAGACATTGCGAGACCTACTTTTTTTCAGTTACTCTATCAAGGTTGATACTAGAGGTCTGCAAGAATGCATTCATTTGCTCTCTCTAAACGTGTACACTACTTCAGTGTACTAGAAGTGTACAGCAAAAAAGAGTACCATACCACAAGAGACAGTTACTGTACAATACTCAGTCACCTGATAGCAAAATGAGTGCACTGTTTCTTCTCTCCCACACCTTGGGTGCTTGAACTGGCTTGATGTGAGCAAATAGTGTACAATGTTAACTGTAAAGAATACACTGAGTGCGCTGAATAAAATAAATTGCAAAGTCTACTTTCTTTTGTAGCATATAACAGTGCAGAAAATATTTAGTGTACTCACACTTGTACACTTTTTTTTTTATGAATAGCCAATTTATGAATACCCGTTTTTTATAAGTACACTGCACTAAGTGTTTGGTTTAAAATGGGTGCAATACTCATGTAGTAATCACTTCATATATCAGATGATTCATTCATTTTACTTTTCAAGCTGTGAGTACAATAATGAAGTGTACTTGAAATAAAACTGTCTTAGAACTGGTTTCAAGACATTCATTGCAGACCTCTAGTTGATACCAAGATTTATTAAAATTAATAAAATAAAAATAAGAACCTATCTATACTTCTAACTTAAATTAAAACCCAATTTTCATCAAAATCCGTCAAGAGGTTCTTGAGTTACGAGTAGATGTCTGAAATAATTTTGAATTTCCTTTCCATATCTTATCTCTACACACAATTACTAAAACTTTTAAGTAGGACTACTAACGTGTGAGTGTAAGCTAACAAACCAAATCTCATCACAATCCGTTTACACGTTTTAGATGAGGTTTTTTTGAGTTTGGCGGTTAACAAAAATGACTTCAACATTTTTCTAAACTCCCACATCTTAACTCGCATTGAATCGGAATCTATAAGAACAAACATTCGAACCAAAGTTTTTAGAAAATCTTATTGAAAAATCATGAAACAAATCCATACAAGTTGGATTTTTTTTTGTTAAATAATTGTGCAGTGCCTAAAATGTGTGTCGCGCATAATTTTGCCTTTAATGTTGAGTGAACCACAGGCCTTAGTTAAGATTAACACTTCGTGTTTCCTATAAAGCGGCACTCAAATTTCAAGGGATTTTTTTTTAGCGATCACTGAGTGAGAGGTTCAAGGTTCAAATCCAAGAAAACATAAAAAAAAAACAAAAAAAAAGTTTTCTCACAGTTCCACCTCTCGCGAAAGTCTGACAAACATCCGGGAGTAAATTGTCATGAAAATCTTCTCTCAATCGAAAAAAATTGCCCTTCGGAAATGGCATAAAACTGTAGGTCACAACTATTCGTGAGGCGCACAGCACGAGTGGCTGCGAGAAGCTAGGCCAGGCCCTGTATTGGTCTGTTAGCGCTAAAATATTTATATTTATTTATGTAGCAATATTAAAGCAGTGAGCTTTTCCGAAGTTCAGAGGAAGTTTAATGCATAGGTAGTGACTTGAATAAAATTGTCATATTCAAGTCAGGCCTTGCGGCGTAAATATTCGTAGCGTCATTTCAACTTTTTCCTAATTTAATTGTTGTTAATCCATGGGACATGATTTCCGTAATGGCATTGTTTACACTAGTAAGTGCTCTAGTCTGAGTATATTTTGTGAAAGCTATATTGCTCTAACAGTGGCCTTAACTAAACAAATTGAGTATCGTTGGAAAGGTGTCGACCTGAAGTGCCTTTTTGTGGTTTCAAAACCCATTTCTTACCAGGGCGTGTGGCTCTTCTTGGACCTAGGATTTTCTTCTTCAAAACGGGTTGAGTGGCACACTATTCGAAATAACTTTTTATGTACTGTATATGTACATATAAATATACTTTAAGGTGGTTTAGACTTAAAATGTGGAAAGTATTTAATATTTTAAAAGCATTTTGAAAATTAGTTCTTTTTAAAAGTGTTCCGGAAGTTAGGGCGTATAATAAAGGCTTTTGAAATGCCACCCAACTGCATCTAATTTTAACGTGATTTCTTATATGGATTTATCT
Organism: Pocota personata; assembly: GCA_963082735.1. Classification (NCBI taxonomy): domain Eukaryota; kingdom Metazoa; phylum Arthropoda; class Insecta; order Diptera; family Syrphidae; genus Pocota; species Pocota personata. The sequence goes on along the minus strand of OY720431.1, from coordinate 62,835,699 downwards.
AGGCACTAGTCTATACTAACAAAACAAATTTGATCAAAATCCATGCAATGGTTCTTTAGTTAGGCGTGTGATAAAGACGAATTTTGAAATTTGTTTGTCAACCTCGCCCTGCATATTACACGACCGCACTATGTGATTTTTTTTAAAGCAAACCTACAAGTCATTATAATTCCTTTAGTGATTCTTGAGTATATGGGATGCCATATAAAATAACAAACCAAATTCCATGAAAGTCTGAAATAGTTTGTATTCACTTTGCTTTTAATCGTCCAAGGGTTGTACTCAGATATGTGAGGTACATAAGCCCCAGCCCGTCATATGTGTCGCTTTAACTTAAACACACTGTATGTATGGCTTCTTGTATCCACAGCATTTTGAAATAATCAGCAAACTAGTCAATGCAATGTTAACGCAAAGGGAAATTGTGAGTACGAATAGCGTAAAAGCAACAAAATCACATATACAACTCTTTGAATGCACTTAATGGCCTATCCAAAGTACCTAGGGCAGTGGGTTTCAATCTTTGCGGAGATGTGGAACACTTGTTTTTTTTTTTTTTTTTTAATGTAGGGTTTAGAAATAGTCCTAAACGTTAATTGATTTATTGGTTTATCCAATATTCCTTTGACTTTTTAAATTTAAACTTTGAATCTCTGTTAAGTCACTATCAAATCCATGTTATCACTTAAAAAAAATGCACGTTACACTTACAATGAGCACGTTCATTATGTAATGTCGTCCGTTACCGCCCGAATAGTAGTTTAAAAGCTAGAAAGTATCAGCGAGTGGCGATTCCTTTCATGCAAGGCCTTTTATATGACTAGATTAGACTTTCCCTACTCTCATATATCCTATTAACTGCATATAACATTCATTATAGATTCCATCTATTTAAGACTATGACTTAAGTGAGCAGCGGCAAATGTCGAACCTGTATGTTTTGCTAGGAGACCTGTCGAAGCGGCTCTATTGTGTATTTAATAAGGAAATGAGGAAAAATGAAAGAAAATAACCATAGACGGTGTAATCGAAAACTGGTGAATGATCATCAGAGTACGGGATTCCACAGCGTGCTTCAGACTGTCAACAACCTCAACGTTGAGGATCGGACAAAGAAAAGTAAAAAAATGCAAGAGCGAAACCAGTTTATTCTTCAATTCTCGTGCTAATGATCAGATAGTGATTTCCTTTTATACACGCACATAATTTTTTTTGATCATTTTCCATCCCACAATATTTCGCACATAATTGTGTTGTCCTCTGCAAATAGGAGTGCGTACGGGAAACCGTGAGTTGACACAATTTAATTCACTTAATGAGCTGTGCCGCATTTACATACATATGAAAGATAATTGAATGAGTTTTGTTAATTGGTGGATACATGTCACATGACAATAAAATGTAAATACTTATTTGTTTGCGTTTAATAGAGATTGTCGGTCCGTTGCTTAGCTGAACGGATATTTCTCTGTCGTTGTCATGTTTCCAAAGACCGCAAATTGGGCGAAAGTGAAGAGATAGGAGAGGAACAAAATTGTAAAGCCAAGGGCAAGTGTTTGTTAGTCTTGTATTGCTTTAAATGTCATTGCTTTTAAGAATGCGAACAAAACTTTTATTTTTTTATGAAAATAATGCGGCATTTAAATTGAGAATTGGTAATACCTCGAAATGGTTAGAGATATGAGAAGAGGTACTAGAATTATGGGAAACGGAAGAAATAATTGAATGATATTGAATGGATTAATTTTGTTGAGGGTTCTTTTTTTTAAAAGTTTGTTGAATAAAAAGACTTAAAAACGAAGGCAAAGGCGGTATTGGTTTTTTAATCAATTCTTCATCCGATTTTGACAATTTTTTGACGAAGCTACTATATATCCACACATACGAATAAAGACAAACACATACAGGGTGCGCCGTCTTTTATGTCGGTAAGTGAATATTGGATTAATTAAAAAAAAAAAAAAACCGATTTCCATATATGAGGTATTTTTATTTAATTTGATCCTTTACAATTTATTTGAACTAGTTTTTTAATACAACATCAATCAAGTGGCCGCCTCTATTGACTTTTTCGAGCATCTCGGGCGGTATAGCGATGATTTCGGCACGAATGTTTGCCTTGAGCTCGTCAATGGTCTGAGGCTTGCTGGCGTACACTTTGCTCTTCAAATAACCCCACAAAAGGAAGTCCGGAAGGGTCAAATCTGGAGATCTGGGTTGGCCAGTCAATGTCTCCATTTTTTGACAGCTGTCCAGGGAATTTTCAAAACTGCATTGTTTGATTTGCAGTGTGGCATGGCGCACCGTCTTGCTGAAACCAGTAACCGTCCAGACCTTTTTCACACATTTGTCGGCAGACATAATGAACCGATATCGATTCCCATCGACTGTTTCGTCTTGTCTGAAGGAAAATGGCCCACTGATGGTTTTGGCGCGAACGCCGGCCCAAACAGTCACTTTTTGATCATGCAATGGTGTTTCATGGATCTCGTGTGGATTCTCCCTTCCCCAAATGCGGCAATTTTGCTTGTTAACAGCGACAGAGAGTGCGAAATGGGCCTCGTCGGTCATCAAAATTTGTTTCTAAAAATCAGGTTCAGTGTCAATCATTCGAGCGACTGTTTGGCCGTATTCCAAGCGACGTGGACGGTCTGTCGACAATATTCTTTGAGTCGATTGCACTTTATACGTGAACAAATGCAAATCATCCTTCAAAATGCGTCGCAAGGTGGTTCCACTGATGCCAAAATGCTGAGCGCGGTAACGATACGACACACATGGGTTCTCGGCAACACTCTCTCTTACCGCTTCAACCGGTTCATTGGAACGTCATGGGCGTTGATGAACGGTATGTCGACTATCTCCCACTGTTCTGTGCTCAACAAAATTCGACACCAAACGAGAGAATAGTGTTTACATATCGACATAAAAGTTGGTGCCCCCCTTTATATATCAAAATTTCTTCAGTGGTTATCGAGCGAGCCACAGACATGTACAGGTATATTTTGATTTGATACATAAAAATACGATCCTATACATATATATTTCGTTTCTCTGTACTAACGTAGAAACCAAATTAGGATACAAGTAAAATAACTGTACGGAACACTAATCGCGAAAGCCCCGACTCACACTTGACCAATTTTTCCTTTATTCAATGTACACAAAGAACATCTCTTTAAAAAACAACAGTAGTATTGCGTATTGAGCACAAAAGAGAACATGGCAATCCAATGCTTACCCTTAAGAGTGATTAAATCACTGGTAATCTTAACTGTTCCTTTCCTTAATTGCTCACTGCGATTATTGCACACTGAAAATCGAACTTAATCGTCCATCTTTAATAGTGACATTCACACACAATCTATTACTTCGAGTTATAATAGCAAACAAATTTTGACCTTTAGTTTGTTAAATAATAACGGGTTTAATGAATTATCATAAATTAAAAGTCTAAACAAAATTTTTTTACGATTATCAATGATAAACATTTTTAAAATACAAAGTTTTGTAAATAAATTAACAAATTATGACTGCTGTTTTTAAAAAAAAGCCTTGAAATCGCCTTTATTTTCAAACCCTGTCTTACAAAAAGGGAGATATATTTATTTAAAAGTTGGAATGTATTATTATTTTTAAGGTAACGTTGGGTAAATTTCCCGAATATATATTTAAAATTAACATTTTTTTTATGTGAAAGAGCGTTGGTATTGGTACTTTCTTCGATTTCGTATCATTTTCAAGGCCAAACAGGATTTTACAATCAAAATGAAAGAATAATATTTTACAGCATTCGGCATGAATGAAAAATTGCTGGGAAATTGTACAAAGAAGAAAACATTTGTCCCAGGGCAGGAAACGATCCTGCGATAGATATGGTTTTATCCATCAACGCTCTACCAATTGAGCTGTCCGTGGATATTTTGTTCTTTGGTCAATTCTTTAACAGGGTGGCCATGGTGTAGTGGTAACATCAACGCTTGTCACGCTCTTGGTTCACGGTTCTAATCCTGATGTTAACAATCATTGACTGCGAAGGCATAACACTGGCAGTAGAGCGGTCATATGGCTGAAAATGTAACTTGATCGTGATGATGACATCAGGAGGACGGAAAAAATACTGTGAATCATGAGCAACGACAAAAGCAAAACAAACAAGCTCCCCAGTTATCTGGACGCTACCCTAGGAATTTACAGAAACTTAATACCATCTAAGTTTCAAACCACTACACTAAATCTTTGTTCCTCTCTCTCTCCTTCCCAAACGCCCGTGTCCTGTAATAGTATAAGAGTATTCATATCCTCTTTGGCGCGCGCAAATTATATATAAAAAATAAAAAAATAAAAAAAATAATTCGCTGTCTTATGTGCCTTGCTATACGGGTTGTAGCTGTTCAAGAACAGTAATTCAAAGGCAACCGAGTAAATATCAACCGTGCCGACGGGATTTTAAGTTGCGAATCTCGACGCAAGCGTTAGCCAACTCAGCTACATCAGTGTTGTCCATGGCTTTTTGAAAAGCTATTCCGTATATTAGTCATTCATGGGTGTCACATCCTACAGTGACATCCATGTATGGTTGTGGACGGACCACCATCTGTTGAAAACCAACCGAAGCAAGATAATTTTAAAATCAACGACGATAATATAAAATAAATGCTGCTGCCAAACAAAGAACAATCCGAACAGAAGAAGCTGCTATACAGAGCAACGATCTTGTCAGTTACTTTTACTTGCACCTATAAGGGCAAGCATTGCTTTCCTGAAAATGTTCGGTATCGAGATTTTGATCAAACTTGACACTACTATGATAGAGAAACACAATAAAATGGGTCTCTCAATTCTGTCTGTCTGTTTGTTTGTATGCATGGTCGCTGGCTGGATGGATTTTTCGTAAAAAAAAAAAAAAACATTCTCTTGAAAACGGCTCTTACGATTTTAATCAAATTTGATATTTGAGTTGTGGTGGTTATAGCAGTTTGTTTTCCAAAAAAATACGTTTAACGTATTTTTTTTCTTTGCTTATTAACCGGTTTCTGAAAATTAACTATGAGGGTGGATCAATAAGTCCCTGACAATTAACACAAATTGTGTCGTCACCTTAAATTTAATTTTTTTTGTCAAGAATCATCTTTCAAAAGAACGCACGCAAATCTTCAGACAGATCTGTCAAATAGTTTTGTTGTGGCAGCCATTTTATATAGACGCCTACTAGCATTTTCGTTAAAATGGAAAAAAAGTGAATTTCGAGAGCTCATTAAACACTATTTTTTGCGAGAAAAAACTATCACGCAAACCAAACAAAAGCTTGACAAATATTATGGGGACTCTTCACCATCGATTGGAACCATTCACCACTGGTTTACTCAATTTCGGTGCGGTGGTTCAAGCACAAGTGACGCCGAACGTTCTGGTCGCCCAATTGAGGTCACCACACCAGAAATGGTCGACTAAATCCATGGTTTGATAGTGGACGATCGGCGAGAGAAAGTGTGCGAGCTTGAAGAGGCCACACGCTTATCACATGGCTCAGTGATTTCGATTTTACATAAATATTTGGACATAAAAAAGCTTTCCGCAAAATGGGTGCCGCGTTTGCTCACAATCGACAGCAAACGCATTCGTTTGACAACTTCAAAGGTGTGTTTGGCGATGTTCCAGAAAAATTCGGCTGAGTTTTTGCGCCGTTTCTTAACCGTGAATGAAAGCTGGATTCACCACAACACACCAGAAACCAAGGAACAGTCAAAACAATGGACTTCTCCTGGTGAATCGAAGCCGAAGAAGACCAAGGCGGGTTTGAAAGCAAACAAGGTCATGGCGACAGTTTTTTGGGATGCGCGCGGTGTTATTCACGTAGATTACGTTGAAAAGGGTAAAACGATCACCGGCGCATATTACGCAGAGCTGCTGGATCGATTTCAAGCCGATTTGGAGCAAAAACGGCCGCATTTGGCGAAGAAAAAAGTTCTTTTTCACCAGGACAACGCACCGGCGCACAAGTCCGCAGTCGCAATGGCAACATTGCATGAGTAAGGCTACGAACTCCTCCCTCATCCAGCATATTCCCCAGATTTAGCCCCCTGCGACTATTTCTTGTTTTCAAACATGAAGAAATGGCTCGGAGATAAGAGGTTTGGGTCGAATGAAGAGGTCATCGCTGAAACAAACCCTTATTTTGAGGGGCTCGAGAAATCGTATTATTTGAATGAAGTGTATGAGGTAAAAGGAGACTATGTTGAAAAATAAAATGTTTTTATACCGAAAAGAGTGTTCCTTATTTAATTTTTCAGGGACTTATTGACCCACCCTCGTATTTCTGGGCTATGATTTAATCGATTTTGTTCGAAACCAATATTTGAAGACCAAGCGGATTTTAAATCTGAGTGATTTACCGATAAACAAGTTAATTTTAGTTAGTATTGGATAAATAGAAAAGCATATCAGACTATTCCTATTAAAGAAAACAAATCTTTTGCCATTTTGTCTTTTTTGCGTAATGCAAAAATGGGGGAGAAGAAAAATGTATATTTATAACAAGGTATATAAAATCTATCCTATAAGCTGTACCAAAATGGGATGTAGTCAAAAAAGGAAAGACCAGCTGGCTGCATTGGGTAAGACACATGGAGCAGATGAACAACTCTCCAGTCGACATGTTTGAGACTCAAGTAAGTAATGGCATATGCCCGGGAGCTTGGCTTAGCGAAGTGAAAACACTGCATGGGTTGGACGAGAATGAATGACTGCTCAATGTGATATACAACCAACCAATAGATTTGGTTATGTTGTATACAGTGTGTTATAATATGACGTGTAAAAGGGTTTATTCTCTGTTTAAATAGATTCTGAGATCTACATTCTAAAATTATCTTCAGATTTACCTTATGTATGTGTATCCAAATAAACTCAAATACATACAGTATGTCAAGAAAGTTTTTGACAATGAAAACAAATTGCATTTACATCTTTTTTTCCTAAGAAACAGTTTTTTTTTTTATTTATTTTAGTTAATTAATGTATGTATTATACTAACAAAAAGTAAGAAGAACAGCGCACGTTATAAGTAAAAAAAAAACACTTAATATTGTGCCTGTCAAGAAAGTGTTTTTACAATTCCTTTTCTCATCAATTCTACGATGTGGAATGTATTTTTACCGTTATTTGGTTGATGCTAATCTCTGATTTCGTTCATCAGTTGGTGATTTAGTTGAACTTTGTTACTCAAATACGGTGGTTGTGTTACAATTAAAGCAAACTAAGATGCCTGGCAAAAGAACATCCTTTAATGTGGCTCAGTTGGTGTTTTATAATCACCAGATCGGGAAAAGTATTCAAAAGTTGTCCGAGATGTTTTCCTTGACAAGGCAAACAATATACAATATTTTAAATCACGCCAAAAACGAGGATAGACAGGACCCTACAAGCGACCGTCTGCGTAATATATCTGATCGAGCAGAACGTGTATTGCTACGGAAAGTAGAAAAAAATCCGCAAATTTCGACTAGGACCCTTGCGATTGAACTCAGAGAAGAGTGTGGTGTGATCGTCACCCACGAATCAGTAAGACAGGTCATGAAAAGGAACAAATACACATTAAGAGTTGCTCGACAAAAAACACTGGGTTCTCATCGCGTAACTTTTAAGACGATCATCGTCCAAACGATTGTATTAAACGACGTCGTCAAAAGTTTGCTTCGTGTAACATCACAATCGCATCGTCCCGTCGTGTCGTCCATCGTTTAAACTGTTGACAGTTTGAGAAACAGTTTGAGAACTACTATTAAATGTCATTTATGCTGTCACTGTTCAAATTTAAGCTGTGTCTTCCCTTTCTATTGAAGAAAATGTCCTCATTTTCTCGCGGTCTTTGAAAATATAGGTGGGTACCATCTACGCATACAATAACTATGGAAAAAAAATAAATATGGATATTTATACTTACTTCCTGGGTTGCATATTTCTGATAAAACCACTGCTTTGTCTCTTCCTTTCTTATTTCGTTGTCCATATCCCATGTAATCCAAACTGGACAGAGCTTTAGTTCCAACGCTTTCATGGTTTCGCAAACTATCTCTGAAAGGGTACTTTGTCCAACAGAAATTCCAAAGTCGTTACCAGTCAACCATTGGTAGCCACCTCCAGCTAAGACATCTAAGGTAGCACCAAGTCTTAAAATTGGTGGAATGTATGTTGACCGCGAGCCGCTCCTTGGGTTAACAGTTTCCAACAGTATTACAAACGCCTCTTTTGATAAGCGAAAACGTTGAATAAAATAAAAATGCAAAATCGGATTCAGCAAGTTTATTGTTTAAAAATAGTTTATAATATTTTTACTTTTTCGTTGGAAGTGAAAGAGGATCCGATGCATCTCTAAGCGTCCTTCGCATTCGCAATAGTCCGACCGAATTTTCACTTTCTTCGTCATCGAAAAACAACACATTGTAATGCGGGCGCATTTTTTTTTTTTTTTTTTGTATTTGCTACTATTTTTATGATTTTTATTTAAAATATAATCAACCACGAGGTTTAAAACGATTGTAAAATAGCAATCGTACAATCGTCGGTATTTGACAGTTCAATAAGTTATACGAAGCATTAGTGAATCGTTCAAAACGACGTCAAAACGACGTCGTCCAAACGATTCAACTATTTTAGTGTTACACGAAGCAATATAATCGTCGAAACGACGTCACCAGACGATCGTCGTCTTAAGCGATGAGAGCACTGCTTTCAGCACAAAATATTGAAAAACGATTGTTGATTACTGGGATGACGTCATATTCTGCGATGAAACCAAAATTATGCTTTACTACAATGATGAACCCAATAGAGTGTGGCGACGGCCGTTAAAGGCGTTGAAAAATCGCATCATTATTCCAAGTGTGAAATTTGTTAAGCTTTCAGTCATGGTGTGGGGGTGCATTTCAAGCAAAGGAGTTGGAGATTTGGCTTTTATAGCGAATACCATGGATGCGCAGGGATATTTAAATATTTTGAAGTGCCATTTGATAAATAGTGCAATTAAATTTAGGTTTAATGGAGAGAACAAACCGCAATTTAAGTTTTATCAAGATGATGGCCCTAAATATAAGGCGCATATGGTGAGGATGTGGCTCCTTTTCAACTGCAACAAGGTATTGGATACGCCAGCCCAGAGCCCAGACTTGAACCCGATAGAAAATTTGTGGGTCTATTTGGAAAAAAAAAAAAAAAAAATCAAGTAGAGCTTAAATCTGCAATATTGGAGGAATGGCATAAAATACCGAGCAATTATGACTTGAAAAAATTAATTTATTCAATGAAAAAAAAACTACAGGCCTTTGATAAACGCTAAAGGTGGCCATATTAATACTGGAATACATTTTGTTTTTTTGTTTTTTACTTATATGTACTGTTTTTCTTGTTATCTGTTATGTAAATATATAAGCAAAGGAAAAAATTACTGTTTCTACGAAGAATGTTCACCATTTTTTTTTTTTGTGTGAAAACACTTTCTTCACATACTGTACATAATTCTGCCCTCTATAAACACTTTCGTCCTAAAATTTATCTTTCAGGTATTTTTAAGTCAAATTATTTTAATCATTTCCTTTTGTCAACTATTCTTTTTATTTTGTTTTGTAGGAGAATACATATCTTTCCCAGGTGAAGCATAACCTCAATAAGTATTCATAGCGGTGCATATCGAGGTCCAGATCATCATCCTTATTCGTGTTAATGTTGTGTGCAAATAAAAATACGAATAAAGAATAAGATAACTCAAAATGAGCGTTATAATTCGATTACAAAATTTGCCATGGTCGGCAAATGCCTTGGATATTCGCGGTTTCTTCAGAGGACTATCTATACCAGATGGAGGAGTACACATTGTCGGTGGTGAAATGGGAGATGCGTTTATTGCTTTCAGGTATCTATATGCTACTATTACTAGTATTTTTTTGTTTACATATTTATTAAGTTGAGACGAAGATCATGCTTCCTATTGCTAATATAATGAGGATAGTATACATTTTTATTGTGAGAAGGATTGCAGAAATGACTGTATGAATATATTGAACAGAAATTATGCGAAATTTAAAAAAAATTATGTAAAGAGACAAATTCAGGAAGCATTGTATGTGTGTGGAGAGAGGTAAGCAACCGCATATATGACAATCTTGTTGAAGATTATCTGGGACTTTTTAGGTTTGTCGAAGAAGGAAATGTGTAATTTAGGATGATAATATAGCGTCAGGATTATATGAGTAAATTGAAACCAACACTAGTAAGCATTGGTGATCTTATAATCGTAAAAGCAACATTTGTTCACTTCAAAAGTCACGAAGAGAAGCTTACTGATCTAGACGATGTTTACTAGCATCTCATGTGAACAAAAATGTTTGCTAATCTATATGCGCACACACTATTTAAATAGTTGAGCTTTAGGATTAGCGTAACTAGATTCATAGACTAATCTGTGCAATGGAAGGGAATCAAGGGGAATAATATCTTCCTGGAATGCAATCGATATTAGTTGCTGTTCTTAAGAAAATAATGATCTGTGGAAAATAATGACTGCTTCGTTGTTAATATATCGTTGATTTTTTTTTTATGATTAGGCAGGATCCCAACAAAATCTTTGTCATGAAATTGTGAAATTTTAATTTTCATGGAATCGTGCACGATACTTACTGAAATAAAAGCTAAATAGCATATTAGTTCTTAAGAAATGGTTGATCTATATTACTTGTCATTACTGGATTCGTCGTATTTTCAATTCGCCGAAAATTAAGTTGGAAGAGGCGACATCAGGCAAATCCTTAATGCGGTTTCTCACCATTGGATGTAATTCTAGATGACAATCTTGCTGAGGGAGGTAAGGTTTCTATGCAGAAGAGCTTTTGATAAGATTTGGAGATTCAAACCGATGGTGGTACACTGGTTGCTGAGGTGGTTCTAAGACTTATGCTAACATATGACTCCACTATCGCTTGGAATGCATTCGTAGGAACATGCGATCTTTCGAGTTCGACTCTGATTCAAAGCCTTCATCGTGACACCATGATCGTTAAATTGGCATCTACAGCTAAATCAATTCCTTTGGATATTTTCTGCAGCAGCGGAGAAACGGAACTACGACTGGATCCTAACTGGTTAGATTTGATTTCGACACTAGTATGCAATGGGAACTTCAATACTAGAATATCTGGCAGGGACGTCTTGAAAAATTAGTTAGTCAACATGGACGTCTAGATGTCATTTGAGAAGCATCTGTTGAAAAGAGGGTATTTCCACACGTTCAACTTTTTGTTGGTAGCAAATAAAGCTATAAACTCTTCTGGAGCTTCACGCACGTAGCGGGGAGATTTCACCAGTGACTTATTAGTTCCTTCGGTTGGCAACTTTTGATAGTCGACACAGAAAGACAGAATTGAGAGACTCACATTTTTTTTTTGAATTCTTCAAAATCCAACATTTTTGGGGAACCAATACTAGGAACACAGAGTTCGCGCATAGAGAGCTCCGTAGAAAAATAAGAAAAACAGACTGGTCGTCCTATCGGTCGTTTTCTCATATAACTTCAGAATTAGTGAACCTAATTTGGCCGATTTTCCACTGCTGTGAAAAGAAATATTTTAGAAATCTCAAGGATTTCTTTTTAACAATTTGTTTTCTGACATGACACCAGCGTTGGCTTTAGGTGATTATTTTTCGTAATCTGTGGAAAAACAATGCATAAAGCATTTATAATCTAAGAGCTAGAAGGTGGAACGAGCTAGACAAACGGACGAGCACATGAGCACATTAGTGTTTCCGGAGTCTACTTACAGCACCGTGAAAAGATTTATGGAACAGATATGCCGCGCTGGTGTAAGTTTCAGGTTCGTCACATTCACAATGAAACGAATGTTGATATAGAATTTATTGTGTAGAATTAACTTCAGTGCTGTAACGATTTTTAATAAAAACTTAAATTTTATTTTATGTAAGTATCACAAAATCTAAAGATGCCCTGTTTGATTTTTTTTCTGTCGCTGTTATAGCGAGTTGTATCTAAAAAAAAAGTTAAGCTTATTTTAATTTTTAGGAAATTTTAGAGCGTCTTTATCAATACATTTCGCTGATCCAGATCCCCCGAATCATATGATAGCTTATCTTCCTTCAATTGATGTCCTTAATTAGATATCTTCCGACAATTGTTTTTGACTAAAAACAAGTTTATAAGGAAAAATAAGGAAAGGACTCACGGATAAGATCTTTAAAGTAAAGGTTAACTATTACATCTGTATCTTTGCATCTTTGAAGAAGCAAAAAACATGTTTGTTCTTTTTTTTCAATAAAAAAGTCTTAATGTGTTGACAATTGCAGAGTGTACTAACATTCATAGTGTTTCGTTCTGAGCTAACATATTCAAATAGACAGTATTTTAAGTGTCCAACTTGAAGTCTCAGAGAGCTTTTAAAATTTGATCTCCTTAACTCAGAATGTAGAAAAACAGGTGGAAGACAGTCGGAAAGGATTTGCATAAATGTTGATGCTGATTACGAATAGGACAGCTCTCTCACACTGGACTGATATACAACAAGCAATTAGCAACAGTAGATACTATTTTGATTTTCTCTCACACTGATGCAGGGAGCAACTTTGCTGTCAATGGCTATAATATTCACACAAAACTTTTATAAATTTAATATATAATAATACCTAAGAGGTAAAGGATAATATTTCCAAGTTGTAAAATCCTTTTCCCCATATATTGTACTCGTTCTTTAAACCCTATTTTCTTTGACTTTTTAAAAGTGCAGGCCCTTTACCTATAAGGTACAGAAATACTTTTGGGAGATTATCCCCTTCCATATAATTTAATATAATAATTAATAATTCTGTTCCCGTACGCGGAAAATCCCTGTGGATTTGACAAATTTTCATAGAAATTTGCAACTAGGTGAAGTACGGGAACAGACATAATATTCGATACAGAATTTTATGCGAAATAAGACTTTTTTAAGTAAGTCTTATTCAGAGGAGATAGATAAAAATGTGTAAGATAATTTCGACCGTTGTCTAGGGTCTAGTAGGCTATTGAAAAACTCTAGATAACTGCACCGCGGGGTGCATTTACATCCGTTGCATCCAAAGCGGCTTGTAGCAAATGGTTGTAATTGTTGAATAAGGAGTTGGTGTCATGACGGTGCATGTCATTCACTCTTATTTCTATAGTCACGTGAGTTTCAAAATAGAGTGACAGTAACCGATCTGCATTCCCATAGTCACATATGAGCCTTTCACCAGAAAGTGTAAATGTGATATTTGTTCGTGTGACAAATGCAAATTCACATGGAAATCGGAGATATATGAATACGTTTCAACGATTTTACTGTTGGGATAGGTAATTTTACTGTTTAGTAAAAAGTTACAAACATTTCACAGAAAATCACATTTTAAGTGGAAAAATACACAAAATAAAATCCGAAGTGCTTTTATGAATAGAATAGACAATTGAAATGAGCTTTTGGTCCACAATACATAAGGAAAATGCTTTTTACCTCACACGACTATGGGAATGCTGATACCTAAGTGATATATTCTATTACTTCAACTATGGGAATAAGCTTGGTTAAAGGATATACTTAATGGGACCACCCGGGGCTGCCAAAGTGAATCAAATAAGGAGTTCTATAGAAGATCATCAGAAACATTTTGGTGACTTGAAAATGTCACCATGAAATGTTTCACCGTCCACTTCAATGTATAGGAATTGTTTATGTAAATTTCTGGCATCACGAAGTCAAGAAAGAGGAGCTGGGACTAAAAGAAGCAGTGCATTTGGACGAGAATTCTTTTAGAAAAGCATCAAATTAAACTTTGCTGATCTGTTTAAAACTATCGCACCAGAAGTTTTTGACCAGACTTTGGCCTGCAACCTACAGACATTATGTATTAGAGGGATGTTTTAGTGTTCAATGGCTACAGCATAGATCCACTGACAAGAGGGGTAGAGGAAAAGTATCGAACGTCGATTGACATAATATCATAAGTATGTGGTGAAAATACGACTATAAATAAATCTCTGCCAGACTTCTTTGGGAGACTTAGGAACAAGGTTCACCTTGTATCAAATCAATGCTGTCCAGCATGACTGACTGAACACCAGGCGCCAGCCGGCGCATACAATCCTAAGTGCCATCTTGTATAAGACGTAGAGGATCGTCCCGTAATAGATGTTGCCGCAGATGCTGAAATTATGGTAATGCTGCTCTTATCTGAGACACAACGAATTTGAAGTATATACTGGTGTGAACATTCTTACATTGTATTTACAGATGTGATAGGAACTTTGCCTTATTTAGACAAAGTTGTAAAAGCTTCTCAATCAGAAAAATCATCTTATGACTGACAAATAAAATTATTTTGTACCTCTTAGACCTTACCGGTTCACCCGTGCCAAAAAGCTATCAGACTTTTTTAAGGATGAAGTCAAAAAAGTATTAGTATATAATATCGGTTTAGGAATTCTCCAGTTACAAGGTACGCAAGTAAATTAAACCTTAAAACATTGAAAATATAAAAGTGCTTATTGTTAGTTATCTAGTGGTCTTAGGTATAGCTCTTGTGAACTTTTTTGTAGATCTTATTGAACTCTAAAAGTCTCATAAGTACTGTTTTCATATAAAATTTAATGCACCGCACTGAAGATTTTTACCTGACTTCGGTGCACATATAGATAGCTTCAGGGTCCAGCAAGTTGATGCCGGATGGAATTTTCATATAGCCTAGTAGGTGCTCAGAATGAAGGTAGGTGCATAAAGAAAACTGCATCACAATTGGTGAAGTGGCTCTTGAGTTATGAATGGTCACGCAGCAGACACAGAAAAACATTTTCAATTTTTATAATATGTGGAGTAGATACGAGTATGTAATAAAACTTTTCAGGATCATTAGGTAGGGCATTTACTTTCGAGTAAAAAAGTCACGGAGACAGACAGACAGAAAAATATTTAAAATTTTTTATAATATGTAGAGTAGAGATGTAATAAAATCGCCTACAAATCGCAAGTAAACCTTCTATTTTCAGGATCATATATAGAGCAGTTATTTACGACTTTTATTCGTAAATAACTTGGAAAATATAGATCCGATTGTTATCGAGTTAAAGTGGGTTTTCTATTATTTATAGTACTTCCATATTATTTTAACTTAATTTCTTTATTTTAAATGATTTTCCTTTTAATTAAAAACGAATTGTAAACAAAAAAACCGAAAGAAGACTATGTCAGCAGATATTGTGCTTTTGTACATAGGGCCTATTGTTCAATTTGGTGAATTGCGGATTTGGTGAATATAGATCCAAAATTTGAACGGAACTATGCCGGATGAATCTATCTATACATAGCCCGTCTACACAATACTTCTAAGCTATTCCAAACGTGCACCAGATTTCGGTAAGTGGTGGCCGTGGTGTAGTGGTAACATCATCGCTTGTCACGCTGCAGGCTCACGGTTCAAATCCTGATGTCAAGAATCATCTATTTATTTAAAAAGTCGTTCAGTTGCGAAAAGCTAAGTCAACTCTACTGCGAAGGCATAACACTGGCAGTAGGGTGGTCATATGGCTGAAAATGGAACTTGATCGTGAGGAAGACATAAGGAAGACGGAAAAAAATACTGTGAATCATAAGCAACGACAATATAAGCAAAACAAAAATGCTCCCCAGTTATCTGGACGCTACCCTTGGAGTTTACAGAAACTTAATATCACCTGAGTTAAAAACCACTACACCAAATCTTTCTTTCTCTCTCTTTCTCTTCTTCACAACGCCCGTGCCCGTTAGTATAGGGTATTCATATCCCCTTTGGCGCGCGCAAATTATAAAAAAAAAAAAATAAATGTGACTTCTGCAACCTCGTGCTGGAACAAATAATGCAGAAGGCACTATATTTCATAATTCTGTCGCAACTAATCGGCTACGCAAAGGATATGGACATTGCAAGTACCCAGGTAGCTGTCATAGAGATCTTGACGACAATTGAAGATCAAGCGAAAATAGTCAGTCTTGTAGTAAACGTGGATAAAACCAATAATCATCCCAGCTATGTTGTACTGTAGAGAGAGCTGGACGATAAGCAGGGGAATACAGATACTGGATCCCTTCAAAAGGAAAATGCTTCTATCTGTGTGCGAATGGATAACTCTATGAGCTGTACTAAGATGCGGATGTAGTCTAAAAAGCCAAGGCATTTTGAGGTGGTTTTGGGTAAAGATCAAATAATAGGCTTTTTGCGTACTTTTTTGTGAACAAACAAATTTACAAATTGAGAGGCAAAAGGACGTGAATGAATTTTGTACCGAAACGTTGCAAACGCCAAACGAAATGACTTACTCCCTGGTTGTCTATAATTTTCCGAGTGCGCGAATGATTTTTGTGAAAATTGTAGAACAAGTTATTTCACATGGGAACAATATTGTTGGTACACGCGTGGTTCTAGTATAAATATAAGTTCCATTCGCGTCCGTATATGAAAGCCCCTCCTAGTGTATTAAAACGCAAGAAGTGGTCGAAATGCGTCTCTACAAAAATCGAAAGCGATACCCTTGCATCGCTGCTTTGGGCGTACTGAACGGTATGATGCACTCCAGTCACATCGTTCACATGTGAGAATGAGGAAATATGTGTATTGGAGTGAGAAAGAGCTATCCAAAAGTTAGCTGCCGGAATCCTGCAGCGATGAAAGAGGTACATGTGCAGTAAACGAATCAGTGGCAGCGCTGAATTGTGCATCGCTGCGTTGTTCTGACCAGCCCCAATAATAGTAAAAGAGAAATAACGACTAATGGGCATTCTCTCTCTGTGCATGGGTGCTCTCGAAGAATAGGCGTGTTCCACTTACGGATCGACTCAATATTTGTTAAGTGGAACACAAATTTTCCGCTGAGGAGGAAATTAACTGTCAAAAACATATGTTCTGAAGCTCTTTTTATTTTTTTTCTAAAAAAAATAAAAGATATTTATTCTATTGGGTGCATTTTCGTATTATTATAATAAAATAATTGCAAAATAAAATAGAAAGTAAAACTGTTTCTGAATTATGTGTAATTGACAGAATCTTTCTCAAACCTTACGGCACTCATTTATTTTAAAAGTCAAAATACCTCTCTCTGAGTTCGGAAGAAAGAGTGAGGAGATAAATCCAACAAATTTTAGTCTCAGAGAATCAAAAAAATTTCCGATTCCTCCGCTGAAAAATTAAGTGGAAAACAGAACCCTCAGAAGTCTCCGAGCAATTCGTAAGTAGAACACGCCTAATTTCTGACTGCAAAAATTTACATACAAGCTGTCGTATGAACACAGCTGATAGTGAAAACAAAAATTGCAAATTTTTAAGTTCAACTTAAGATTTGATTTGATTTTGGTGTTAATTGCGAGAAGGATGTGACGATCCGTCAAAGAACAAATATTGACAATGGATTACGTATATTTCGTAACACTGGTAGCGATGCAATATTGTGCTTTGATAACTATCCCAGTAAAAAAAAAAAAAAATGTTAGCAATATTTTGACACTTATGTAAGGTTTTGGCACGAAATGTATTCATGCACTTTTGCCTCTATTTACCACTCTCTGAAAGCTTTCTTTTAATCTTTGGTATTTGACAGTTGATAACTTTTTTGCCCGAAAAATACGCGAAATGAAACAAACAAACTTCGCAGTTGAAAAAATGTCATGATCGTGAAAATGACTTACGAAGAGCGGCTGATAAGTTCGCGGTCTGAGATACTCAACAATGAGTAATCTTCTCATTATTGATAGCACTAACTGCGGCACTCTTTAGTAGTATAAATATCACCTCGTTATCTCATATTGTTATTATCTGTGGTAGGATAAACATCACCCTGTCAGCCGAAACCGGAAATTCTCGCAATTCTAAGCACCGTGCCGTGATAAAGTCCTGTGTCAGTGGTGACTGAAGTAAACGTCGGAAAAGTTGAAAAATTAGTTCTAACCGACCGGAGAATAAACATGTGGCAGATAGCGAACGAGTTGCACTTCAGCAAAGACCGGATTGGAGAAATTTTACACCAGCAAATTGTGCGCACTGGGTACCGAGAATGCTCATGACGTTCAACAAGCAACGACGACTCGAGTGCTGCAAAGATTTTTTCGAGTTAGCCGGGGACAATTTCGGCGAAATTTGGACACTGAATCGTAACTGTAGACTTGGCTCCAATTTGAAAAAAAAGGATGAGAACGAGATCAAGTCGGCCGTAGAAAATAATTTTGAAGGAAAAAAAAACTATATATGAAAACCTATATATGAAGCAATAAATGTTTTTAGTCAGACCTCTTTCACTTAATGTCTTAGGCCACAAACTTATCAGCCGCCCTCGTATAAGAGAGTCAGATAGTATGGCTCTCATATTTTTCGAATAGTTACGCATATGGTTTTTATAAATTTGTTTTTTTATTACTGGTACAAGAATGCGCTTATATAGTCTTTCGTTAAACGTCAATTGAAAGCTACGAGTGAATGTATACCTAGTAGGGACAAAAATACTGTTACTACATTTGTTGTGCATATTGCGCGGCCAAGGCGTAGGCCATAACATTTGCAGCAGTTAATCTCGCAATTGTTTATACAAATATTTCAAATTTGTTTGCGCTTTCGCTATGGAATGGGTTGGTGGAATACGGTGCTGTGGAGAAAAAAATCAACAAACAAAATGATATAGCCCATGCACGGACACCCAGGGAAGTGTTCGAACAGGTCCCAAGCGTCCGGGAAGAATCACTGACCTGCATTTTTGCCAAAAAGGCGTCAAAACATCAGCCAATGTGTACAAGCGGACCGTTTTAGGACCCTTTGTGAAACCTTTAAAACACCTTAATCCAAACAAAAAAGGAAAGGACATTCCAGCAAAATCCAGCGCAACCCTATAAGGGCAAAACTATCCATACATGGCTCCAGAAAATGTACCTCGTTTCTTTAAAACCGAAGACTGGCCTTCCGCTAGCCCAGACCTTAATCCACTGGATCACAAATTGTGGACTGTCTTAAAGGACATGATGTGCCACAAAAGATACCCTAACGTGGAATTCCTAAAACGAGCTCTGACCGAAGCTGTGGCCAAGTCTTCAATTAATGAGGTGCGTGTTGTAATTGATAAGTGACCGAAGCGACAAAAGCCTGCATTAAGGTCAAAGGAAGCCATTTTGAATAAAGTTTACATTTTTTTGTTCGGAATACATGTATGAGTAAATAATAAAAAAAATTATTAAATTATCTTTTGAGGTCTTTGTTTTATAGCAATAAATGTGTGTAACAGTATTTTTGTCCATACTATAGGTA
Organism: Pocota personata; assembly: GCA_963082735.1. NCBI lineage: Eukaryota > Metazoa > Arthropoda > Insecta > Diptera > Syrphidae > Pocota > Pocota personata. The sequence continues at coordinate 62,816,370 of OY720431.1, read as the reverse complement.
GGTACATATTGATAAATCTTAAGGTAGCCTATTTTTCTTATTAACTGTTTTTATTGACCTCAGTAAAAAAAAATGAGGTATGTTTTTCACCAACAATTTCTTTTTCGTTCAATTCCGCATTTTTTCGAGTGAAAGACTGAAGAAAAAATTTATTTTCAATCATTTAAATCAGCGGCATTACATTTGTGCTAATGAAAATTAATGGTCAAACATTTTTGGCGCCAGAGTACCAAAAGTGAAAAGAGATCGTGAATGTGACCATACACATTTTAGAACAAACTTAGCAATCAAATTTCTCCAAAATCCGTCCAGTGGGCAGTTAGGTTTTCAATAAGGATTTTTAAACCCCATTCCTTTGCCTCACCCTCCTACCTCCCATCTGTCCGATATTGATGATTTTCAGGTGAGACTATGCCCTAATATAAACAGAAGGTACACCCGCTACTCCATCACCACCTTCTGATTTTAAATTATAAGTCATCTAACTACGAGGAGCTGTTTGACTTTGCGTCCTTTTGCATGGGCTGACGTATGTTTCACGGGTACTGATGTCGAAGTTCGTGTAGAAGTTATCACATGTACATACATACATCTTTCCCACTCCACCACGTATAAGCCTCCAGCAAACCTCGGTTCAACCGAAATTGTGAGTTAGCCATTGCTGCTAAGATATAAACAATGGCGCTTCAACCAATCTCTGGAATATGTGTAATGTAACGGTTGAACCTGCGAATAAATACAATGAGAGTCATTCTGGTCAATGGCAAAAGGGACAAACAACAACTTCATTACCTTGTCCTTCCTACCTCTAGCAAAGAGAACAAATCACTTTCCACATCACCCAAAGAAAAAGTCGATCCGTTTGCAAACATTTAGGCAATGTGACACTAGTTCCGAAGCAAGCAGTAGAAATTTCGACAAATATCAGCCAAAGTCCTGCAAAATTGTACACCTGCGCATTGTTGTTCAACCTATCCAAAGTGATAAAAACGGTCGTGAATGCTTCAATAACCAAATATCTAATAACCAACAAGCAGCATATTTTTCGCAGCCCCCGGTTAACTGAAGACTTGTTGAGCTATGTAAAACACCTATGGACGTCAGCCATCGAGCAACACGGAAAATCAAGCGCTATTGCCCTGGAAATCTTAAAAGCCTAAGGGATCTCTAATGTCACAGCTCTGTTTCTACTCCATGTCAATCATCTACTGCAGTCGACAAACAAGATATTTAATTATGCCGATGACAGCACTCTGAATGCAACTGCCTCAAATGGTCAAAAAAAATTTCAGTGGGGTAAAGCGAACTTAGTTTATTTTAATGTGAAGAAACCGTCGTTTGGGTTATCCAACCCAAGGACACCATGCATCTTTGCGTCTCAGTCAACTCTTACGTAAAATGGCAGTACTACATACATGTATATCGAACATCGCAAAATCGGCGTCCATGAAGTTGAGTTTACTGTTTCGAGTAAAGGGATACTTTACAGTGCAATAGGTCCTTAGCTTGCACAAGTTAGACTGGGCCCTGAGTATTGTTCTCAAATTTCCTTCGGCTCCAAAACATTCTCTTTATCTGCTTGGAAGCTTACATAGACCTCGAAGTAGCAGACCTATGTATGTCTACATTAAGCATACTACCATGGAAGATGTCGGACCACAATGGAATGATCCCTAGAAGTGTGTCATTTGAGCGTCCTACTAGGCAAGCCGTTGTGGCTCATCTTTATGTCCACCTGGCAACCGCGCGAAAATCTATTAAACTTCCTTCTGTTACAAAACTAAAATTTGGAACCCACTAGACATATGAGTATTTTTTCAGATGCATATTCTCCAGCTATGCAAGAGGAATATCTCCGGGTGCAAATCAGTTTCCTGACAGGAGCTTATATATATAAAAAAAAAAACATCATAACAGCGTTTCAAAAACCAATTTTATAGATTTTTGAAACCATCTACCATATCTTAACTTCACTTCATTAAATGTTGATGAATTTCAGATAAGAACTACTCGTATCTGAACGCAAGGTCAACCTAAAAAGTCCCAATATCTCTCTGATTTGAATGATCCTTAAATGGGATCATTTGCGACTAGATCGGACTTAAACTCCCTTCAGTTGGTTTTCGAAGGAAAGCGTTAGGCGTTTTAGAGAAAATCAATTTTTTTCAAAATCGGTCACCAGTAAAGTACCGTTAATTTAGGGGTTCATATGAAAATTTCGATTTCGCATCGAATTGTTATCCTGTAGATCCCTACAGTTTGAACAAAACCTTTACCCGTTTAGACTGGAGTAAGCCATACATACATACAGACAGAAAGACAAGGAATTGAAACACTTTATTGAGTTTCAATATTACAGTAATATGTATGTGTATGTACCGAGATTGATTAACATCTCCAGATGTTTGTAGGTGAGAGGTAATATAAACGAAAAGCGCCAACAACTCGAACTTGAAAGGAGGAGTTACAGGATTTACAAGAAAGTATCTAAAATCATTCGAATTCGGACAATGAGGACAAGAAGATTCAGTCTCCTGGGTTAATGTCTAAATGGAAGATGATTACACAGTTCATCCTTATCTGCGTCACCTTAACGGAAGAATTCCTGCGACAAATAGTTGATAGTACATTGTAGTACCTACGCAAGTCATTAAAATTGGAGTGGTAACTGATCCACCAGAGTACGGGCACCCGCCACGTGTCATAGTCAATTACTTCCAAATCGTTCCTGATAATGCAAAATGGATCTCAAAAATGCAAGAAAGAGAAAAAAAAAGGGAAGGAAGGCTACAATTTGTCTGCAACGAATTATGTAATACTCTATCTTTCATGTCGAGGACAAAAAATGATCAAAATAATTACTTCAATATAAAGTTATTGTATTTTTGTAATTGAACTATCGAGATTCAGCTTATGACAAATTCAAGATTTTATTTTTAAGAAAGTAGGCGTTGCTGGTGCCAGATATGAGCCAAATTCATAGACAAAAATAAGATCTATGTACATTGCATGCATACATATTAAGAAAGCTGAGTATGCCAATTACCACTGCTGTTGAAAGTTTTTTAAAATAAAAAAAAAACAAATTGCTTTAAGAAAACGCCCCAAAAAGTGGGTGTGGGTGGATATAATCATTGCATGTGAAAATTGTAGAGCACACTGACGTCTAGTACCTTTGAGATCCAAACGTTCGGTGGACAAAGTGAATAAAGGGTGAGGTAAAAAAGGACGGAATGATAAATACGAAATATTATCGGGCCAAACTGTCTTCATACCCGAAAAATTAATTTGGTTCTAATAATATAGTTAGGTACTATGTATCATATATGTGAAGATGACTTGCTGAAAATTACCTTTGATACTATTACTACTGAGAATCAAGTGTACCAAATTTGCTTCTTTTAGTTCAAAATTTAAGGCCCCAAAACCTATTACATACGAACGGATGGACGGACGAAAATAGCTTAATCAACCTTGTATCCCGTGAAGTAGATGTGCACGCTTTCAAAATGTCTGTTCTTATCTGATTTTGATTTCCCTATAACTTAAATATTAGTAAAGAGAACCATTACTTCCACGTTTTTTGTCGGTTTTCAAAAGGCTTAAAACACAGGGTATTTTTGTAAATCTTAAAAAAACTGCAGAAATTCTGCAAGATCCCTTAAAATCAACTTGAAGTTAAAATGAGAAAAGAAAAAAAAAACAATTCCTAATATAAAACTCAAGAACGGCTGAATCGATTTCGATGTCGTTTGCTTTGTTAGATAGTTTCTCTCACAATACATTTATTGTTTTTCATAGCAGATAACAATGTTTACAAACTTGTGTGAATTTGTTGCACGGCACAAAGATATGATGGTTTACAATGTATCTTACTAGTGAGAAATTGTTTTTGAAATCTTGAAAAGCATAGATTAAAAAAAAATTATATATTTGAAGGAAAAACTACGATCAAAAGCCTTCTTTTACTGTACGCATTCGAATTTATGTATATTCAAACTAGCTGTTACCCACAACCTTATTTGATAGACCCCCCAAAGCTTAACATTGAATATACCTATAGTGAATTGGGATTGTATCTGAAATCAGAAAATCATGAACTTCAAAACGATATCCAACTGGGCCAAGTTGCGGGCAAAATGTTAGCCTAAGCAGGATCTTGCATAAGAGTTATACCATAACCGGGCGAAGTCGGCTATAAAGTGTAACTCTTTATAGCCGACTATATGAAATAAACAAACAAACAGTCGGTCGGTATGGTAATATATCTTTGAATCTAAAGGGTTAAGCTATAAAAAGTGTGTAATATATGTACTCGTATTTGAAATCAGATGATAACGCCATTTAATGGCTCATTTTCTATAAAAAAATTGTTGGGCAACGTAGGGACCTCTATAGGAGCTACACGAAGAAGTGAACTGAGCACAATATAAAGAGTGTCAGTTTCTAAGTGAGATACATATCCACATGTGGGAAAAATTTGTTAAAATTTAATGAGGTGTTTAAAAACTCTGTTTCTTTATTAATCGATTTCTTCCGCAAAAGACATATTGCTGGCGAAGAGGCACGGCCAACTAGTATTTTTATAAAACTCCAGCGAGCGATTTTTTGTCTACAACGGTTAACGGTGATTTTAACATTTCTTCAAACTTATTTAAAATTTGCAATGCTATTTTTTAGCTCGTATGCGTCCATTTGAAATTAAAGGCTGAACTATAATAGAAGAGTGATTTCGTACGACCACTTCCAAAACAGTAAGAATACAAAGGATTTGTATTGTGTGACCATAATAGCTTTTTGCTTCGATTCGTTAAGTTTTCGTTCACTTTTACTCACTTTTACTCACTTCATACGTAAGTGTACGTGTGAAAATTTGACAAGCGGTCCCCCATCTAAATACTAACAGCGCCCGACGATGTTTGAATTTGGTGATCGGACGAGATCCTTTGCGTCCGAACACATACGCCTATTGTGGGCTACTTGAGCAATTGACAGTACTGAAGGAAAGTCAACGTAGAATTATGACATTAGCTTTCGATTGCTTCCGACTATTATAGTTCAGCCTTAAGGTTCAACCTAAACGCTTCGTGGTCAAACAGCATAATCAATTACTGTTTTCTCTCTTCCTCTCCTTTATGATACATTTGTTCATGTAACAGCTTATTGCAGTAGCAGAGCTTCTTCTACTACATTATCAGCCAACAAAAGAAAGCAATACGAGTATTGTAAATGCATGACAAATGCATTTGTGTCTGCTAACATTTGCATTTTTTCATGCTGCACAGCTAGCTGTCATTTTCTTCTCTTTCTTTGTTTCGTTCTCTCTCCTCTTACTTGCATTCGAAGTAAAGAGCCAACCATAATGGACCTGAATGAGCTTACGCCAGCTTATTGAAATGTCCCATTACGTGCAAATAGTATGGCATGACCATAATGGGATTATGCTCGTTTTCGTCAAGTTTTCGGCTTACAGAATGCCTCAATGAAATGAAACATTTAGTACGGAAATTTGACAGTTGACATAAAAAGAAAAGAAAAAGAAAACAAAATTCCAAATCATTTATTTTTGACAGGATATTTATCCCTTCCAATGAAAGATGCAATAATTTAAGTTTTTTTTAATTATTTTAGTTTGTTTTCCATTTTCTTTTTCCTTGCACTCAAACCAAACCGAATGTAAACAATTTGACAGACTATAAGTTTGCTCAAGTACATTATGGGTAACTACAGAGTTTGACAGAAATTAAGTGGCCTTTTCGTTCAGTTTTGACATAAGGTTAATCCCACTGAAGTCCATTATGGTTAGCGCTTAAGTGCTGTCGTAAGCAGTGGCTAGTGTTGTCAAAGAAAAGGTAGTATAGAATAGTTTGTCATGGGTGCGTACGAGTACATATGGTACTAAGAAAATGTAGGATCCGTGTTTCAATGCTAAGACCATAAACGAAAGTGTATTCGCCCATGGATAAATATCTCAATATGGACATTGAATTCGTTTGGTCGAGTCTTTTCTGAACTTTTATAAAGTTGGATAGCCCTGGCTAATTAGCACCGAAATTGTGAAAACATCATCAGATCGAACGCATATGAAATATTTAAAAGTGAGTACAGCAAGGTTTTAAAAATGTACCCTATTGCAAAGAAATGTGTTTTAAAATAGTAATATATAAAATAAAGAGTTTTTCAGTAAGCACATAACAGTTTGGTATTTAAGTAAAATACAGAATAATTGAGATATCGGGCTGAAATTTATTCCAGCTGTAGTACACATGTTAAATTTAAGTATGGAATTCGATCTTGTTCATATGACCACCGAGAGCACGGTTGCAGCGATCGATTCTTTGGAGCCAATTTTTCACCACTCTTCCACACATATCGGCCGGAACGTTGACAATTCCTGAGCCTCCCTAACGTTGTTGTCCATCGGCATTAAATTGCATGAGCGAGCTGGCCGTTCGACTGGACCATTTCTCGAGATTACACGATTACCGAACTTCCCCTTCAATAGATCAATTGTTTGACCAGCTGTGTGCCATGTTGCACCATCTTGTTGGAACCACATATCACTGTCCATCCAATTCTGGCCAAAAATAGTCTTCCAACACGACACGATAGCGAACTCCATTGACCGCGACATGGCGATCATTTTCATCGACGAAAAAATACGGTCCAATCACACCTCCGGCACCACACGGTAACTTTTTGTGGATGCAATGGTGCCTCTTGAAGCACATGGTTGTTCGTTGCTGTCCAGTAACGCATATTTTGCTTATTGACAAAGCCATTAAGCCAAAAATGAGCTTCATTGCTGAAGATGATTTTTCGATGAAATTCAGGATTTTCTTCAAAATTTTGCAGAGCCCAATCGGAGAAGTTTCGGCTCTTCAAATGATCAAGAGGCTTCAGTTCTTGAGTTAATTTGGTTTTATAAAGGTGCCAAGATCTTCATGCAAAATTCGCCACAATGTGGACTGAGAGATTCCAAATTCCTGTGAACGGCGTGAAATCGACTGATTTGGCTCATTTTGAACTGAAGCACTTACGGCTGTGATATTTTCGGTACTTCAACCGGTGCGTTGTCTCACTGGCACAGGAACATTTAATAGTGAATTTGTTGACTCGATTTTATCCACTATAGCACATAGTGGGGCGATTATTACGACCGAGAATTGGAGTAAGCGCTCTTAAAGAAAATAGTACTATAATCGTTCCCCTGACAGCACTGTTTGAAAGCTAAACAGAAGGAAATGAAAGAGAGGAAAGCGTACCAACCCCTATTCCTCGATGCAACTCGTCGCATCATCTCTTTCAAGAGATTTTTAACACTAAATTTGCCAATGTGAACAAGCACTTCAATGGACGATTAATAATTCTTTTACATTCACTTCTATAACTCTCCTCTTATTCATAATAGCACAATGTGGCATAGCCTATAACTATCCTAAAATAAAAATCTATCGAAACAGTGGAAATTCTGTTAAAATCGGTTCAATAATTTTTGAGATTAACGAACATAAGCAATCATCGCAAAAAACGTTGTGTCTTTATAATATTAGTATTGATGACTTACAAATATTCATATATCACTAAAAAAAAAATAAATAAATAAATAAGTATAAATAACTAAATAAATGATAAATAAAAAATAAATAAGTGATAAGAATAATAAATAAACAAATACAGGGTGCGGAGGCTGTTTAAGGATAAATTTAAAAAAAAACGGAATGCTCATAACTTATGTAAAAAAACATTTACCAGAATATAAGTTGACACATAAATAAATATATACGGAAAGGTGAGCACGCTAGAATTAAATGGCCCTTGTTGATGTTGGCCGTCACTTGGGTAAAAGCATCCTTTATAGCTTGGATAGTATTGTTTGTGGGGATGTTTGTTGGTTCTATGTTCAACTACAAAGTAATCCAACGGATTAAGATCTGGTGCGTTAGGTGGCTATCATTTTGGTGCTATGTGAGCATGGAAATTGATAGTCATCCATTCCTGAGTCGTCTTTCACTCATATTGTCTATCCAAGGCTTAACAACTGCCTCTAGCACCTCGGTGTATCCTGCAGCATTCATTCGGAAGAACTTCCTGGAAAAAGTAGGGAGGCATAACTGAGAAAAAAAAATTATATATAAAGAAATAAATATATAACTAAAAAATTAAATAAATAAATAAAGAAATAAAAAACAAATGAATAATAAAGAAACAAATGAATAATAAAATATATAAGCAAATAATGAATAAATAAATTAATTAGTGGTAACATCATCGCTTGTCACGCTATAGGTTCACGGTTCGAATCCTGATGTCAATAATCATCTATTTATTTCGCATGAAATAAATAAAAAGTCGATCAATTGCGAAAGCTTATGTCAACTCTACTGCGAAGACATAACACTGGCAGTAGGGCGGTCATATGGCTAAAATGCAACTTGATCGTGATGATGACATCAGGAGGACGGAAAAAAATATCGTGAATCATGAGCAACGACAAAAAAAGCAAAAACAAACAGCTCCCCAGTTATCTGGACAGCCACCCTTGGAGTTTACTGAAACTTAATACCAGCTGAGTTTCAAACCAACTACACCAATCTGTCTTTCTCTCTGTCTCTTCCCCTTTCCTCAAAACGCCCGTGTCCTAAAATTAGTATAAGGGTATTCATAACCCCTTTCATACGTGCAAATTATAAAAAAAAAAAAAAAAAAAAAATAAACCGATAAGTAAACAAAAACAGGATATAGTGTTATCAGAAAAACTGTTACGACTTATTTTTTTGAAGGAATTGATCGTGTGGCTGTCACTATTTGTAAATGATATTCAGAATAAGAACTAACCTTAATAGCTTTGAGGAAGCAAAATATGTTTATTTTTCTAAACAAAATACTCAAAAGGTGGGTCCATGCTTGTTTTTTTTTACAAATTAATAGGGATAGGGAATATAAATCGACAACGATGACCAACAAAGTGACAACTGTAACAGCTGTCAGTTTATTATTATTTGTTGGATATCTAGCAGTGTGTTTATCATAATTGGTTCTGAAACCTACGCATGTGAAGTACTTTCATGTTTGGCTCTCTTTTTTGTCTATTAATTGAACTATAAAGCGGAGAGAAGAATTTATGTATATATCTCAATAAGACTAAAGATATAGCGGAAAGAAAGAACGTTGATGCGAGAGAATTTTCATCTACCTACCTACATTTGACGGTTACACTTCTCTCGAGTCGTCACTTCCAGTAGCAGAGTAGTTTCTCGTTGCAGAAAGTTACAGTGTTACGAATGTAATCTGATTACTACTCGTTTTACGTAGTTTCGCGAATTTTTGGAAAACAAGTTAGATCTTTAATGTTTCGTGTTTTTTCTCAGTTCGCAAGACAACTAGGAAAGTATTGCATGATTCCTCGCAGAGATTTCATTCCTCAGTCTGTAAGAGTGACACCCTAGTATTGGACTAAGTCTTAACTTAACACATAAGTTAACGTAAGTCTACATTAAATTAGAGCTCTCATCCACCCCCGTCAACTTAGCAGAGGTTAGATCATTAAAAACAAGGTTAATGTGCTAATTTTGTGTCCTCCACGCTATATTGACGCCAGCTAGCAGAAATCATTTGAAATTTTGTAAGTAATTGAAAAAATGATGCCAGAATTATGTGCTAAGATTTTTAATTATTGTGCTCCACGCGCTTTAGCTAGTTATAGTACTAGAATCTGTCTGAATCTTAGTGAATGGAATGGGTGGACGAAGTGGATAGATATGGGCTTTTATTCAATGGGGTTTAGATTTTATAATATGGGACCCAACAGATCAATTTGAAAGAAAGTCACGATTTGTGGGAACAATTTTAAGCTCTCTTCCTCGTTAGGAGAACCGAACGTTCTACTATTTTTATAGCTTAGAGCAAAATATGGTCAATCACTCAGTTTTAACTTCAACTGAGCAGCTACATAAAAGTTGACATGAGAATTGATTTCCTGAAGCTGGATGATGAAAAGTGAAGATCACTCTCATGCCGCATATAAGATAGAGTAGCAAATGCTCTAGTTTTAAAAGCATGCTAGTGTATGCGTGCATTGGGGTGCTCTAAAAACAAATTAGTTCCAATGCTCAGATTACAAAAATAAAAGAATTTGGTTCATTTGTAAAAAAAAATCATAGAAAAATAAACATACATTGCGTTTGCTTTTCTATTGCCTGTGGAATTGCAAAAATTGACAGATTCTTAAGCTATTGAATATTTACTGACTTTTCCTGAAGCTCAACATTTGCCCTAAATCAACGTCAAAATGAGGAATTAAATATAGGGATCGCAAATAAATGAGGTACATCAAGGTGGGAACTCAGCAAGGAGTTGAACAATGGTAGATAGAGGACTTTTTGGGCTCTAATCTTTTTGACACGGTCTTTCTAAGGTTCACTTTGACCATTCCTATTCCTTAATATTTATCACTTACTACATGTCTCTCATGGGCTAGTCACCGGTCCTAACGTGAAGCAGAAAGCAAACTGTTTACTTCGCTTTCAACGAAAACCGCAGGAAGTAGACCAGAATTTTGTCTTGCAAGAAATCCTGAGGAGAACTAATGAGATCAAAATGTGTGTTGCCAGTATAAATACTACTCTAATAGTGCAAATGGCAGTATTGCTTGTTACCACGTGCTGGGAGTCCATCTAACACAACAAGAACGAGTAAGTGCAAACAATTGTTTCAGAAAATACGGCGATTTAAATGCGCACGTCCTCTCTGAACACCCTAAGCAAAAATTAGAAAATGGTTATTAACGAGTAGGTACAGTCAGCATTAAAAATAAGTTAGCGGTCCTTTTCTTTATTTCTAGTTATAATATATATTATATTTTAAAATTGACTGCACAGAATAACTGCATATTCAATTTATTGTTCGAGTATTAGGGAATGGCTGCTTTATCACACACCAAAACAATTAGATCATCCACCCCAACCTCAAGACCATCTTTATAAAAAAAATTTGAAATCGGGAGTTTACCAGCAAAGATGGTTTAAAATCCATCATTATGGACGAATGGAAAAAGATATTACCAGACGTGACAAGAAACCTAGTTAAATCCGTGCCAACAAGATCAGTTGCTGTTATAAAAGCAAAAGGAAAGAATACCAAATCTTAAATTTACTTTTATAATTTGAAAATGAACTGAATTTTAGTGATATGTATAAGAGAATGTCAATTAGCAGTTACTCGTATTTTTGTCTTTATTCTGTAAAGTTTTTGTTTTTGTTTATTTTTGATAATAATTTGGTTGTTTATCACTATAAATTAAATATGCAGTAATTCTCTAAAGTTAGTTTTAAAATGCATTATCTTCTTTTCCTTATGGCGAAGTTATCCAGAGTAGAAGGATCACAACCCTCCCACTTTACTGCATCCCCTACTGGTCCGCCTGTGGGGTTTGCCGGTTTGACCTCAGGAAGTACCGGCAGACTTCCCGGTTTCGCATCACTTCGTCATTGAGGCCAATCAAATGCTGATGTTTTCGCATTTGTGTGATCCAGCTGTTTTTTGGTCTGCCTTTTTTCCGCGATTGTGTAGGAACGTTGACGGGGTTCTAAGGATCTCTCCTTTGAACATGACAATACCAACTGAGCCGGTCGTGCTCTATCTGTAATATGCATTATATCTACAAATATAAGTTAAACATACAAAATGACTGTTAACTTATTTTTGATGCTCACTGTAGGTACTCATTTCTCCAATGCGAACTAAAGGTTGCTTCACATCTACTGCACGAAATAAACCGCCAGAATACGAAAAAATATTTTTCTTATATGAAGCATACTCTCACACATGCACCTATACACAGGTACAGGCCAACAAAACAGAAAAAAAAATGTATCTACAAGAAGGTGCGAATTTCCGAAGTAAAGTGGCGCCAAGCCACACTCGGACACCTCCGAAATTACAAATTGAAGGAAAATAATTCAGCAAAGAGAACGAAGTAAGGAAAAAGCACAATAATTTTCAAATAACCCATTATTACATAGTTGTAAATTAAAATTTTAACAAGAAATTCACTCATTTTACAAAGATATAATCCGAACCAAATAAAAAGTGAATATAACAATGCGCATGTCAAACTCGGACAGTTGGCAACAATGTTTGAGATCTTCATGATTTGACATTTGAATCGCCACCATCTTCATAACACATGTTCTTTGGATTTATTTAGGAGAACTCCCGATCAGTAAAGCTTTAAGTTACGGTAATTAAATTATAAAACTTTAAATTGGAAGACAAAGATATCAAACTACCCTCGTGGTGAGAAAATTAATTATCAAACATTCGCAAAATGGAAAATCTGTGTGAGATATAGCGAAAATCGACCGATAGAAGTCGTTCCGCGGTTCAAGATATCATTAAACGGTTTCACACCAGCAAACAGATTGAAAACAAGCCAAACACAGCACATAATAAAATGTTTACGGACGCGGATGAACGGTTTTTGGTATGAAAAGTGAAAATTGATCCTTTCTTGAGCGCGCCAAAGCTCGCTGATATTGCGGAAAAGAAACTGGGAAAATATGCGAGCTCATCGACCATTAGGAATGTTGTTCGGAGAGCTAGGGAAAAGCCACTTATAAGTAAAAGAAAAAACAAAATGAAAAGACTTCATTTCGCCAAAGATAATCAGAACAAGGATTTTTCCTTCTGGAAAGATGTTTTATTTACGGACGAAAGCAAATTTAATATTTTTGGTTCTGATGGCCAACCATATGTGTGGCGAAGAACTAATGAAGAGTTGCTTTCGAGGAATTTGAAACCTACCGTTAACCTCAGCGGTGGGTCGGTTGGGGGATGGTTTGGGGATACTTTTCTGCGTCTTGGCCAGGTGCCTTTACATTTTATAGAGGGAATAATGGATCAACATGAATATTTGGATATTTTGAAACTAAATTTGCCAAAGTCCCGACATCTCAACAAAAATATTAGAAAACACGTTATTTCTAACAAAACTGACTTGAAAAGGGTTCCTCTAGGAGAGTGGAATAAAATTGAACTAACATTTTGTGCTAAGCTAGTTCAATCACTTTCTTCTAGGTTAAAAATGGTTTTGAGAAACAAAGGACTGCACACAAAGTATTGATTTTTCCAAAAACCCAACAACTTTAAGTTTTGTTGTCAGCTGACTGAGTTTGGCTTATATTCGGGTTATATTTTTGTAAAATGAGTGAATTTAATTATAAAATTTTAATTTATAACTGTGTAATAAATGTATTATTTGAAAATAATTGTGTTCTTTCCCCACTTCGTCTCATTACTGAATTATTTTCATTCAACTTGTAATTTCGGAGGTGTCCGAGTTTGGCTTGGAGCCACTGTAAAAACCAACACTGACCAAGTTCGTTGTAGTATCCAATTTGTGGACGCTGTTTCGTTGCCTATCAATTAAATTTGAATTATTAAGTTTTGCAGAGAAATTCATTGAGTCTTCTCCAGGGATCGCGATGGGTGTAAAGCTAACTAAAGGCCTGCCTAAAATTCAATCGTTTCAGGATCTCCTACATTAATAATTACTTCTTTCCATAGCGGGGATAGCAGTGGAACCTGCTCGCTACTTTCATCAACCTACTCAAAATTACAATACGTGTTCATCTTCCTCTGTGGGTTTACCCTATACAAACAACAAAATCTTTCTAATTCGTAATCTCAAAACATTCGTATTCTCAGAACCGCTGAACTAAGTAATTGATTTAATCTGGCTCGCTCATTAATCTATAGCCCAAGCCTTAAGTCCTACGGACTCGAGCATTTCCAGAAATATCTTCTTCTTTGATCACCTAAGGACCTACTTAGAAGAGATCTTGTTCATTATGATCCCTGCTACTTGCGCGAGTGCAGATCAAATAAAGGGTGGTTAAGTTTAAAGGGCCGATGTTGATTTTGAATAAAACACAAATTATTTAGGAAATTACTGTCATTTCTTTTTATTATGATAATATTGGTATGGTTCAATTATGTATGGAACAAAATATCGGCCAAATGGCCGCCGCAACCTTGGCGGCACACCTCCATCCGATGGTCCAAATTTTCGATGACGCTGAGGCATAATTGGGTTCTATGCCGTTAATGTGCCGAATTATCTCATCCTTTAGCTCTTGAATTGTTGCTGGCTTATCGACGTACACCTTTTCTTTCAAATAACCCCAAAGAAAGAAGTCCAACGGTGTCAAATCACATGATCTTGGCGGCCAATTGACATCACCACCACATGAGATAACACGGCCATTGAATTTGTCGCGCAAAAAAGCCATTGTTTCGTTAGCTGTGTGGCAAGTGGCACCATCCTGTTGAAACCATATATCGTCCACATCCATATCTTCCAATTCGGGCCATAAAAAGTTCGTTATCATCTCACGATAGCGAACACCATTCACAGTAACTGCCTGACCGGCCTCATTTTGGAAAAAATACGGCCCGATGATGCCGCCAGCCCATAAACCGCACCAAACAGTCACTCTTTGTGGGTGCATTGGTTTTTCGACAATCACTCTTGGATTATCATTCGCCCAAATGCGGCAATTCTGCTTATTGACGAATCCACTGAGGTGAAAACGTGCCTCATCACTGAAGATGATTTTCTTCGAAAATTGATCATCCACTGTTGCCATTTCTTGCCACCATTGTGACCATTGACGACGCTTGAAATGGTCAAGAGGCTTTAGTTCTTGAGTCAATTGCACCTTGTAAGCACGTAAATGCAAGTCTTTATGCATAATGTTCATCAACGACGAGCGTGAGAGGTGCAATTGTTGGGCACGACGACGAGTTGAGGTGGACGGCTCTTCAGCCACACTATCGCGAACAGCAACAATATTTTCTGCGGTACGAGCTGTACGAGCATGCACTGGTGTTTTCACATCTCCTACAGACCCGGTTTGCAAAAATTTTTGCACGATTTTTCCGATTGTACACACATTTGGACGATTAAATTGACCGAAAGAATCACGAAATGCACGATATGCATTTTGATTTGAACGCCCATTTTCATAATAAGCCTGAATAACTTTAACGCGTTGCTCGATTGTGTATCTTTCCATGGTTCAAATTGAGTTAGTCTGAAATTGAGAAATGTCAAATGAAATGCAGAAAAAAACTTGACGTTTAGGTGTGGTTCACATTTAACATCGGCCCTTAAAATTTAATCACCCGATAGAAAAAAGTATCTTAGTCCACAGTTATAGAGAAACTAAAATAAGTTTTTTATTATTTTTTAAATGACCCTCCAAAGGGGTAAAAATATCCCCATATCGGCGTAATGAAGGATCAATGGACAATTTAAAACATAAGAACATTTTTACAATTGGTGTAATTAAATATGTAATGAGTGATTCAAATTGCTCTTTTGATTTCACGTTGTATATATGCAAACGAGACTAGATAAAAGTGACCAAGCTCATCGTTTGAAAGGTTAGAACCACGGCGGATATGGGTGGTATCGAGGCCCTCATTGATTATCCTATTGATTTGATTGTGCACATTAAGGACATACTCGTACTCGTAATCTACTACCTCGTACAATTCCTCAACATTTGAAGCTTCAAAATGAAAGTTCAATGGGGAGAGTCACTGGAAAATCTCGACGAAACCTATCAGTGGTGCCGAGATCAAACCGACCTGACGTGGTGAAGTCTTCATATATCTGGTCGCAAATTATGAGACTATCTTACGGAAGAAAACAAGCAATTACTTCATTTAAGAAGTAATGTCACCTCTGGAGAGAGGACGCTGATTTTTAAGAGTCAGTAAAAGTTCCCCGCACCGCTCACTGCCCTCAGTTGTGCCTATAATGACACAACTAATACAGACCTCTAGTAAAACTCTGACGATTGTCAGGAATAAGGTTACATACCCGCCCTGGAAAATTTTTATTTGGTCACTTTAGAAGTCGTTTAAAAAGGTGCTCTCTTTTAGTAGGAAGCTCTATCTATTCTCGAAAAGGATTTCATAACGAAGTAACTATGTAAATATTAATCAATGCGTGCTGGCAGGCCCTAATCAAAAGGCAAATATTTTGTCACTTTATAAATGTTCAAGATGGTCGATATTAAACAGTTGCGTTGAAAAAGTTGAAAGTACGTGCCTTGCCGAAGAGCAATATAGGGGACAGGTCGCAGGACCCAATTTAAATAAACATTTTCTCTGCCGCCCTTCCCCTATGCAATACGTGACAATTGAATCCATCATAAGTTGCATTGATAATAGTTATTAGGTATTAGTTTATCAGGAGTGTCTCTTCTGTTTCTGTACAAGGCAAGTCTGTTGAGTGTTGTCAGCGGGTAAAGATAAAAACGATATTCAACGCATTTATTGGTGATCCACAGGACCGCAGGGTGTTGATTTGGTCGACGTAGGAGAATCGAAAGCGAAAGTGTTTCTCAAACCGATCCTTTGTTCGCTTTATTATTTTTTATTATTACCTTGGCAATAACTGAAATAATATTGGAGCGATTAAAGGAGCACATTGAAGGTACACTACGCTGAAACTGAAGTGAACAGTCTCTTAAGAAGTCGACGTTCATGAGCATTGGTTTCTTGTACTTTTCGGACAATCAGGCACTCCCTACGAGTGGATGTAGAAAGTCGATCGATGCTGGAAAAAAGAATCACGTTGATGTCAAGTGCCTTGATCGCCTTATTTTTACTTCGATTTGCTGTAGTGCGGGTTCGAAAAATTGGTGTGTCGGACAATTTAATATGATCTGGACTCAGAAAAAAGTTACCCTGGTCGTCATCTGGAGCGAGCAAGGAAACGTCGACACTTTTTATATGATCTTGGCTCGATCTGTGAATTATATAGATTATTGATAAAAATTGGTTCCGCGTTCGATCAATCATAAAAGCTAGCAGAAGATGGATGTCTTCGCTTAAGATGACTCTGCTTTTATCTTGTGACGGCACTGCCAGTACTAAGTTAAAAGATTATTACGCATCTTTATTAGCAAATAATTGTATTGATGCATAACCGCGGTTTGACGTAAAGATAGGAATAGTATTTTTCGTGCCTCTCTTCATTAGAAGGCTAGGTTAGCTAATGCTCTTTTGCGCATTTCTAGCTTCTTTCCAGCTGTCTATATGTTGATTAAGATGATGTATGAGGAGATGGGGTAACAATTCCTGCATTTATTATTTGATACTATGTGGGTGGTAGTTTGGTCGTATCCAGAAGGCTATATTTGGATAAATAACCTTCGCAAGTAATCACACTATTTATTGCACCACGGCAACTCGCAAGAAGTGCTTCATATTCGGACAAGATAATAATGTTTGCATAGTGGTCCTTAATATTCACACCACTCGGAAGCTACCATCTGCTTCAACTTGTAACCGTAGTTCGACAATGACATAATGCTATGAGTTGCTTTTGATGGCGAAGAGTGAACTTCTAAAACCTTAACCTATGGGACATCCTAAATGCATCGTTATCGCTGTGAATTCAAGATAGCGGTCAACGTAGGGCACATTGGGTTTAACTGGTTCAGATGAGTTGACAACAATAATCACAAGCAGCCGTTACCGTAGGTCGGTAAATAGGAAACTTTTGAGCTCGCTTTGAAGCTGTGGTTTCGTTAAGAGGCCTTCTGTGTTATTTCTGAGTGGAACGTATGTTTTTTTTTCACTCCAAAGGTTGTCAGGAGGTCAAGGATTTTCTTTAGGAGTATGACAGTAAAGAGTCTGGGGCAGATTCGTCTCATCCGTGGATTGGCATTCATATGAAAAGGTATGTAAGGTTATTTGATACGAATTATGGGATAAGAATGGATTTTAAACTCCATTTCAAAGACTGTAAAATAGATGCACCAACAATTAGGACGACTAGCAGTTAGGGCAAATATTGAAGCAACTAGCCCTATAATCATGCCTTCTGATCAAAAAGTACCTGGAATTTCCCATGCAAACAAACCGCGCTTGAGATATTGTCAAAAGCTTCCTTTTTTTTTTAGGTTGGTACATCTGTCATCTGGCGCTTAAATATCTGTTTGAGCGCCATTTGTCGGGAGTTTGTGCGTGATAGCTTTGTAAACAATTCAGTGTTTCTGCGAATTTGCTGAATTTGTTGCAGAAACAACATCACATTGATGTCGCTAAAGAAATGCTTTCTATGGACCAAAATGTTATCGATGGCATCATTACCGGTGACGAGACATGGATCTATGAATATGACATCGAAACTAACCAACAATTATCGGAATGGCGCTTCTCAGGCGAGCCAAAACCAAAAAAAAACCACGACAGAGTGAATCCAAAACCAAGGCTTTGTTGACCGTTTTCTTTGATTGCCGAATTTCTTCCACCAGGCCAGACAGTAAATAAGGAGTATTACGTGAGCGTAGTAAAGCGTTTGAGGGAAAATGTTCGTCGCAAGAGGCCAGAATTGTGGAGAAACAACTCGTGGTTTCTTCACCATGACAACTCACCGGCTCACACATCTCACCTTGTACGCTATTATTTGATCAAAAACAAAGTTCATACCGTTCCGCAAGCTCCGTATTCACCTAACATGGCTCCTTGTGACTTTTTCCTATTCCCACGACTCAAGTTAACACTTCGCGGAAAGCGTTTTGAGTCGATAAAGGAGAATTCGCAGAAGGAGCTGAAGGCGATTCCAAAATCGGCCTATGAAAAGTCTTTCGAATAAAATGAATATCGATGAATAATTGTACCGTTTTCGTTTTATTGAAGAATTCCGAGTACATTTTGATCAGAAGGTATGTCTTTTATTATTCGTAATAGAAAGATGCTATCATATTGGCACTCGTACATACGTAGCAAGCAGACAGATCTGTAAGAGTTCAATAATTACTTCAGTGCCTGACTACTGGTACTTGAAAAAAGACAAGTATCGGTAATATTAAAATACTTGGGGACAAGTACGTGCTGTCAAGTACTTTGGTACAAGTGCCAAGTAACATGTTTTTAGGTACGTAGTTTCAAGTACTTCGTCAGTACTTTTAATTATTTCAAGTTAAAGTCTTTTGATGCATTCTTTTCCGCAACTTTTATAAAATGCAAAAAAAGACTTTAAAGTACTTACGAGTAAGAACAAGGTACTTGATACTTGTGCCCAAGTACATACTTGAAAAGTATTAGTATTTGTTTTTTTTTTTTTAAGTAGCTCCAAGTACCAACTTGATGATGATTTGCCAACAACCCAACTGCCCGACTTAGCGACAATTATGCCAACCAGTGGCGACCGGTTAGGATTCAGAGATTACTCGTATTCTTAATAATATGCGCTGGATTTCTTGTGTGATTTGATTTGTTGATGTACCATCTTTGGCCAGTGCTCCTTTCGAGCAGAACCGTAGTGGGCTGGAACTCCGCAAAGCATGATGTGTACCATAGAGGTTTTCAGTGTGAGGAAATAAATATTGTTCTGTCTAGGATGTCAAGGTGTGATTGCCAATACTGACAAGGTAATTCTCCAAATATACCGGATGCAGCTCCTAAACCTATTCGTAAACGCATATCTTGCAAAGCAACAGTTTCAGAAAGTAGTGCAAGTGTGGACTATAGTTTTTAAAACTGTGCATATGCGCTATTAATTCGTAATTTAAGCTATGTGGCTTTCAGAACAATCTTTTTAGTACAATAAATTAGGCAATATGCGTATGCGGCTTAATTTTGAATACGTACGTGTACAAGATAAGGTTTTATTGCGATGAATAGAGTTTGTTATTTTGTCAGACGTCCCTGGGTGAGATAATCATCTGTAAAGTTTATGTTGAAGTGGTATTTATGCTTCATCACAGTCTTAGGGTACACGGGCACAAGATCATTGTACGACGGTTGTGTCGTACGAATGAGGGCTATCAGCATACATATATGGGAGTGCGCATTTCGAGGAGACTACAAGAGCATGTCGCGTTCTTGACCTACGGTACTGCGCCCACCTACATACATACGAGGGCAAAGTGAAAAGTTCTCAGCCTGACAATGAAAGACTGCGATTTTCAGTTAAAAAATGATTTTATTTTTCAACATAATCTCCCTTGACTTCAACACACTTGGTCCAGCGGTTCTGCAACATCAGTATTCCTTCTCGGAAGTGAGAGTCTGGAAGGCTGTGAAAATATTCATCACTATCCATGGCGACAAATCGCCGCAGAAAATCGGTCGGATCCCTATTGAATCGATCCAAAGATTGCCGCAAAAATCGTTTGCGCATTTGCTTTTGATCGGCATTCAGCAAATGCGGCACCCATCTTGCGCAGAGCTTTCACATCCCTATCGTCCAACACGATATCATGCACTTTTTCGATGGCTTCGGGTGCAGTTTCGGTTTTTGGCCGTTTTTCACGTGGGTCATCTTCGAGGGACGTGCGACCACGTTTAAATTCAACTGCCCGCTTTTTAACGGTTGACATGGAAGGAGCAGAGTCCCCGTAAACTTTTGTCACCTTTGGAAACATAAATTTTTGCTGATTGGAACGCCATCTCTGCGTCAGGCCGAAAACTTTTAACCTTGCCCTCGTATGTAAGGCAAAACTGTCTTAATACACTTTTGTCTGTCTATCCTAGAGAGAGAAAAAGAGTTTTGGGCTAGGCAAACAAAAATGTTGTATGTATTGTATGTATTGCCGTCGGTGTGTGCAATCCTTTTCTGTTTCAAATAAGGAAAGACGGCATCCGTGATATAATTTTTGTAGAGTAGGTTTGTCAATCATAAGTGCGTTTTGCTTTCTCTTGATCTAAACTCCCTGAGATCGTTGCTTCACTAGATGGTTTAAATCCTAAGCTTTTGAATTCTAATAAGACAATTATGCAAGCGGGTATCATTGCTGCAGTTTTACCAAATTTGTAGTACAATTAAGGGTAAAATGGTAGTATTTTCATATAAATAAAAACAAGTGGTCGGACTTAGCTATTGATATGTTGTTGCGATATATAGGTATATAGTTGGGGATTGGATGTATGTGCGGGAACATCTTACAAGGGAACTGCTCATCTCTATGCTATCGAGTAGGTGAAGAGAATGTTTTAGGGCGAACCTAAAAAATGTGAGAACCAATCACAAGCCGGGGTCTAACTTGTGCTTTTTACAGAAGAAGAAGCTGTTCCGCTGTAAAGCATATCTTTGCTCTAAACAGGTAGCTCAACTTCTTGGTCATTTCATGTTACATTGGCTATAGCACCATTTCAAGCTGTAGAACAGTAGACGTATTCTTTCTGGAAAAGATTTCTCTCCAGTGCAAGATTTTCTGCAGGTAATTATTTGACGACTGGATTTGATCGCATCTCGCAAAACTAAAGATCTTGTTGATTGTCAAATCTAGTAGGTCGTTGATATGGAGTAGAAATAGAGTTGGTGAAATTATAGATCCCTGAGGCACTTCAGCAAAGGTATTCCAGGAACGCTTTTAAGATGTTCAGGGCAACGGCTCTTGATTTCTCGTGTTGTTCAATGATTGAGGTTCGTAGGTGGTTCCAGTTGAATAGCGGTTGCTAAATCCATACTTATTAGTTTGTGTCCCTCCAAATATTTGATTATTTCGGCATTGATAGCCTTTTTGCGGCAGAAGGGCACATTGGGAGTGGTCAGAAGACGAGGTATGCTAACCTATGCTAACAAAATCTGACATACCTCGGGTTCTTGACGAAAGGGGAAATGCTTGTTAGGACGAGTAAGATTAGATTAGTAAGGTTAGTCTAGGGGTAGTTTAGGGTTTTTTTTAACTTCTTAGGTTAGCTTAGGTGTAATTAAACGTTAGTTAGGCGTTCTCTTTCTCGCACTTTCTCCAGGGTATAGGCATGAGTTCTTGAACATGTCTTTCTCAGTTTCTGTCTTTTTCCTTCTTCTCGGTTCTATCTTTTTAAGTCCGTTTGATGTGTGCATAGGTTATCTTTCCCTTTCTTTGGTTAAGTGTCCTTTTAGTTTAACATAACACGAGGCAAAGTATTTGTTGAGCAGGTGGTGTGTGCTGAGGTGGACAAGAATCACCTCCTCCGATGAGCTAGAGCCGAGCAATTGAATAGGTTAATTAGACGCATTTTTCCAGCATGAAGAAAACGTTTTCTGCGCGTACGACATAGAATCAAATCTACAATAAGTAGATGCTAGTTTCGGGGTAGTTGGTGGTTTCATATGTTCTTTGTATGTTCTTTGTGGCTGCAATTGTTGCTAATCAATTTTGCCATTGACGAAGTTGACGTTTGATTTACTAATCATTATTGTATCAAAATGATTTGTTCGGTTGTTGTTTTTGTACCGTATCCTCCACAACGGACAACGGCTACAGAAAAGTTTCAATGTATTGAAAATAATGCGGGTTCTAGATCTTCTTCGTGAAGTAGGGCGATGGTTAGACACTTTGAGTTCATTGCTGCTTAGACTGACAAATCAGTCTGGATCTACAGAGCTAGAGGGAAGTGGTTTTTGATGATTGTGTAATGTGGGAATTATTGTTCGTGATCTAAGTACCGTTTAAGTTGTAGATCGGCTGACAATTTCTAAAGATAAATCGAATACAGGCTTGAGCTGTACCAGGGAGTATGAAGTTTGTCAATACAATCATCCGCAACTTGGAATTCCCTCAAGGCGATATTTCACCGACTGGTTCAAAACTGAATCATAAATGGAGTTCAATGACATGTGGCTGTGGAAAAAGCACATATAGGCCATGGAAGACGTATCCTACATCATCTAAGACTACAAGACAGGGTTGCTGTTCTATTATTAATTTTCACAGGGCAGGACGCTGCTGCACAATAAGTCTCATACACGTGTTTTTGAATTCAACAAATATGAAGCAATATGGTAATGGGAAACATGATCTTAGTAATATTGGAAATAAATAATTTGTATGATTTTTAAAAGTAAATATTTTTCTCTAATCTTAAATAGCACCGATGAAGACGCTCGTCAAGCAATGATGCAGGACCGTGGAAAAATCAATGAGGTTCAAATTAGATTGCTGTTATCATCGCGAGCTGAAATGCAAAAAGTTATCGAAACAGCTCGACAACAATCTCTATCGATGCAGTTGCAAATGTCGGCACCCGCAGCTGCACTACCACAAAAAATCCAAACACCTCTACCAACTCCACAACCGCCAGTTATAACATCAAATTCACTGCATAGTATCCTATCCAGTCAAACGTTGCAAACTAGTACGACGAGCATTGCATTCGACTCCAGTCGATCGTACACATCCGTTTCACAGCAGCAAAAGAGTAATTATCCTGCAGCTATTGACTCCACTAGATCAAGTCGTGAAACGTCACGTGATCGCCGTCGTTCTGGCTCTAGAGATCGAAGGCGTTCTCGCTCCAACGATCGTGGTGGAAACAGTCGTCGTCGACGGGATCGCAGCCGTACTCGCAGCCGCGACCGCAAATTTCGAAGGTCGTCGAGACGCTCAAGGAGTCGTGATCGCAGTCACGAACGCAGCCGTGATCGTAGTCGTGATCGAAGTCGTGATAGATCAAACAGGGATAGAGATCGCAATGGCAACCGAGGATCGCGTAAAAATAGCAAAGACGTTGATAGTGGATTTTACACTCAAGATCGTGGCGCTGAGAGGCGAAATGCGCTGGAAAAACCGATTGACAAAGAACCTCCCAAAGTTAGCCCTGCAGTTAGCGTGTGGGAGGTTATACCCAAAAATGCGTATACAACTGGTACCTTTGCAGCAAACTATGCTGTACAAGCATACCAAAGTGCTGCATCCGCCGGTGTTATTGTTCCCGGTATGAATTCGCCTTTGTCGAATTCGGCACAAAATACAGTCAAATCGAGCTTTAACTCTCCAACAGGAAACGACACCGCCGAATCTACACGCATCAACGCCAAATCATCAGTTACGAAACCAGGCCAAGACCTATCAAGTTTATCATTTTTCAATGCGAGCCAGCTAGAGAATAAGCCTACGTTTGCCTTTCAAAATCCATACACCCAAGCCACATTACAGTCAAGTTTGACTACCGATTCGCGTGACTCCTCACAATCTTCACTGGTTACCTCAGTAAAGGATCAGAAAGGGGATGACGCATCAAAGAGTTCGTTCAATGCATATAACACCAACAGATTTCAGCAATCCAATCAGTCAACCGATAGCGGCTCTAAGAGTACTGATGTGGAAAACGTGAGATGGCCTCTCTCTGGTAGATCGACCGACCAAACAGACGCGTTTGGAAGAAACGTACCAAAAATGGACAACTCTACAAACAGATTCGAGTCTATAAATTCACCTAGATTTGAGTTTTCACATAAAAATGAGTCCACAAGTAGGAAGGAGTCGGACGAAGAGAAAAGTTGTGTTAAAATCACAAACATGTGCCCCAGCACGAGCTACAGTGACATTAGAAGATTCTTCTCAGGACTATACATTCCCAATAATGGAATCAAGATGATTAACGATCAGCATGGTCTCCGTGTAGGAACAGCGTACATTCGCTTTGTGCGTGCTTTAAATGTTCCAAAAGCTTTAGTACGTGACGGAACCCAGTTCAAAGCGAAGAAAATTTCTCTTGAACCAGTCAGCGATGCAGAATTTGATTCAATGGTTGACTCGTTTAAGCCTTCAAGAAACCAACGATTTTCACATAATGATAACAACAAACCAAATTATGAGTCTTCGCGACACCTGGACCATAAGAGGGACGATGACTCTTTCAGAGATGTAAAGCTCATTGATAAGATCCCAGAAAAATCTTTCTCGATACTATTTGTGAAAGACATACCACCGTATTCCACTCAGCAGGACGTGATGAAGATGTTCTCCTCTTATACTATATTCGATATTCTTCTGACTCACAGACCAGAGAATCGCAGAGAAATCATTGCCTATGTCAAGTTCCATAGAGCTGAAGATGCGCAAGCTGCTTACGCGCAGCAATCCAGTCATAGAATTAATCAGAGACCAGTTCGGGTAACTATTGCAACGGAAGAGGATTATGAAAAAGCAAAAGAAGAACTACGCTTGACCACCGAAAAACAAATGAAAGAACAGCAGGAGCTCGAGGAGATAGAAAAACGAAAACAAGCCGAAGCCGAAGCGGAAGCTGAAGCAGAAGCAGAAGCAGCAGCAGAAGCAGCAGCAGCCGCAGCTGCAGCAGCTGCTGCTGCACAGGAAGGGCAGAATGAAGAGGAAGATCGTGAAGAAGTGGACGAACAGGACGGACAGGATGAACAGCATGAGCAGGACGAGAATGCTATGGAATGCGATTCCCCTCAATACGTTATAGCAGAGCAAAACACCGACTTCGACCAACGTGATGAAAGTGTTGATGTTTTCAACAATGAGCGAAGAGATTATCCAAAAGTTTTACAGCAAGTACAGCCGAAGCCTACAAATCCGTTCAGTGGTATTCCAAGTTTATTGGACATTCCACCACCGGTTAGTCTAATTGAGCAACAGAAAAATACTGATCCAAGGCTCAGGCACGGTCGCCCAACTCGTTTCGATAACCCAGAAAATGAGGCACCAGTTCAGCAAGTAAACAGCAATTTTGTCATTGTGAAAAACTGTGAGTACAAGACTTCAATTCAGACCGTTGGCGAATATTTCTTGTCCCACGATTTAATGCCAAGCCATGTCGAGTTGCTCCGAAATCATAGGAATCAGCCTTGTGGTGAGTTCATAATTGAATTCCATACCAACCAAGACGCTGATCAAGCGGTTCGTCTTAACAACAATCGTCTAAACAGCCGTCCTATAAGGGTGAGTCCAATTACTCCTCAACAAATTGCCGATAGATTGAATAAGCCATTCATGAACTGCTTTCCTTCAGGCAGCAATCAACAACAGCCCACTAATATGATGAACAATAAGGGTATGAGACAAAATTTTAACAACATTGGAGGAAACTTCAACAATAACCGCAATGGTAATCCAAATGATCGAAACGATTTCTCTCCTGAGAATCAAAGTCGTAATCAAAATCAAACAAATCCTTATAGAGGAGGCAATAACAATAACGGTAATAATAATACAGGACCTCGCATGGGTGGACCGCCGAACATGCCAAACAAGAGGACTAGGAGCCGTTTTGCTAACCCATTCAGTGACTCTAATGATGGCATGGAACTAGAGTCTCCACCCATTAAGCTAGCAGAAGACAATACTGAAATTGGTGGAGTTGGTGGTGATGGTGGCGATGGTGGTGATGTCGGTGATAGTGGAATGCCAGAACAATTCACACGACCCGGATGTGTTGTGGAGATGGAAAATGTTCCGTATCGTGCCGATTTGAGGGACATTATTGATTTCTTTGATGGCTATAATGTGCGCGCAGAAGACATAATACGTCGCTATAACGATGATGGAACACCGACAGGAGATGCACGTGTCGCATTCAGCTCACCAGCGGACGCTAAAGCTGCATTTGAAGCAAAAAGACAAAAGTCCATATTTAACAGAACGATATTTTTAAATGTTCTGTAGATGGACCGACGCAGATTAAAAAAAAAAAAAAAAAAACTGTTTGACATAGTTTATTTCATCTTGTAAATATATTATAATTTAATCTCTACAATATGCTATTAATGTAATTAGTTAAGGTATTTCTTAAAACTTGTTTTAAACAATTGAATTGAATTGAATATACATTCATATGTAAGTATGTACGTGAAACTAATAAGGTTTTCTATTCACATTGGCTTATGTACGTACATGCGGAGTGTTGCGCAATAAAGTGTGCATACTCGAATTAACGTTCAATAAATTCTGAAGGACATAATAAATATAAATACAAATAAAAAGATCAAGTTAGTTTATATACTTTCCAGTTTGAAAATTGGTAATCGCAGTTGAGAATAGATTTGATACTCAAACATTCGTCAAGTGCGAGTTGAGCGTTAAAGGCTGAACTATAATAATCGGAAGCAATCGGAAGCTAATGTCATAATTCTACGTTAAGTTTTCTTCAGTACTGTCAATTGCTCCAGTAGCCCATAATAGGAGTATGTGTTCGGAAGCAAAGGTTCTCGTTCCGATCACCGAAATCAAGCACCATCGGGCGCTGTTAGTACTTAAATGGGGGACCGCTTGTCAAGTTTTCATACGAGTGGATTCGCTCTTTCGTAAGTGAGCAAAAGTGAACGAAACTTAACGAATCGAAGCAAAAAGCTATTATAGTCACACAATACAAATCCTTTGTATTCGCACTGTTTCGGAAGTGGTCGTACGACACCATTCTACTATTATAGTCAGTCACCGACTATCTCTCGAGCCGTCAACATCGTGTTCCGATCGTTAATTTTCTGCTCTCTATAGTCTGCGATTGTTCATTCCCTCAGTTTAGCTTTATCTCCTCCCCTTTCCGTTAATTTCCCCCGTGTCGTGTAAGTGAGTGAAAACTCAACAAATAGTGCGAACAATTTTCAACCATGGCCCTAGGGCCTAAAGTGCTATCGGGCAGTCGTTTCGACTTGCTCGAACAACCATCCAACCCACCCAGAAGTAAAAAGAAAAAGACTTCATTTTCTCCAATAGATAACTTTATTGACCTCCCAACCCATTCCAATAACACGAATCCCAAATTTATCATTGTTTCCCCCTGCCGACCATACCAAACCCCTCACTGCTTTCAGCGTCTTCCTTATAAAGAAGGCCATAGATAGCATAAGTACTTCCTACGAATACATCACTCAACTTCGTGATGGTAATCTTCTTATTCTAGTGAAGACACAAAAAACTGCCGACCATTTTCTCTCGAAAACCACACTCTCCAATCTTTGTCCTATAACCGTCTCCCTTCACTCACAGCTCAACTCTTGCAAGGGCACAATTTATGCTCCTTGTCTAATAAACGTCTCAGAAAAAGAAATTATAGCTGAAATGAAAGACCAAGGAGTAATAGATGTATACAAATTCACACAAACAGACAACAACATTCAACGCCCTACTGGCCTTGTCCTGTTCACGTTTGACCGTTTCCGCCCTCCTACGTCCGTTAATGTGGGATGGTACAATCTTCAAGTTGCAGAATACTTCCCCAACCCGATGCGCTGCAAAAAATGTCAACTACTTGGGCACACTTCGAAACGATGCAACAATACTCCTACATGTGATACATGCAATCTACCTCCTCATTCCCCAGAAAAATGCACACGCATCCAATGTGCTAACTGTTCGGAAGAGCACGAAGCCTCTTCAAAAAAGTGCAAACGGTACATTCAGGCCAAAGAAACACTGAAAATAAAAACAATAAAAAAATGTAGTATGACCGAAGCCAAAAAAATATACAGCGTACAAAATCCCGTTCCATTTTCTTCTTCAACGTACTCTGGAGTCGTAAAAAATAAAAGTCAGTCCTACTCTTTAACTCATTCTCTTAAACCTGAGGATACACTTCCCCCTTCCCTCAATGACAACATCTTAATAAAATCCATCTCTTCAAAACCCGTTTCCCCCATTAAAACTTCTCAAGTTCAACATGCTAGCCATCATAACACTTCTCCAAAATCTCATCCTATTCACCTCAGTCAAATCACTCCCTCCTTAGCAAGCTCACAGTCCAACAAAACTACCTTCTCTTCAACTAATCAACACACAATAATACCAAAATTCAGTACAACTGATAACACATTACCTCCAACCTCAAACTCGTACAAAACTCTCACTGCCAATTTACCATATATGTCAAGCTCGTCTTCCCCCTCGAAACAAACACACTCTCATTCAACTGGAATTCTAAATTCTAGTATACACACAACAAACTCTCCAAACTCGCTAACAACACAATCTCACTCAAACTCAATGCTCTCTCCCACTTCAATGTCTACTGACTCCATAACTCACTTTTACGAAAAGATATCTGAAAACTATCAAGATGAAGGCATCTGATAATAATATCGGTGACCCTAATACTGACTCTGTCATCCGGAGGATGAATCATCCAGGTTCCACCCGGAACCTGGATGATTAATCCTCCGGGTGGCAGAGTCAACCCTTGCACGCCAAAAATCAATCTCCTTCAGATTTTTCCCAGTATAACGATGATTATACTGCGCAAAAGTCTCCTCATTGCACAAAAACAATCCTTAAGGTTCTTCAGTGGAACCTTAATGGATATTATAATAATTACCATGAACTTGAACTTCTTATAAAAGATTACAAACCCTCGATAATCTCATTACAGGAAACCCATATTCAATCCAAAACATCACCTATAGCACCCAAAGAATATGCAGCTTATTTCCACAACTTTGACACTAATACCACAGCAAAACAAGGCACTGGTTTGCTAATACACAAATCGATCCCTCACAGAGTCTTTGATATCAATTCAAATATCTCTTCAATTGCCGTTGAAATCTTGCTTAAAAATAAATTGACAGTCGTGTCAATTTACATTCATCCGTCTCAGCCCTTTTCGGCCTTAGATATAGACAATATCGTAAGATCTGTCGGGAATCCAGTTATATTAACAGGAGATTTTAACTCCTGGAGCCCACTTTGGGGCTCTCCCGTAAGCAACTCAAGAGGCAAAGAAATTGAAAACTTCCTGGCTAATTCTAATCTCTCTCTGCTTAATGACGGCAGCCCAACGCATTTTTCTACACATAAGACATTTACCCATGTAGATCTTACTTTTATTTCCACCCAATTACTACCCGATAGTATATGGAAGAGGAACTATTATCAGCATGGTAGCGATCACTTTCCCATACTTTCCTCTATCAATCTTGGTACACAGTCCAAATTTGTTAAATCTAACCCGAAATTTAAAACCGACCACGCAGACTGGAATCTTTTCCAGGAAAAATCAACGGTACTCTTGATTTCTAATCCCCAAACCACTAATGTAAACCGGGAAGCAGCATCTATAAAAAAATGTATCCTTTCTGCTGCTAATATTTCTATCCCCCAAACGAAACTCAAACACCATAAAAATATTGTTCCCTGGTGGAACCCCGAAATTGATTCGTTGCGACATGTCAAACAAAATCTGTGGAAAATATTCAAAAAATATCCTAACGACACCAACCTCGTCAACTATCGGAAAGCCAACGCTTTATTCCGCAGAAAGGTAAAAATTGCCAAAATAGAAAGTTTCCAAAAGTTCACGGAAAAAATTAATCCCAACACCACCAGCAAAAAGATATGGTCCGACATTAAAACACTTACCTGTAGCTACAAGCCATACTATATCAAAGCAATTTCATCAGGTTCTCAAACGCTTACCGATTCAGACAAAATTTCGAAGCATTTTGCCAAATGCTGGTCCTCTTACTCCAGCGATTCCAATTTTTCTCCTTTATTCCGTGAATCTAAACTGGCAGCTTTAAACGATGATAATATACCTTACTTTCCTAGTCCGTCTGCCAATTTAATTGAACTCCCCTTTAACACTATAGAATTTGAATGTTGTCTCAATTCGGTCAA
Organism: Pocota personata; assembly: GCA_963082735.1. Classification (NCBI taxonomy): domain Eukaryota; kingdom Metazoa; phylum Arthropoda; class Insecta; order Diptera; family Syrphidae; genus Pocota; species Pocota personata. The sequence goes on along the minus strand of OY720431.1, from coordinate 62,786,002 downwards.
AGGCAAATCCCCAGGCTATGACCGTATCTCTTACCCAATGTTAAAAAACTCACCACTAATATTAAAACAACGCCTAATCATGCTTTACAATTGTATTTTCGACCAAGGCATAATTCCGCAAACATGGAAAACTGCAACTTTGATACCAATTCCCAAGCCTAATCAGAAGTTGCCAGTTCCCAACAGTTACAGGCCTATCTCCCTTATCCCTTGTACTAGCAAATTAATGGAAAAAATGGTTTCCAAAAGATTGCTTTGGTTTATCGAAAGCAACAATCATATTAACCTAAACCAAGTCGCCTTTAAACAAGGTCGAAGTACAATCGACTCCTTACTTCATATAGACGAATTTGTTTCCACGGCACTTTCCTGCAAAAACCATATTTCAATTCTTTCTATTGACTTTGAGAAGGCCTTCGAACGTATTGGTATCCACATTGTTTTAAATAAACTAAAAAAATGGAAAATTGGTCCTAAGATGTTTAAGTTCATAAAATCCTTCCTTTTACACAGAAAATTCAGAGCTAAGGTAAATAACTGCTATTCAAAAACCTATAACCTGAATAATGGTATTCCCCAAGGGTCGCCCCTCTCGGTGGTGATTTTTATAATAGCTTATGATGATATAAGTAATATTATCACCCAATTCAATAACATAAGCCACTCCCTTTATGCGGACGATTTATACTTATTTTCTAAGTGCAACGATAATTACCGCACAGAAAACAAATTTAAAGAAATCTTTCTTCGCATCAATAGCTGGTGCACTCAATCGGGTGCTTTGATTTCCTTTAACAAAAGCAAACATCTACACATTTGCAGAAAAATTAGATGTTCTAACCCCATTATTGAACTTGGTAATATTCAAATACCAACCGTTAATAATTTAAGTATTCTTGGTATTATTGTTGACCATAAGTTTAACTTTAAGGAACACTGTTTAGTATTAAAAAAAGAAACTAGCTGCCAGGCTTAACATTATTAAGTATTTAGCATCTAAAAACAGTTCTATTCATATGAACACCCTAATCAATGTAACTAAAGCAATTATTCTGTCAAAAATAGACTACGGGCTAGTCATATAAGGCAAATGTGCCAAATCAAACCTCAAAATTCTTCACCCTTCGTACCACGCAGCAATCAGAATCAGTCTTAAAGCCTTCAGGACCAGTCCAATTAAGAACTTGCTCACAGAAGGTGGCTTTGCATCTATCGAAGACAGAAGAGATCACCTTACATCCCTACTTGTACCAAAAATCAGCCAATCATTCCGATCCCCGATCCATGCCGATGCAGCGAAAATATTAAAAAGCAGGAAAATCCCTAAAATACCCTCAGCCCTTTACAAAGCCTTGACGTTTGCTAAAGACATAGGCCTCGTTCCTGCTTTGAAAAACTTTGCCCTCGAAAAACATCCTCCTTGGCTTCTACCACTCGACGCAATAAACACCAATCTCTCCAGATTTAAAAAAAGGTACGACTCCAAATGTAATATATCTTCAACTTTTCCACGAATTGATGAACACCTACTCCGATAAATACTCTTTACTGGGAAATACTCTTTACCGACGGCTCTAAAAACGAAGATGGCACTGGCTTTGCAATAGTCAACTCACATGGAACCCTAGTCTCCACCGAAAAGATTCCACCTTATTTCTCTATCTTCTCTGCAGAAGCGATAGCGGTACTGAAAGCTTCAGAAACGGTCACTAAATCCAAAAAGAAAACCATTATATGCACGGACAGCCTTTCGACACTTAAAGCTATTCGTAATATACAAAACCGCTCACCCATCATCAGCAAAATTCGTGACAACATCATTAAGCTAGGAACGAGCTTGAAATTAGTTTGGGTACCAGGACATATTGGCGTTCGGGGTAATGAATTGGCAGATCGGGAAGCTAAAGCTGCTTCCACAAACGACAGTCTAAGTATCTCAAGGTATCAACCCGAAAAAAACGACTACCTCAAACTTGCTAATTTACACTGGAAACAAAAGAAAGAAGTGGATTGGAGGCAATACATCCATCACTATTCCTCCATCAATCCAGATCCAGTTCCTGCCACCTATCCTATAAATACAACTTCAACAATGAACAAAATCTTCTTAAGACTAAGACTTGGACACACCCAGCTAACACATGGATATCTTCTCAACAAAGACACCCCCCCGATTTGTCAGTTTTGTCATTCTAACCTTGTTTTATCCATTAAGCATTTAACGTCAGATTGTAAATACATTAAACAAATTTGTAATGAATTATTCAACAAAGACCTTAAAAAGCTTCTATTAGTTCCTTCACAACATAACATAAAAAACGTTTTCAAACTTTTAAAGAAATTAAATCTAGAAAATAGTATATAAGACCCTTCACAACCCAAGAACGGGGGGTGGTCGGAAGGGATGTCTGAACTATTGTTCGCAACTCTTCCGGCCGCCCCCCGTTGCTGGGCACTTGCACCAATACTTTTTTAACCATTATATTTTAAGCCTTCAGCCTTAAGCCCTGGTAGCTAGAGCTGTTATTTTTTAAGTATTATACTGTTACATTTATGTAAAGTTTAATAAATAATAATAATAATAATAATACTATTATAGTTAAGCCTTAAGGCTTAATTATAGGCCGAACTATAATAGAGGAATGGTTTGGTACGAAACAGTGCGAATACAAAGGATTTGTATTGTGTGACCATAATAGCTTTTTGCTTCGATTCGTTAAGCAAAGCGATTTGACAGTTGCTTCCGAACACATACGCCTATTACGGGCTACTTGAGCAATTGACAGTACTGAAGGAAACAATGTAGAATTGTGACATTAGCTTCCGATTATAGCCTTTAGTTCAGCCTTTATAATAACCGAAAGCAATCGGAAGCTAATGTCAAAATTATACGTTAAGTTTTCTTCAGAAAAAAAAAAGTTTAGAAATTTTTTTTTTGATCTCTGATTTCAAAATTTAGACTTCAGCTTTACTTTTCAGGTAAAAACAAACCATTTTGAGCCGTGTCTGTCTGACTGATGTTTGGAACCTAGCTCTAGCTATGTAATTGATCATTTTTGTTTAACAAACTTTATCGGAAAATATAATTACTTACATATTCCCTAAGTCTTAAGTTTTCATTTGATATAGCCTATTTCGAAGAATCGTACCTCAAAAAACATTAAAAAGGCCGTAATTATATATAAAAAAAACAAAATTATTTCATAAAATTAACTTCAAAATCAGTTTCGCATTTAATAAGATGTTCATGAACGAAGACCTTTGCAGGATGTTTTATTATGCTTTGCAATAGCTTTTCACTTTCTTTCGACCATGCTTCCATGCTCTAATCACGGTCCAAATATTTCGTTGCCCAACTTTTCCTTTTTTCGACCTCTTTTTCGGTCAGCAACGGTTTTTCATACCAGATTCTTATATGCTTCACTTCAATTCAAGTCTGCGTTTGATTGTATTGACTGAAACTGGAATGCCCTTTTTTTATAAGTTTTTATTTCGCTTGCTTCAGAGGTAGTGTTGGTATTTTCTCGAACAGATGTTAGTTACCTTTATCATCATTTTCTGAGGTGCCCCTACTATTAGTCTTTACCTGGCTCATCGTCCACATTGTCATGCTCATTATATCTCTTGGTCCACTTCTTTATAAAAGGCAATGATATTTTGCCGCCTGTTTGGGGCTTATTTTATAACTTTTTGGGAGTGTCACCAAAAGTACCAATTCAAAACGGTTATAGGCGGAACTCATTTCGAAGTGTTCTTGCTTTCATGGAAACTTAAACTATATTGAGGAAATGAACACAATGCGAAATGGAAAATGACATAAAAAGTAATAGGGAGCAACATGCAAGCATCTAAGAAGGAATAATTCAAGACACGTTTCTTTGGAACAGTTTTTTTTCTTCTTTTGAGTTCATCTCATTTTGTTCGTGTTCATTTGATTAATAATGTCGGAGACAAGGGTTATATCTGGAACCTCCTGTCGGTTTCTAGTTATAAATGTAGGTTCGTTACCGATGTTACACAAAATGAGGTTAGTTTTTAGAATATAGTCAAAAAGCAACTCACCTCTTTCGTTAATGTCAGAGCTACCCCACGCGGAGCGGTGAGCATTAGGATCACAGCCAACTATGATTCTCGTTTTACTTTTTTCAGCGTCTGCGACCAGTCTTGCCATATTGGGTCCAGGAGGGTCTATAATGTCGTGGGCGAAATAAGCCGATGATAGATAATTGGAGCGCTTGCTTGTTTCTAACAACGCTACTGTTATATCCCGATCACTGTAATTAGGAAGTAAAATTACCTTAGTGCTACTTTTTACCAATAAGTAAATGATCTAGGTTTACTCTTATAATAAAGGGAATAGTGGCCGGGAGTCCTGAGTCCACAACCCAAGGTTGTTGGATCAAGACAATATCTTCCCTATCATTTGAGAGACGGAGAAGAAGGCCGGTCGAAGCCGTTTTGGAGTGATGGAGGTTAATCTGAACTAACTGCAGCATTGTTACTTCCCTCCAAGTCTGAGGACAAGCCAAGAAGTTCATCCTCACTCAAAGGTGCTTTGTCTGAAATATCACCCATCTCCATGTCTGATAGCGAACCGTCATTGACTAAAGATGGTTGTATGGTAGACTGAGAGTCATCATCCTCCATAGAAGGGAAGGAGATTGATGGTTCTTTGTTTGATTGAAGGGTCTTTGATACCTATAATAGGGTCTGAAGGATGGGGTGAAGTTTCTCAACATCCACCTCGTCCTTTTTGTACACTTTCAGGGTAATATCATCAAACTCACATCTTCAGTCAAAAAGATTCCTTATTGACCACAATAAGCGCGCATCTATAAAAGCTTCTCTGCTCCTGCAGCTTAGCGACATTCCAGTTGTGAGTAGGAAGCGACGGGTTGCTGATTTGGAGGATAATATCTTCCGTGTTAGAGAGTTCGGCAGGGATCCAGGTGCGAATGGGAAATCATTAGGTAGTCACGTATGTCAATCGACCAATCAGAAGAAAGTCCCTAGCTACCCCTAACTAGAGCCTTGAAATCCGAACGCGCCCTATTAACTGCGTTTTGTTATTAATCTGAATTGGTTCAAATGAGCCAAATTAATAAAAAAAATTATTTGGAAGCAGTTTTTTTTTTTGAATTTTTTTTTTTTTTTTTTTTTTCAATTTTGTCCTTTTAGGACTCAAATTCTTGTGTTCTTTATTTCTAAGCTGCTGATTTTCTGCAGAAAAACACAAATTATTTGTACATCCGATTGTAATGTGCCAGGTTAGATTCCTTTTTTTTTATAAAATAGGAACATAATATTTAATTTGTAATTTGGGGACTATATGCGCTTTTTTTTTATTTACAAGTACTACGAGTATGACTTAAAGTGATTTTCCCCAATACAATAAATAAGATCTACTGATATTTTACCGAATCTACTCGGATTCCTTTTTCCAAAAGTGGGTAGCTTTGCTGTCAAAAAATTATCTGAGCTCATTCTTTAAACCGGCTTAGGCCTAAGCCAGTTCCACAATGCGCTCAATTCGTTTTGTGTCATAGGTGACAGACTGACTTCCAAATCGCGATCAGTGAGTTAAGAGAGATTAACCAATTTCGTCTGTCACGGGTACTAATGGTCACCGTGCACCTATTCCTGCCGCAATTCATTGAAAAAGCTGAGTTCAGAAAATGGGGCTATCAAAATAACATTTATTTGATAATATTGAATAGATATGATTTGAATTGCGATTCGCTTTGCTTGGAAAATTTATTTTGGTAATAATATGAGACGCTTGTAGTATGTACAGTAAACAAAAAATAACAATTTACAAACTGTCATAAAGTCAAAATGACAGGTCCAATGCATTCGCCAGTGGTTTGATTCTTTCCGGATTCTCGACTTGTCTAGAGGGAACATCCCGAATTCAATTTGGTAGTGAATGTATAAAATAAAATTCGGAGAGGTCTCTCTAGGCAAGACGAGAAATCCGTTTTTTCTTTTATAAATTGCACGTGTGAAAGGGGATATGAATACCCTTATACTAATTTTAGGACACGGGCGTTTTGTGTAAAGGGAAAGGAAAAGAGACAGAGAGAAGACAGATTGGTGTAGTTGGTTTGAAGTTCAGGTATTATTAAGTTTCAGTGAACTCCAAGGATGGCGTTCAGATAACTGGCGAGTGTTTTTGTATTGTCGTTGCTTATGATTCACGGTATTTTTTTGCATTTTAGGCATATGACCACCCTACTGCCAGTGTTATGCCTTCGCAGTAGAGTTGACTAAGCTTTCACAAATGATCGACTTTTTTATTTATTTCATGCGAAATAAATAGATGATTCTTGACATAAGGATTCGAACCGTGAACCTGCAGCGTGACAAGCGATAATGTTGCCACTTCACCACAAACGCCAACGATTTTGTTGGCAGAAAAAACATGTCGAATAAACTTGTTGACCCTGGGGTGAAACTTAAATGAAGTGCATAACTGGGTTGCAAGAGATGGTTTATTCGGTATGCATTTTGACATTCGTGCAGAATTTTGACTGGCGTGAGTTGAGTCGAAATCCGAAAAGAATGGCAAAACGAATTTCTTCCTGTGTTGGCGGTGGAACTTCAACCGAACTTACGTCACTAATTTTTCTCTTTCTCGTCTCCATTTTTCCTATTGTTCTAAAATTTGGAAATAAATATTGTTAGATTATAAGCTACAGAAATGCATTTATTTTTTTCAAAAACTACTAAATTGACACCAACTAATCGAACTTTTGTTTAGTCCCTACGACATGCGTCCACCTTAATTCAAATGTCAAATTTGAAGAAGGTCGTAAGAACCATTTTCGGGAAAATCGCTTTTTTTCAAAATCACCCATTGGTAGAGTACCGTTAATTGTTGGATTGAAAACCTACTGAGAGTTTTAAATCTCTGCCGCAAGCGAAGCGAGCTATGTGTCTCAACTGACTCACCCCAAAAATTATATACATTTATCACAATAGCTTCACTTATGCCACAATCGTGTTTTTTCTAAGGTTATTTTGCTGTATGTTATTTTGCAGTTGGGGTATTTTGAACAGGGCAATACTTACTCGCAATACTTACTCACGGAAGACAGATTTGTTGTTGGAAGTAGATAAAACAAGATGTTTACAGCGGCAGTGCCAAAAGTCCTTACAGGAAAGGTAACTGTCTACATTGCAGAAGTAGGAGTTGTAATGAGCAGGGATACCTTTCAGACCTCCCAGTCGGGGAATGTATAATAACTAACTTTTCGCTATGTATAATTTGGAACCAAGTCTCTCTAATCGAATTTTGTAATTGAAAATATTATCGATAAGAACGAGTTAACGGTTGCAAAAGGTGTGAGCTGATCTTTAAGTTTCAGCGTAAGAAGGGATCTTATGCGGAAATTACGTTCAGATTGTTAGACTCTAGCCGAACTAGTACACTTTCTCTATTCACTTAGTCCCCAATTGCCGACGCTGAAACTCCAAAAAGCCGAAAATAGGACATGTCCAGCTGGTTACTAAGTTTTATTCCCCAAACGCGGAAATACCAAAAAGACGAATACGAGTATGAACATGACGTCATGAGTATGCCAGGATGCAATAGTCCCAATCTGGGAAAAATAAAACAAGAGAAGTTTTTAGGGACTCAGCACTTATAAGTTAAAATAAAGTAAGTACGGATGCTTTGTAGTGAGATTCTGCTGTCTACATGCCTGTGACTTAGACCTTCTGTACCGTTAAACGTAGAAAGTTAAAATTCGGGTGGACGTGGTGTAGTGGTAACATCAACGCATGTCACGCTCTTGGTTCACGGTTCAAATCCTGATGTAAACAATCATCTATTTATTTCGTCTGAAATAAATAAAAAAGTCGATCAATTGCGAAAGCTAAGTCAACTCTACTGCGAAGGCATAGCACTTGCAGTAGAGCGGTCATATGTCTGAAAATGCAACTTGATCGTGATGATGACATCAGGAGGACGGAAAAAAATACTGTGAATCATGAGCAACGACAAAAGCAAAACAAAACAAGCTTCCCAGTTATCTGGACGCTACCCTTGGAGTTTACAGAAACTTAATACCATCTAAGTTTCAAACCACTACACTAAATCTTTCTTTCTCTCTTTCTTTCTCTATTCATATCCTCTTTGGCGCGCGCAAATTATAAAAAAAAAAAAAATCGGAACAGAGTTAAGTTCTATTAACTCAGAAGCAATAATGTAAAATGGTGCCGTGACATAAAGCCATGTGACATAAGGCCATATGAAATAGGTACGGAGTTATGACGCTTTCTTAAAGCGACATAAGGCCATATTTCAAGGTATAGCCTTCTGACGCTTTGCGAAAGTGTCATAAGGCCATATAATTTCGAGACATAAGACCATATGGCTGTAAAAAGTCCACCACCTCTTGGTAATAAATCGTGTACTATACGCCGCGTAGCCCTGTTCTATATGTATCTTTTATTTTATACTAGCTGACCCGGCGAACTTCGTACCGCCTCAGATTCAAAAAATGTTGTGTTAACTTATTAACTGAATTAAATTGTGTTTTTTATTAAGGTAAAATGATAAAATGAATGAGTAGGTGCTGCAGTTCATGCATTGTCGTATTGATCGTTTGACTCCGATCAAGTTGGTCCTCCATATTGCCCATGAAGTAATTTTGGATGAGTTTATGCTGTGCGTCTTCAAGCGGTTGCAATGATCCAATTCGATGGTGAATTTGGCCTTGGATCTTTAAAATCGAAGGCGAAGTCAGAATTACTGATTTATGATCACCAAAAGAAAATGAACCTTTTCTCTCTTGAGCAGAAATTACCTTGAATGTCGGATTAAATCCGCGTTCTTCGATAATGCCTGCTTCAAATGAAGTCATTTGGAAACATCCATTGCAACTTTGAGTGTTCGATAGCAAATGTTGTGATTCTGGTATTTCGCCACAAAGCAATGAATGCGATGGCTCAGGTGGCGTAGGCAATAATGGCAATTTCACCTTGCCACTGTGACAGAACAATCCTGACGTTTCTCCAGCGAACTTCAATGCACCGCAATGGTCGCACACAACCTCCATTGGACCAATTCGAACGAAAGGATGCGAGCTGTAGTCAATTGTGCAATCGTATTGAAACGCTTCTCGATTCAAATCAACACTTGAAGCATTTCTTCTTGCGTGTCGAAGATTAGCACGTTGTCGATCTGTGCGATAAGCTAATGATTTCTCATTACCAACTGAGCCGTTTGACGTACTGCATCTCTTTGTTCTTGTGTTTGTGATGCATGAAGTTGGGCCATACTAACGCAGCGCTCTTCTCGTGCGATTTCTTGTTCATCTGCAGTGGATTGATTCGCAGTATTCCGAATTTTATTGCATTACGGTTTCGTTGTGAAAGATTAGATCTTCTGGCTCGCGCCATTGTAAATAACACTGGAAAATTAATCACACAATTCAAAATTACATAATGAAGCAATTATCGATGCGCGCACAATCACAAATGTGATAACCTCACAAATGTGATAACCTCACAAAGTGTACATCTTCGAAGGCAACTTACCATTTGAAAATCACGATCGAAAATAGAATTCCACAGAATTGCGAACGAATCCGCCTGGAAAATCAAAAATGAATTTTCTTCATAAATTTTTTTTTCCTGAATTTTTCCTATGTTTTAATAGTTATTCTGCTATTAGGGGCGGAGACATCCAACAAATCAAAGATCATAAAAATCGGTCTAGCCGTTCTTGAGTTATAAATGGTGTAACTCACCCGACTTTGTTTTATACGAGTATCTTAAGATAACTGTTTTTCTTGTACTAATCACGTCCATTTGGAAGGGACATAAAGCCTTAAAAACCTCGAAATATGGTCTTATGGCTGACATAAAATCGTGAACAAGTTTAAACATTTATTCTGCACGTGTCTCTAAAAAGGAGACATGTTCGGAAAAACCTGGGCGGAAGGCAACTATATCATTTCCAGGAGCCTGACTTTTGATAATGCCTACAGATGTTGATGAATCTGTTGAGGGATCTGAACATCTGTACTTTGACGTATTTTTCGAGAGCGGATTGGGAATAGAAGTATCAAAGCCATCAGAGTTGTACCACATATAATAAAGTTACATAGATATCGCATGCAGAGTAAAAAAATATGTCACTTTTTCAAGCGAATGAATCGAACTCGTTTGAATCGCGCATAAGACATGATGTTCTTTCAAATTTGGCTGGAACAACAAATTGCTTGTTGCTTTTGCTGGCCTACAGAAGTGGATTATTAAATTATTTCATTTGAATACATTGACGGAAGTCATAGATTGAATTCACCAGTGTACTCTTGGGGTGTTGGTTTATAGAGAGGTCTCCGTGCCTCTCACTCTGGCGTAGTTGGTTCAATTTCGTGATAGTTTTGCATTTGTTTTTCTGACAAAATTTGAATTTTTTGATTTTTACTGGTAATTCTTTTCTGGATTTTCCAGGCACAATGTTTTCGCAAAAGAATAAGAACTGCAAAGTAAAGAATTTCTTTGCGATACTCAAAGCATTGGTTTTGCTCATCAAACCAGTTCGAGTCTCTAAGGTTTGTTATTCTCATGTAAGGCCATTCACTCCCTTATATTTCTAATATGACGGACGATCTCTAAAAATTGTATGGAATACTTTGAAATGGAGCCTACAAATATTGAAAAATTCATCAGTTGGTGCTAAGAGACTTCCAAAATCACTATTTTGGGAAAAATTCTTAGCAGAAATGAAAAATTCTGACGGGCATGTTATTTGTTCATCACTTTTTAAAAATAATTTCGAACAATTTGCACACTTGTTTTTTAAAAGCATTTTAAACGCCAGATATCCTGTAAAATAACGCATTGCAGTCGTTTCCAATAAAATTCCATTTGTAATTTTGATTCCATTTATCACTTTTTCGAACAAAGTATTATCAATAATAAAAAAGTTCTTGATGCGTGCGGTTGAGTCTGAGAGGTATCAGTTTATGAGCAGTTTGTATTGATGCTGCCGTTGTCCTACTAAAGGTTTCCGTTGCCAAGCGAACACTAATTTTTTCAAATGCATTTGGGGCTATGTGTGAACTTGTAAATTTCAAGCATGTTTTAGCCACATTATCTCATCAAAGGAAACATTACCATCTGGAGTTAGCATATCAGATTTGTAAAGGGTGGTTAAGTTTTAAGGGCCGATGTTGATTTTAAATAAAACACAAATTATTTAGGAAATTACTGTCATTTCTTTTTATTACGATAATATTGGTATGGTTCAATTATGTATGGAACAAAATATCGGCCAAATGGCCGCCGCAACCTCGGCGGCACACCTCCATCCGATGGTTCAAATTTTCGATGACGCTGAGGCATAATTGAGGTTCTATGCCGTTAATGTGCCGAATTATCTCATCCTTTAGCTCTTGAATTGTTGCTGGCTTATCGACGTACACCTTTTCTTTCAAATAACCCCAAAGAAAGAAGTCCAACGGTGTCAAATCACATGATCTTTGCGGCCAATTGACATCGCCACCACGTGAGATAACACGGCCATTGAATTTGTCGCGCAAAAGAGCCATTGTTTCGTTAGCTGTGTGGCAAGTGGCACCATCCTGTTGAAACCACATATCGTCCACATCCATATCTTCCAATTCGGGCCATAAAAAGTTCGTTATCATCTCACGATAGCAAACACCATTCACAGTAACTGCCTGACCGGCCTCATTTTGGAAAAAATACGGCCCGATGATGCCGCCAGCCCATAAACCGCACCAAACAGTCACTCTTTGTGGGTGGATTGGTTTTTCGACAATCACTCTTGGATTATCATTCGCCCAAATGCGGCAATTCTGCTTATTGACGAATCCACTGAGGTGAAAATGTGCCTCATCACTGAAGATGATTTTCTTCGAAAATTGATCATCCACTGTTGCCATTTCTTGTCACCATTGTGACCATTGACGACGCTTGAAATGGTCAAGAGGCTTTAGTTCTTGAGTCAATTGCACCTTGTAAGCGCGTAAATGCAAGTCTTTATGCATAATGTTCATCAACGACGAGCGTGAGAGGTGCAATTGTTGGGCACGACGACGAGTTGAGGTGGACGGCTCTTCAGCCACACTATCGCGAACAGCAACAATATTTTCTGCGGTACGAGCTGTACGAGCATGCACTGGTGTTTTCACATCTCCTACAGACCAGGTTTGCAAAAATTTTTGCACGATTTTTCCGATTGTACACACATTTGGACGATTAAATTGACCGAAAGAATCACGAAATGCACGATATGCATTTTGATTTGAACGCCCATTTTCATAATAAGCCTGAATAACTTTAACGCGTTGCTCGATTGTGTATCTTTCCATGGTTCAAATTGAGTTAGTCTGAAATTGAGAAATGTCAAATGAAATGCAGAAAAAAACTTGACATCGGCCCTTAAAATTTAACCACCCTTTATAAAACATTACGCATGGAATTTAATAAATGAGGAAAATCATAAAAACAAAATGTTTTTTCATTATTGAAAATTGTAAAAGGCTTTTCTTCTGCAACACCTAATAATTGGTAAGCTTTCCTGTTGTTAGGTCCTTAGTCGCAAACTATAGCGCACACTTTCAGACCAAGTTCTTGGCAAATTGTCAAATTATTTTCTAAAATAGACTTCAGGTTAATCCCTTTGACAAAGTTTGCTGAAACAAAATAATTTAAAATACTTTTTCAGCTATTAAAGAGGCCGATTACCATGAAACATAAATTTCGTTGCCGTACAATCTTTTTCGATCCACTCCTTGATCTTCAAATCCATCAATTAAGTCATTTTTGATATTGTACGTGAGATTTGGACGAATTCTAATTTCATCAAATATCAGTACCACATTCCGTTCACATTGGCTTAATGGTGCAAACTTTGCTTTCAGAAAACAGTGGGCATTGTTTTGGAATCAAGGTTGTAAGCATTTAACAGGAGCCCAACGATAAAATGTGGATACGTGGGGAAGTCTAAATCCCATTCTATCTCGAAGAAATTTATAAGCATTCTGAGATCTGTAAAAAATGTTTTGGGAAAGTTCTCTTACGGCAACATTATATTCTTTGGACTTGGACAGCCCAAATTGTGTCGTCACCTTAAATTTATTTTTTTTTGTCAAGAATAATCTTTCAAAAGAACGCACCCAAATTTTCAGAAAGATCTGTCAAATAGTTTTGTTGTGGCAGCCATTTTATATAGACGCCTACTAGCATTTTCGTTAAAATGGAAAAAAGTGCTCATTAAACACTATTTTTTGCGAGAAAAAACGATCACGCAAACCAAACAAAAGCTTGACAAATATTATGGGGACTCTTCACCATCGATTGGAACCATTCACCACTGGTTTACTCAATTTTGGTGCGGTTATTCAAGCACAAGTGACGCCGAATGTTCTGGTCGCCCAATTGAGGTCACCACACCAGAAATGGTCGACAAAATCCATGGTTTGATAATGGACTATCGGCGAATGAAAGTGCGCGAGCTTGAAGAGGCCACAGGCTTATCACATGGCTCAGTGATTTCGATTTTACATAAATATTTGGACATGAAAAAGCTTTCCGCAAGATGGGTGCCGCGTTTGCTCACAATCGACAACAAACGCATTCGTTTGACAACTTCAAAGGTGTGTTTGGCGATGTTCCAGAAAAATTCGGCTGAGTTTTAGCGCCGTTTCGTAACCGTGGATGAAGCCTGGATTCACCACGACACACCAGAAACCAAGCAACAGTCAAAACAATGGACTTCTGGTGAATCGAAACCGAAGACGGCCAAGGCGGGTTTGTCAGCAAACAAGGTCATGGCGACAGTTTTTTGGGATGCGCGCGGTGTTATTCACATCGATTACCTTGAAAAGGGTAAAACGATCACCGGCGCATATTACGCAGAGCTGCTGGATCGATTCCAAGCCGCTTTGAAGCAAAAATGGCGAAGAAAAAAGTTCTTTTTCACCAGGACAACGCACCGGCGCACAAGTCCGCAGTCGCAATGGCAAAATTACTTGAGTTAGGCTACGAACTCCTCCCTCATCCAGCATATTCCCCACATTTAGCCCCCTGCGACTATTTCTCGTTTCCAAACATGAAGAAATGGCTCGGAGGTAAGAGATTTGGGTCGAATGAAGAGGTCATCACTATGTTGAAAAATAAAATGTTTTTATACCGAAAAAAGTGTTCCTCATTTCATTTTTCAGGGACTTATTGACCCATCCTCGTATACCACAAAACATTTTTGAATACTTTGAAATATCAAGTACTTGAATTTGCGATGATAAACTAGTTGGTATTTTGCTAGTTCGTAGAGCGTTTTGCGTTTTAGTTCGAATTTTAAGTCTGCAGCTTAATATATTTTTTTTCAATTCAGAATTTGTTTTCTCCTCTTGTGCGCATTGTTCTAATAATTCATTGCATCTAACGCAAGAAATATTTGAACTACTAGAGGTCCTTCTCCGTTTTGGTAGCAAAGATGAAAGATTTTCTAAACTTAAGTCCAAATTTAAATTACAATTTAGATTTAAGGAGGGAACAGCGTCCCTTTTAAGCATTTTTCTGCCAATAAATTCCGGAGAAAAATGATTTTGACAAACAAAATATTTTCCTTCGCTCTTAAAATCGCATGCCTGCCTCCACAAATTACTCAAAATTTCATTTTTTTCATTTGAAGGACATGCAAAAATTTTCTTTTCGATTTTTTACAAATCAAACAAGAAACGCCAGACTTCTTTTTACCCTGTATCACACATACGAGTATTTAAAAAGTATACCGCTGAAAAAAATCGCTCAATCATAAACCAAAAAACAGCCAAATCCCTTGAAAATTGACGGCGAATGAAAATGAAATTGAAAAATAAAATCGAACAAAAGCGACATTGACGTCCTTCTCAAAATATATAAATATGGATATGTACGATATGTCTCCTCAATAGATATATACATACAAATACATCACAATGTAGCGATCCAGATAAACACCAGCGACACAGTCAGTCATTCGTATATGTTCAGGCTGAACTACAATAGTGGAATGCTTTTGTACGACCACTTCCGAAACAGAGCGAATACACAGGATTTGTATTGTGTGACCATAATAGCTTTTTGCTTCGGTTCGTTAAGTTTCTTTCGTAAGTGTACGTATGAAAACTTGACAAGCGGTCCCCATTTAAGTACTAAGCGCCCGATGCTGCTTGATTTCGGTGGTCGGACGAGAACCTTTGCTTCCGAACACATACGCCTATTATGGGCTACTTGAGCAATTGACAGTACTGAAGGAAACTTAACGTAGAATTATGACATTAGCTTCCGATTGCTTCCGACTATTTTAGTTCAGTTATTTAGTTCAGCCTTTCGTTTGCAAGATCGATTGAGACGTAAAACAAAATAAAGGGTTGCAGCAAAATAACAAATGGTTGATATCCACGACTATACAACTTAAAATGGTTTCATACCGAATTGATGCAACAACCCTTAGATTTGAGAATTTTATTGTCGTTGAAAAAGTGGTAATTTTTTTTGTTGCTCTGTATGCGATATCTATGTAACTTTATTATCTGTGGTTGGATTCTTTGTTGTTTAGCTCTTCCACTCGCTCCATCATTTCTCTGCGCCTTTGTATTTTTATTTCTAGCCTATCTGGCCAATATTATACCATAAATCTCAACTCGATTTACATTTCTCTCGTCTCTGCTTTGCATAATTGTTGGATTTCTTAGGAACCGCGATAGTGGTCTCTAAGTCGTCCTCTTTTAAAAGTTTGCTGAAGCTGTCAATGAATCGTTTAAATCATTTTATAATTTAATTTATGTGGTAGCAAAGTGGGCGATGTAATCCGGACTAGATAGTGGGAATTTGAAAGTGTAGTCTCTTATAAAATTGCCAATTTAATGCGCAATACAGACCGTTGCTAGCTTTATAATGGAAATTATCACATCAAAGCGGAAGAAGAGTTTTGGTGCGACATTTGCTCACTTTCTAAACACGGTGGATGATTGACTGTCCAATTCGCTTTTTGAATAGAAGTCTCTCATATTTACTTTTATAAGAAACAACCCATTTTTAATGTAATGTTTCATGTCTACCTCCTCATGCTGGTTATACGTAACAAATCCGAGCCTATTACACATTTTCAGTTCCTGCTTAGTACATAATTGGTTATGGTTCGCTGTAGAAAACTACTTCAAAACGAGCATTTATTTTTAATTACTATCCACTTTTGAAGTAGCCGGATGATTCAGCCATCAGTGTGAAAACTAGTTTCTTAATGGCTTTACCATTTCCCCGCTGATCATAATTAGCGCTAATTGATAAATAATACGAATGCTTACATGTTCAACATGACCAATTTCAGAAAGATTAACGGGGGACAAGTTCAGATGCCTTGTGTTACAAGTTATTATATGTTGAACAAGAAAATGTATTCATTTCTGAATCCTCGGTTAGTTAAAATAGAAAAAAAAAAAAAAATACATGTTACCTATATAATGGAGCAAACTAGGTAATAAATGACTTACTTTCATTCATTGGTCCATACATATCTTGCGCGTGGTGTAGATACCAGGCAAAGTGGTCGTGGGCGTAAAAGCACGCATGAATAGTTAAACGCATAATTTTTAAATGAAATTAAGGCAGGGCAGGATCTAGGACTTATTCGGAGGGGGATCTAAATTAGTGGTTACTCATACAGTGATCTCGGCAGACAATACTAAAAGACTTCGCACGTAGAACAAAATTTTTCTCACATTTTATTTGCACTATCACCCATTGGTGGGTGGAACAACATTTGGTTGTTGACGAAACATGTAGTATTATTGGCAAGCAAAATGATTCGAGTATTTGTTTTTCTCCACACAGCATATAAATACATACGTAGGGACTAACAAAAGTTCGCTTAGTTGGTGTCAATTTAGTAGTTTTTGAAAAAAAAAACGCATTTCTGTAGCTTATAATCTAATAATATTTATTTCCAAATTTCAGAACAATAGGTAAAAATGGAGACGAGAAAGAGAAAAATTAGTGACGTAAGCTCGATTGAAGTTCCACCGCCAACACAGAAAGAAATTCGTGTTGCCATTCTCTTCGGATCTCAACGTCAACTCACGTCAGTCAAAATTCTGTACGAATGCCAAAATGCATACGCATTTTTCTGTGGAGGACGAATCTCGTGAAGGTTGACCCAAATCCTCGACCGACGATACAAATGTGGCCCTGGTGAAGGCTAAAATTGACGAAGATGCAGGATGACACAGGAGGTGATAGCGGACGAACTGGGCTTGAATGCAATTTCTGTGTCATGAATTTTAAATTATCACCTGAAATTTTCGAAGAAGTCAGCTCGATGGGTCCCAAAAATTTTTAATGGAGAGCAAAAAGAGGCTCGTGTTCGTTTTGCTCAATATATCCTAGATAGGTTTGAAAATAGAGAGTCAAGCTGCTTCATTAAGATCGTTACAGGTGATCAATCTTGGTTTTACAAGTACGACCCGGAAACTAAACAGCAGTCCATGCTATGGAGTCCAGAAGGTGCAAATCCTCCAGTAAAGGCCAAACAACAAAAGTCAGCGACAAAAGTTATGATGTCGATGTACTTCACCAGAGCGAAAATGATCGCTATCATCCCGCTTAAAACTGGTCAGACAGTCATTACTAATTGGTATACTAAAACTTGCTTACCACAAGTTTTCCAAAATTTACTAGGACACCGACGAAAAGAGGAGCTACACCGCTACTTTTTGCACCACGACAATGCGCCTGCGCACACTGCTGAAAAAACCAACAACTTTCTTGCTCTCTCGGGCATCAATGAAATTCGCCCAGCACCTTATTCTCCGGATCTAGCGCCGTGTGACTTTTGGCTGTTTCCGAAAATAAAAAAAGATTTGAGGGGAAAAATCTTCACATCTAATGAGGAGATTATCAATGCAGTCAATGTCGAAATCGAAAAGCTCCAAAAAGAGGATTTTGAAAGTTGTTTTCGAAGATGGATCTGTCGGCTGAAGAAATGTATTCAAATAAATGGGAATTATGTGAAGAAATTAAAAAAAAGATGAATGTTGGTGTTTTATTATTCAATCAACTAAGCGAACTTTTGTTAGTCCCTACGTATGTATATGCTCTTGCAGTTTTTTTTTTTATAGAACTTACTAATTCCTTAAAGTAGCCGATAATTTGACGTACATCCAATAATTTAGTCGACGCATCAATTTTTTTTTAAATGGGGCGAATAAATAATATTCCCCCGATTTATGAAACACATTCCGTGAGTGCTTAGCTCCTTAATGTCTGGCAATAAAGGACTGTTGCTTCTATCCTTCCATGAGAAATATCCAATAAGTAAAAAAAAAAAAATTATATTCAAATGGGATCAGCCTTTCTTCAATATATGTGAGGGTGGCCGTTCGTCACGCTGTTGGTCCACGGTTCAAATTCTGATGTCAAGAATCATCTATTTATCTCGCATGAAATAAATAACAACTCTACTGCGAACGCATAACACTGGCAGTAGAGTGGTAATATGGCTGAACATGCAACTTAATCGTTATGATGACATCAGGTGGACGGCAAAAAAATGTTATGAATCATGAGCAACGGCAAAAAGCAAAACAAACAAGCTTCCCAGTTATCTGGACCCTTGGAGTTTACAGAAACTTAATACTATCAAACCACTACACTAAATCTTTATTTCCCTTTCTCTCTTTTCCACAACGCCCGTGTCCTGTAATAGTATAAGAGTATTCATATCGTATTCACACGCGCAAATTATAAAAAAAAAAATTATATGGTACTAAAATGAACTGAATGTTAAAACATTGAAATCATACAAGGTGTTTATTGTTACATATGTTAACTACACGACTGTCGTTCATATACAAATGTATGTATGGGTATATTATGTCATAATGACATTTATTTTAATTTTCCAGTCACAACTAACTTCACTTATTTTTATATTAAAGACAATTTAGATTTTGATTCACATTCTTCTCAGTCGCATTGTCAAAGGCATCCGCAATGTCTATGAAAATGCCTATCGCATATTCTTTCCTGTCAAGCGCATATTCTATTCTGCTGACCAGATTTTAAAGCGCAGTCTTGCAGGATTTACCGCGTTGATAGGCATGTTGCATGTCTGACAGATGATGTACCCTCAAAGCAACTTTGCGTGTTTTCAGCAGGAATGACGTTAGACTAATAGGTCTGAAGCTGTTCGCCAGGGAGTTGGTATATATGCCAATGAAAAGCCAGCAGTGAAAATTCTATTCAGACTTGGCAGCGACTGACTAATACCTTGTTTCAGCATAGCTGGGTATATTCCGTCAGTGCCAGGTGATTTGAAGCTGACAAAAGATGCGACAGCATATTTGATAGCTTCATCCGTCGCCACGACCGATGCAGTATACCAGCTGCGCCGAGTTGTTCGGCTCAGCCCGCTAACAGCTTCACTAGTTGAATCTGGTTGCGAGGCGATAGTGACCATTACTGTAGTTAGTTGGTGATAGTGAAACATTACTGTAGTTAGCACACGTTTCCCGCACTCCTATATTCATAAGGGGACCTGGCACTCTTCGGATCAACTACATAACCGTCAATCAAATTGATCACGCCGCGATTGATGCAAAGCACTCCTCCAATATTTTGGATGTTCACACCTTCTGAGGAGCTAGCATTGCCTTTGATCACTATCTTGTTGCTGCCAAGTTGCGTGTGCGGATATCTCAAACACCACAACAAGAGTGTTGCCAAGCACTCTATGCTTACGAGCTTATGACGTCTACAAGCAGAAGATTAGGGAAGAACGTCAGCTTCTAAGAAAGAAGAAGAAAGAATACGACAAACGCGACATCGAGTCAATGAAAAAGTGCTATAATAGGAATGATTTTCTAAAGTTTTACCAGAAAGTAAAAAGAGCATGCTAAGGCTACATAAGCCCGAACAGAAGCCTACAGGGGTGAACAAGGAAATCTAGTAGTTAGTGCTGAGAAATTTGGAAAAATCACTTCTGCCAATTGTTAAACGGCGGTGCAGATCAAAACTTCGCTGAATAACAGAATGATCCATTCAACCCGGACGATGACGAACCACAATTCTATCCACCTGAACAAAGTGAAGTGAAGATAGCAATACCTAAGCTTAATCCCAACAAGGCTGCTGGAGCCGACTATCTAACTGCCGAGTTATTTAAAGAAGCTGGGGATTACTTGGTACTTGGCATACATCTGTAAGATATGGTCCGATGAAAGTATGCCCGATGAATGGAACCTCAGTCAGCATCGTTTGCCCGATCAAGAAAGGTGACCCTCTGTGCACCAACTGTAGAGGTACAGAGGTGAATGCTGATTAGTCGTATCAGTATGGTTTTATGCCCAGATTTAAAATTCGTCTAATACCTGCCTACACCGAAGGTATCGATACGTACCCAGATTTTAATTTTAATTTATTTATGGCACTTTTTGTTCTATGGCTATGTATGCTCATGTCTGTCTGTACTTATGTGCATGACTCGCTCGAGAACCACTGAAGAAATTTTGATGAAATTTTATTTATGAATTTGTGCTGATACGTATATGTACTTATTTGTGAAGAATAACACGATAGTTTTCTCATCTAATTATAATCTAAGTCAAATGAAATGGATTTTGATGCCTTGAGCTAAGATTGACACCTGGAAATGTTTGCCATAAAATCATCAATATCGGATGAGGCTGTAAAATATAGTGAGGTGATTTTTAACTCCACGTCATTCATCTTCTTTTGTTTTTTTTTTTTTTTTTTTTTTCAAAAATGGCCTATGCCATGAGACCTTTTATATTTTTTAAGTACACTTGTCATGACTTTACAAACCCTAATTTATTTCAGAACAATTGCAAAAAATATCGTTGCCATTTCCTCATTTGCTAAATTGTCTCATTACCAGCAAATTAAATGGGCGAAAACAAAGTTCAACAAGGCAAACATAGCATTTATTGCATTAAATGGAATGAACAACTGTCAAAACAGAAATTATGACATTTGGAGCTCGTTTCATGTTCAAGCAAGGGAACAGTGGTTTATTTGCATTGTCACTTTTATTGTCTCTGAGGTAATAGTTAAACAATTGCTTAATTATTACCTCATGTATACGCATAAACCCTAAAAATGTCACTAACAAATGCACTCACACATAAACAATGGTAGCTTTCTTATGAGAGGAGAAACAACTGGTCGTCCCAAGTTATGCACCTATCATGCTCTCGTGCTTGAATGTGGGACCCCCTTTTGTCGTGTCAACTGTCAAACGAAACGAGCTGAATGAAGTGAAAACACATCGAAATTAGTCATTCGAAATCTTCTCATTTGGCTCTACTGAAAACATAGTATTAAGTCCACTATGTGCAACTGAAGCGTTTGAAAGGAATTGAGTGGGCTTTTCGTTCAGTTTTTACATAAGATTAAACCAATTGGAGTGCGTTCCATATTCAAGCAATGGAATAATAGCGTTGTTTTCAATGTCATTCCTGGCGTCTCTAGGATAGCAATCCAACAATGCCCAAGAGCATGGTTTGGATTCCTACCTCACGTATATACATATATAAGTCTAAAAATTTCATAGAGATGCAGTACTCGTATAATAATAGTAATAATATAATAATAACCTTATCTCTGTTTTCAGCTTTGCGAATTGCATTTACACATAGCCAAGGATAGTTAATCTATAAGGGGGTAATAAATTGGTCATTTCAAGTTACACACCTAACAATTAAACAATTGAACAGCGCATTGTTTGAAGATGGAACGCACTCCTGAAGGTCATTACAGGTTGCATTTTTAAGAAAAGAACGTACTCAACGAATATACAGCTTATTTTTTTTTTTTTTATAGAAACACAATAAATCCATTGATTAAACGAAGGCAGCAACGAAAGGGACAAACGATAAACGAGTCTTGAAGCTATACGCAGCAATGAGTATGTCAAGACCGGCAGCTACGTTGAAATTGGAGATCCTCAAAGTAGTACAATTGAATAAGACGGAAACCTTTGGGACGGACGAGACGAAGTGGACGCTGAGGAATTGAAAATCGACCACGTGGCAGATGCATAAGCCTGGCAAGCGCAAATATAACAATTATAAGACCACCGTTGAATGTGAAGATAATTTTTCACAAAATTTTCCTAAAAATGTTCGACTGAGGATATTTTTGCCATTTTAATATGTCCATATAAAATGTCTTAAAATTGATTATTTTCGGAAGAATCATTTTTATTTTTCTCTATGTATCTATATGTCAAAAACCATTATAATATCTTGTACACAATTATTTGTAATCGCATTTCACCTCTATGCCAAACTTATTTTAGAAACAAACATACCTAAAGGATTGAATGTGTTCATTTATGCATGCAAGAAGAACGACTATGATCTTTACCAAAAGGTATTTCAGTACAAAACGCGTATCATGAGCGAGACCTCACTCCCTCCTCCTTTATTTCCAATCCTCAGTACTCCTATATATTCTTTATTTTCTTTCCATCACTGGGTTTTAACCCTACACTGCGCGATTTTCTATTTTTTACTAAAAAAAATATTTTCTTATATAATTTATGGCTGCAAATACAAGAAAAATAATAAAAAAAATCTATTTTTAATTATTCTTTATTTATTTATAAAAAAACTGATTGTATCATATCTGCTACATCGTGCAGTGGTAGGATACTAGATTTTGTGTTTTATTCAGTGTGGAATTTTACAAAGCAGTTATTATTTTTATTAAGGCAAAAGTGTAAGCCGCATTTTGAGCATTTTATAAATGAAAACGATTTGCAATTCGGCATTTTGCATCGTTGCCTTGTATCCTCATAAATAGGCCAATGGCTACATGAGTTCTGGAGTACGTCCTTTGGTGGTATGTAAGCTGTCGTTGCGGAGCGTTTCTTTTTTGCTTGGATGCTTTTTTCCAGATCACTTGGCCTTCCTCTTTTGCTTGTAGATTGAATGCCTTCGTTGCACAAGCAATATGCAACCTCAGCTCGAAATTTTGCTAGAGGTAAATAGTTTTCTCCCCTTTTACTACGACATTTTCGGTAGAGCAACCACGAATTTATCATTGCCATATCAAGAAAGTGGTAAAATAGTCGTAAGTACCATTTTTTGGTGCGCATTTTTATCTTATAGCGCCCAATTAACTCATCCAGGAGATCGACTCCTCCCATATGTCTATTATACTCCCTTACTAAATTCGGGCGAGGGATTTCAACAGCCTTTTTTTCTTTCTTGTCGAAGCGTTTTACATTTGAAAAAGGTAACTCTCCAGTAAGCCACAAATTCTTGAGACATTCCACGTTTTTCTTTGGCCAAATCCTTGTGGCCGGGAGGTTTGCAATTGGGAATCCTTGGTCTTCTTATTGTTCCAAGACAATGTATTCTACATTTTGCAAGGTACACAGCTAATGGAATCGATGAATAGAAATTGTCAAAATAAACTTGATAATTTTGATTACGAGGCACATTTCTGCATAATCGTACAACAATATTAGCACTTGATCCCAAGTCCGGCTCTTCTGGTTTCCTGTGTTTAAGATAAATCACTGTTATAGGTGTAAGAAAAAAAATATATATATATAAATACCTAGGGTTATTTTCATCTCCTGTATATATTTCAAATTTGTTGGAAAATCCATCTGTTCCACAAAGCACATAAAGTTTGTAACCCCATTTATGGGGCTTTGCTGGTAAATATTGCTTTATATAATGCCTTGCCTTCGTAGCACATAGTTGTTCGTCCACACAAAGGTATTGTTGCAGCGGAACAGATTGAAACTTGGCATTTAAACTATTTATTATTGGTCGTAATTTATGTAGTCTATCATGATCAGAATGATCTCGTTGCTTCATATTCGAGTTTTGAAATGCAAACATTGTCTAATTTTAACGAACTTGTTATAGCTCATAGCTTCTTTGTTTTTATCAAAACCAAACTCAGATGACCAATAACTCCTTATATCTGGCATGTGAACAACAGACATATACAAGCAGACTCCAATATATTGATAGATATCCTGCTCAGTTATATTAGCAGGTCTGCTTGCATCTTTTTCAACAGAAAACAGATTTGTTTCTTCCTTTATGGCAGATACTAATTCATTATCGAAAAAGTACCTAAAGAAGGATAAAGGAGTATCCAGATTTTCAATTTCAGTGGGGAAAGATTGAATTCCGCGAAAAGCCAATGCGTTGTCATCGAGAACTAAATTTTTTTTTTCTCCATAAAATGTGGCTGTATTTTTCTTTCAGTTCTCTGGCTTCTTTCTTGGAATCCCGTGATATGTCTTCCTCCCCAACTTCATTTTCTTCGTCTGCAACCATTCTGTCCTCTTCCAATTCAATGGGCATGGCTAGTATATCAGCAGCACCCCCGTCTTGGTCTTGATTTACTACATCATCATCAGACGCCTCTCCATCGAAGTCATCCTCACTCTCTGAAAGATGTGCCAATATCTCCTCCAAATCACGATCAGTCAACCTTTTACTCTCCTTGAAATTTGCCATGCTATCTGCAATAAAATTCACCCGTTAAAGCACAACGTATCACAAATGATACGACTCTCAAAAGCACGATTTTTTCAATCAAGCACATTGAATTTTGAAATTTTATACTTGAATTATCTTTCACTTCGAATATATTACTTTTTAATTAGTTTTTTTCTTTTAACACTTTTATTCTGAAAAAGATTTGTACCCGCTTATATCTGCACTAGTTGAAGTTAGCTACCACAACGACGAATAACCAAAATGTCAAAGGCTACTGTTAGTCTACGTAAATCAAACATACATCTACAAAGCGTAACAGAGTAAAATTTTGATTCCATGGTGTAATAGGGTAATTTGAATTGAGTTGTATCAAATCGTCTACACTGCACAGTGTAGGGTAATTTTGAATGACATACTTAGTTCATTGATGCAGAACATTTAGAAAAGGTGTGAACTTTCAAATGGATGAAATGAAAATTAAAATTTAAACTATAAACATTATATATGTATATTTATACTGTAATATCACCTAAATGGATGCTACAATAATGTAGAATAATAACTACGCTCCTCCAGCCCATTTCAAAGTGTCTTTTCATTCGGGGTTCGTGTCTGCGGTTAGTCTCCACAGTTCGGATAATATCACGGATAAGAGAGAATCATGACTGCACGAAATGATTGTCATCTTGGAATTATTACATCAGAATTTTTTTGTTCCAGTGGTCGAAGAATTTGCTAGAAGTTTCTGGCTATCAGAAACTTCTGCTATATAAGGACAGATGGCGATCAAAAAGGGAGCAGTAGTTTCTAAACTGTGGCGAAGAGATTAGAAAAGTGATAATGGACGAAGTTGTAATTTTGTGATAAATTGAAAGTTAAGAGTTAACAAGAAGAAGTAATTAGTTTGGATTTGTGAATTAAGTAATTGAAAGGAGATAAAGTGATTTGAGAGGAAAGAGACCATTGTAAGAAAAGAATTTGCGAAGAATAGTATAGTGTGAACCTGAATTGTTCTATAGACTAGAAAATAAAGAAATAAATTTCACAGAATATCGTTTTATCTACTCGAGCCGTAGCCAGCATATTACAATACTATATATACATATATATGTATTTATGAACTACCCTTTTGCTCACGGCTGAGATTTTAAACTCTACTGTATGTTTTCAGGGCTGTCGTCCTAACAGTATTTATTTTAAAATGTGAACTCTGAATTTTAAAGCTGATAATACACGAGCAGTAAGTATAATTACATATTTATTTAAAAGTAGTTTTTAAAGCTAAAATATTCTTTTTTTAAATTTCATTAATTTGTTTTCCTTAGAAAAGTACACTTTCTTGTTGAAAAATACTGGCTTTTGGTTTTTATGTCAGACTCTTAATTTGTATGTTTGTTATCTATGAAATGTGTATTTAGTTTATATTTATGTATTCCCGTATGTTTTTAATGGTTATGTTTATGTTGCGAAAATATTTTAAAGTTAAAATATTGAAATAAAATTTTATGATTTCGATATCTTCATTTTGAAGGTTTTGTTCACTTATATCTATGCATATTATTTTGAAAATAATATGGCAACGTTTAAGATCATTGATGAGTGGCACTGAATGAATGACAGTCATTTTTGAACATTTTTAGCCGTTCTTGAGACATTGAGCCATTTGTATACATATTAAACCAAGTTTATTTCAAAGCTTTTTATGATAATTAACTGGCCCAACAAATAATAAGTAAGTAAGTACTCATAATTTAGATAAAGGCTCCGTTGCTTGTTTTCTTTGCAAAGCCAATTAAGCCGTTCCTTAAAAAGGAGTTGAATAGCTCTAGAGGCTGTCAGGAGACTTATGATCTTCCCTGAGTGGATGTCAGCAAAATTTATCGGGAGCACAATAGCGTCAGAGAATAAAGGGCGAGCACAACCTTTCGGAAGAATGTGGAGAATAGTTTCTTCACCCTCGAAGCAGAGTGACTAGCAGAAGAAGCCATTGAGGTCTTGTCCTCTTTGAATATCTATCATGGCTTAAATTTCATATCTTGCGAAAGAACAGACTTCTCTGCTTTTACAACAGATAGTGAATTATTGAATATAGAGTTTTATGGAGTTGCGGTAGTTCAAGAAGTTCAAAGTCTGTACCCGAACGGAAGTCACTGCACACCCCTTTTAGTATACTGGTCTCCACTGCTGGGCATTTTTGGTTTCTCTGGTGGCCTCATGTAGAAATTTTTCTGCTAATTGTTCCACGATCTTTTCGTATTGAAGCTGATTTTGCTTGTCTTTCTTTTTTTCCAAACCCCAAAACACTCAGACTCGATCCATTGTACTACCGACAGAAACCTCTTTTGGTGGAGTGGTTGGAGAAACCTTTATTTTATTCCTTTCTCTTCTATTGTTGGCTAGCTGTTTTCGATTTCCCCCATCCAGCCTCGAAAATACACAGTTCGGATAACAAGCACATTACCCACTACACTGTGGCCATCCCTAAAAAGGTCTCCATTTTAGGTAGAGCCTATCCAGCTCGAAAGCTTTAACAGATTTATCATAACATTAGGCATATTAATATTAGGAAAAACATTGTACAGATAAGTATATATTAAGTTGTTGCCGAATTGTTTTGGTGCTGGACTTGTGGTCAATTTAGCGCAGCATTCATCACAAGCAGTCTTAAGTGGCGAACAAAATGCTTCCGATGTAATCAGTTTTCACGGTTCCGAAAAAATGACAATTTGGCAGCCCATATATAATCGTATGTATTGTATGGCTTGCCGGAATTTTGCAGAACAATTTTAACAACGGAAGAGTTTGATCAGAAAATTAAATTGCATTTAGGAACCCTCAACAAAATAATTGAGGCTCCGTTCACACAAAAAACGTCTTTCTTAACGTATTGCTTGGTTATACATATGTATCTGTGCTCCATTGGTTTATAACAACGGTAACAAGCTAAATATTTGGTCTTACGTAATATTTCCTTCCATAAATTAAGTCTACCGATCAGTTCTAAACTACCAAGTACTTTTTTGCAAAATTCTGCTTAAGATTTAATTTAATTTATTAGTGAATAGCACACCTGTGTGAACGCACATGGATGAGAAGAAAATCGAACAAATACCTATACAAAATTAGGCTGCGTTCCTACTTGCGTAAAAATCATTTTGCATTTCGACATATATCAACATATCTTTCAATAAATCTAGCAAGTCACTTTTAGGAACTGACAAAAAAGAAAAAGGTCAAAAAACTATTCCAATGCGAAAAAATTGGTTCTTTTTACATTTTTTTTAAGATTTCTGCTTAGTTTTTAGTAATTTTGCATGGCAAATTTCAATCAACTCAATTGCATAATTGAATCCGTCTGGAACGGATCGTATGATACCCTATCCCTCTTCTTTTTAGCCATTCCTAATGAAGTAAAGGTGGCGTTGTGAAATTTTTAATTCAAATGCAATGATATACGCATCTTTCTATACAGACCATACTTTGCAGTTCTCAATGACTACCCCTATCTTCATTTGGCTGTCAACGAACCAAATGGAACTGAAACAATCCTTCCCGTTTTTGTTACTTTTGAAGTTTTTATTTCTTCTAAAGCAACGTTTACATTTCGTTTAAATTGTCAAAACGTTTTCTTTTCTTCATTATTGAATTTAGAATTTCTTTTCAACAATTAGTAAAAAATTAGTTAAAGGCTAAATTTGTTTGTGGCTAAAATCCATTAAAGCTAATATCCACGAAACAACATTTTTGAAACAGCTAAATAAACAAATGAGGACTGTCAATGCAAATTCCTTTGTTAAAGTGACATATCCGTACGTCTAACCCAATTGCTTTAGGAACTCTGTCAATAAATTCCATTATGAATCTTTTTTAATTAAATTAATTAAATCGTAGTAGCATTGAAGTCTTTTTGGAACTTCATACAATACAAGTCGTTTTTGTGATCGTAAAATACAATAATAAATTATTTTTATTCTGTGTAAGGTGGTCATAAGAAATTTGTACAAATACTGGTTGTAAATGATATCATTAACAGCGCCTGTCGTATGGAATCTTTTTTGTTTATGAGACTGAACAAACAAACAAGGAAATTCTGAAAATGTCACCTAAATAATTGTTATATGAAAACGATTACCGAAACGAATCCTGGAACAAAAGAGCTGATTTTGATAAGTTGTCAAAAAACAGGACACACTTACATGTAACCGAAATATATACATTTTTCGAAGACTGTACAAGAATTTAACGAGTTGCAACAAATTAGTAAGTAACAACTCACATTCTCCTCGTGGTATTCTTTCGACTTTGACATTTAAGACGAATTCCCTGCATAACCACCTCCAATTTTAGCCAATTCCACTCGCTTTTTGCCATTATTTCGTGACGATTAAATACCGTCTAACTGCAAACATTAATAATGGGCGTTCCAAATATAATTTCATACATTCATCACGAAATCGAATTCGGACAAAACGAAAAAGCCATATGAAATCACTCATCGATCCAGCAACACAATTAAAGTATTTCAACTCATATGTAAATCAATTATTTCGGGAGAAAACTTTCGTTGAAACTTGTTTCAAGAATTCTCAAAAGAATGTGTGTATCATTTGACAGCTTGAATCAAATGAAATTCTGAACTTCTGCCGACAGCCGTCACTGACATTTTTAAATTTTTCCTTTCAATTCGATGAAAACGAAACCTAATAACCGGAACTGGCTAATGTTTTCCTTTAAAAAACTAACAGAACTAATTTTATTCACGCGCCATCTATTTTCCACTAGGCATAAGAAAACACCTTGAAAGTCACTGTCTTCTCACATTTCTTTGTGATGTTTAACATCCAAGACAGAAAGAGACGAATAAACTAATTACTACGCTTACCCCTCAGGAGGAACAAAATAAGTGAAACCACTCAGAAGTATGGCGCTGTTTGTTTGGACAACTACTGCCTGACTTTAGTGTTCTGTCATTTCGTTTAATTTTTTTTCCTAATTTTGTGCTACTAACAATAAAATGTCCAAATAATTAGTTGAAGAAAAGTTTATACAACAAAACGTAAAGTGCCGGTATTTGTAGTGTTTTAATATTTTATCTGCATTAGGTCCTTAAAAAGACAAAAAAAAGAAAAAAAAAAAAAAAAAAGGAAGACTGCGAACAATAGCTTCGTACGAAGGAGACAACCGCAAAAGAAACCATAGTTGAGAAAATTTGCAATCGCCCGTTTCTACTGCACCGCCACCAGCACCACTACCACCACCATCACATCTATGGCCAAAGGAGCCCCTAAATGCTGTCCCTCCTGTCATTAGATTTGCTACGAACAGTGGCACTGCCGTTTGCTGCTGCGGTGGTGGAGTAATATTTTTCTGCAGTTTACGTAAGTGTGCACTACGAATATTCTGCAGCGGTGCTGTGTGCGAATTCTTTGTGTAGTGTGGCCTATCGTGAAAAAAAAGGTTAATTTTGCATTTTTTTTTCTTCTGTTTATGTTTTGTTTCATTGTCATCCCCTTTGTTTTGATGTACTCTTCTTGGTTGTCCAATTAACAACAAATTATCGCGTGCAGTGCATTGAGTGAACGAGAGAACGACATTTTGCAATCAAAGTATCTACAGTTATTGTCCATCGGTGGTAGGCAGTAGCAGTAGCAGTAGCAGCAGCTTGTGTGCTGGATTTTGTTTTCATTCGCTTTGCTCCGGGCAGCTTTAATCCGTGTCCTAGGTGAGGAATAGGGTTTATCGAGTAATTTCCCTTTTGCTGATTTTTTTTTCGATCGGTACGCAGTTATTTTTTACGATTTCTTTTGTTTTTCTCTGCAGTGCCTTCGGCTGGGTGTACTATCGTAACTAGTTACATAGATCCAGCACCTTGGGACTACAACTCGGGCCGTGCTCGAACTCCTTTTATTTTGCAAAAATGGTCAGCGGCTATGCAGGAAATTCGTCTTAAATATCAAAGTTGAAGGAATACCAAGGAGCAGAAGGTGAGTAGTTACTTAGGAATATGCTGCAACACGTTAAATTGTTGTCATTTTTATGGAAAATATATTCCGGTTATGTGCAAGTACATATGCCCCATTTTACACTTCCTCACCTGGAGCGAGGATTTCATGTATACATACAGTGGCTTCCACGACTAATCGGACACTGAAAACAAAAATGTTTGAAGTCAATTTTCTCCCGAAAAAAATCATGGATAGCTTTATAATTTATTTATTATTATATCACTAAAAAAAAATCCAAAATCGCTTTAAAAAAAAATAATATTAGGTGCGCAACTAAGTTTTTTTGTTTGGGATGGACGGTAAACAGTTTGTTCGTCGTCTAAAAGGTGAGGCGTACAATCCACGGTACACGAAACCTGTTTTCCCTGGTGGGGCATCGGTCCAGTGTACCTTATCAAAGACATATTGACCAAAGAAAGCTACGTGTATATATTGCGGAATGTCATGCTGCTATGGGCCGCAGAAAATATTGTAATATGCGAGCTACGGCTCGAGTAGATAAAACGTTATTCTGTGAGATTATTTCTTTATTTTCTAGTCTATAGAACAATTCAAGTTTACACTATAATATTCTTCGCAAATTCTTTTCTTACAAGGTCTCTTTCCTCTCAAATCACTTTATCTCCTTTCAATTACTTAATTCACAAATCCAAACTAATTACTTCTTCTTGTTCACTCTCAACTTTCAATTTATCACAAAATTACAACTTCGGCTGTTATCACTTTTCCAATCTCCTCGTGCGGTTCAAAACCGACTGCCCGCTCTCGATCGCCATCTGTCCTTAAATAGCCGCATTTCTAATAGCCAGAAACTTCTAGCAAATTCTTCTACCACTGGAACAAGAAAAATTCTGATGTACTAATTCCAAGATGACAGCTGCAGCCAATAATCTTTTGCGGTTATATTCTCTCTTATCCGTGACGTCGTCTTGGACATCATCCATCTCTTATCGTGTACATGAACTGTGGAGACTAACCGCAGACACGAACCCCGAATGAAAAGACACTTTGGAATGGGCTGTAGGAGCGTAGTTATCATTATGTTACAATATGCTCTTGAAATGGCCGTTCCAATAGGATAACGACCCCAAAACACTCTGCAGAACTGACAAAAAAAAAGCGGATCTTTGGAGAGTCACCCAAGAACTTTACTTTACTTATGTCCTGTATCCCCTTGTGGGTCCTAGGGCCTCTACAACGCCTACGCGCCATCGTGTGCGATTTCTGGAAATGTGCCTCAGCTCTCCCCAACTCTTTCCCAGTTGCCGTGCTTCCTTCTCAACTGTTCTGCGCCACGTACTCCTAGGACCGCTGCGTATCCTGCCATCCTGGGTAAGCGGGTTCCATTGCATCGCTTGGTTAGCTATGGACCTGTCACCCTTTCGGAGAGTGTGACCGATCCACTGCCACTTTCGTCGTCGTATGGTTGTGCCTATAGGTTCATGGCCCGTTCTCTGATAAAGCTGTTCGTTAGAGATACGGTTTGGCCAGAATATCCTTAAGATGTATCGAAGACACCTATTGACAAACGTTTGCAGCTTCCTCGTGATAGTGACGGTCACTCTCCAGGTACCACATCCATATAGCAACACGGATTCAACGTTGGAATGGAACAGTCGTAGCTTGGTGTTTAAGCTAATTGCATTACTTCGCCAAACTATGGATAGCATCCCAAACGCAAATTTTGCTTTACCTATTCGGCTGGCTATATCCAGTTCGGTTCCGCCATCGGTTGAGACAATACTCCCAAGGTATTGGAAACTCTCTACTCTCTCAACCGTTTGTCCAGCTGATGAGTTTGGTCCTAATTTTCAGCCCAACGACGTCTGCTTCCCTCTCCACATTTGCTGTCATTTGGTGAAGGTCCATTATTCTGTGAGACAGTAGGCGTACATCGTCGGCGTAGTCGAGGTGTTTGAGTTCAGATGTGAGAGTCCATCGAATTCCTCCATTTCCTGTTGATAAGGCCGCATTTAGCACATCGCAAATCACCAATAAGAACACTATTGGTGAAAGTATGCAGCCTTGCCGAACCCCACTTTGGACTTCGAATTCCTCAGACAGCCTTCCTCTGTGCAAAAAGTGACATGTGGACCCATCATATGTAGCTTTGATAATTGCTATTAATTTATCCGGAATGCCTCTCCTGCGCAAGGCACGCCAAATAAATTCCCGATTGACACTATCAAACGCCTTTTCAAAATCGATGAACAACAGGTGAAGTGGTGATCGATATTCAACACATTGCTCGATGATGATCCGCAGGGTGTTGATGTGGTCGACACAGGAGGATCCAGAGCGGAAACCTGCTTGTTCGGCGTCAAGTGTGTCTTCAAGGTGTTCTTTGATTCGCTCCAGGATGATTCTAGCTATTATCTTGGCCACAGCAGGCAGCACGCAGATACCTCTCCAGTTTTCGCACTGCATTAGGTTGCCTTTTTTAGGGAACTTGACAATCATTCCCTTTTTCCACTCATCTGGAAAACTCTCGGCTTCCCATGTTCTCCCGACAAGTGGGAACAGTAGCTCTGCCGATGCTGTTGGCGCAGCTTGAAAAAGCTCCGCGGGTATGCCGTCAAGTCCTACCGCCTTATTAGTTTTCAGTGCTTTGATTGCGGTAATAATCTCCTCTTTACTGGGGGTTGTGGTGCGAATTCGGGAACTTCTTTCTACGGACACTTCAGTCTGACTTGGGTGCATATTGCTGGCGAATACTCGGTTTAGAACCGAAGCAAAATGCTCCTTCCATCTCTTCAGTTGATCCTCATCCGATATTAGCAACGAACCGTCTAAGCCTTTCACTGGGTGTTGAGTAGAGCTTCGGCCACCTATAAGCTCTTTAGTGATTCTATAAACGGTTCTGCTGTCGCACCTCGCTGCTGCTTCTTCTGCTTCCGTAGCCAGCGCATTGATGTAATTGCGCTTGTCATGTCTCACGCTACGCTGTACTTCTCTCATCTTCATGCGATATAGGGACTCAAGCTCGATCCTCCCTGCTGCTGGAGTTGCTGCAATTTGATCTCTTAGCTGTTTTCGTTCGTTGATCCTTCTCCAGGTATCCTCGGAAAGCCACGCCCTATGGTTTCCCTGCGATCGACCGACATGGTCTTGGATGGTGGCGGGCAGGGAGCTGCTGATTGTTTCCACTCCACGTGAGAGATGGTCCCTTAATTCTTGGCGCACTGTGGGAACTCTCAGTCGGTCTACATTGAACCTAGGTATTCTTGTGTCGTTAGATCTACGAACGGCAGCAGTGCATGTCGGCACCTCGTCTGTTTCGGACGTCGAGGAGACTACTTCTAAAACGGTGCCTGATGATCAATTTAGTTGGAGGTTGCTTGCCTGTCAGTTGACACCCAACTGATTTTATGGCAGGCTTTGTGCTCAAACATGGTGCCACCTATGACAAGACGATTTCCGTTGCAAAAGTCAACAAATCTTTCGCCGTTGTCATTGCGATTGCCTAGTCCGTGCCGTCCCATAACATGTTTGAGCCCTTCGTTGTCGCAGCCTACCTTGGCATTCAGGTCCCCCATCACAATGACAATGTCGCCGTTGGGTGTTGCAGTGTGAACAGCTCCCAACTCCAATTGAAGGAATCTGGCGTTCTGAGGTCCTTCACTCTGAGAGTCAAGGAGCGTCTTCACATTCCAGAAACCAATCTTAGTCCGGGTACGATAGCCAAAGGTCGTCAACGTGTTATCAGTCCTTATCCGAGGCATTGTGTCGGTTTCCATAGCGATTTTAGTTTCGGTAACGCGGGTTGCTGGCCCAGGTTACCTAGCCTAGGCATAAGACCCTAGACAATCTCGCACTTGCAATTTTGGCCTATATGTATAAGGATTTATACATGCAGTTGCCCGGGGACCACCACGAGGAGGTAAAGCAAGCACTACATTACGAACTTGATTGTTGCGCTACTGGTCCAATCCATGTTTTGGACAGTCAGTAGTTTCCCGATCAATCGCCATGCAGTCACCCAAGAAGTTTGATATTCAATACCTTCCGACGAATGACAAAAATTAGTAAACTCCATGATTCGTCGAGTGGAATCAGTTCCAATCAACACAATTTACTGTGTATGTGTTTTTCTTTATTATGTCTGGGTGTTCCTATTTTGTTGGCCATGTAATGAAGCAGTATGAAGCAATTCGCAGCTACGTGGCCTCTAAACTTTGTGTTAGCCCAACATTGATCTCATGCTATAAACTTAGCAAGAGGGATAGTGACGAGACAATTCTAAAATTCGTCAATTTTAAAATTGGTGTTCCAGCTGAATTGAAGGATGCAATTTATGAGGCGAATATCTGGCCTGTTGGTGTGAAGCTGCGTTCTTTCCTGCAACGTTCAAAAAACGAAGAACACTGTCAGACATCGAAAAAACTCAATTCTCTTAATCTTTTTTATCACAACGCCAGTGGAATGAGGTCTAAGGTTTATGACCTGTTTGTCTCATCTTCCCAGCTTATGTATGATGTCATTGTGATAACTGAGACCTGGCTTTATGGTGGGTGGTATACTTTCGTCAGAAATATTTGATAGCAGACTTTACACAATGGACAAGACTGCCATGGACCGTGGAGGTGGAATTTTAATTGCGATTCGATCCACTATATCTTGTAAGCAAATATCATTGCCAATCACTGAAGTAGAACAATTATGTATTTTAATTAATGTAAATCCAGATTCCCAACTAATAATCATTGCTAGTTATGTTCCGTCAAATGGTATTGCAAGTACTTATTTTAAACACATACAGTGAGTTACAAAAGTAAGTACACAGCCTATACTTCTCTGTGTAATGAACAAGAAAAACAATTCGACTTCAATAATTCATGAGCTTCATAAAAAAAAATAAACATGTAATAAAATAGTGAAAATAAGAGAGGTAATTAAACGTTAATTAAAAGAGGTTCTAAAATAATGTCACACAAGAAAGTAAGTACAACGAAAATTTTTAAAATTAATACTTTGTTGGGTACCCTTTAGCTTTAATGACGGCAGTCATCCTGGATGGCATCGAATTTACTAAATTTTGAGTGACATCTGGACCAATTTTTGCCCTGCAAGGCACATTTGAGGTCTTGTTTTGACTTGATGTCATGCTTCCTAATTTGTCGATCCAGATGTTCCCACAAATGTTCGATAACATTCATATCTGGTGACTGGGGCGGTGTTCGAAGCTGTTTTCGAGCATTGTACAGCAACCATTCTTTCACAACAAGCGAAGTATGCTTAGGGTCATTATCCTGCTGGAAAACAAAACACTTCTAAGCCTAAATTGTTGGCACTCTGATGCAGGTTGTTCTTAAGAATGGTGAGGTACAAATATCGATCCATTGTTTGTTCAATGAACACTAAATTGCCTACCCCAGAAGCCGACATGCATCCCCATACCATAACAGAAACTCCGCCGTGTTTAACAGTGCCAGTCATGTTTTTCGGATCTAGCTCCTGATTAGGTTTTCTCTAAACTTTACCACGTCCATCCGAGCCATGAATGTTAAATTTGCTTTCATCCGTGAAAATGACGGTATTCCAGAAAGTTAAATCACATTTTAGATGTTTTTTTTTGCAAATTCTAGTCTTTTTTTTCGATTGACGTTGCTAATGTATGGCTTTTTTCGGATGGCTCGACCGTGATAACCAGCGTTGTATAGTACACGGCGAATTGTCTGAGGGTTGCATTCCATGCCGGTTTCGTCTGATACCTCCTTTTGTATTTTGGGAGCACTTAATTTCGGATCTTTTTCTTGCGCACTAAACTTATGTGGGCGTCCACTTCAGGCCTTATTTTCCGTTGTCCCTGTAATTTCGTACTTTTTTACTATCTTCTGGACAATAAATGGACTTTTTTCGATAATTTTAGCTATTTCCCGTATGCTTTTTTTTCGTTGTGATATTTAAGTATTAAATCCTTTATTTCTTGAGAGAGTTGCTTTCCTCGTGGTGCCATCATGAAATAATTGCCTTACTTAAGAGAATTTCTATAACCGTAAATTCAGTAAAACAAACTCAAAGCAAAATCGTAAAATTTTCGCCTTACATCTTACCTGCTTAAAATTTCGAGTCAGAATGCGACTCCTGTGTACTTACTTTTGTGATATGAATTTGCACATTACCGTAAACTTATTAGTCATCGTCACACTACGCTAAATTAACGGAACTTTTTTCCATATCCACAAATTCTCAGATGTTCAGTAAAGAACAGTGTGCAGTTTTTTTCAAAAAATTAGGGCAAATAAGCTATATTTGCTAAGATTGCTTCCATAGGTTGTGCTTGTGTACTTACTTTTGTGATTAACTGTAGATAATATTGAGCATATATCTAAAATTTATAATAAGACATCTTACTACTTATGCGTGTTAGGGGATTTTAATTTTCCCGATGTTAAGCGGACGTGGTCAGATGAAGATAATATGCTAATCCCTACGAATTGTTATATAGAGGGTGGCCGTGGTGCAGTGGTAACATCATCGTTTGTCACGCTGTTGATTCACGGTTCGAATCCTGAAGTCAAGAATCATCTATTTATTTCGCACGAAATAAATAAAAAAGTCGATCACTTGCGAAAGCTGAGTCAACTCTACTATGAAGGCATAACACTGGCAGTATGGCTAAAATGCAACTTGGTCATGATGATGACATCAGGAGGACGGAAAAAAATACTGTGAATCATAAGCAACGACAATGATAGCGAAAAAAAAAACAAACAAAATACTCCCCAGTTACCTGGACAGCCCTTGGAGTTTACAGAAACTTAATACCACCAGAGTTTCAAACCACAACACTCTGTCTTTCTCTCTGTCTCTTCCCATTTCCATAAAAACGTACGTGTTCTAAAAAAAAAAAAAAAAAATTTGTATAAGGGTATTCATATCCCCTTTAACACGTGCAAATAATAAAAAAAAAAATAGAGTATGAACTTAATTGTATAGACTTTTTATATTCCTTGAACCTCTCGCAAGTTAACACTCTCCACAATTCATTAAACAGATTATTAGATCTTTTATTTGTTTGTGTAAAGGAATAAAAGTAAAATCAAATTCTGCTGCTTCTTGTGAATTACTTAATAACTCGATCTATCACAAGCAAACAAATTTAAATTTTTTTAAAGCAAATTTTACTGGTCTAAACAATTGGATTAATTCCTTCGATTGGAAGGAGGAATTTTATAACCTTAGTCTTAATGAGATGTATGCTCGTTTTATAGCTATTATTAACTCTGGGTTTGAAATGTATGTGCCATTAACTTTCAAGAAGAAACTCTCTAAACCCCCTTGGTATAATCGTCGGTTAATGAATTTAAAGAACCTTAAAACTAAAGCACTTAAACGGTACAAAAAGTCGCAAAACTTGGTTGATTATGCTGGCTTTTGTACCTTGAGAAAACAGTTCTGCGTGCTTAGCAGGTTTCTCCACAGAAATTATATTATGGATATCGAGAGCAAGCTAGTAACTGACGCCAAAAGCTTTTGGAGTTTTATAAAGCATAAGCGTAATACGTATGGTATTCCGGAGATTATGTCGTATGAAAACGTAGAATCCAATAATATTGGAACTTCTTGCGAATTGTTTGCTCGATTTTTCGAGTCTGTATACGTAAATAAAACTTCGATCCACTTAGCTCCAGCCAACGTAATCATAACATCGTTCTAGCTCTTAGCAATCTAAAACCATCGGCAAGTGCAGGAGTGGATGGTATTCCAGCATTGGTTTTAAGAAGCTGTAAAGACAGTATCTGTTACCCCCTTCTACTTATCTTTAACTTATCACTTAAACTTGGCATTTTTTTAGATGAGTGGAAGGTCTCATTTCTAGTTCCAATATTTAAATCTGGCTCTAGAAATGACGTCAAGAACTACAGGGGAATCTGTAAATTATCAGCCATCCCTAAGCTCTTTGAGAGTATAGTCAAAGATAAATTGGAATTTTATGTCAAAGAATATATTTCGGAATCTCAACATGGTTTCGTTTCAGGGAGATCCACAGCCTCTAATCTCGTATATTTCACATCGTCTGTATTAAATTCATTTGAAAGGGGTTATCAGGTAGATACTGTCTATACCGACTTTAGTAGTAAGGCATTTGACTCTGTGAATCATAGTGTCTTAATACGCAAACTGTATTGCTTCGGTTTTCACTCATTTATTTTGAGATGGATTTCATCTTTTTTAAATAATAGATTGTAAAAATTGAATCTTTTCTTTCAGAACCATTCAATTGCAGCTCAGGTGTACCTCAAGGCAGTCACCTGGGCCCTTTACTTTTCATTATATTTATTAATGATATAACAACTGTGCTAAGCTACAGTCAATGCCTACTATATGCAGATGATCTAAAGCTGTTCCTAAGTATTTCAAGTTTAAATGATTGTATAAAGCTCCAAAGTGATATTAATGCTCTTTCTATATGGTGCAAAGATAACTACCTTCTCCTTAACATAAAGAAATGCAACGTAACAACTTTTTGCAGATGTTTCAACCCAATTATTCACCGGTACTCCATTAATTCAGTAGAGTTAACTCGGGTTAATATTGTTAAGGACCTTGGTATCGTTTTTGATCAGGCGTTAACTTTTTGCGATCATGTAGACTATATAACGTCAAAAGCTAACTCCATGGTTGGCTTCATTAAAAGAAATGCAGTAGAATTTTCTAATCCTCACTCGCTGATTACCCCTTTTTTTTTTTAGCCCTTGCTCGATCTCTTCTGGAATATTGTGACATTGTTTGGTGTCCTTATTACCAGGTGCATATTAATCGGGTGGAAAGTATTCAAAGAAGATTTTCCAAATTTGTTTTTTTTTTTTTTTAAATGCGTTGGAATTTCTCACCGGAATATGATGCTAGATATGCCAACTGCTGGGTTTAGCTAAGCTTCTAAATCGAAGAAAGATCCATGATGTAATGTTTGTGAGAGACCTCCTTTGTTATCATTTAAAAAGCCCTTGCTTGTTAGCTTTAATCCCCATTTACGCTCCTGAAAGGCCATTGGGACAAAGAGAGTTTCTTTTTCATACAATACATAGGACAAACTACGGGTTGAATGAGCCTATGTCTCGAGTTATTTTAAATTTCAACTCGGTTTGGTCTGTTGTAGATCTAAGTTTTATTGGTTTATTTCATGTATCTTACATCTAGTACAATATTTTTTCTTACCTGCGAAGCCACATGGCTTATCTGCAGGAGGTTATTTATCAAATTCAATTTATTTCATTGCTATCATCAAAATGGTAGGTAATTTAAATTAAGTTCATATATGTAAATTTCTAAACTTGATTATAATTAGTTTTCAATAATTATTTTCCTTTCAATAAAACACAAAAAACAAAGAATTAGAAACATTTAAAATTCCAAATGAGATGGTTTTCAGAGATTACGTTATTGTTTCTAGAAAATATTCTTTTAGTCTTTTTTTTTCTCAAATTAATGTTATTTAAATTTCGCAAATTGCTTGGAAGATTATTTAGGATGCTTGGTATGGTGTACATCAGTTGACGCTTGCCGTACACGTTTTTGAAGGAAGGAAGATGGTACATCCCCTCTGCTCGTCTTCTGGTATTGAAGTTGTGACTGATTAAAGTTCGGAAACGTTCATCGTCATAGTACTCCAAAGCTGCTGTCATATTAAATATCTGCTTTACTTTGAGAACTCTCACTCCGCCATTTACGCTGTTTCTTCTCGACATTAATTTTATTGCCTTGTCTTGAATATTTTGAAGCTTCGCAATGTGTGTATCTGCTGCACCTCCCCACGCTAGTATGCCGTATCTCAACCTTGATTCGACAAGAGCGTGGTACACTTGTTTTTGCACACAGTCTGAAGCCTTATACTTTAGACAAGCCAGTGCAAATAGGGATCCTTTCAGCTTCTTTCGTAAATCGTTTATGTGTGGTTCCCATCAAAAATGACTGTCAATCGTTACACCCAGATATTTGTACGTATCCACGACATCTATAATCTGGCAGTTGCTTGGATTAGCGCAGCTGAATACTTTAATATTCACTTGTGACTTTGGGTACTGTGGGCTACGAATATGCAGTAGTTTTGTTTTTGCTGCATTTATTACGAGCCCATTATCGTGACACCATTTCCCTGCTTCATCGAATTCTGCCTGCATCATCTTGGTTGCTTCTACGATCGATTTGTGACAGACAACAATCGCCGTGTCATCTGCATATGCGAAGGGAAAGCTCATCTTGAAGGATTTTAGTAGTTCATTGGTGTACAATATGAACAATAGGGGTCCAAGTTTAGAGCCTTGTGGGACTCCATACTGCACTGAGTTGGCTTTGCTGCAGTAGCCTTTGATTCCCACGCGAAATGTCCTCGTTCTGAGATAGTCTCTCATTCCCTCTAATTCCTATTCTTTGTATTGCTTCCATTAGCTTATTGTGGTCTAGTGTATCGAATGCTTTGCAAAAATCTAAGAAAAGCACTGACACATGGTGATTTTTGTTAAGGCTGGTGTTAATTAAGTTTGCAAAATCGCCGAGAAGTTGGTTGGTACTTTTTCCCTTTTGGAACCCGTACTGATTCTGGCTTATTATGTTATGCTTATCAATAAATTTCCATATTCGATCTGCAATGATTTGCTCCAAGATCTTTTCTATCGCCGGCAATATTGCAATCGGACGATAGTTTGCTATCTCATTTTTGGCTCCTCCCTTGTAGATAGGTCTAACAAGTGCCTCTTTGAGATTTTTTGGCACCGTGGATGTATTAAAACTCATATTGATAAGATTGGTAATTATGGGCGTAAAGATATCGGCATTTGATTTTATGTCTATCGCTCTAATACCATCTGTCCCAGTGGCTTTTTGGATATTTAAGCGAGCTATGAGATTTGCTACCTCCACACAGTCTGTATCTCCCAAGTATATTGTGTCCCGTATAAATGTGTTTTGGTGGTTGGATGTTGTTTTGCTACATATGTGGATTATTGATGCTGCTTGTTGTGAAAATGAGTTCGCAAATGTATCGGTCAATACATTAACATTCGTATTCGGTGAAAAGTTTTTTACGATTGTTTCATCTAACGACGGCTTCTTTCGTCCCAGTACTTCATTAATGAGCGCCCATGTTTTTTTGGGATCATATTTTACTTGTTCGAACTTTCTTTCGTAGTATTGTTCCCGGCTCCTACATATTTGTTTGTTGACTTGGTTGCGTAATCTTTTGTATTCGGTCTCATATGTTACATTGGTTCGATTATTCTTCCACCTGCGATACAATCGATCTCTGTCTTTGCAGCTCTCTACGATATCCCTTGTAATCCAATCGGCACTTTTCCTTCGTGTTTTTTCCATACAAATGACTGTCGAATTTTCATATATATTAACTATGTATCAAAAGAGAGTTTCGGTATCCGTTTCTACTAACATCGGTGTCCAGTTGGTACTTCTAATCAGTTCATTTACTTTTCTAGTTCTAATGTGCGATCGCAATGGTTAGGCATTTTTTGTTGCACACTCTTGATAGATACCAGGTCAGGGGAGCATGCTGGTCAGTCTAGGCTGTTCAGTTATGAGGACGAACGTTGTCGCCGATACTTGGGGCAAACGGAACAACAATTTCTTCTAAAATATCCTTCACATACCACTCTGCTGTTAAGGACGCATTACCCATTTTCTACCACGTGTAACTCTGTGTGTGCTCCCAAACATATGCCACGCCGGACCATTATGGAACCTTAACCATAAGGCACTATTGAAACGATGTTGGATTGTGCATATCGCTCACTTGATTGTCTATACACTTTTCCCCGTTTGTCATCCGGTTTCAGGAAGTGCACTCGCTTCCAGTCGTTCTCAGTTTTCGAAATTCCGGACGGCACCAGCACGCGCTACTCTATGGCGTCTGGAGAGGAGGGGGGCCTTGGCTTGTCTGTATGTTCTTAATCCAGAATCCTTGAGTCTTCTTATAACAGTTTTGGAAGATGCTTGAACATTTCGCTCTTGCCACAGTTGTTTTTTTGCGGACCTGTTATTGAGGGCGTAACTTACCAGAAGTCGATGTTCTCTTTACGTGGCCTTTTCCCTACCTTGTTCGCGATTCAACTCAAGCTTGGTTATACGCATTAAACGAAAAACTCAAGCTTGGTCATACGGATTTAATGTCTGCAATTAAAGTTCTTTATGTGCATTTCCGTTAGCAACATGAGTTTCAATCTAACAGCTACCATAAGGACATCTTGAATGTAAACAAAACATTCCGTTAGTTTACATTTAACCGTCAAACAAAAAACTATCATCGTTCGTTTAATTTTGTTCCACAGACTTTTTGATAAATAACTTTTAAGAGATTCGGAAGATAAGAAAGGATTTATCTTGATTTTCCTGACCAAAAACTTCTCATCGTAGCCATCCAATCTATCGTGTCTGTCTTTTTATGATCAAATTGTGAATTCTAAAGGTGGCGCAAAAGTCCTCACTCGATTTCCTAAGACAGTAACTTTGTAAATTAAAAGAATTGGTTCTGTTTGTTAATTATGTTTATTTAGACGTTTAAATTTGTTTCCATTAAGTCGCGAAGATAATATTTGTCAAGTGGCCGCCGCCGGAGTTGATGTACATTCGGGCTCGTTCCGCAGCATTTTCCATGACTTCTCGAAAATTCTGGCGATAAATTCTTGTCGGATGTTCTCTTTTAGGGTCGCCAAGGTCTGTGGCTTTTTCTTATAGACCCGTGACTTCAAAAGACCCCAAAGAAAGAAGTCTGGAACGGTCAAATCTGGCGATCTTGCAGGCAAGTGCACATGTAGCCAAAACGAGAGATTATAAGCGGCTGGCGGGAGGGAGGAGGGCTTGGTTGTAATTTACACGCGAATGACGGTCTGAAGCCAATAGCTGATACACTGTTTGCACTTATGGGTACATCTTCAAGTCTTTCACCAAAATGCGTTGTAAAGACCGTCAATGAATGCCCAATTGCGTGGCTTGTCGTCTGGTTGATGTTTGAGGGTCCTCTTGAACATCTGTAGCCACAGCAACAATATTCTCGACCGAACAGCTGTCCCGTGTTGAGCCAGTCTTCGAAGCGAGCGGCTAAACGCCGCAGTGTTCGTCCATTTAGTGCCACATAACCAGGGAATCTACTACGAAATTCACGTTAACCCAAAACCACCGACCCATTATTTGTCAAAAAACATTGACACAATTATTCCGCGTTCTTGAATATTCCGTGTATTCTGTTTCTGTTTACTTCACAAATGTCAAAGTCGCCATGACATAAGACGCCATTTGCAAAAAATGAGAACATCTTCCGATAGGGGGATGGATGACTTTTGCGCCACCTTGTATTTTCATTCTTGAATCGCGAAATGATATCGTGCACTGTTGAATGACCTCCAAAGACTTACCCAAGCTACCTGCACGAAATATTGCTTGCGAGATAGTATGCGAAAACAGTTTTGCCGCAAGTTTGATTTTCTGACGTTCTGCACCTCGGACATTCAAATTGGCAAGTGATATTTTACTACAGCACTAAGACATACAATAAAAAGAAGTTAGGAAAACCAATCAGAGTCTTTTACAAAGGAAACGTAACCCAAGGAGAAGTTTCCTTCTGACATGGCTGGACAGGTGCAAAGAAGGTTGAGGATGGTTTCCTCGTCTTCTTTTTCGTGTCTACAGCTCGTACATAAATCCTTTGAGCAGAGGCCTAAGCACCAAGCGTGTAGGCCAATCAGACAGTGTCCTGTAAGAAGACCAATAATGATACGATTTAGGTCTGGACGATTTAGTGAAATCAGTTCAATTGACCGTTTCTGGTCCACTTTAAATCACAGCTCTCTGAAGATTCTGTACAGAGTACTAGTGGCATCCAGCCTGAAGAGACGTTTACACGACCAACAATACATCATAAATATTTCATAAAATAAAATTTCACTTACCATGACGTAATATGCTTATCTCGTTTCTGCATTCTTACATCGCGAGTTGTTGAAAAAGCCTGCCTTTTTAATGGCAACAAGGGCGATGGGACAACATTTTGTTTTAAGCGTTTTGACTCGTTTGCCATCCCATATTGTTCAAACACCGGATTTGGTGGAACAAAATCACTCGCCGTAAAATGGTTACAACAAATCCGAGCAGTGGCAATATTAAATTTGTCTTTTCTTCGGCATAAAGACACCCACTGTTTGCACAATTTATTTTCCTTTGAGAAGGGGTGAAAGGAATTTTTTTTTTGTTTACATTTTTGCCTTTTTTATTTGCTCAACATCCGTACACAGCAGAGTGCATTATTATATATTTGTTCTAAAACTCACGAAAACACAAACCAAAACAAATAAATACACTTTCACAAC
Organism: Pocota personata; assembly: GCA_963082735.1. Lineage (NCBI taxonomy): Eukaryota > Metazoa > Arthropoda > Insecta > Diptera > Syrphidae > Pocota > Pocota personata. The sequence goes on along the minus strand of OY720431.1, from coordinate 62,741,173 downwards.
AAATCGCGGGGTCACATTTGCCGCCATTTAATTTCTATTTTGACAGATGCGCAAACGAGAACAAAATTGAATGAGCGGAATATATTACCTTAGTTGCGTGTACTGTGATGCTGATCTGCATCAAGTCACAATTTACAACAAAATTACTCAATTTCATGTAGAATACTTCAGTTATTCAGTGCTTCAATTTCTAACGATATATTTCCAAATTACATAAAATATTGCGTATGTTTTGTTGTTATTTCTTAATTGAAATAATATATTAATAAATTAAAAAAACTCTCCAAACGCTTTTTTCGGAGAAAATGGACATCAAACATTTTTTTTTTCAGCGTACGATTACTCGTGAGAGCCACTGTATTTATGTGGGTATTAATTGTTCCGTCATTTCCATACCAACGTACACAGGTGTTGCTACAAAATTGTCTTTAGGATTAAGGAAAGTTAACTTGATTCTCTGCTAAATGATTAATACATTCGTGTGATTCAATAAAGAACTGCAGTTGAGAATAGGAGGTAAACATCAAAACGGTTAAGTGATGCTGAAAGTTTGTGTAGGTCAGTGCCGTATATTTACCTATAAGCAGGATAAGCAGTTAAATCTTACTCTCACTTAGTCCTTTTTATAACGCTTTCAGATAATACAGGGTTACGAGGGTGGGTCAATAAGTCCCTGAAAAATGAAATGAGGAATACTCTTTGGTATAAAAACATTTTATTTTTTAACATAGTCTCCTTTTAGCTCTATACACTTCATCCAACGTTTCTCCAATTTTTTGATGCCCTCCAAATAATATGATTTCTTGAGCCCCTCAAAATAAGCGCAAAAACTCAGCCGAATTTTTCTGGAACATCGCCAAACACACCTTTGAAGTTGTCAAACGAATGCGTTTGTTGTCGATTGTGAGCAAACGCGGCACCCATCTTGCGGAAAGCTTTTTCATGTCCAAATATTTATGTAAAATCGATATCACTGAGCCATGTGATAAGCCTGTGGCCTCTTCAAGCTCGCGCACTTTCATTCGCCGATCGTCCATTATCAAACCATGGATTTTGTCGACCACTTCTGGTGTGGTGACCTCAATTGAGCGACGAGAACGTTCGGCGTCACTTGTGCTTCAACGACCGTACCGACCGAAATTGAGTAAACCAGTGGTGAATGGTTCTAATCGATGGTGAAGAGTCCCCATAATATTTGTCAAGCTTTTGTTTGGTTTGCGTGATAGTTTTTTCTCGCAAAAAATAGTGTTTAATGAGCACTCGAAATTCATTTTTTTCCATTTTAACGAAAATGCTAGTAGGCGTCCATATAAAATGGCTGCCATAACAAAACTATTTGACAGATCTGTCTGAAAATTTGGGTGCGTTCTTTTGAAAGATGATTCTTGACAAAAAAAAAATAAATTTAAGGTGACAACACAATTTGTGTTAATTTTCAGGGACTTATTTGACCCACCCTCGTATTCATTTTGTTCTTTAGGATTTTAAAACACAGTAAAAAGTATTAAAGATTTCAATGACATTTTTTTACTGTTTTAAATTTTGGACTATGCCATTATATATAGAATAAAACATCGGTTAAATGGCCGCCACGGGAGTTTTTGCAAACTTCGATTCTTGTGAGGTCATTTTCGATGGCTTTTCGGCACATTTCTGGCTGTATTGCGCTCATAGCTGTTGGTTTTTAAATGGTGCGAAGTTTGGGGATTGTCTGCATAGACACGATCTTTAGCATAGCCACAGTCCTACAAAAATAAATCTAACGGGGTCAGATCTCACGATCTTGGTGGCCAATTGATGTTGTCAAATCTCGAAATTATACGCCCGGGGAACTTTTCGTGCAATAGAGCCGAATTTGCTTGTGTTGTATGGCATGTAGCCCCGTCCTGTTGGAACCACATGTCACACATCAATATCTCCAACGTCAGACCAAAAACAGTTGGTTATCATTTGACCACAGCGCAGAGGAGTCATTGTAACAGTGGCGCCTTCGTCGTTTAAAAAAAAAAAATACGGGTCGATTCCGCCGCCGGTTCACAGCGCGCACCAAACTGTCACCCGTGGTGCATGCGATGGCCTCTCAACGATCACATTTGGATTCTCAGAACCGCAAATGTAATGTGATTTTGTTTGTTAACATAGCCACCGAGCGAGAAATTGGCCTCATCCCTGAAGAAGATTCTACAAAGTATAAAATGTATAAAATGAACCTCCCATGACCAATTATGGCGATTAAACTATAAACGGTAAACGTCAAACTGCAAAAGTTTGTTGCTACCATTGATCTGTGTCGCCTGCATGATTTTCTTTTGCAATCACATTTGATGTTTTCAAACAAAGCAAAATGGAGCCCTTAACAAAAATGATTGAGAAAATTTTGTTGGGAAATCTTAGTGAGAGTACAAGTCATAACAATAATTAAAATTTACGTGGATGAAACGTTCTTACTATTCACGAGATTGAAATTCCTCCGAGTAGTCCGATTCAGTCATTTTTCTTATTGCGCTGCTCAGATGTCTGGCTGTTTTTTTGCAGCGCAGACGACGTTTATGAACATCTGCCCTGCAAACAATGCATTATCGAACATGCTGCAAATGCAGTGTGACTTACAATGTTGTTTTCGAACAAACGACTTTTGCAGCTTGCGTTTAAGAACATTATGCAAGCGCAATTTGATGCAGATGACGTTTACGAAAACGGCCTGGTATACGAAGGGCCAGAATCCTGAAAAGTCGATGACACGTCTTCGAAAATTTCTTTAGGCGATTTTCCTTTTTTTACGAGGTACTTTATCACGGCGAGTTGCTCAAAATTGCGAGAATTTCCGATTTCGGTTGACACTTTCGCACTCGTACAGTTGCAGGAGTACTCAAAGGTCTTAACATACACAAATCCGCTGGTACAGATGGTATCCCTCCCATAGTTTTGATAAGGTGTTCTTCTACGCTGGCAAAACCTCTGCGTAAGCTTTTCTATCTATCCTACTTTTCAGGGCTCTTTCCGAGTAGATGGAAAACAGCATTTGTCCAGCCCGTCCCTAAAAAAGTGCGAATCTTCCTCCCCGTCCAATTACCGGCCCATTGCACTTACATCCCTTCTTTCCAAGGTCATGGAAACGCTGATAAATCGTCAGCTTATGAAATATCTCGATTCACGAAAACTCCTTAATGACCGGCAGTATGGTTTTCGTAGCAACAGGTCCACTGGTGATTTGATGGCATATCTCACCGAGAAGTGGAACCAATCTCTCCATCACTTCGGCGAAACCAAGATGGTTGCGCTTGATATTTCAAAGGCATTTGATAGAGTTTGGCATCAGGCTCTTTTGTCGAAAATGCGTTCATATGGCGTCGATGAGTCTCTTCTTCAATGGATTAGAAATTACCTTTCGTGGCGTTCAATACAAGTTGTTTTAGACGGCTTCAAGTCTGTAATTCACCAAATAAATGCTGGTGTTCCCCAAGGCTCTGTTTTGTCTCCGAATCTCTTTCTTATTTTTATAAAGGATCTCTTGTCTGCAACTTTTAATCCAATCCATTCCTTCGCTGATACAGTTTTTCATATTCGTTCCCTAACTCACGTCCTTGCTCTTCGGCCGTAGAAGGGGAACGGCAACGTATGTTAAACACATTAAATTCCGATCTGGGCAGCATAATTAGATGGGGTTCAACCAACAGAGTGGAATTTAATGCTTCCAAAAAACAATGCTGTCTTCTGCCTCTCAAGCGAAACCAAAACCCTCAACCATTGTCCATGGATGGTACTTGCATCATTGAAACCGAAAGACTTGCCATTCTCGGTATGTGTATTAATAACCATCTTCGATGGAACGATCACATATTCGCGGTCGCCAAAAATGCTGCAAAATGTCTAGGATTCCTTAAGCGGTGCAAGAAATACTTTACCCCGTCTGATCTGGCCTCAATTTATAAGGCAATCATCCGCCCTAAGCTGGAATATAACGCCCATATCTGGTCCGGTGCACCCAAGACCGTTCTGCACATTCTTGATAGGGTACAGAATCGCGCGTTAGAACTTATAGGTGATAGAGACATTGTGAATTCCATTCATTCACTAGAACATCGGAGAAATGTCTCCTGTCTCTCCCTGTTTTATTGTTTTTTTTATAAAAAATTCTCCAGTGAAATAGCCAGTTGCATTCCTCCCCTTCAAAATTTCACCCGCAATACGCGGCATGCTTCGAATGCACATCAGTTTACCCTAAAGCCGAATAACACGAATGTGGAATGATCTACCAGGCTCTGTATTTCCCCATCACTACAACCTTCAAACATTCAAAGCCAACGTGCATAGGCTCCTCCTCTGTTCCTCTTTTTCCCCGACGCCCGTCCCCTGAAACAGTTTAAGGGTATTCATATGCCCTTCGGCGCGCGCAGATTACAAAAAAAAAAAAAAAAAAAAATGGTGATGTTTATCCTATTGAATAATAAAACACAAAAATAATTTTCACTTTAGATATTTTACCTTCATTTTTTTTTAAATTTCTCCACATAGTTCCCATTTATTTCAATACATTTCTTCAGCTGATAGATCCATCTTTCAAAACAGCTTTCAAAATCCTCTTTTTGAAGCTTTTCGATTTCGACATTGACTGCATTAATAATCTCTCGAAGAATAAGGTGCTGGGCGAATTTCATTGATCCCCGAGAGCGCAAGAAAGTTGTTGGTTTTTTCAGCAGTGTGCGCAGGCGCATTGTCGTGGTGCAAAAAGTAGCGGCGCAGATCCTCTTTTTGTCGGTGTCCTAGTAAATTTTGTAAAACTAGTGGTAAACAAGTTTCAGAATACCAATTAGCAGTGACTGTCTGACCAGTTTTAAGCGGGATGACGGCGACCATTTTCACCCTGGTGAAGTACATCGACATCATAACTTTTGTCACTGACTTTTGTTGTTTGGCTTTTACTGGAGGATTTGCACCTTCTGGGCTCCATACCATGGACTGCATGACTTTAAGTTTTGCATGTAAATATGAATATGATAACAATGAGTTAATAACATTAATAATACTCAAGGCATAAGTGGGATTTAGGCCACTCAAGGCGGTGGGGGGTTTATTCACTCCGTACGCCTCTTGTCGCCTTTCGTATTATCTACGGATCATTTAAATTTACATGCCTTTATCTACCCAAATCAAGAGGTTTACGCCTTCGTAATCTCCTCACCGAGTAATTCTGGTTTGCAAGTAGTAGAGCCTCAGGGTTTACGTGCTCTCGTAGCCGTTTCTCTTGTCTTCTTGTTGAGTTTTTAATTTCATTTTGGACCAACTCCACATTAAGATCCCTGTGGAGGTCGCTGTTTCTTATATACCAGAGAGCGCCTACAATGTTCCTGAGTACTTTGTTTTGGAATCGCTGAATGTGTCCCATAGTTGCATCCCATAGGTCTATATTGGTTTTAACATTTGCTTGTAAAGCGGGAGTTTGTTGTATATTGATAGTTGGGAATGTCGCTCCATAAGCCAATTCTTCTCTCTTCTTTTTAACGTGGGCTTTCCGTCTAAGCTTGGCGTCTAATCTCATGCCGAGGTACTTCGCCATATTTCCATAAGGAACTTCTATACTATTAATATAAACTGGCATATGATTTATCTTTTTGTTTGTAAAGTCGACTTGCACTGACTTTAATTCATTTAATTTGATTCCCTAGGTTGTCGTCCATTCGCTTATTTTTGAGATTGCAGTTTGCAGTTTAGCGACTGAATCTGCATTCGTGTTTGCAACTGCCATTACGGCTGTGTCGTCGGCGAATGTTGCCATGATATTGCTGTCTAAATGTGGGATGTCTGAAGTATACAATAGGTATAAAACTGGTCCTTATACGCTGCCTTGAGGAACACCAGCTTGTATTTCATTCAGTTCAGAATACGCGTTTTCATGTTTAATTCTGTAGTATCTATTAGAGATATACGAATCCAACATTGTAGAATATTGCTTTGGCAGGCTTTTTTTTAAGTTTGAATATCAGTCCGTCATGCCAAACTTTATCAAATGCTTGAGCCACATCAAGAAAGACAGTGGAACAAACTTTCTTTTCTTCTAGTGCGTTTTCTATAGTGTTGACTATCCTATGGACCTGGTCAATCGTTGAGTGTTTCTTCCGAAAACCAAATTGGTGTACCGGAATTAGATTTCGATAATACTATTTAGTCTTTTCACCAGTATTTTTTCAAAAATGTTTGATATAGTAGGCAGCAAGGATATCGGTCTATAAGAGGATGGCTCGTGTGGTGATATCCCTGGCTTTGCTATCATTGTAACTTCTGCAATTTTCCAGAGTTGTGGAAGTTGTTGAGCGTTTATTATGTTTCTTAGTTTAATGTAGGCTTTTTGAGGGAGTTGTTTAAGAATTTCTCCAGTTATTAGATCGAACCCATGAGCTTTTTTCGCTTTAATATTTTTCATTATGCTTTTTACCTCGGCTGTTGTAGTTGGCTCTATATCTTCAACTTCTTGTTCTAAGTCCATGTCCAATACGTTATCATTTTCAACTGAGTACGGTTTAAATATACCTTCAAGATATTCAGCAAATGTATTTGCCTTTTGTTCGCTATTCTTCGCCCATTTTCCATTTATCATTTTGATAGGGGGGATTTGTGAAGTTGACTTTTCTATGTTCTTAGCTGCTTTCCAGAGGGAATAGTTAGAACTTTTGTCATTCGATAATCTCAATAGATAGGCGGACGTTTTTCCATCCTTAAACTCTTTTATCGTCCTTCTTAGCCCTTGTCTAAGCTTATTGAATATATTTTTGTCCTAAGGGGCTCTACGAGTACGTAGTACGAGAATGTTGCCATCTTTTCCTTGCTTTCCGTTTTTCAGCAATCAGTTTTCTTCGGTTAGGTTAGGTTTTGATGGGTTGACGTAGAGGTTGATAGACCTACTACGCCACACTTAGATCAATGTAGACCCATTGTGATGATCAGTTTTCTTACTTCAAGTGGATAATTATTTCCTCTCAGCCTTTCCTTATATTTTTTTAAATTTATTATTATTATTATTTATTTAAAACTATAAGGCTTACACGTAAGATACAAATCTTTTAAGCTGTGAAGCTACTTTAAATGGTTGATAAATAATTATTTTTAAAAAAATTAAAATTAAGAAAGATAAGAAAACATATATTATAAAAAAAAAAGAAAATAAGGAAAAAAAGAAATATTTATATATACATACATTTGAGAAAATTAAAATTTAAAAATTTAATAATTAATTAACGATTTTTAGTATCCTTTTGTCAAATCAAAACTGCTTCAAAAATCAGAGAAAGAAAGATGAAAAAGAAATAAAAGTTCAATGTCTGCACATTTATATGCTTAGTTGCTCGCTAAGTCGCCTTTTAAAGTCACCGTTGCTATTAGATCTCCTTAAACTGGCTGGGAGTGAATTCCAGAGTCTTACAGCGTAAATAAAGAACTGTTTCTGAGTCGTATAATATTTGAAACGCGGAATAATAAATGCTCCACTTCTCGCAGATGGGGCAAATTGAAGAACATGAAAAAGATATGACGGAGCTTTTGATTCTTTAAGATTAAAAAGGAAAGTTAGAACATTAAAATCGAGATATTTTTTGAACTCCATCCCAAGAAATTCACCGAAATATGTTCATATCTGCGGATGTTATAGACATATCGTACTGTACTATTGAAAACAACTGTGAGTTTACGTGAGCTATTGCTATCTAGGTCGCAGTAAATTGGGTGTGCATATAGTAGTATTGGAAGGAGCAGTGTTTTGACAAGAGTTGTTTTTATTTTGCGCGGGAGGCAGCTACTAGTTTGACCTAAGGCTCGCAGGGCTCCATAGACTTTGCCTATAGTATTGGTCACGTGAGATTCCCAGGTGAGATATTGATTAAATGTCACTCCGAGGTTTTTAACACTTTCTACGTAATCTAAAATGGTTCCATTGATTTCTACCTTAGGAAGAGACGACTTATCCAAGCTAGTACGACTTATCATTATCGCTTTACTTTTTTTAGAGTTTAGCATCAGCTTGTTTTTATGTGACCATTTAACCACCGTCAGAAGGTCTTCATTTATACGCACTGTAGCATCTTCAACGAGTCCCAGAGGAAAACTCAAATAAAGTTGTACGTTATCAGCATACATTTGTATCTTACAATGTTTGAGAATAGTGGGTATATCATTATTAAACATGGTAAACAGCAGCGGCCCTAAAATGGATCCCTGGGGAACGCCCGTATCAGTTTTTAAGAATGAGGATAAATTGCCATTGGAATAAACCGCTTATGAACGATCCTCAAGGTAGCTTATAATAATTTGTATGGCAGAGGAATCGAGGTTAAAATAGTGTTTAAGCTTAAGAATGAGAATATCGTGCGACACAGTGTCGAAAGCCTTCGAGAAATCAAGTAACACCAGAGAAGTCACATGATCATTATCCATATCAATGCGAATATCTTCAACTAATTTCAATAATGCAGTAGTGCAACTATGTTGTGGTCTGAAACCCGATTGAAATGGTGAGAGTAAGTTGAAATTATTCAAATATGCATGAAGCTGTGAGCTCATGATTTTTTCAAGTGCTTTAGACATGAACGGGAGTATCGAAATGGGCCGATACTCTCGCTCTTTACCAACAGTACTTTTCAGGACTGGTATTATCTTTGACCTTTTCCATGATTTTGGATAAATGCAGCAAGTTAATATTCTGTTAAAGATGAATGTCAGAGGTGGTAACACATGATAAATTACAATTTTTAAAAACCTAGGATGCATTCCATCCAAACCAATAGCATCCGATTTGATTGCCAGTATAGCTTTCAGAACCTCAAATTCAGTTACTGCGGCAAAACCAAAACTAGCTGACGAGTTAGGTATAAGTTCTGGGTTTATATAGTCCGCGTCGTCCATTTCACATAGTTGTCTGTTGTGGTCAGTAGAAGCAGCAGCAAACTTTTTATTTAGCTGGTCAATATCAATGTCCACGCAACCACCAGGATCAATATTTTTGCCTATGCCAAGCTCTTTAATTTGCCTCCAGGCTTTCTTGTTGCTCAGGCCGGGTCTAAATTTGGAAGAGAAAAACTTAGATTTGGACTTCTTAATTTCTTGATTTACTTTATTTCTGAGCTTCTTAAAATAATCATGAAACATTGGAAGTTTGAATTTTTTCCACCGTTTGTACGATAAATCCCTAGCTTTTATAAGTGATGCGATATTATTGTGGAGTGTTTTGCCAAGCAGAGTGTTGGATATCTTTTATGAATTTTTCGACAAGTCTGGGGTTTACCTCTTTCGGAACAAGGTTTTCACTCAACGTAAGTAAAAACGGTGAGTGGACAGAACTCATTTCTTGACTTTCTTGAATCTTCGAAACCACTTTGAAATAGTAACAAGAGATGGTGCATTTATTCCGTATGCATTTTGGCATTCGTGCCGAATTTTGACTGGTGTGAGTTGACGTCGAAATCCGAAGAGAATGGCAAAACGAATTTCTTAGTGTGTTGCGGTGGAACTTCAACCGAGCTTACGTCACTAATTTTTCTCTTTCTCGTATAAGCTACAGAAATGCATTTTTTTTTTTTTCAAAAATTATTAAATTGACACCAACTAAGCGAACTTTTGTTAGTCCCTACGTAGGAACACTTCGTGAACAAAATTGATTAAAATCTCGAGACAGAACATTTTCACGAAAGCAATACTCGCCCTAGTAAATTTGACCTTGAACCAAGAAATTTTTTGTTATTGGTTTCATACACAATATGTATGTTAAAAATATTTAAGAGAAGTTTCATTATGTTGTACGAAATACCAGAAGGTTCCGTAATTAAAAATTTAGAAACACTGAGATTACGACAATTATTACAAAATGTCAAAATCTATAGATAAACTGGACGAAGAAAGCATCATAACATACACAGTGAGTGACATAGAGCGATATCGGACTATAATTGTGAAAGCTGACATAACTGAAAAGGCGGCTGGTTGTTTTCCGCCACTAAAAACCATTGATCTTGAAATGAATGAAACTTTGACGTAGGCAAAAAGTCTTGGACTTTTGTGCGCACACAGTCTCCATAGTCGCGTCTTCTCTTTCGTATGTTTTCGTTGTGGGTTAAACGATCGTTTCCCGGGAACATTAATGATTTGGCAGATATCCCAAAAATAAAACGAAATTTGTACTGTTTACATCTCTGCGCTGCACAGTGGTGGTAGTGGTGGTGGTGGTAGTTACAGTGAAAAATGTTGTGCTTTGTGTTTTCACGGATTCTAAAATTAAAATCACCGCTGCTTTCAGTCAGTTGTTCTTGTTTATCTAAAATATTTTGCCATTTTGTTTCTTATTTCTCAATGTTTCACATTTGAATATTTCTATCCTTTTTAGCTTTTAACCTAAACAAAATAGATAAGTTGTTTGCCACAGATTGGAGTGAGTAATTTGCTTGTTGGATATCAGTCCGTATTGTGGAATTCTCATGAAAGGAAACTTCATTCTTGTGGGGGTGAGGGGGATGTTTAACTATTAAATATTATAGTATTGTGAGAAATTAGGCCGCACGTGTGTTTTATACGGTGTTCGCAGTGTTTATGAGAGAAAAGGATGACGAATATCTGTAAAAACATTGTATTCTTTTAAGCGTCGTAGAAGGATTGTAACCTTGACTTTGCTGAATGTAGGTATATACTCGTAGAATATTCGATAACGAATCAATGTGTTGTCTTTGTTAAGAGTTAATTTTTATGTGGTAATTTGGTTTCTTATTACAAATTTTAACTGTAAGCGTTGTGATTGGAAATGAGTCATGGAATTATCCATCACGTCGTCTTTCTTAACAATATCCCTTTCTCAGAATATTGCCTTAAAAGTAAGAAGTTAAAGAGAATTAGTAATTTCTTTTGTCAATTCCTCAACTTGTCCTTTTTGATCTCTAGATTTTTGTTGCGCCAATGGATCGTAATTCTCTAAGATACTACCTATAGTAACCTAGGCTACTAGCATGCACGATCCGCAAGCCCGAATAATCGATGCCAGGAATGCGCCTGCGTACTAATCCACACCCAGCACTCTTCAACACTATTACTGTCACGACGGCAATTATCATTACTCCGTCGGGCAGTGTTAATCGTAAGACTCCGTCGTACACGATGTTCCACAGTAGCGGCCCTAAGACCGATCCCTGTGGGACTCCCGCAGTGGCATTGTAGTATTTTACCCCTTCATCGTGGCGAGTGATCTTCTAATGAACTATCAGTTCACACAGTTAAATGCGTTTTTAACATCCAGCGTTATTCCGCCGTTGAGCCATCTTTCTCCTTCGATGACACCTTCTGTTATATCAACTATCGCTCTTATGGCATCAACTGTAGATCGCGCTTCTCTGAAGCCAAATTGGTGGTCTGAAAGAACTCCTTTCTCTTTTACTACTGCGAGTAATCTATTATAAATTATTTTCTCAAGGATCTTTCCCATGGTATCCAATAGGCATAGGACGATGGTTCTCCTGGAGGATTGTTTCCATTTGGTGGCAAGACCAAATGCTGTATTTTCCATTTTTCAGGAAAGGTTCCTTCTTCGAGACACTTCTGCATTGTCGCTATGAAGAGGTCTGGTCTTTTTTTATACGACTGCTGTTAGTGCCTTATTTAGGAGGTCGTCGGGTCCGGGCGCCTTGTGGGCGCCTATCTTGCTGCATAACTTTAGCAACTCCTCCATAGTAATTAATAGGATATCCTCTGCATTGACTTCTCTTATGATGTTGCACATCACCAGTAGCTGGTCTTTGGGGGAAAAGATGCTCTATTATGGATCTCAGCATTATTTGACATGTTATTGGAGAGATCCTACAACCCTTCAGATTCGTCATCACTATTCCGTATGCCGAGCCCTATGGATTAATGTTAACGTTTGAAGCATGCAGTGTTGCTCTCCTTGATGGCTATATTTAAGTTGCGCCTCGTCAGTCTAGTGTCCAAAAGCGTTGTTGAAAGTCTGCTCTCCTTCTTGATCGTTGGACTTTGCTCTGGGATTATAGGCATTTTGCCTGAAGTGTCCTTATTTCCTCGTTCCACTAGTAACATAGTGATGCTTTTCTGCTATTTGTGCTTTTAGGCATTGATGCATCGCGTGCTGTGGTGATGGTACCAGTACGAGTAAGGCGATGCGCAAGTGTCTCCGCTGTTCCATTTAGAGTTAAATCACCGTTCATCGGTCTTGCATAGCAGCTATAGAAATGGATCCCATTTATTTTCACTCACACGAAGCTGTTTGGTCATTTATTTCTTGGAAGGCATGGCGTCCGCATATCCATATTGCCGTTTGCTCGCTTATCATGATGACGTCCGCTCTTTCGTCCTTGGCCATTTGTGCTAGGATATCCTGAGCTATTCTACAGTGATTGAGATTTATCTGTCTTTTGCTTGTGATACTCTCCTGAAGATCGGGCATTTGCTGCTACCGGCTACATTTTTCGCATCTTCTGGGCAATTCTTTCTACAGAACATACATGATGGCTACTTGTCACAGTTTTTTGCGATGTGGACTTCTGATCCACATTTCTTGCATAGATTGGAGCGGTCTACTCCGTTTTTACATTGCCCGGCTAGATAACCAAACTCTAGACACCTAAAGCAAACTCAAGTGACCTGAATGTTAATGTGTGTGTGTTTCGTATTGTGTGTTGTCAATTCCAAAATCCATCCCGACTCCCATCGTGTCGTTGAAGAAGGGTGTACCCAGTGCGCGTAGCTTGGCTCTACATAGTGCCGGACATCCGCAGAGGAAGTGCAATGTATATTTATACCATATCCAGGTAGTGATATTAGTTAGAATGTATCGTTTGCAACATAGAGTTGTATGACTTCGCAGAGCTAAGGAAACAGTTAACAGCAGATAGATTAGATAGAGTTTAGGTATGTCTCACTCACGTCTAAGTCGGTTTTAAATTGACAGTCAATAGCATTTCAAGTGAAAATGGGAGATGACTAATTTACGTGATTTTGATATTATTCACAATAAAACAAATAACAGAGCACGGAAAAACTATAAAAGAACTAATTTTGAGTCTGAAATTGAATTGAAATTAATCGGTCTGTCAAAAATCAGCCATACAACTTCACAGTAGCGAAAATGCGAACATAAATCACAATAGCTATTCTGAATTTGACTTCTGCTAAATCTGTTTTATTACCACTAAATTTACCACCTAACTAATAGCGACTTTAGGGGTTGCTTTCAGTTTTCCTATTAATAAGGTGTGATCACAATTGAAATTTTAATGTTTTACAGATCGAAGAAGTTGTGGAAATGTTGTTTTGTAGAAAATAACAACTTCATTTATGTTTGGATGATTGAAATGAGGTTAATTCATTTTTTTTTATGTCTTAAAACTACCATAAAACATTTCACCAAAGAATAAGAAACACAAAGTTAATACCTATATATTTTAATTGCTGAAACAATTTCGATAGTTCCGGCCAGCCTTTTCTACAACTGCTAGACCTAATTTGGCAGGGGACGGAAACATATACAGTGTATCAAAGTAAACTCGTACAAGTAAAAAATATTTTATTTATGAACAAAAAACTTATGAACAAAACCTAATATTGACTTGAATTCATTTTATTTCAAGGATTCATTATTTAATTCAATTGACAGAAAACTAAATTAAAAAAAAAAAATAGAAGGTTAATAACAAAAAACAATATATTTTGTAAAGAAAACTTAAGAACACCTCAAAGTAAAACTCGTACATTAACAAAAAAAGAAATTATAAAGCTATTACAGTCAAATTATTATTGAATTTTGTATGTATTAATACTTGGTTGGTAGACCACGACTGGCTTTAATCTGTTTGGCATAGATTTCACCAATTTTTCGCAATAAGATGGTGGTATGTTTTGCCACTCTTCTAAAAGGACGTTTTTAAGATCATTTTTGTTAGAGATGTTGTGCGATCTTATTTTCTCTTCCAAGTAACTCCATAGGTTTTTAAGTACATTCAAGTCAGGTGACTGTGGTGGCGTGGCGTTTCAATCACATGGAAGCAATTATACAGCAGTCATAAGCGCATTTTCATTGCCTTTTGTTTGGGATCATTATCTTGATAAAATTTAAATTGATCCCGGATACCAAGCTTGTTCGTACTAGCTGCTAAATTTGTTTTTATTATACTTAAATTTTGATCCTGGTCCATAATCCCCATCAATAAAGTGCAGATTACCCACTCCAGCTGCTGACATGCACCCCCATACCATGACCGATCCTCCACCGTGTTTAACTGAAGATCGCAAGTTTTTTATTTTAATTCCTCGTTCTGTTTGCGCCACACATTAACCTTTCCATCTGACCCGAAGATGTTAAATTTACTTTCATCCGTAAAATTAACAGTTCTCCAGTACTCGAAATCTTTGGCAAGGTAATTTTTTGCGAACACTTTTCGTTTGCCTTTGTTTTGTTTCCTTACAAATGGCTTGCACCTAGCTGTTCGGCCATTGTAGTGGTGTTTTCTTAAAATAATCCTTATTGTTTCTGGACAAGCTGTTTTGTTTAAATATTTTTCAGCTTCTTGAGCAAGTTTAGGCGCACTTATTTTTGGATTTTTCTTTACTTTACGTGTAATGATCGCTCGTCAGCTTCAGTAAAAAATTTTCGACCGCTTTGTTTACATTTGTTTTTTTATAATTTTTTCTTCTTTGTAGCATTTGATGACATATTGAACAGTTGAATGGCTGCGATTAACAATTTTTCCAATCTCACGCATTGTTTTGTTGTTATAATGCATAATTATTCAATTTCTGACGTCTATAGAGGTCTGGCCACGTTGTCGTCCCATTTTGATTAAATTAACTGCTTTACAAATGATCACTCTCAAGGAAAAACTGCTACTGATGACCAAAAACTTACAAAACGCCAGAAGAGTGCAAATATAATACCGTTATTCGGTTCGATAAACAGTGTGGCATAAAAGCATTGTACGAGTTTTACTTTGAGGTGTTTTCTTTTAACCCCGCGTATTAGTGTTATGTTTATCAGTTAAATCATTTATTTTCCCAACAATTGTATTGCTACAATAAATACATAATAAGTCAGAGAAAATGAGTTAGATATAATGAATTTTTTTTGTTAATATTTCGCCCATTTTTATTGCGAAACGTAACAAATGGTCCTGTACGACTTTTACTTTTATACACTGTATACTATAACGTGACGGGAAATAAAATTATGTAGCATGAAATAAAATCACGTGACGTGAACAAAAAATAAATGCATGACTGGTGGTCTACTGGCATATCACTCAGATTTGAAATTGTTTTCATGAAAAGATTCGACCTCGAGTTTTTGATCAATTTTGGTGTTAATGTTGTAGAGGATTTCGAAAAGTGTGTCTCGCAATGTCTATCTGTCTGCACCTCGGACTGCATCCTGAACGGTTGAATGATTTTTTTTGCCGGGCCTAGAACCGAAATTGGAACTTCCGTTCTAGCCTTAAAATTAACAGTACTTTACCAATTATGTAAGGAGATTTTTTTTTTTTTATTTCCCCGAGGGTTGGTGAAAAATCTTCCATAGACATAAGAGCGCGTGCTCATAAAGTGCGGTTCACGCAAAATCTGTACGCGTATATGCTATTATATCTTTTTAACCAATACTTCGAAAAAAAAACAAATGATACCTCAAATTAAAAGTTATTTATTATGCTTAAAACTAGTGTTCAAATTAATTCTAGATTTCTTTGCTGTGCAAAAAATGTCGGGTGTTTTTCCTTATGGACCCCATAAGCTTCTGAATATCATTCCTGTTGACTTTTGCTACAACATGGTTCCATTTAATCAACATTGAATTCAAATTTCTGACAATTCCTGCATTCCTCCTCAATTTAAATTTAACAATTGCCCAATATTTTTCTATTGGTCGAAGCTGGGGGCAGTTTAGTGGATTCATGTTTTTGGGTACAACATCCACATTGTTGCTGTTGTACTACTCCATGGCAGCCCTTGAGTAGTGACAACTGGCTAAGTCAGGCCTAAATGTTACTGCTGTATGGTGTTGACGTATGAAAGGCAGAAGTCGTTTTGTTAGGCACTCCTTGATGTAAACATCCGATGTCGTTTTGGAAGTTGTCACAAAAGCCCTGCTCTTAAGGCCACAACTGCAGATAGCCTGCCAAACCATTCCACTTTTATATACTTAAACTTTGAAAGGACATTGCAACGATTCGTGGAAACATAACATTTTTGATCTGGTAGCTGCTTAAGGTCAAATTTAACATACGTTTCATCGTCCATTACTTAGCAGCCTTCGAATTTCGATAAAAGTATGTCATAAAGGATTCTAGCCCATTTTTTCGCTACTAAATTTTGTTTGTCAGACCGGTTGGGGTATTTTATTGCACGATACGATTTAAGCCCTTCTTTCAAACGTATACGTCTTGCTGTACTCTTGCTTGTATTGAACTTTTTTGCTCGATCATTGTCCAATAGCCCGGGGTTACGTTTCACAGATCTCATTACCTTTGAGACCAGTTTGGAATTCTTACATCCCGTATTCTTAATTTTTTTTTTGTAGCTCTTTCGATACTGAATGTTTCTTTATACCGTTTTATAACACTGCACACTGTAGTTTTCGGTAATTTTAATACTTTTGCAATCTTTGAACCCGACCACGAAGGATTTTCGAAAAATTTGTTCACTATTATTTTGTGACTTTCAATTTCCATTGCGCACAGAACCACTGATACATGTTTAAACAAAGGAAAAAATGGACCAATTAACAGTTAAGCTTTACTGAAAAAGTGTGCGTCACAATAGTTCGTTACTTACCGCTAGAGGCGCTGCAATAATCATCAAATGGCGTACAGATTTTGCGTGAACCGGACTTTAGTAGTGTCAGATTCTTACTGACTAAAAAAACACCACCTGCGATTTAATTTGTTATATATTGCAACTAAGAAGGACCTTATCAAGCAATTTTTCTATCATGAAAAAAAACTCGTTTGGCAGGTTCCTATCTCGCAAAGTCGAAAGGTTTCGTCCTTTGTAGTCGGCGCAATAAATTGCTTTCATCCAGAATTTGTAGGATTGTATTGTTGACATGTCCGATTAGTCGGTTTCTATGCTTTCTCGCGAAGCTTCTAATTTCAGCTTCGATTGTCGGAATTCCGAGATCCCTGTGGATATCATCGTTTCTAGTATACCACGGTGCGTGGACAATTTCTCTTAGCACTTTATTTTGAAAAGTTTGTAAAGTATTGGCGTTTGTTTTCTTGGTACAGTCCCAAAGTTGTATACCGTAAGTCCACACCGGCTTTAGCACTTGCTTGTATAAAATTAGTTTGTTCTCAATACTGAGCTGGGAGTGTTTTCCGAGCAACCAGTTCATTTCTCTTTATTTGATTTCGAGTTCTTTACGTTTCATTTTCACATGCGAATTCCATTTCAGTTTTGCGTCGAGTGTCATTCCAAGGTATTTGGCCTCGTTTGCTAAAAGGTATTCGGGCCAAGTTTAGGAAAATTGGCAAGACATTAGTTTTCTTATAAGTGAAATTCACGTGAACAGATTTAGATTCGTTGAGGGCGATCCGCCAGTCCCTCGTCCATTCATTTACTTTATTCAGTGCGTTTTGCAGTTTTGCAGTCGTTTCTTTGATTGTTTTACCTACGGCTAGGATAGCGGTGTCATCGGTAAACTTAGCCAGGATAGTGACATCTTCTTTCGGTATATCTCGAGTATATAACAGATAGAGAAGTGGCCCAAGAACGCTTCCTTGCGGTACACCGGCCGAAATTTGTTTGAGCTCCGAGTATTCATTTCCATGTCTAACACGGAAGAGTCTATTCCCCAGATATGATTCTAGAATGTCGTATAGGCATACAGGGAGAACTTGTCGTACACCTTATCAAAGGCTTGCGAGACGTCAAGAAATACGCTTGACCATATCTTTTTCTATTCAAGTGCTTTCTCGATTACGTCAGTAATTCTATGCACCTGGCCAATCGTCGAATGCTTACTTCTTTCAATGGTATTTCGTGTACAAGAAGGGGCTAATTCAACTGGTAGCACTTATTTTCCGAGTTTCAATCAATAAGCTTCTCTCGTGAGTAGCATCTTTTGCCAGCTACTTCTATGTATTTGTAAATGTGTACGCTAAACAGGTTGATGAATTCCATGTAATAATAACCCAACGACAAAATATCTCTCGAAAAAAGTATAATTTGTTTGGTATTCTTGCGTGTGGCTTGCTTCGCTCGCGGCAGGAGTTTTAATCTTAGCATCGGGGTGTTTATTAAATAGGTGCCTCTAGTTCGAAATCTGGTAGAGCATCGAATTCTTAGCAAAAAAATATGTCAGGCGCATTGGTTTAACTTTTACCATTCTAAACGTGGCCCTATCTTAACCAAATCTGTTCTAATTTCAACATTATTCAAAGTTGAACACAAAATTCTAGAACATTTTGAAGACATATCATGTTTTTTATGCAGAACTTTTAAACAAATAAAAGTGAAATAGTCTCAAAGCAATTTTGCACTGCCTTTATTTGGAAGGGACTCGCTCTCACTTTGAAAATTTTGCTGTAATATTTGTGATGTTTCAATTTTACTTATTTTATATCTTTTACAAAATTTCTAGCTTTTTTAAGTATACTTCTTATTGTTAAATAAAATGATGAACAAAACTCGGACGTCCTTGCTCCATATTTGCTGTACGTTCGTATATTGTTCCGATTAAGCAAAATCGAAAAGGGGCAACAAAATTTGAATTTTTCAAAAATGCGGTAAAAGGCTAAACAATTTTTTGGACCATATGTCCAAAATTTGTTGTGCATTAATTTTGAATAAAATCATCCAACCGAAATATGCCCAATTTAGGGAAGTCCGCTAATAATTAAAGTACCGTTGTTCGAAAAACTGAGTATGCAGTCTTATTTCAAACATCCATATCACCCCAGAAAAATTTAAATTTCATCTCTCGGGATTACCCTAGATATGAAATTTGAAGAAAATCCGTCCATCCGCTTAGGCTACAGCCCGAGGTGCAGACAGATGGGCAGGACAGACAGAATTACGAGACACATTTTTTTGAGTTCCTCTATTATATAGAAATGTCAAGATTGATCAGAGTATTGAGATCGAACATTTGCACGAGAACAACGCTTTCGATACAATTTACCCTATAGGAGCATTTTTTCCAAACATAAAGATGTTAAAGTGAGAAATCTTTAAATTGTAAGAAAACTGTATGTTTTCAAAATGTTCCAGATTTTTGAGCAGCGAATATTTAGCGTTCGATTGAAAGTGAATTTGTTGAAATTGGTACAGATTTGGAGAAGACAGAATCAATATAAGTTATAACTAAATAATTGCAATAATTGGACCCATGCTTCTAACATATTGTTTGAATATTTTTGCTTCTACCTCTATTTAAGCAACACCCTGTATAGTACCCGATGATGACTAATTTATACGTGATTTTGACTCACCCATGCTTTTAACATATTGTTTGCTTATAATTTGCTTTTGCCTCTATTTAAGCAATCTTTTCCGACCTTAACCAGCATTCCCCGAAGTCATCATAATGTTGAGATCCCTATTTACTCGTGCGTTGCGATGTCGAAATCAATATCAGTTTGTTATTCTTGGGTTTTCTCCAGGATGTGGCGTAATTTTGGATTTTCCAGGCCTACAGCCGGACTGATTGAAACCATTTGTTGACAAGCTGATGGGCTTCGATTCACCAGGAAAAGCCCATTGTTTTGACTGTTCCTTGGTTTCTGCTGCGTTGTGGTGAATCCAGGTTTCACCCACGGTTACGAAACGGCGCAAAAACTCAGCCGAATTTTGCTGGAACATCGCCAAACACACCTTTGAAGTTGTCAAACGAATGCGTTTGTTGTCGATTGTGGGCAAACGCGGCACCCATCTTGCGGAAAGCTTTTTCATGTCCAAATATTTATGTAAAATCGAAATCACTGAGCCATGCGATAAGCCTGTGGCCTCTTCAAGCTCGCGCACTTTCACTCGCCGATCGTCCATAGAATTTGTCGACCATTTCTGGTGTGGTGACCTCAATTGGGCGACCAGAACGTTCGGCGTCACTTGTGCTTGAACGATCGCACCGAAATTGAGTAAACCAGTGGTGAATGGTTCCAATCGATGGTGAAGAGTCCCCATAATATTTGTCAAGCTTTTGTTTGGTTTGAGTGATAGTTTTTTCTCGCAAAAAATAGTATTTAATGAGCACTCGAAATTCACTTTTTTCCATTTTAACGAAAATGCTAGTAGGCGTCTATATAAAATGGCTGCCACAACAAAACTATTTGACAGATCTGTCTGAAAATTTGGGTACGTTCTTTTGAGAAATGATTCTTGACAAAAAAAAATTAAATTTAAGGTGGCGACACAATTTGATTTTCAGGGACTTATTGACCCACCCTCGTACTTCATGAGAAGATAACTTAGGTGTCACAGTTAGTGGGTCACATAACCCCAACGCTTGTCGTTAGTTTAGCTTTCGGCTATCCAGGAGGAAGTACGTGGAAGTGACGATGTGTATTCAGAAATCTGCAAACGGTTTTAATAAAGCCCATTGGCTTACTTGGGACCTAAAATTGTATGTCGTTTCCGAAGGACAATTTTTTTTCGATTGAAAAAAGCTTATCATGGCAATTTTACTCTCGGATGTTTGTCAGAAGTTCACCAGAGGTGTTCCCGAAAATAATATTCCCATATAAAAAATACAACACGCAAAACCTAATTAACTATGCCTTCTGTTATGAGTTTTTCGCGCCAAAAATATATTTCTTTTAGAACAAAAGAGAATGATTGTAAAGTACAAAAATATCGGGCAAAAGATTTGTAGGGCATTTTTGTTTGCCATTATAAGAAGAACATCACTGCACTACACATAGGCAGCATAAATTTGTTGAGGCACCCTGTATAAAAAAAAAAACGTAATTAAGTGACGTGAAAGAATTAAACATACAAATTGTTATTACGAGTACTTCCGCCTAAAATTCATAAATTGCTCTTGGATGTACACTAAGTAGATGATTACCCTACTGTAAGATCCCAGACATTATATTTCCTGTTTACGCTACTTCACGGTATGGGTACTTAGTAACAAGGGCCTTTGGGGATGCATATATGATAATATTCTGAGAATTCACCTTTGGGATTCCAACCTAAACCAAGGTAAGGCGTGTGCTCACCATCCCAACATCTATGTTCTCTAAGTAATCGTTTTGAACAAGTTATCATTTCATAAGATTTAAGGACGGCACATGAGCAAAGTATTAATTAAGGCGAATTTATTGCGGAAAACCAATACCTATGTATACACATGACCCATGTATCATATTTAGAATACATATGTGCTAGCCACATGCCGTTGCTGCTATACCTGAGCATCAGGACCAACACACACACCACTATGAAAAGTACTTGCTGCTGGTGCTGCTGCTGTTGGTTTGTTTGTGAAAAGGAGAATGTTGAAAATCAATAAAAACATTGCCTTGACTGATTAAAGTGTTGTCGTTCAAATCACGGTCTTTATACGTACATCAATAGACAACTGAATGTGCGTGTGCAGTTTTTAAGGAATTTTTCCAGCTTCTACTAAACTAAAAGATTTATCCTGAGAATCATTTAACGAACCACTAAAAGCAATCATTGCTGTGCTCTCTTCTAAGTAGTTTTTCTTTAAGGGTGTGCATATGAAACCTTCCGAACAAAGGACAAATAAAATTGGAGATAGTAAGGACTTTGACATAAGTACATTATATGTCAACGCAGAAAAAAGAGGAAAAGGGACGAGGGGGGTAGCATAGTAGCTATGATGTCCTCTCCCAAGACGCGCAGCAAGTTTCACTCGTGACCTAAATAAAATTGTCCGATACGTGCTGCTTCTCCTCGGCTGCTGCTGTTCCATTGTATTCGATGTGTTTTCATTATATAGGATATGCTGCTTTCACATATACATTTATGCACATTACCTATAGGTAGGAAGGTGTAGTTTTTTGAATCTGGGACATAAAAGACTTTCCAGAGAAATACATTTCATCATTAGCTTTTTCGTTAGCATGAATCTCATAATTTCTCTTCGATAACATCTCTTAATTTGAGTAAATTTCTCTTTTTTTTTTTTTTTTTTTTTATTTTTTTTTCAAAGAAAATAATAGCAATGTCTGCTTGTGCATTGACAATGGCACCAGCGCACTAGCGCTAGAGTATCCGGGAGCTTTCTCCCCGAACGAGTCAAAAGCAACCCAGGAATCGGTTAGCCCAGTATCAATTCGTACGGTCTCCCATGTATACCCACTTGGTAGTGAAGCACGGACAATTGTATACACACAATAATGGAAGTCGGGTAGAATTTGTATTCTAGAGAAAACTTTTTAACAATTTTTTTAAACTTAAATTCGAATCCAAAAAAAAAGAAAACCCATTTAAAAAAGTGTCGTCAGTTTAAATCCGAAAGATAGAAAATATACAAATGGGAATTGATGAAAAGTGATCGAAAGAAAAAAAAAAAGCGAGACGAAAAAAAGAAAAATTCATGAAAAAGCTGAAAATTCAAATGTGCTATGCAAAAAGTGAGTGAATAAATAAGAAAAGCGCCGAATTTTCGTTAAGTGGATTGGGCTTTAGTGTGAATCTATTTAAATCCGACAAAGATATATATCTTTCGATTGCGTTCGCAGGAAGTATTTATCATCGTGTATTGCATTCCATACAATTTAGTGCATAGAGGAGAGTGGATGGATAGATGGATGGATGTTTGTGTTTCCTCGAATTTTCCTCAATTATCGATTGTGCAGCTTTTGTGCGATGGCCCAAATTTTCGAATTTCGCCTTTCTAGTATTCCAACGTTGTACATACATACATTAAGTGGACATATCCACCCAACACAGACATAAGGACATTACGCAGCAACCTACCCCGATCTGTGGCATAGTACGTAGTATTAATGGATTGGATTTTTCCTGTTATTTATCTTTGAGACTCTCAGCGGATGCAATAACATAAAATCGACGAGAAAAAGGAATCAAATCAAATCAATTTATTGTAAACAATTTCTTGTTTTTCTTTCACATTTAAATTATTATTTCCGTTCTGTATATTATTACGTGAAACTCACACCATGGACATGAGGATGAAAAGCATTCCCCGTATCACCAACCACTACTATCAGATATTTGGTGATGATATAAAATTCGCGCAGTGCGCACGTGTCGCACATGTTTTTTTGGTTTTTTTTTTTTCTTTTTTGTTTTTTTTTTTTTTTTTGTTGTGCAATACACATAAATATTCAAGGGAATAGATCCTTGTTCCTCTATATATGCAAAAAAGGAAAGAGCGAGATACAGAATAGAACTTTTTTGATCGACTATCCCCGAGAGCAGTACTAGGCCTATTTCTTATTCTTCTATCTGATAGCAAAACACTTATTTTGTTTTGTTGTATTATTTTTCTCTCCTCTTCTTCTTGTTTCTATTCATACAGTTCCTGTTTAGAAAACCTTGAAATTGCCTTACGCCTGAGAGATCCTTTGATTTTATACTCCATTGTTTTTTTTTTTTCTCTGTTGGTTTTGCAATTTCCCTCGTTTTGCATGAATACCAGAAATACAGAGAGAGAGAGAAAAAAAAATTAAGAAATAATAGAAGAGAACATAGGCTGACAGGTTTATGTCCCTGCGGAAACAACTGATTCCCCCTGCAGTCTGTTGATATTATATACAAATATTGAGTGGATGGGTATGTGTCTTGTATTCCTTGCAGTCTCAGGCAGGAGGAAGGTAACTTTTGTCCTGATTTGCATTCTTCTGGATTACGCTTTTCTTTTGGGGTGAGAGTATCATGTGTTGGTGCTAATCGGGAGTTGCCAGAACTCATTTCATTTAGCTTTGAACTCTAATCGATGACAATGATTTTGATAATCGTAAAATAAATATATGAGAGTATTAAATTTGATTATTTATTTTATAGAACAACGTTTTTCATAAAGAGCTTTAATTCCAAAACCTTTCCTTTTTAGGGATCGATAAATAGACTACGGAAACCCTGCTCTAGATTACTAAGCGGAAGGTTCAGGTTCGAATCCCAGCAAAACATCCTTAATCACACCTTTCATATATGGCAAACGCTTTTAGCGCCAAAATATATTTTTTTAAGTCCTGTTGCTCTCGCTCACGCATTCGTCTGTCTGTCGAAAACGACTATTGTCTTTGCTAGAATCGTTGAATATTCAATTTACAATTTTATTGCTTCTAATTGCTAAAAAAATAAAAATGGAACGTGAAACACTGTTTATCAATGCAAAATAACGCTATAGGAGAACTCGAGAAGAGATTTAATAGAATTTGCAAGAACATTTTCATTGAATAAATTCGGGTGATACAAATACTTATTTTTACGTTTATTTAGCTTCAGTTTTCATATAAATTGCGAAAAATATATGATTGAGGCTTATTCTCTTCATCTGCTTTTATCAGGTTGGGAACTAAGTAATTGTCGATTTTTTCAGATAAATAAAACACATTTTTTTAAATACAACGAATAAACTTTAATCAACGATATATTTTCCATTTTGTTCGATGACCTTTTGCCATCTTTCTGGCAATCTTTATAATTCCACGTTCGTAGAACTTCTGATCTTTATCGGCAAAAAACTAAATCAAGTGCGATTTCAGTCAGCGTCATCATCATTGAAAGTTTTACCATCCAAAGAGTTTTGCAAAGATCAAAATAAATTGTAATCTGATGGAGCAAGGTCAGGGTTATATGGTGGATGTAACATCAATTCCCAACCAAGCTCCAATAGTTTTTGGCAAGTGACCAAAGATGTATATGGCCTAGCGTTGTCCTGGTGAAAAATGACACCTTTTCGATGGACTAACTCTGGCCGTTTTTCGTTGATCGCTGTATTTAATCTGTCCAGTTGTTGACAGTCCACTGATCGTTTAATTCCTTGGAAGCAGTTCAAAATGCACTACACCTTTCCAATCCTACCAAATTAAGAGCAAAATCTTTTTTTGGTGGGTATCAGCTTTCGAGGTGGATTGTGCTGGCTCATCAAGCCTGGACCAAGATCGTTTTCGATTGACTTTACTGTAAACAACCCATTTTTTATCGCCAAGCTTTTATGTGACACATTTAACTCTTTTGCTATCTCTCATACAGTTACATGACGATCCGACTCGATTATGGCTTTAATTTGATCATCGTCAAGCTCATCTGATCGACCTGATCGTTGTTCATCTTTCAGTGAAAAATCTCCGGAACGAAATTTGTCAAACCAATTCCGGCACCGTCTTTCTTTTAAGGCTTCTTCACCATACACAGTAAAATATGACGAAAATGCTCGTTTTTGCACTCCATATTAACACTGACGCCAAACTAATACCCGCGCAATTTGCTTCTAAAGCAAATTAAGACTGGCAGCTAACAAATGTCAAAAGGAAAACAAATATGTCATTGACAGAAGCCATTAAAAATGTGGCCAAAGACATCTATGTGTGAAATCGGCAATTACTTAGTTGCCAACCTGATAGATTGCAGTACATAGCAAGATAGTGGAAACTAATATAAATTATTATGGTATTAAAACCAGGAGCGCAGAACGACAAAAGTTCAAAGGTGTTCGAACAAATTATACTAACACGACTGCAGCCTACAGTAGAACAAAAACGCCTAATTCCTTTTGCTCTAATGTTTCTCTTGTCGTCTCCCAGCCTTCAATAAAGTGTTGCACAAATTATTTTAACTCAAGATACGGCAGGTTTTTCTTTTTTTAAGATAGTCTTTTCCGTGTTAACCACGGTAACGAATATTCCGACTTTAAAGAAATGCGGCCGAGATACCGCAAGAGAGTGCACTTGGTCCGATTTTATACTTTTACTTTTTTTCTATGACATCTACAGTGCCGGAAAAAAGTTTGGAAACATAGTCTAGAGATTGACAATTTCAGTTGTAACATAAAATCCCTCATACTTACACCGATGAAACTTGGCATAAAAATACACTTTAATATTCTTTTTCAAACTTTAAAAGAACATTGGTATATGGCAACTGGAAAAAAATATTTACCATGAATTCGGACAACACCTCGTAAAGCTTGCGGAAAAAAGTATGGAAACATGCAGTTTTTCATGAAAGTAATGTATATTTCTCAGTAATAACAAGTTTTTTATTTAATATTTAGTGCTTCCCCCTTTTGCTTTGAGGACTGCTCTGCATCTCCTTTCCATAGAATCCACTAATTTTTCACAATATGAAACTGCGATGTTCTGCCATTCATATGCAATTTCTTCATAAAGCGCATTGATATTAGACATTTTTTTTGGCTCGAAGTTGTCTTTTTACGTATTCCCACAAGTGTTCTATTGGTTTAAGATCCGGGCATTGAGATGGCTATTCTAAAATATTCACCTTTTCCAATCTTTTACCAACCTAGAACAATGCTTCGGATCGTTGTCTTGCTGAAAAATCCACTTAATTGGCATTGCTTCTTCAGCATATGGAAGCATAATGTTTTGCAATATTTCTAAATAACGATACCGATCCATTATTCCGTCTATACGAAAAATTGGCCCAACTCCAGATCGCGAAAAGCATGCCCAGACCATGACCGAACCTCTACCATGCTTTACGGTAGGTAATTGATATTTCACATTGTATCTTTCACCCTTTGGCCGCCTCACGTAATGTTTTCCATCGCTTGTAAATAATTGGAATTTACATTCATCACTCCACAAGACCGTATTCCATTTCCCAGGAGTCCAAAAAACATGGTCCTTTGAAAAATTGAGCCTCCTTACCATGTTAACTTTTGATAAAAGTGGCTTCTTCAATGGAGATCTTCCGAAAAGGCCGCTTTCTCTCAGTCTATTCCTGATTGTGCGATCAGTCACTTCTGCAATACCTCTCTTCTTCAGTTCGGCATTGATTTCAGTTGCCGTTTTTGCTGGATTTTTTTTTCAATATCCTCTGAACTATACGATCGGTGGTGGTTGTTGTTTTTCTCGGTCTGCCTGATTTGGGTGCACAATCGACTGTCCCTCGTTTTTGGTAGTTTTTTATTATCTTTGAAATTGTCCCTCTGTGTATATTCAAATCACGTGAAATTTGTATTTGTTTTATCCCATTATTGTACAGCGAAACTACCTTTTCCTTCAAATCCGTTGAGTACACCTTGTTTTGTTTTCGTTTTTTATAAGACTAATTCAGTTTAAAATTAAACGTTTACACAACAGCTAACTAGCACAGATCTTCACTTTATTTAAAACGGTTCCAATATAAATTTTGACAGCGAATACTGTTATGTTTCCATACTTTTTTCCGCGAGTGTTACCAAATGTAGTGGATAAAATTAAACCAATTTTTCTTAGTGCTGCCATATAGTATATCAATATTTTTTTAAAGATCGAGTAAAGAATATGATAGTGTATTTTCATACAAAATTTCAAAGCTAAAGACCAAGTATATTTTACGATAGAGCTAAATGTATAAATTTCTCTAACGTGTTTCCAAACATTTTTCCGGCACTGTATGTACTCTTCATACTTTGTGAATTCATTGTCGGCAATAAAATGTCGCCGATCTTGAAACGTCAAAGTCTGCGTTTTTCAATTCCGCTCGTCTTTCAGTACAATACGGACTTCATTACACCGAAAATGGTATAGGTATAGCTTATCGACCGTTGTTACCAGTCTGTAAAGACTGCTTTACTCACTTTTCAAAAATACTTATGCCGTTCATAAGTTACAATATCTGACGTGGCTTAATTTAAAAAAAAAACTCACAAAACAAACAATGTTTCTTCGTAAAGTCATAAATTTTTGATCGGACGAGCTTGTATGAAAAGCAAAATCTGTCTGTCCATCCGTTCTTTCATAACCCAAGAACTGCTCAACCATGATACAGTTTTTTCATTGCGTTCTGACAACGTTATACTTATAATGACTGGAAAAGGGCCAAAAACTAGATTTTCCGTTGGTTGTTTTCTATGGATATGTATGGTATCTTTAAATACATAAAATTAACTATGTTTAACGCGATTTGAAGCCATGTGGCCTGGCCATATCAAGAAAAAAATGTTTTGGACTTGGTCATTTCTGCCAGCCAACCGGGGATATATTTTATCACGGTGCGAAATATGTAAATCATGAAGCGTTACGAAACTCGATAAGATCACGTTTTTTTGCGGAAGTGTGGGGTGTATTTGGAACACACATCGAGTTATGGTTTTTTTTTTAAAGTCAAATCTCTTCATAAGTTATAAAGCCTTATACACACAGAAAGCGGACTACGGGCAGCCACAAACAGGTGTCGGTTTTGTATAGAAATTCATTGAACATTTGCAATAGGTAAGCCCACAGGCCGTTTTCTGTGTGTGTTAGCCATAACAAATGAACGTCTGTACTTATTATACTATTATATCGGAGAAGCGAATAAATAGGTGCCAACCCTTTCAACTGACTTTATTGTTTATGTGACATAAGGCTCTAAAGTAGTAGAAAAAAAAAAAAAATCAGTAAAATGTATCAATTTTCGCGACAATAATATGAGGTCTATTTTTTACTATATTGTCGTGCCTTAATGTGTTCTTATCAGAACTTATTATGAAAACAATATTCCCTCTATCTGTTACTATTTTTGAAAAAAAAAAAAACTTAAAGTGAATCACTTAGCATGTCCAATAAAAAAAAAGACTGTTACGGAAAAGATCTAATAAAATATTTTGAAAGTACATACACAGTAAAAGACCGTATTAATATATTACAAATTCATTTACTTACGAAAAGCAAGAAGACGCAGATCATTGTGACTTATATGCATAGAAAATCTACACGAGCATGAAACTACTTGGGTAGATTTTCTCTTAATCGTACCTTCCAGCCCTATCGAAGAACAAACAATGTCATATTTTTACGCATACTTTACAAACACTCTGAAGTGTCAAAACAAATCTAAAATAAAATATTTTTTTTAAATAATACTTGTACTCATTCTAATCTTTAAAACAATACAAACAAGTAACCGATCGTGTAAATAGTAGCGTGACAATTAGTAAGCGCAACCAGAGCAAGCTCGGTCATGTTTGTATAACAATTCAAATAATTAAGCCCTTTAAGCTTTACTGTATAACCGACATCTTCGGAGAAATTTCTATAATTTGTATCCACACTTTCATTTTCGAAATTTTGTCTGGCTAGAATGTGATTTTATCCCACTTGAGACTCGAACTGTGCAGGTTCTAGCCCGAGCGGGGAACAGCAATCAACAGCCATTCGAGCATAAAAGTTTCACCAAACACAACACCAAAAATGGGTTTCTGCCTGGTAGAATAATGAACCGAGAATCGAGTCAGAATGCTCCGGGAATTGAAAATGTTTTTTAAAAGAAAAAAAAAAAAAAAAACCCCTGTGCAGTAAATTCAGTTTAATGTGTCAGCTAATCTGTGAGCATTCAAAAGATTCAAAAAATGTTAAAAAAAAAGTTCCGACCATACATGGAAGTTATATTCAAGTTTCGGACGAATGTAAGCTGTATAGATGACAGCCAAGTTTGTAAAAGAGAAAAATAGTTTACTATTAGGTGCCCAACTAAACCAAAATCAGTAATGTGTCAGAACAGTTTGTTTACCATATATCTAAGCTCGGTTCAATGACGTTTTAGATATGTCAAAATCGACCAGCACTTACTGCTGGAGCCATCTATTGACAAACAGCGAGAACTTAGTTGCGCACCTAATAAGGAAGACGTAGGCATCGTAGACATGTGATTCTAGTGTAAGCTTAGGCTAACATACATGCCAATCAATGACAAACCATTAGATTTAGATTCCACAACATCAGTTCCATTAATTTTTAGTTTGGCAACGGTGTAGTGGGCAATGTATTTGCTTATGACTCGAGCTGTTCAGGTTCGAACCCGAGCGGGGAACAGTAACCAACAGCCGCCGAGAATAAAATAGAAATGACCAAAATCCAGAGTTTCTGCCTGATAGACGTTATAGACAGAGCAAACGTAGTCAAGAGTACTGTGACCGCGAAGGAATGGATTGGATTACGAGTAATATGAGTGACTTATTATGGGGATTCCATCATCATATACAACTTGTGAAAAATTTATTTTCACTAATTAAAACACAATAATTTAACCAGGTTGTAAACAATTCAATTTTATTTTACTTTGCATAACTTTGAATATCGAAAGCTTTAAAGATAATCAGGACAGCTACTCTGCATTAACCATGCTAATGAATACACTGGTTAAATTAATATATGTAGTACTCTTTGCCTCACTCTAATTGTCAATGTTCTCCATGACTTGGAAACCGCTGACGTCAATGCCATGGGTCGATAGTTAGGAGTATAGATTTGATGGCATTTTTTTTTAGGAAATGGCTAGACTTGCTCAAGTTTTAATCTATCCGGTAAAATGCCTGTGGAGTAATTCATAATTATAATAAAAATACATCTTGAAAACAAGGATCCCGTCTGGACCTGACAATTTTTTACAATTGAGGACTCGAGCTACTGAATTGATTGGGAAAAATTGACCTGAAGAATATTCAATTCAGTTTATTTATATGAGGAGAGATAGATAGACGGATAGAGAGAGAGAGAGATAGGGAGAGACAGATATATATATAGAGAGAGATGGATAGATAGAAAGAGAGAAAAGTAGATAAAGAAAGATAGATAGATGTAGGGAAAGAGATAGACAGAGAAAGCTGTCTAGTATGGTCTAATATGTTGCAATTATTGCCAGCCACTAGTTTAGTTTTCTCTTTGGAATGAGTGATATTCTTATCATTGTATACCAGAACTGCAAAAGACCAAAAAGATATGCTACCTTTAGGTAGATAGTACTCTTTGGCACACTTTCAGATCTCGCAGACATTTAGTACGTTTTCGTTGCAGTCGTTTCTAGCTGATTTGTAGTTGCTTCGGTTTTTCTCAGATGGGGCTAACGCTTGTTCCTTCTTCTGCACGGCAATTGGGCAGGTCAGATCGGACGAGAGTTTTTGTTTGATTTCAAATTGACTGATTTCGATCAATTGCGAAAGCTTATGCCAACTTTACTGCGAAGGCATAACACTGGCAGAGGTCATATGGCTAAAATGCAACTTGATCGTGATAATGATATCAGGAGGACTGGAAAAAAAAATACTGTGAATCATAAGCAACGAAAATAACAGCAAAACAAAAATACTCTCCAGTTATCTGGGCGGCACCCTTGGTGTTCACTGAAACTTAATACCACCTGAGTTTCAAACCAACTACATCTTTCTGTCTTTCCTTTCCACAAAAAAAAAAACCCACGTGTACTAGAATTAGTACATAAGGGTATTCATATCCCCTTTGACACGTGCAAATTATAAAAAAAAAAATTACTGTGCACAGCCCAAGTAATATTAGATTCACAATCATGTCATGCGAGGGTATTAATATTATACGAGTATTAAGACCACATTTCAGAGCAGAAGCAATGATTGAATATTTATACGGAAAAAGCAGATCTAGACAGTGTCAGCTGTGACTGTAAATGTCAGGAATGCGTGTGGCTTAACTCAGTGAAGATCTCCGTGTAGCGACCTTCAAATGTTGTCCCAGAATAGCGAAGACAACAATGATTTCAGTTGAGAAGGTTTACGGGAAAGAACAACAGTTATGGTTGTTAAATCACAATTCTTTTTCTCTGTTTCGGATTGCGAGACAAGAGAGTGAAGTGAATTATGTACCTTCATGATTTTTTGTGGTAAATTTAACCCAAAAGAACTAGAGGAAGGGGTCGCCTCAACTACTGTATTAAAGCTGCTAAAAGCTTCAGTGTCGTTGCGCAGCTGGGTTTCACTTACTGACATTACCGCTAATTTGTGCTTAAATAAATGAGTAGGAACAGAAAAGAATTTGCTCTTAGCCCACGAATATTGGTTAACGCAACCTCAAATATTTTAACAACACGATAATCCCAAAGAGCCTACAAGAATTTATGTACTCGTACGCTCGCCAATGAATTTACTGTCGCAAATTGTATTTACAATCGCATATATAAATAAGTACATACATATGTATCTTTTAATTACTAATGTATGTGTAAAAACATATGTAATAACTTACCTACATATAAAAACATTTTTTACTTTATGTTTGATCCGAAAGTTTACTAAACAGAACTCTAAAATTTCAACATGGCAATGATTTGCACTGCTCTGGAAATATCGGTTTCATCACCGGGGGGACGAATAAATGCACCCTTACCCCAGTTATTTAACAGTCTTCATCCCTTTCTTCTCCCAATACCAATGTCAACAACCACCACCATTAACATCATCGTCGTGGTTGTTGTTGGCTCAAAATTCTAGGCTTCACATCGCACTACGTAGTAAAGTTCTCTCAGTCTATTCCGCTTTTCATGTATTCGCATAAGTATCCTCGACGGGTTGTGTTTCATGTTATCTCCGTTCACTCCTTCTTTGTTTTTTTTTATTTATTTCAATGTTCTTATGTGATATTTCGAAAACTTGTTCTACCGCTATACAAAGAAAGGATACTTTTTGGGCCAACGCACAAAAGATTGTGAACGAGAGTGAAAAATCGATAGCGAAAATTAATTAAAACCTCTTTTTTCATGCTTGTGTGTTCGTTTCAGTCATCTGATGTAAATAGTTTGTAAATTTCACTGTGCATTATTTTTAAATGACACCCTGTCTCCAAAGCTCTAATAAATTATTTAAAATAGAAAAAAAAAAAAAAAAAACTGCCCAATAAACGGGAAACCCAAAAATAAAAAAAAGTGTAGACAATATCTAAATTTCGAATTTGAAGTCGTGGTGGTTAAAATAATTTAAAAAATTACAAAAAAGTAATCAATCTACGAAAATAGCTTTAAACAAATGTGTTATGACTAAAAATAAATATCAGACTATTTCTAACTTGTATAAATATTTATTATAACTACTAGTGTTAAACAAAATAATAATAATAATATATCTTTTAAAATATAAGAATATACAGTGATAGTGATGTGTTATGTGATATAGGAACCTTCTATACAAGAAAAATATTTTCTATATTATATTGTTAATTATTATGATTATATTAATTTTTTACAAAACCAATAAAAATATACTTTGCTTGTGATTTACCATGGGGGAGAACCAAAACAAATTAACTTTAAATCATATAAGTCAATAAATCCCACTTGGAAACATTAGTGAGTGTTCTAATCATAAAAGGACATTAGTTCTGTCGTTTTACAACAATATTTAAAGAAAACAAAATTAAGAAACAATTCTAAGTAAGCTGCACTGCCAAAACATAATGAGTGAAAAACCAAAAGCCTATGAACTAAACAAATTTAATTGCTGCGACAAATTTCCATTAATTTGAACGAAACAAATAACAACTGCTAAAATATGTGGATAGTTAATGTAAGCAAAGGTAAGCAATTTTCCCCAAGTGGAAATACCATAACCGCGTCATGTTGATCTCGAAGAGCAGCATCCGACTTGGGGGCCAACAAAGAAAATAAAAATACAGAAAATATGTTTGCATTTAGAATTTTTTTTTTTTCAATATAGTTACTGGCAAATCTCCAAAGTTTTCGATTTTCTGTGAACTATATATTATATTTTATTTTTATATCAAATTATAATGTAAAAGAAATCATTGCCCTGCTATGAGTTGTCCACTTTTTTTTCTTTTTTTTTTTGTTTGTCTCTCTCTTTTGTTTACGATTCGCGAAATACAAAGAAAAATGGAAAATAGTTTTAACAATTTTTTTCAGAAGCTTTTTTTTTTTTTTTTTTTTGTGAGGATAACCCTAGAAGCGATAGATATGTATTTCAAGATAATTAAATTCAAAACTGGAGATGTCTGATATTTGAAAAATAAAAGACGCCTTTGCCTTCTATTTTTATTTGTACTCACTGCACCGATTATCAGGACCAATTTGCTTGTCGATTACGAGTGAGCCCCGAAAAATGTTCAGGATGCGCCATCTTTTATGTCGGTATGTAAACATTGAATAACATTGACATTTATCAACCGAATGACTTGAGTAGACATGTTTTTGAAACGTCAATTCAGTACAATTTTAACCATGAATCGCTTCACACCGAAATAGTGACGCTGTACATTGAAAATACTCGTTCAGTTGTGTTAACTCAACGTGCATATCGTCGAAAATATCGTGGCCAACAAGCACTATTCGTCGTTTGATGTGATTTTGAAAGAGATGATTTGCATTTGTTTCCGTATAAAGTGCAATTGACTCAAAGAATATTGCCGACAGACCGTCCACGTCGCTCGAATGGTTGACACTGAACCTGATTTTTGGAAACAAATTTTATTAACCGACGAGGCCCTTTTCGCACTCTCTGGAACGGAGAATCCACACAAGATCCATGAAACACCATTGCATGACCAAAAAGTGACTGTTTGGGCCGGCGTTTGCGCCAAAACCCATTTTCAAAAAGTCGATGGGAATCGATGTCGGTGGATGTTGGTTCATTATGTCTGCCCACAAATTTGTGAAAAAGGTCTGGACGGTTACTGGTTTCAACAATACGGTGCGCTATGCCACACTGCAAATCAAACAATGCAGTTTCTGCAACGAAAAGTTCCTGGACGTGTTCTGTCAAAAAATGGAGACATTGATTGGCCACCCAGATCTCCAGATTTGACCCCTCCGGACTTCTTTTTGTGGGGTTATTTGAAAAGCAAAGTGTACGCCAGCAAGCCTCAGACCATTGACGAGCTCAAGGCAAACATTCGTGCCGAAATCATCGCTATACCGCCCGAGATGCTCGAAAAAGTGATGGAAAACGCAGCAAAAAGGGCACATTTTGCTTTGGTCAATAGAAGCGGCCACTTGATTGATGTTGTATTCAAAAACTAGGCCAAATAAATTGTACCTCATATATGGAAATCGGTTGTTTTTTTTTTTTCAAAATTATTGAATATTCTTATACCGACATAAAAGATGGCGCACCCTGTATACTTTTTAATTTTGTGATTATTTTGTGTTTGCCGAATACTGTATTTGTGCAAAAAGTCTGTTCCTTCGATTTTCTCGGTTTAAAAGTTATAAGCCTGTGCCAGATAGTTAAAAGCCTTGCTTATTTTCGATTCAACACATTTTGGAAAATTTCAAAGTTCTCCTCTAGATCTAACCATTCTAAAGCTGCAGGCGTGTGATACACTCGAGCATTCAGAAAGACACCGTGTTGAATGCTATAGTTTTTCGTTTTACCATTCTTGTACGGGAACACTAAGGCAGAGATACACATGTTCACAAAATTATTCACACAAGTACTTTTTAACCAAATATGCAACATTTTTGTTAGTTTTTATTATATACAGTGGCTCAATAAAGAACTTGGACGCTTGAGTAATGGTAAAGTGGTAAAAAAATGTATTCCTGTAGCTATGTTGTTGTATTATAAAACGTAAAAAGCAAATAGTACAAATTCAATTACATTTTAATAAAAAAAATTTTAAAAAAAGTAAAAAATTCAGGAAATCAATGCCAAAAAAAAAACTCGGACACGTAGTGTTAAATTTAATAATCTGGGCATGAATTCTACAAGCTCTTTGCAGACGAAAGGCTCAATTTTGGACCATTCATCCTTAAGTATGGATTCCAAAGCTTTTCTGTTTGTAATTACATACATACAGATACAGATATTACAGATAATATATTACGCATACACCCCGCGCAACAAAAAAAGCCGCACATGGTAATTTTTAACAAAATGGAAGGAATTTAATAAATGATGACTAATCACTGCGTAGTCACTTTGTATTTTTGATGTTTAACATTGAAGTTAACACATTCCCCAATTTGACAATACATTTTGTAGCCTAATTGAAAAAAAAGTAATGATCGTGAAGATCAGACTACAAAATATCAGATATTACCCAAGTACTATCAATATACATACATAAACTAAAAAAAGAGCAACAATTTGAAAAACAAATTTCTTTTTTCATATTTTTATTAACTAAGAAACCTTTTTACATGAACCCTGTTTGGCATGGAGGCATAGAGATTACCGAGGTAATTGCTATTAATTTCATTGAACCACACTTCTTCAATGATGCTCTTTAGATGCTGCATGGTTTTTGGTTTTTTATCTTGGATCTTCTTTCCCATAAGAGCCCAGACATTTTCGATGGGGTTGAGATCTGGACTGTTTCCCGGCCAAATTAGGGATTCTATTCCTAATTCTTCTTTCAAAGTTTTAATCTGTGGAGAAAATTTAAAAATTAAAATCATAAGATTTTCAAAACACCCATAAATATGGAAAAAAAACCTCGAATTACTCACAGATTTTGCTCGGTGGCAAGGTGCTGAATCATCTTGAAAAATTGGTTTTGATGTTTCTGCTGTTATCATTTCCATACTCGGTACAACACCATCTAAGATAATTTATTTGTACTGCATGGCGTTAACAGTGCCCTCGAGCATAATTAGAGATCCAACTCCGATTGCGGTGATGCATCCCCACACCATAACATAAGGAGAATGTTTTACGGTGTGAGCTATGCATTCGTCGCTGTAGCGTTCCCCTTTTCTATGACGAACTATCTGCTTCCCATCCGGTCCGATTAGGTTAAACTAGGACTCATCAGAGAACACCACATTTGACCAATCTTGAACACTCCAGTTTTGCCTTTCCTTACCCCAGCTAAGGCGCGTTTTCTTGATTTTGCTGGTCAGAAGTGGCTTTTTCGCTGGTCTCCTTGCTAGCAAACCCATCTTGTTGAGACGATGCTGGATAGTTCTGACGCTAACTTCAGCCCCAGTAGCTTCTCGCAGGTCAGCTCTTAATTTCGATGCATTTTTAAACCTGTTTCTTAAGCTTAGCCTCTTCAGTTCCCGGTCCTCCCGAACAGTGGTACATCTCTTCAATCCTGTGCCAATTTTTCTGTCCAGATTGTGATCCCGACGATATTTGTTACAGAATCTTCTTACAGAACTCTCATTGCATCCAATTTGTCGAGCAATTTCACGAAATGACTGCTTCTGTTTGGATAAGGCGACGATAACTGCCTTATTTTCTTTACTCAATTGTACCCTTTTAGACATCGCGATATACTCTTTTCACTTTTATTTAAGAAATACAACTGCACGCACTGTTAAATACTGCCAGAATGAATTCCGACACATTCCAAAATGTGCATTACCTAACCCGGAAGCAATAAAATATAATTCGGCGAATCCCTTAAAGGTAATTAGCGCAAACAAATGGAAACCAGTATGCGGCTTTTTTTGTTGCGCGGGAGTATATAAGGACATGCCATTCAAATTTTTGACATATGCTCAATTTTAAATCTGAAAAATTTATAAACAAGTAGAACATATGGAGCAAGTACGTGCGACCGAGCCGTACCCCTTATTTTTTCTGGAACATCGCCAAACACACATTTGAAGTTGTCAAACGAATGCGTTTGTTGTCGATTGTGAGCAAACGCGGCACCCATCTTGCGGAAAGATTTTTCATGTCCAAATATTTATATAAAATCGAAATCACTGACATGATAAGCCTGTGGCCTCTTCAAGCTCGCGCACTTTCACTCGCCGATCGTCTATTATCAAACCATGGATTTTGTCGAACATTTCTGGTGTGGTGACCTCAATTGGGCGACCAGAACGTTTGGCGTCACTTGTGCTTGAACGACCGCACCGAAATTGAGTAAACCAGTGGTGAATGGTTCCAATCGATGGTGAAGAGTCCCCATAATATTTGTAAAGCTTTTGTTTGGTTTGCTTTATAGTTTTTTCTTGCAAAAAATAGTGTTTAATGAGCATTCGAAATTCACTTTTTTCCATTTCAACGAAAATGCTAGTAGGCGTCTATATAAAATGGCTGCCACAACAAAACTATTTGACAGATCTGTCTGAAAATTTGGGTGCGTTCTTTTGAAAGAATTCTTGACAAAAAAAAAATAAATTTAAGGTGACGACACAATTTGTGTTAATTTTCAGGGACTTATTGACCCACCCTCGTACTTGCGACCGAGCCGTATCCTTTATTTTTTTTTGCCTGCAAAAGTTTGAAGAAGCTTGGTCGTTAATGGGAAACATTTATGGGACATTTCGGATGTACATGAATGAAATTGCTTGTCATTTTGATGGAAAACCAATTCGTTGATAAACGAGCTTATCGAGTGAAGAGGGAGAAATCGTTGTGAAGGTTTTTTTTTTTTATGTTTTTTTAAATTTTCGTTATTTTGCTGATGAAATGAAGATAAAAGTTGGTTTCCCTATTGACCCACCTACGACGTCGGACGGTGAGTACATACCAAGAATTTTTAGTGTGTTAGATGCTACTCGTGACCTTGAAATGCTACTCAAAATAATCATACACAAAAATATACTGTAAGCTACGTAAACGCAACGTTTTTTCGATATATGGGGCTGAGTTGGAAGCACTTCTAGGAATCGTTTTGGTCATTACACGTATTTTAATCGTGTTGTGTTTTAGGGATGCAATTTCTTGTCTTTCTTAAGGAGTCGGCTCCTTCGCAAGAATCAAGGTTTCAAGGGTACATCAGCGATCATTCGTTGTAAAAAAAAAAGAGTGAACGAAGTGAATCTTAAGTGTTTTTTTTTTTTCGTTAATTATATTTTACTAGCAGATCCGACCGCCTTCGACCGGTCCAAAGAATCACCAGGCATTCCCCAGTGTCCTTTCTACTTAAAGATTATAGTCTGTTTGACATTATTCCATTTCTTACGGGTAAGAGATATGGTGTATCATTTCAGAGCACTATTGCATTATTTGCTTCACTTACTATTTTCTTCCCGTGGACCTAAAAATAAAATATTGAACACACAAATACACATCAGATACACGAAACCCCCAACCTACAACATATCTGTCATGCAATTTTGCAGTGTCACCCGTTGGATATGAATGGAGATAGTTTTATTAAAGATAAAAAAAAAAACAAAGTTTACATGTTCGATGCGCAGGGGCCTTACTACATACATATGTGTTAGACGAGAGGCATGACAAACGATTTCCAGATAACGATGCCCACGACTTTTAATTTATGTATGACGAGAGTGATGAGAAAAAATGTTCTTGAAAAATTATTATGTAAAACATATTGTGTTATGTGGAATTTATTGCGGCAACTCTCTCATACATCGAATTTTGTTATTTTTGTTTTCCCAAATGTAAAAAATTATTATTTTTCGAGAATTACACGAAGAAGGAAACATTTGGTACAAGGGCAGGGAACGATCCTGCGATAGATAAGGTGAGCTATCTACCTGGATACTTTTTTACTTCGCCAATTCTCCAACATCACAATTTACTGTCATATGTGTTCTCTGCTATTCGGATTGTAGCTGATTAAGAACAGTAATCCATAGATAATGGAGTGAAAATCTCATGCTAGCACGAACATACAGCCTTTGTCATAAATGAAAAGCACCCTACGCAAATGTATAAAATGTCGTTGTTGTATCTGAAAAATTCAATGCGTGTAAATAAGAAAACAATGAGTATGTGGACGAATATTTTTTTTTATGATTTAATATTTAGTTGACCCTCCATTGGCCTTTTTCACTGCAAGAACCCTACGAGGCATGCTAGCAACTAATTTAAAACATTCCTCCGGGCTGATTTTTTTTCCCCATTCTCGTCGTAAAGCGCTCATCAGGCCTACTAAGGATGTCGGAATATTGTTATTTATCCTCTTTTTTTAGATGTACCCACAAGTGTTCAATCGGGTTCAGGTCTGGCGATTGAGCTGGCCACTCCAAGACCTGAATGCTTTGATTTGAAAACCTTTCCATCGTTTTTCAGGATTTATGGCATGGAGCATTGTCTTGCTGAAAAATTATCCTTCGGTGAAACCTGTTCCCAAGTATTATACGATAGGATGCCTTTTAAGAGGTCCCTAAAGCATCAATATACGAGTAGCTATCGCTATTCATTCTTCCTTCGCACGTGAATAGCTCTTCTATGCCTCCTGCCGCCATGCAGCCCCACACCATTCAACTACCACCACCATATTTGACTGTGGGTACCCCACACAATCGAGATGGTACGCTTCTCCCTTCCTCCTGCGCCAGGAGTCCCGAAAATCTGTAAAGACACATTCTGATTTAGTGTTCAGTTCGGACCCACTTTTATTAAAAAAAAAATGTCCAATGTTTTTGTAAATCCGTTTTCGATTTTGTTTTTAGAAGTATCAAATTTACTTACCTCAAAATTTGCTTTGTCTGACCATACGACATTGCTCCAATCTTCATGGCTCCAATCCTTATGCAATTTGGCGCACTCAAGATTTCGTTTTTTGTTCTCCTGTTCTTGCAACATCTAGGGCCGCCTTATGCTGTTCTTCTAACTGTTCTCGCAGATAGAGTAACATTTTGGCGTTCCTGAAGCGAAGCAGCTAGTTCAGAAGAAGTCTTTTGACGACTTTTTAAAGACTCCCGGGCAAAAATTCGATCTTCTCGAGCCGAAAACTTTCTTGTTCTGCATGGACGCGGATTAGAAATGTATTAGGCATATTGAACGGCTGCACGCGAATGCTTAAGAGTCTTAGATTTTTTTTTTTTGCTGGGATGTCTTGGGAGGTCAAATGGACAATTTAGGCTCTTTCAGCTTCACTTAATTCGTGTCTTTTTGGCTTAGCCATCTTTAGGTTGATTACTTTTATTATAATATTTAAACACGAAAAAATATGGATGAATAATATTCGCAAAAAACGAATGTGCACACTTTCACTACTATTTTCGAAATGATATCAATTATACCAATTTTAGCGCACACAAAAAATTCAGGGTTACAAATTGCGGGAATTCCCCATAATTTAGTCATTAATATGACCTGGGTAACCATGACCATTAATATGATCCACCTACCTGCAGTAGTTATAGGGGATGCTTTTCATTTATGGCCAAGGCTTTATGTGAATTATAAGCGGACCTTATTATCGGATGCCATACTTGGTATATTATCGTTTGGATTTTAAAAAGTTACAAGCCAAAGGGGATGTCTATAAAAAATTACTCTTAGAAAAAAAAAAAAATATCAAAAGTACAAAAGGAATTTAAAGAAAAGCTAGGATTAAATATTGACAAACCAAAGCCTGGTTTTGGTTTCACTAACGATGGAAATACTGCCCGCATGTTATATACATTCAAATGTCCTTATCCAATTTGGCTGAAGAAGTTCACTCTTCTCTTTTTTTTTTTTTTTTTTATAATTTGCGCGCGCCAAAGAGGATATGAATACTCTTATACTATTACAGGACACGGGCGTTTCTGAAGGAGAGGGAGAGAAAGAAAGATTTAGTGTAGTAGTTTGAAACTTAGATGGCATTAAGTTTCTGTAAACTCCAAGGGTAGCGTCCAGATAACTGGGGAGCTTGTTTGTTTTGCTTTTGTCGTTGCTCATGATTCACAGTATTTTTTTCCGTTCTCCTGTTGTCATCATCACGATCAAGTTGCATTTTCAGCCATATGACCGCTCTACTGCCAGTGCTATGCCTTCGCAGTAGAGTTGACTTAGCTTTCACAATTGATCGACTTTTTTATTTATTTCAGACGAAATAAATAGATGATTGTTTACATCAGGATTTGAACCATGAACCAAGAGCGTGACAAGCGTTGATGTTACCATTGCACCATGTTAAGAGGAACCAATTCGTTAATTATTCGATTCAAATTTGCATTCTATTTAGCTACTAAAGTCGCTGACTCTTTCGAAGATATTAACTTTACAGGTCGAAAATAAAGTACTGATGATGGTGTGTGGGATTTTTTCACTTTATTTCACCAGTCTTCTTATCGACTTTTTGAAGAGGAACAAGTGGAATAATAAATATGGAATTATGAATTCTGAACAGTCAATATTCTGTAACCTCTGTTTATAAGAAGTATGTCCAGAGCTTCAATCAAAACCCTTTTATTACTTATACTTGAAGGCCAGGCATAGATTCTTTGTAAGATGAAGTGCTCGACTCTCTGGATTGATCATAAGCAAGAGACAGCTCATTAGAACCCCAGTTCTGAATGAGATTTTCGATACTGTGTTTTTTTTTTTTGATACAGACTATCGAAATCTTTTTTCGGTTGACCTCTTTGTAATATAATTTTCTCTGTCAGCCAGTCATCATATCGACTAATAAATGTGTTTTGCATTCGATGAGTAAGGTCTCATTTATTTTTTACATTTAACAAAAATCAATCAAAATATGGTTTAAAAAAGCGTCCACTTTATGACGCTTAAACGAATACCTTACATTGACTAACGGATTTTTCGAATTCCCAGCTTGTTGGCTTATATACAAATATTTTTTTTTTCCGAGGGTAGGTAAAAAATCTTCATGAAGACACTATGAGGATCGATAGCGCATACTCATAGTAGTGTGAGATAAATTTCTTTGATTACTACAACTAAGTTTTGATTTATCCAGCAGTTTTTCTTTCACGTATTGAGATCGTTTGGCAGGTCCCTTTCCATTGAAAGTTCCTGCTTGTTCCGCATATTAGACGCGGTTTCTTGCTATCGCGTTAAGTCGAAAGGTTTAGTCCTTTGTAGACGACGCAGTAGATTCCTCTCATCTAGAATTCGAAGGACTTCATTGTTAACGTGTCCTTGTAATCTGTCTTTATGCTTACGCGCGAAGTTTTTGATTTCATGTTCGACTGTTGCAATTCCTAAATCTCTATGGATATCGCTATTTCTAATAAACCACGAACTA
Source organism: Pocota personata (assembly GCA_963082735.1). Lineage (NCBI taxonomy): Eukaryota > Metazoa > Arthropoda > Insecta > Diptera > Syrphidae > Pocota > Pocota personata. The sequence continues at coordinate 62,698,454 of OY720431.1, read as the reverse complement.
TTGATCTTAGCACTTTATTTTCAAAAGTTTGTAAAATATTGACATTACTTATTTTGGTACAACCCCAGAGTTGTATTCCATATGTCCATACCGGCTTTAGCACTTGCTTGTATAAAAGCAGTTTGTTCTCTATATTAAGCTTGGAATGTTTTCCAAGTAACCAGTACATTTTTCTATATTTGGTTTCTAGTTCTTAACGTTTTTTCTTCACGTGCGATTTCCACTTCAGCTTAGCATCAAGTGTCATTCCAAGATACTTAGCCTCGTTTGCAAACGGAATTTGAACCGAGTTTGAAAAGATGGGCAAATTATTTATTTTCTTATAAGTAAAATTGACATGAACAGATTTGTTTTCGTTTAAAGCTAGTCGCCAAATCTTTGTCCATTCATTTACTTTATTCAATGCTTGCAATTTTTCAATCGTTTCTTCGATCGTTTAACCCGTTGCCAGGATGGCAGTTTCGTCGGCAAATGTAGCTAATACGGTGCCTTCTTCTTGCGGTATATCGCGAGTATATAATAGGTACAAAAGCGGTCCAAGAACACTTCCCTGCGGCACTCCAGCCCTTATTTCTTTAAATTCTGAATATTAATTTCCGTGTTTGACTCGGAAAAGTCGATTCGTCAAGTATTTTTCCAGAATATTATATAAGTGTTCCGGCAGAACTTGTCGTAATTTATATTTCAATCCTTAATGCCAGGACCTTGTCAAAAGCTTGAGAAACATCAAGGAATACGCTCGAGCAAATCTTTTTTTCTTCGTAAGCTTTCTCAATTAAATCAGTTATTCTATGCACTTGGTCTATTGTTGAGTGCTTGGTTCTAAACCCAAACTGTTGATTGGGAATAAGAGATCTTTCTTTCATATACAAATATGTATATAAACATAAAAAATACACTGTGCGCCGGTACGCTTAAAATGGTCACAGGAAAGTTTTGTATATGGATGAAAAAATGTTTGCTATTAAGAAATTGCTCAATAAGTAAAATGACAGAGTCTATGCCCGGTCATCCAAAAAAGCATCTGAACTCAGAACTGCGATCAATGAGTGACCAGAGCGACTTAAGGACTGCATAAATGCAAATGGCGGCCATTTCGAATAAATTGTTTAAACAATGTTTATGCAATTGTTTAACAAGACTGTTTGTCGAAAATGGCTTAACCCTGTACTACCCGAAACCGCCTTTAGGCGGGCTTCACTAAAATTTATAATTGTCACACCTAAAATTATAATTTGTTATAAAAACCAATAAGTATATGATGGCAACACTTTACTTTTTTACATGTTAACTTGTTTTTGACAGATCAACGGTATTTTTGAATTTATTGTAAGTGCAAGTTCTCAGTGCATGCAAAAACAGTACAGGGATTCATTTTTAATAAAATAATCCTATCCATATCCGAGACCTAATAAGTAAATAACCCTTATTAGAATTTTTATTAAAAAACTAATTAAGCAGTCATATTGCAAATGTCTGTGTTACCTTAAGTATGAGTTAAGTACGTTAGCTAAGAGAATTCGTTCAGCCGTTTAGGCCGCAGACAGAGATCAACTTTTTTGAGTTCGTCTACCAAAATTGATCAAAACCTTAAAATTGGAAATTTTCACGAAAACAATACTTGTCAAAAAAAAAAATTAGACACTATTAAATTAAAGACCCAAGGAGCTGATTCGTCTATGTGAGGCCTCAAAAACTTTTATACATATGTATATGAACGGACATGGGTCGAACAATTTCGCTATTGATACTGACCGTATATTGTAAAGGGTGTCCCAAAATTCACGCAAGATTTGAATTTTGCGCCATTTGTGTGGTAAAGTGTTGCCAACGAAAAAAAAAAAAGACAGCGTGACAGCTGACAGTTCAAGGTTATTAAAAATGAAGTGCTATACAAAAGAACAACGCGTTTTCTTTGTTGAGCAATATTTTAAAAATAATGAAGGTTTGGCAGCTACAGTTCCCACAAACAAAATCATCTTCAGCGATGAGGCTCATTTTCATCTTGATGGCTTTGTTAATCGTCAAAATTGTCGAATTTGGGGTTCAGAATATCCACGAGTGATTGTTGAGAAACAAATGCATCCACAACGTATCACTGTTTGGTGCGGATTTTGGGCTGGAGGCATCATTGGACCATTATTCTTTGAAAATGCGGCTGGTCAGGCAATAACAGTTGATGGTGCTCGTTATCGTAATATGATAATCCAGTTTTTTGTGATTTCAGTAAGACGGTGCCACATGCCACATGAGTCATTTCGTGGTCGTGTAATTTCCCATTTTGGTGATCAGAATTGACCGCCCAGATCATGCGATTTAACGCCATTGGACTTTTTTCTTTGGGTTTTTTTGAAGTCTTAGATTTATGCCAGCAAGCCCACCACTACTCACACCTTGAAGGAGTAAATTGAGCGCCTTATCAAAGAAATTCAGCGACATTTATGCAAAACGGTCATGAAATTTCATTTCTACAAAAGAGTGCGTATGTGCAAGCAAAGTTGTGGAGACCATTGACCCGATATGCTATTCCATAAAACATTTACAATTTTTAATTAAAAACTTTTGGTTTTTATCAAAATTACTTCTTGCGTGGATTTTTGGGACACCCTTTACCTTGTATGTATGGTGTATCTTTATTATTTCCCTATGTAAATTAGTATACCACTATCTGGACAGTGTGTACAAATCGGACTTTTGCTTAAAATTACCATTGAGTACATCTTCATACTTATGTCTTTTCTTTATTTTTTATTTATAGAATTCTCAGGGGGGGTGTGATTATGAGTTCGGCGCAAACGCAAATTGCTGTGGTCCCAAACGTCCATAACTTGGCAGCATCTCAAATACAAAAAGACTACAGCGAAGACTCATTAAACAGGCAAAACAGCTTAAGCAATAACAGAACCAGAGTAAGTATTCCCTAAACTGTCCTATACTTTATGTTATTAAACAAGCAAACATAAATGCATCTACACACTCGTAGATAAATGTATAACGCATATGTAGGTAATGTTTTGACCTCAATATCAAACTCATTGTTTGACTTTTCGATTAGTTGTACACATGCCAATAGTTTCTCTAAACGAAAATCAATAATTACAACCAGTATAGAGACTAGTACCTAAATACTAATAGGAATTTCCCACAAGTTAACAAATTTTCGAATCCATTCGAATATGGATTTAAATACTAATTACACACCTACGACATTTCCATCCCAGGTTCAAGGCATGCAAAACTATACCATGACGTTGTTTGGTGGTTTTTCTTGTGCTGCAAAGGGATAACATAGTGCCAAGGTCACGCTATTGATTATTTTTTTCCGAGAAGCCAAACAAAGAATAAAACAAATTGAATGTTTCTGTTAGAATCTCATCCGCAATTGGCACGCAAGGATCTAGCCCGTACCACTTAGGTTTTTCTTGTATGCCACCCTAAAGAACGAAACGAGCCATCGACATTATTCATCGTGTTACAGAGTAATTTTCATAAACGAATAAATGTCAATCACGATCTGATAAAATCACGTGTGCCTTGTCCTGCGCTCGCTCACACTGTTTGTGACTTACCTATGCCGGAGCAATTTGCTCAGAGCGGATAGAGGGACCATTACTGTTTGCCTGTCTCGCCGCATGTTCTAAAATGTTGATTTCATGTAGATGGGTGGATTTGCCTGACGTAGTGTTGTGTTGTTTAGTCAAATCCCTAAATTGGTTAGTGATGTCACAGGGCTCTGAAATCAATGAAAAGCAAAAGTGAAAGGTCGTAAATTGGTGGTGTAAGGAAGAGAGTGTGCCTTGCAGAGTAGTAATTAATCAGCAGTTAAGGTTAGTTATTAGGTTTTGCTTGAAGGTCGCTCTGGTGTTTCCCCACTAGGGGAAGTTATTATCATTATGTTGGGTAGGATATAATTGTTTGCTTTGTGTGTGTCGATATGGGAAGTTATACACACGAGTATATGATATTAGATTATCCTGTCATGAATGAAGTTATATGGGAAATTTCAGAATTTAGAGCTGAGCCCTACGTTGCCAGCTCGTCAGCCTTCTCATTTCCTAAAACGCCATTATGTCCGGGTACCCAGTAGAGCTGTACGAGTACATTGTGTTGCATACCAAGAACCCGTAGCTCTTCGCGACAGCAACGCACAATCTTCGATTTTATTTGTGTGGCGGAAATGAAAAAGGTGATATCATCTGGTGGTATAGCTTTCATTGCAGCGTCTCTAACAGCTGTTGCAACCGCTAAGACCTCCGCTTGAAAAACACTGCTATAGTCCGGAAGTCGAATTGACTTGTTCAAATTGAGTTTTGCAGAAAAAATCCCTGCACCTACTCCCACGTCCATCTTGGATCCATCAGTGTAGATGGAGTTTTCCTTTTCTCCCGACTCGGAAATGAAAGTCTAAATAGGGCACTATGTAGTCTGTGCTAACATCTCCGCCCATGTATTTGTATAAAATCTGCGCATGCCCCGTCAAGCTTGACCTGAAACCTTCAGATTCAGCTGCAGATTCCTGTGCAAATAGATCTAAACGTAATAGTGTGGTCTCTAATCCTGTGACACCAATGCATGCCATTCTTTGTACTGTGATTAGTGTCTTGGGGTTTGTGCCCTTAATTGCGGTTGGCCACCATACTAAGCTACCGTAAGTCTCACAACTGCTGTGTAGAGCCAGAAAAGGACTTTTGGTTTGAGCCCCCAAGTTTTACCAAATATTCTGCTACAAGTATAGAGAGCTATCATAGCTTTCCTTGCTCTCTCCCTTGTGTTTAGTCCCCAGTTTAGTTTTTTGTCCAGTATTAACCCTAAATATTTAGCACTATCAGAAATTTTAAGAGGAGTGTCCTTAATGGATGGAATTTTGAATTGCAGTATTTTCCTCTCAACTTCTTCTAGTCCAGTTGCTGACTATATTAAGGGCACCTTCTATTTGGTCGCTTAGGGTTGGAAGGAATTTACCCGTGGCCAGTAATGCCACATCGTCTGCGTACGCTACGGTTTTAACCCCACTGAATCTAAGTTTTATTAGTACTTCATTTAGCACAATAACCCAGAGTAGAGGAGGGAGAACACCTCCTTGCGGAGTACCTCTACCAGCTGATACTCTTAGTCTCGCATTACCTAGTTCTGAATTTATGTAATTTAATTTTGGTGTACTTATTTGTACCTATTTCTTAGAGTGTCCTCAATATTCAGGTTTTTTAAGACACCTTCGACTGAATCCGTCGTGACATTATTAAAGGCCCCTTCAATGTCTAAGAATGCAGCCAGGGTGTACTATTTATCATTCAATGATTTTTCAATCGTGCTGACAACGCTATGAAGTGCAGTTTCAACACTTTTACCTTTCGTATATGCATGCTGTGCCGGAGATATGATACTGGGGTTCAGCCAGCTGCGACTGTGTATGTCAATAAGTCTTTCAAAGGTTTTCAGAATAAAGGATGTCAAGCTTATTGGTCTAAAGTCACCGGCGCAGGTATGACTAGCTTTACCTGCTTTAGGGTTAAAAACAACCTTAACTTCCCGCCACTCCTTTGGTACATCACCTCATTCAATGCTACCAAGGAACAGTAGTCTCTTTAGAAACGGCGTTATGTCTTTTTTGGCTGTTTGTAGCATCATTGGGAAAATTCCGTCCGTGCCTGGGGATTGGTACGGTAAGAAGGAGCATATTGCGCACTCAATTTTTTCTTCCGTAACCAATTCAGATGGCGCTATTTCGTGTCTACTAATGCTGCTGCCAGAGATGCCATCTCTATTTACTATACATCCTGGAAAATCAGCATCCAGTAGAGTTTCTAATGTCTTTTCATTAGAGTCAGTCCAATTGCCAGACGTGTCTTTTAGGGAGCCTAACGCTACCGGCTCTTTCTAAAGAACCCTTCTGAGTCTTGCTGATTCAGCAGTTGCACTTAGAGCGCTGTGTCTCTGTTTTGAATTTTCTTTGACTGGATTTAAAAATTTCCCAGTTTTCGTCTAACCTTGTTCTTTTAGCCATATTGAAAAGTTTCCTAGTTTCTTTCATGATGTTAGACAGTGCTTTAGACCACCGTGGAGTTCTTTTGTTTCTTTGTCCGCAGCGGACAGGCGTTTGATAGGCCTTATCCAATATATTTGACATTGCCTCATCAATTTCTGTAGGTCCTTTAAAAGCGTGGTCCTGTAGATTCCCTTTCATTCTATTAACCCCACTACTAAAAAGATCCCAGTTAGTCTCCCTAGGATACCAGTTAGTCTCCCTAGAATACCAGTTAGTCTCCCTAGGATACCAGTTAGAGTTTCTAGGGTCGAAGAAGGTTTCTTCCTTCAGAACCTTCCATTCCTCTATTTCTACATTTTTGGAATTACTAATGACTGTAACGTCAATAACTTTTTGTCTATTTCTAACTACAAACACGTTGGTTCCGTTGCCTTTGTTTACTACTAATAGGTTATGTTCAATTAAAAATTCGAAAATCAACTCACCTCGTTTGTTGATATCTTTACTGTCCCATTGGAAGTAATGGAAGTTCGCATCGTATCCCATCAGTATATCCCACTTTTCCTGCTCTATTTTACTGACTAGTGATTCAGTAAGTTTGGGGGGTCCCTCTGTCGCATTATACGGCATGTATACAGGTGAGAAAGGTGAGACAATCAGTGGAGGAAAGCCTTTCCTTTCATTTTTAACCACTGTCTTGTTACAGTCGCTGCATGCAAATAGAAAGAACAGTTTTATTTGCATTATATGCACTGCAAGGTTTCCGGCAGCTTTTAACAGTTTATGTAGACAATCTAAAAGAATGCAAATAAAAACATACATATCCCTTCTAACCCATCCCTATTAAAGTGGGTGTGGCGTTGTGCACTTTTTAAGAGAAGCGTTGGATAATTCCGTACAATTTCGACATGTGGCGGTGCCAGCCGTAAATTGACGTTTGCTTTATGTGGTAATATTCTTCAAACCATGACATACGAAGGTAGGTCAATAAGTCCCAGAAAATTAACACAAATTGTGTCGTCACCTTAAATTTATTTTTTTTTTGTCAAGAATCATCTTTCAAAAGGACGCACCCAAATTTTCAGACAGATCTGTCAAATAGTTTTGTTGTGGCAGCCATTTTATATAGACGCCTACTAGCATTTTCGTTAAAATGGAAAAAAGTGAATTTCGAGTGCTCATTAAACACTATTTTTTGCGATAAAAAACTATCACGCAAACCAAACAAAAGCTTGACAAATATTATGGGGACTCTTCACCATCGATTGGAACCATTCACCACTGGTTTACTCAATTTCGGTGCGGTCGTTGGGATGCGCGCGATGTTATTCACATCGATTACCTTGAAAAGGGTAAAATGATCACCGGCGCATATTACGCAGAGCTGCTGGGTCGATTCCAAGCCAATTTGAAGCAAAACCGGCCACATTTGGCGAAGAAAAAAGTTTTTTTTCACCAGGACAACGCACCGGCGCACAAGTCCACAGTCGCAATGGCAAAATTGCATGAGCTAGGCTACGAACTCCTTACTCATCCAGCATATTCCCCAGATTTAGCACCCTGCGACTATTTCTTGTTTCCAAACCTGAATAAATGGCTCGGAGGTAAGATATTTGGGTCGAATGAAGAGGTCATCGCTGAAACAAACGCTTATTTTGAGGGGCTCGAGATCTCGTATTACTTGGAGGGCATCAAAAAATTGGAGAAACGTTGAATGAAGTGTATAGAGCTGAAAGGAGACTATGTTGAAAAATAAAATGTTTTTATACCGAAAAGAGTGTTCCTTATTTCATTTTTCAGGGACTTATTGACCCACCCTCGTACTTCGTTAAGCCGTCTTTGAACTGTTGTCACAGAGATGTCTATTCTGGTTGTTTCTTACTTGTGATGCAGTAAAGAAGCTGTTCCTTAACATTGTCCTAGTCGATTCTAAGAGTAATTAAATCTGTTTTTTTTTTTTAAGAACACTACCCTAAAAATGGCCCTATATTATTTATGAACAAACTGTCGAGAATCTCAACGTCTCATTCTTTTACTTTTGCGCTCTAAAACACCACGTTATTGGCATTTTTTTTTTAAATCTTATGGTCGACTCGTTGAATCCTAATCGACGAGAAATTTCTCTCATCGATTCATCTTCGTCCTTAAAAGCCAGAATTTGACCTTTTTCAAATTGTGTTAACCGCCCCCTGCTCATTGCGCACTTTTAACTTCACGGTCAAAAAACGATTAACCTAGGCGACTTCAAAAACAAGGAAACTTCGACAAAAATAACTATTAAGAATCCTAATTAGTCGATAATGAAAGGGTTTGGTCTTCGTTGTTAATGGTTTTCTTGCAATGATATTTTTCAACTAAACTGTTCTTTTGGAGTTTTAGTGCTGCCGCAGGGGATCTTTTTCTTATGAGGATGGTGGAGATGGATATTATTCTTTAGTTGCTTTTAGTTGTGATAGATTCGGAATATACCTAGTCCTGCCATAAGTTCTGTTACAAATATAAAACGCTATAAAAAAAACCAGTAAACATATTGTGTTCACGCGAAATGACTGCCTTTTGCTGTAACACAAGCTTCTAAACGGTGTGGCCGTGTGAGATCGTGGACGCTGCTCTGGTTAATGCTGTTCTAAGGCTTTCCAAATTTCTGTGGGCCTGCAAAACGGCCATGTTTTCCAATTCTGACCACAAACCATAATCCAGTGGATTCAGATCTGGAGTCACCGATGGCCAAACTTCTGCTGCTATAAAGCCAGGAATATTGACTCTGAGCCACTCCTGCGTGGTTTTGGCTTTGTGTGCTGGAGCAGAGTCCTGCTGGAAGATCCATCTGTATCCATTGAAAAGGGTATTGGTCAAACAAACGTTTGCACCAGTTTTTACGTTTTTTTTTTCACAGAAATGGAGGGATGTGACACCATGGTGAGAGACCCCCCACCAAATCATTACGGAAGCGGGATGATGGCCACGTTAAACCCTTGGAACAACTTTTTTCGCTTCGTTTTGTTTGTTGAAAACTTCTTCCACGGTAAAAATTTTCTCATCCGTAAACAGAATGTTTTCATGGCCATTGTCCGCGTGCCAATGCAGAAGTCGCTTGCATCTTTCCAGCCTAATTTTTTTAGTTGAGTAGTTAGAAGATGACCTTGGATAAGATTAGCACATGGGCCACTGGATGTGGACTTAGCGTCAATCCTAGCAAACTGAACTGATGCTCTTTACCACAAAAACCAAAATACCGGTTTTCACGCCTCCACGGCTTAATAACCAATTACTTTCTTTATCATCTAGTGCTAGGTACCTAGGTGCGGTACTCGACCCTAAATTAAGTTGGAAGGTTAACATTGAACAGCGGGTAAAGAAAGCCTGTGTGGCTTTTTATGCTTGTAGCAAAACATTCGGTAAGAAATGGGGACTCCGTCCGAAGATGGTCATTTGGATGTACACTGCGGTGGTACGCCCTATTCTTTCCTATGGATCGCTAGTTTAGTGGCCGGTGGTTAAGAAAGCATACATTACCAAACTCATCAACAAAGTACAAAGGACTGCGGCTCTAGGTGCTACAGGGGCGATGAGAACATGCCCAACTGAAGCCTTGAACGTAATCCTTCACCTTAAACCACTCGACCTTCATATACATATCAGCATGTAGTGCGGTTAGAGTTAAGAGAAACAGGTAGCTAGTGCGATAGTCTTTACGGTCACAACAGCATCCTTAATACCTCGGGAGTTGGCGGCAAATCCGACCGACTACATAATTCCCAGGGTGAGCTTTCACAATGATGTCACGGTGAGATTCCCTTCCAGGGCGGAATGGAAATGTGGCACGGTGACAAACGAGTTCAAAACAACAATTTTCACTGACGGGTCGAAAATAGACTGCGGAGTAGGGGCGGGAATCTTTTCTGAATCCCTCAATATCTCCAGTTCATTCCGTCTACCCAATTCATGCAGCGTATTCCGGGCGGAAGTTCTTGCTGTACGAGAGGCGTGCCGTCTCCTCAAACATACATCGATACAACTTAACACCATAGCCATTTTCATAGATCGGACATCGGTCTAGGATCAGCCTCATCAGGGTCCCTGGTCATAGTAACATTGACGGAAACGAAAGGGCTGATGAATTGGCGAGGTAGGGATCTGCCCTTGATTGCTCCCGTGCGGAGGAGGTCAACATTCCGTTAGGGGCCCTTAAGGGTAGAATCTTTGCTCATTTCCTTGCGGATGCTGGTAATAGATGGCGAGGGTTGCAGAACTGTGTCATATCCAGGCCGATGTGGCCCAAGTATAACTGGCGCAGAACACAAGAACTACTAAACAGAAACCGGGCAGATATTGCTAGAGTTCTGGCATTGGACCATAGGGGTCCACGCAGCCAGACTGGGCATTATTTTTAATGCACTTTGTCGTAGCTGGAATATGGCCAACGAGCCTGAAACAATCCTTCACTTCCTTTGTAAGTGTCCGGCCCTGAGTATGGTCAGACACCGTACACTTGGCAGATACGTTTTTGATAATATTAGTGAGTTAGCAGAGACAAGCATCGGGAATTTTATCAGTTTCCTCAGTGCCACGGGGTGGATTTAAATAATCCTTTCTATCCTTTCCCACAAGTCCAACGTCAGTTTTTTACAACAAATTAGGTCACTTGAGTTGTGGTATTAAAACGGCTTCTTTGCGCTAATTATGTTTCAGCATAGTATGCTGTCACAACCGCACCTACCTAGAAGATGACCCGTGGACCGACTATAGGCTTTCATATGCAGATCATCCCGAATCAGCCTAGACATGGATCTGGTTGATATATCCAATTCCTTGGGCATGATCTTCTGCTTCCTAAGGGGATTTCTCCGAATTCATTCACGCACTGCCTTTACTACCGCACTCGTAAGGACGACGCGCGGGCGACCACTTCTTGGCCTTTCCTCTACTCCAGACAATTCGCCGAAGCGATCAATAGCCCGATAAACGAATATTCTCGATATTCCGAGTGGTTTTAGCAACTCGAAGATTTGGCCAGCAGTCTTTCCGCATTTATGCAACGCTATTACCGCGACTCAATTCTCTTTAACGACCCACTCCATGTTAGTAGTTTGCAAACTGAAATCAAACTCACTAGTATTCTTCACTGATCATGTGTTCTGAAATGAAGTTTTGAACGATAAGCGCTGGAAATTGTGTAACAGAACTTATGGCAGGACTAGGTAATTTGAGTGGCACCTGAAAATAATGAAAGAAGTTTTTATAACTATCAGCAAATAAGAACAAGTAGTTCACCCATCTATCTGTATATTAATTTTTTATTTTCAAATCCTCATTTCAAGTTCTTAACATTCTTATGCGGTTTTTCCATTTCTTTGAATTAGTTAACAATTTGTATTTTGTGAAAGCTTTTCAGTTGATAGCACCTACTATTCTTAGTTTATTCTGGCAAATCTTTTAGAACATTATTAATACAATTAAACAAATTTTCAGCATTTGTCTACCATTTTATATTGATTTTTTCTTAAATTAATTTACTATTTAATTAGGGCAACATGAAAGGCAAACATTTAACACGAAGCCACGCAATGCGTGAATCAACATCACCGCCACGCACACCGACTCCACGTACAGATCAACAATTAGCGTCATCAAATTGTGGGCTGGCATCTTCGTCGTCGTCGTCGTCTTCGTCATCGTCTTCATCATCGACACACAGTCCATCGCAGGAAACAAACGATTGCAAAATGCACGTACAATCATCTTCCTTGTTGTCCCCGTCCCCGTTGTTAGAAACTCCCTCGGTAATTGTTACTAGTCAACACTCCCAACAGCAGCAACAACAGAGCGTTATCTGCAATGAAGCGGACTTTCCCAAGTTATCTCCTCCCAAATCATCGAAAAGTCCTCGCAACTCACAATCGAATAATTTAAATTCAAATTCTGGGAATTCCAACAACAATCACAATAATAATACTAATCGCGATTTAATGGAAAAGTTTAATAATACCCATCAACAGTGTGCATCAGCTCCATCTAGCGGCAGTGAGCATAATAACAAAATTGAGTTTGGCAATGGAAACGGTAAGAAAGTTGTTCTTGAAATAACCAAAACGATGGACAGTGGAGGTAGTAGTTGCAGTGCGTCGAATTCTTCTACGTCAGTAAACGTCAATAACCAAACAGAAAACAATGGCAACGGATCGCATTTCATGCATCCGGATGCACATGCCATGACTCAAGAGAGCGTTATGTCCATTTATGACAAAGAAAACCGTTGCCCACGTAATGACAGTCAGAACAGCAACAACTCTCTTTCACCGGATGAGAATCAGAACAGTCTGACAGATAGTCCCAGTGATATCAGTAAGCACGAGCGTATGGGTAAGAAGCACAGGACGAATTCGAACTCAAAGAGTTCAAAGCCTCGTCTAAAAAATATGGGCTCTTCATCTAGCATGGATGGTGGCAACAGTAACAGTACTTCTGGCTTCATATCGAGAGGTAAATTTGAGAACTTCGCCGAGGTCAGTCTCAGAAAATATTTAATATATATTTGCAGATAGCTCCATGGAACAATTTACCGATCAGAGTGGCGTCGATTTGGTGCTCTTCTTTAAGGAGACCCTAAATAAGAATCCCAAAGATAGAAATACCTTAATGAAAATTGAAAAGGATCTCATAGAGCTGGCTCAAGATAAAACGTAAGTACAAGCGCACATTTGTGGTAAGAATCTAGAGATTTTTGTTTTCTATTTTGTTTAATAGTCGACATGAGATGCGATTTCCGGCAGCATCATCGTACAATCGAATGCTAATTCATCGGACGGCTGCATTCTTTGGAATGGAACATAATGTGGACACGGCTACGCAACAATGCGTAATAGTGGCAACAACGAAAGGAACTCGTCTCCCAGATGTAAGTTCTTCAATCCCAGGTTTTATATGTATGACTGGACTAAATAATATTCTTTGCTGCGTGGTACAAGTCAGGACACGCCTACATTCTTATTAAATTCTAAGTTATGTCTTGCCGCAGCAAAGTGTAACACAGAACGGTATAAGTTGTCACGTTTTGAAATCTAAATGCTTCTGACAGATATGTTCATTAAAGATGTAGTTTGACCGCGAAAGCCTTAAGTCAGACCACCGATTCACATTTGGGCTATTTTCAACATTTGAGAACTTTAAATTGCCCGTGTGTCTTGTTGATCGGATACCTAGAAGGGCACATTACGTATTTGAGCAGATTTTTCGGCTGTTCACTTTGCGAGTTCGCAATAAAAAGTGACCGTCGGGCTTCGTCCATAGTCCTTGACAAAAAGTGTGACGTATGAATCGGTTCAGGTCACTCGGCCGGCTATATGAGCGCGGGTGCTCATTGAAAAACGTAGACTTTACGTACTCGATCTGTGTTTTGAAACATTTCAAATCGGGTTGTTTTACTGTCATTCATGCGCTGTTTCTGTCTGAAAAATCTGTCATGTGCGCCTAGATTTAGCATTTCCAGTCGTAATAGAATTATGTAACTGAACGGTACGGACACCTTTGCTTTTTACATCGCCTTCAATAGTGCCACCGTATTGGCAAGTGGGTTGCGTCTTCTTTGGTGCTATATGGAAGTATCATGATCTGAAATTTTGAGTGATAGCTAGAACTAATCCACATTCAGAGCTTAGTACAAATACTTGTACCTCTTGCATGTCTACCTGACGCCTTTTTCTCCAAATTAGGTTGGACAATGATTTTCCGTTGCAAAAAAATGGTTTCAAGTCAAATCAGTTTTCTAAAAGCATTATAAATATATGTTTTTGAATTGTGAGTTTTTATTTTTAGATTCGTTTCAAGTCTCTGTTCCGTGAACGCATGTCAGATGAGCCAAGAAAATCGATTCTAAAACGTGACACACACAGCTTCGATGACGCTCGCCAAAGCTATTTGTGTCCTGATCGAGGTATTCTTGATCGGAAGGCAAAGAGTTTTGAAGAACGAGAAGAGGAATATGAAAAAGTACGAAGGCGGATATTCCGCAACCGAGAGAATGGTGAAATGATGGAGGAATCATATTGGAGTTGGGCGGAGAACCCTGAGCAGGTCTCAAGAATGCGTCAAAGTAATAAAATGCTGAAAGTTCAATCTGCAGTAAGTATAATTAGTATTTGTTGTTATTATTTAATTATTAGCCTGGAGTTAATTTATTCAAAGCAATTTATGCATGTTAAGTTCTCATTTACCTACTATCGTAATGAAATTTTTAAGTTTGGAAGATATCCATGTTATGTTTGGGCGTCCGTTCATGCTTAACCGTCCGGCCTCCCGGGTTGTCAGTAGTTTAACCTGCAATACACTTCCAAAGTCGATAAGAAGTTGATATGCATATTCGGAGTTACCTAACAAAATACCCTCATCACCCCGCGGACCATTTTTTGAATCGTCGGTGTAAATTACTGTGTCCTGATCTTTCACCAAACACAACAAAATGAGTAGGATATTGGTGGACACTATATAAGGTAAGTGCAGGTAAGAGGTGCAGAAGCACGGTTAGAGCATCCGGCAGACACGGTCGCAGAGCTTCTGTGGGGCCCATGCTCACCGTTCGTTGCATCTTCCTTAGTTTATTGAGATTGTAATCCCCACTTCGTTTTGTTAGTGAAGCGTATCAGTTAAGTTTTGCCCTGATTGACGTAAAGTTCACATCTAATCTTTGATTAATCTCAGCCACGTCCTAAAACCTGATCTTTTTCTCAACCACTAACTTCATGTACTTCGTATCTAGTACTCTTCTGTAGTCCCTCAAGGTTGTCATATTGGCAATCTGATGTGCATCTTAACAATTAATGGTGTTGATTGTAGCATCGACGACTTATTTATCTGTTTACGCTGATGACATGCGAGTATCAATCTCTGCTGACTTTTGGCCACTAAGATGACTTGAACATGTTTTCAACCTGGTGCCAACAAAAAACCACATATGTATTCTAACTGCTGCCGGGAGAACAACGCATTTGAATTGTTAAAATCCATCTGCTAAATGGGGACAATTTAACCAACACGATTGCGAGATAATGTCGGACATAACAGCCCATCTTGTGAACCGCGTCAGTATTGGATTTGCAAAGACCTGGGCGTCCTCGTAGTTCAGGCGAAAATATCGTCGCAATGAGTGACAGTCTTCATGACAATCCGTCAAAATCCTTTCGCCATCGTTCAAAGCAATTGAACCTTTCCTAAAGCATCACGCAGTATACTCGTATGCATGCCTACAAGATCCAATTGAAGCTAGCAGACCATGAACACCGTCGTGACTGAACTAAAAAAAATTGTCGCATTTGGAGTCATGAAAATCATCCAGCTGCGGTGTGTTTGGGCCGTACCAGGATCACCCTTTATTAAACTTAGCTTTACGTTTTGTAGTGCTTGTATGAAGTTTAAATAAATAAATAAGTGCCAGAGTTAAGGTTATGTATGAGGGAGAATAATTTTGACTTATAAGTAAAATCGGAACTGTTGTTCGATATTTTTTCAAAAACTAATAAGTTAACGACAACCAAGCGAACTTTTGTTAGCCCCTCCGCAGTTTCAGTGATGAATCAAAGGACAATATGGATGAAAATTCTTGTACTGATCATGATTTTCTAGCTAGAGATTAGTTTGGCAGATACCCACAGTTAGTTTAAATATTAACGAAACGTGTACAAACAGTGTACGATACATCTTGGAGTTTTTCGACTTTATGGTTGGCCCACTTTACGTTAAAAACATCGGCCATTAGTAATATAAATATTAATGTCGCTGTTGTGACAGTTCGATGAAATTTAGTTCAGAATTCAGTCTAAAAAGTTGGCATTAGTGTAGTGTTGGATATTGGGCATTGGTTCACAGTTGATGGGATTCTCCGCTACGGGGCCAGTTATCTAGGTGACGTTTAAGAAGGGGAAGCAGAATGACATTTAGATATTTTCTATGTTTTCTTTTTATTAAACAACGGAAGAATTCATCATTAATATTTCTTTTGCAGTAGATAGTAAGTCTTTTAAGAATTTATTCATAAAACCTGTACATTTTGGAATTCATATGCAAGAACATTTGTATTCATTCTATTTGGTGACATATTAGTACTTTGTAGCCCCTCATTTGCACTAAATTATGAAGATGTTCCGCTGATATTTCTATGTACCAAACTTCTTCAAGCACTTCATTGAGCATTTTGACCGACGTACATATGCATTTTGTAGTTTATTTTCAATGCTACAGTGCCATGCACGTAATTAGAAACGCCAAGGATGCGAGAATTCTTTTCGTTATAGCGGATGCGGT
This sequence comes from Pocota personata, assembly GCA_963082735.1. Lineage (NCBI taxonomy): Eukaryota > Metazoa > Arthropoda > Insecta > Diptera > Syrphidae > Pocota > Pocota personata. Next base: position 62,682,172 of record OY720431.1, on the reverse strand, counting down.
TTCGGCCTTAGCAGAGTGAAATTTTCGTTTTTACTGTAAATATTAATCAAGCTTTTTATTCAGAACAACAATATGTCATATGATACCGAATATTTTCAGAATCGTTAAACTGGTCCCAAAAAATTGTATTTAATGCTATTCGGTATATACGGAAGAATGGCACAGTTGAAAAGTTAAGCGCAAGCCAAGAGCACGAATTACCACACCGCTGGAAGACGTACTTATCGTGAGTTAGAGTAGAAAAGAACGGCATTCCACCGCACGGGAGATTCGAGCTGCATTTTTTGGCAACACAGAAAGCGGACCATCTGTGGACACAGTTAAGCGAAGGTTGTGTGAAGCAGGACTCATTGGACGCATAGCCAGAAAGAAGCCCTTGTTAACAGAACGACATCGAAAGAAACTTTTGGAGTTTGCCATATAAATATGGCCATTGGACCGTCGAACAATGGAAAAATGTGTTTTTTTTTTTATATAATTTGCACGTGTGAAAGTGGATATGAATACCCTTATACTAATTTTGGGACACGGGTTTTTTTTGTGGAGAGGGAAAGAGACAGAGAGAAGACAGATTGGTGTAGTTGGTTTGAAACTTAGGTATTATTAAGTTTCTGGGGAGTATTTTTGTATTGTCGTTGCTTATGATTCATAGTATTTTTTTCCGTCCTCCTGATGTCATCATCACGATCAAGTTGCATTTTAGCCACATGACCACCCTACTGCCAGTGTTATGCCTCCGTAGTAGAGTTGACTAAGCAATTTCGCAATTGATCGACTTTTTTATTTATTTCATGCGAAATAAATAGATGATTCTTGACATCAGGATTCGAACCGTGAACATGGAGCTTGATAAGCGATGATGTTACCACTACACCATGGCCACCCACCTACGGATGAGACTAAGATAAATAGAGTTTCTTCGGATGTTAAGCCGTATGTTCGCCGACCAAAATCAAAGGTCCCAGATACACTCGTCCAACCCTCAAACACGGAGGTGGTAGTATAATGATATGGGGGGCAATGTCCTAGCGTGGAGTAGGTCCAATTCATAAAATTGAAGGGCATATAGACAAGGTGCAATACTGCGATATTCTGCAAAACGTAATGCTGCCATATTATGCAGATGAGAATTTGCCAGTAATTTGGAAGTTACGGAAAGACAACGATCCAAAACACAAAAAAAAAATGGATTGTAAAAAATTTAGTAAGTTCAATCGACTGGCCATCATGTAGTCTGCCACAAATTCTCAATTGGATTCTCAAAAGAAAAGTGAGCTTCAAAAAGCCGAAAATCTTGGCGTCCTCTATGCGGAATCAAAAATTGCTTGGGAGTCTATTCCACCAAGCGTATGTACAACTCTAATTGGGTCTATGCCTCGTAGATTGCAAGCAGTAGTTAGCAATCGTGGTTATGCGACGAAATATTAGCCTTTTTTTCAAAAATAAAAAAAACAAATTCTTTAAAAACAATAAATGTTTCTAATTATGTGCACGACTAGTTTTGTAATCTTCATAAAGTTAAATTCAATAAAAAAAAAGAAACGGTATCATATGACATATTATTGATCTGAATAAAAAGCTTGATTAATATGTACATACACTGTGCTAAGGCCGAAACCCTATCCGCTATAACGAAAAGAATTCTCGCATCCTTGGCGTTTCTAATTACGTGGACGGCACTGTATAATGTGCCAGAGATTTTCGATTGGGTTAAAGTCGTGGCCAGTCGAGTGTGGAAACACTTTTTTCGATCATCAATTCTTTAATTTGTAAAAAAAAATTAAATTGAATTTATTTTCTTTTGTTGAGTATAATTAGTAAGGGAAGTGAACAAAGAAAGAGTGGTTTACCATTTTGGAAAGATGGTACGGAGCAGAGAGATGGTACGGAGCAGAGAGATTCTACGTCTTGAAAAATCATATTGCCGGTCTCTAAGAAATGCATTTCCATTGACGGTATCAAATGATTGTTTAAAATATTTTTTGTATACTTCAGAGTTAACAGTTCCTTTTAAGAAGCATACATTTCTAATTTCATAGCAAGAGAAACTACCCCATATCATTGGATGCTTCACCGTTCGCTGAAGGCAATTTTTACTTAAGCGCTCTCCAGTTCTTCGCCGGCTGAATTTGCTCTCATCGGAGAATATGACTTTTCTCCAATCAATTTCTGCCCAGTTTTCTTATTTTTTTTTGCCAAAGTTAGCCGAGATTTCATCATCTTGGGTGTCAACATGTGTTTTTATGTGGGCCATTAGACTAAATTGTCGTAAGCCTTCGACGCACAGTATGCACACCTATTTCAATTCCATTTGACTCCAAAAACTCTGTTCTTATTTGTACACACATCTATACCTAAAAAGAACAAGTCACATGCATTGTATATTTCCATAAATGTAAATTAGATTTTAGAAATAGGTGACGGTGTGTACATGATTTGACCATATTTTTTGTATCAAAATACAGGCTTTTCTTTCGAAAGTGAAGGTGAGATACAGATATTTTACAGGGTATATTTATTTAATGCAAATTAATTTGAAAATTAATGCGCCACCTAAAAAAACCACTACATCAATCGTTCTATCCTTCTAATAACATAATTAATTGCATTCAAGGGTGTAAACTAATATTTCAAAAAACCACCACCCTTGGAGTTCACTGAAACTTAATACCAGCTGAGTTTCAAACCAACTACACCAATCTGTCTTTCTCTTCTCTGTCTCTTCCACTTTCCTCAAAACGCCCGTGTCCTAAAATTAGTATAAGGGTATTCATAACCCCTTTCACACGTGCAAATTATAAAAAAAAAAACATAAAACGAACGGAAATAATTTTGTTTTTTTGTAAAAAATTTTCCAATTCCGGTATTTTGGTGGAAAACTAAGTTCGTTTTTTTACCAAAAAAAAAAAAAACAGGTTGCGTATTCTTCTGGCCCCAGTAAGTCTTGAAACTTCAATATTTAAAGTTAACGGATAAAGAGTCGAAAAAACCTCAAATGGGAAGAAACAAGGAACAAAATGAAGTTGAACGTTTTCGCATAATAACCTTGCATAAAGTGTGTGCTATTGTAGATACCATACGTTGATTTAAAGAATCATTGACCAAATTAACATCAAAACAAAATGTCCACATCATAAAATTAATAAGCAAGAGCTTACAGCTCCAGAAATCTGGGCAGAGTTCAACCGTTTGCACCCAAAGCAGATATCAGTAACAACGACAAAATAGGCGTTTAGCTGTTGCTGGTTTTCACGGTCTCTCAGCAGTACGAAAACTTTTGCTACAAATTTAAAACAAAGTCAAGCGGCTAGATTGGGGAATAGAGCACCAGGATTGGGCATCAACTGATTGGCGAAAGTCTTATGGACGGACGAGTCAAACTTTGAAAAAAAAAAAGTTGTCAAAGTTTTTGGACAAAAAAGGAGAGTTTACGTTCGGCGGTCTGCTGAATAAAAGATGCTCCCTAGCTGTGTGGTCCCAACGATCAAGCATGGTGGTGGTTCAATAATAGTCTGGGGATTATCGATGGAATCATAAATAAGAAGAAGTACGGACAAATATTAGAAGAACACACCTTACCATCGCGTTTGTGATTAATAGGCCCTGGATTCACATTTATGCAAGATAATGATGCGAAACATTCTTCCAAGCTTTGCCGAGATACCTTGACCAAAAAGAATAAGAAGGAACACTGAAGTACGAGGTGGATTTTTCGACGAGAAAGAGGTCTAACTCTATTTTATTACATAAGTCAATTAATTTGTTTTTGATTATTAAAATGAAAAAGACAAATAGAAGTATTGTCCGGAAACTTGTGGACATATTATATTATTAACTTCGATTTGAGCCCCTCAAGTTGAAGATAAATTAGGTGTACAAGTGCTGATAATCTGATGTTCAAGGTAAATTTGTTGAATACAGGGTATTTATACGAAAACTCTTATAGATTGGGCAGGATTGCTCGTTAAAAGGCGTAGTATTGCAAAATACAGGGAAAATACAGGCATCATACTTTGTATACTTCTTTTAAAAATATATATAGAATATATATATAATATATAATGTTTTGTGGCCCCCACTTGACGGTGAACACTAATAACTCCAATGTTATCTCTGATGACGTAAATAATACTGCTGCTGCTGCTCATCTTGACTCTTGCGTGTCTATGGGATCATCGGATGGTCATGGTACTCTTGTGAGTAATTCGTCGCAATCAGCGATCAATACCCTCACATTGATGCTAGTCATTTTCATGCTCTCGTTGCTGCACTACTGCCTCTCTCCACCTCTCCAAATAGCAAGGTTGTTGTCACCAATTATGAAGCCGCTAATGCTGTTACGCTCACAGATGTTCATGCTGGTGCCGGCCCCATGCTGGTCGCTCATCAACCGCCTTCTACTATTGTTGCTGCTGGTGCTGCTGCTGTTAGTCGACCACCTCGTGTTGTTAATACGAATGATATAGCTACCGATCTACATGTCGTTCGCAAGCTAAAATGGTATCATCTCTCTAGTTTCCATCCTAATACAACTTCTGGAAATATAATTGATTTTATTTCTTCAACATTAAATGTAAACAAAGCTTAACTTATAAAAAGTGATGAAGATATATCCAAATTGAAATTTGTAAATTTTAAAATTGGTGTCCCCCTCAGATTCGCCAACTTAATTTATGATGCTAATTTTTGGCCTAGTGATGTACAAATTCGTGCTTTTGTTAATGTTCCAAAAAACTAATATTGAACGAACGTTCCATTTCACATCTGCATGTCGTTGATAAGCGGATTATTGACAATTCGAACCTCAAAATTTACTATCACAATGCCAGCGGCATTCGGATTAAAACCTGTAAATTATTTAATTTATCTAGTCACCTTGATTATGATGTTATTATTATCACAGAATCATGGTTGTACAAAGATATTGCTGACTCCGAAATTTTTGATGAGTCTCTTTATAGTGTTTTACGTTTTGATCGGTGTAATAAGAAAGAGGATCGTGGGGGGAGGAATTCTCGCTGCAGTTCGTCGGGGTATTACCTGCTGGGAGATTCCTTTACCAGATGGTGAAGTGGAATAGCTCTGTTTTTCTTTAAACGTCACAGGTGTCGTGAGTCCACTTAATTTTATTGTAAGCTATGTCCCATCAGGAAATAAATTAGATGTCTACGAAAAACACATATCTAACATTGATTTTATTTTTGATAATCACGATAATACCACCAATAGTATATGTATTTTGGGTGATTTCAATGTCGGTGACATTGTTTGGTCTTGGTCCGATGATGATAAAATGCTTGTACCATGTAACTTAAAGAAAGATATTGAATTTATTTTAACTGATTTCCTACTTTCTCATAATTTCTGTCAAATAAGCTCAATTCTAAATTCACAAAATAGAATACTAGATCTTGTTTTTATCTGCTGTGACGAGATTAAGGCAAATACTTTTGAAGCCCCATATTCTTTGTTAAACAATTCTATTTATCATAATGAGATTTCGATTGAAATTGAGGTGTACGATTTTTTTTAGAAACTGACAGTAATCTGGTTAAAACGTCTAATTTTTTAAAAACCTTCATAGCATAGATTGGAACAGTAATCTGAGACACTTATCCCTTCAGGAATCATATAATTATTTGAAGTCTGTATTATTTAATGGACTTAACACTTTTGTCCATGTAGGTCGAAGAAGAATTTATCTAAGCCACCATGGTACAATAGAAGGGCTCTCTCACCTTAAGAACCAAGGCACACAAAAATTTCAAAATTTCCGGTAGTCCTACAGACAAATTACGTAATTCAAATTGAAAATCAAATAAGAACTGACTCCAAACGCTTCTGGACTTTCATAAATAGCAAAAGAAAATCAACTGGTCTGCCAAAATCCATGGTTTATGCAAAATATTGAATCCAGAGATGTTAATACAACTCTAGATTTTTTTGCTAAATTCTTTCAATCTGTGTATACAAAGCCCGATACACCTAGTTTTGTACCAGCTACCGAATGCAGAATTGATATCGGCCTCATCCAACTAAGTCTTCAGGATATTATATTGGCTCTTGATAATCTTAAGCCTAATTCAATTCCAGGTCCCGATGGTATTCCTGCGATAATTTTTAAAAAGTGTTCCCAAGCAATCTGCAATCCCCTCCATCAAATTTTTAACATATCGCTGTCCTCCGGTATTTTTCTTGATGAATGGAAGTCGACTTTTCTTATTCCAATTTTTAAATCTGGATCTAAGAACGATATTGAAAATTACAGAGGAATTTGCAAGCTATCCGCTTTGCCAAAGCTTTTCGAAAGTATGGTTAAATCAAAAATGGAATTTTTAGTTAAGGAGGCTTCGTCACTGGCAGGTTCACTACCACTACCACTAATTTAGCTTGCTTGTCTCATTATACCATCAATGCGATCGAAGATGGTTATCAAGTCGACTGTGTTTACACTGACTTCAGTAAGGCATTTGACTCCGTCAATCATCTAATTTTGCTACAAAAATTTGAATGTTTTGGATTTCACTCAGCAATGCTCGATTGGATAACATCTTATTTGATTGGCAGGACTCAAAGAGTCAAAATAGATAATTACTTTTCACGATCGCTTGGGTGCAGCTCTGGAGTACCACAAGGTAGTCATTTGGGTCCGCTCCTCTTTATAATTTTTATCAACGACATATCGTGTGCATTAAAATATTGCCATTGCTTGATGTATGCAGATGATTTAAAGCTGTTCCTTAAAATCAAATCTTCACTTGACTGCGAGTTTTTACAATACGACCTAAGAAACTTATCTGTTTGGTGCGTCAACAATTGTCTACACTTGAATATTAGAAAATGCTGTATAATATCCTTTTATATAGAAGTTTTTCTCATTTTGAGTTTCAGTATGAAATCGCCAGTATTGTATTAAACAGAGTCTATGAAGTGAAAGATCTTGGCATTATAATTGATTCGAGGTTCACCTTTGCATCTCATGTTGATCACGTTATTGCTAAAGCAAATAAGCTTTGTGGTTTTATAAAACGAAATAGCAAGGAATTTTCAGATCCTCGTACCCTTATTTCGCTTTTTATTGCGTTGGTTAGATCTCTGCTTGAATATGCTGATGTTATATGGACCCCATTCTATAAAATTCACTCAGATCGCCTTGAAAAAATCCAGAAAATGAGCTGGGAGTTTGAAATTTCTTACCGGACTTGATGTCAATTTGTTGATCTATATTTTTCTCGCGATCGCTTCAAAAGTGTTATATTTAATTTGGCAGCATTATCTTAGTATTAAGAACATTGTTTTTTTTTTTTTATAATTTTTATATTTATCTTGTAATATACAGTAGATGAAATGAAATAAATAATTAAATATATATTCTATTATATGATATTGGGTTTATAACTTAATTCGTGCGGTTTTTTGTCAAAATTTGAACGTTTTTTTAAGAAAAACATGTACAATAGTATTATTCAAAGTATTGCCCATCTGAAGCTATGACTTTTTCCCATCTTTCTGGCAATTTGTGGATCCCATCCCAAAAGAACTGCGCCGGCTTGGCAGCCAAGAATGAATCAAGCCAATTTTTGATATTCTGCTCTGATGTGAACCGTATTTCAGTGAGGGCGTTCTGCATCGACCGGAACAAATGGTAGTCAGAAGGGGCAAGGTCTGGGCTATAAGGCGGGTGGGGTAAAACTTCCCATCCACTAGTTCTTAACCGGAATAGCAACGTGGGGCCGAGCGTTGTACTCGTGTCTGGTCGCATATTCCGGGCGTTTTTCGGCTACTGCTCTCTTCAAACGGATTAATTGTGTTCGGTAGCGTTGTCCATTGATGGTTTCACCTGGTTTTAGCAGCTCATAATACAGCACACCCTTCTGATCCCACCAAATACAGAGCATTACCTTCGCGCCATGGATATTCGGCTTTGCCGTTGATTTGGCTTGTTGGCCGGGTTTCACATATGATTTTTTGCGCTTGGGGTTGTCGTAATGGATCCATTTTTCATCACCAGTAACAATCCGATGCAAAAATGACTTCCTTTTGTGGCGTTCCAGCAGCATTTTGGACATGCAAAACCGCCTTTCGACGTCTCTCGGCTTGAGTTCATGTGGAACCCAATTTCCTTGCTTTTAAACGTTTTGAAATGGCTGCTTGAGTGACACCCAAAAATTCTGCGAGCTCTTCTTGTGTTTGGCAACAATCTTCATAGAGAAATGCTTCCAGTTCTTCATCTTCAAACTTTTTTGGCTGCCCAGGACGTTCATCGTCTTCCAAGCCAAAATCACCACTTTTAAATCGTGCAAACCACTTTTGGCACGTTCGCTCAGCTAGCGCATGTTCACCATAAACTTCCACCAAAATACGATGACTTTCGGCAGCAGTTTTCTTCATATTAAAGTAATGAAGAAGAACTCCCCGCAAAAACACTTTTTCAGGCACAAAGTTCGACATATTTGAGTGAAAAAAATTTATTGTTGTTTACCCTTCAAATGAATGACATATACTGAAATGACGTACAATGACAGTAGCTTTCCAACGCATGTTCCAATGGAATAATACAAGTTACGCCATCTCTTAGCAAACCGCACGAATTAAGTTATTGACCCAATACATGTTTGATATTCGGTATAATGGTGTTTTAATTATCTCTATTTTCTTTACAGCAATCAAATGACTCAAGAAACGATGGACGTCCAAGCGTTTCCAAGTCTCATAGCTTCGGTGGTTACGGTGGTCCTCCTCCAAGTGGCAGTGGCAACGGTGGCGTTCCACTTCTTCGTGGGGATTCTGTGAATTCTACGAAAAGTGCTGGCCCACGGCTATTTTCGAAACAAGATTCTATCGGTAGCACGAGTACACCATGGCGTCTTTCACCTTCCAGTAGCGGGTAAGTACCCAAATGCAAGGGGAATTGTCTTAGTTGTTTCCTTTTTTTATAAGTAATAGGATTGCATTTATTCGCTATGTAATTGAATTTTGTACATGCAATATATTAGTAAAAGTTTGAATCTGACAATGAGAAAGTGTGCAATACAAAGAGAAAAAAAAAAAATCAAAAAAAATCAAAATTACCATATGATGAATATTGAAAATAGATTTCTCTTTCTCACTGATTTTATGTGTTCTCCCATTTTTTTTTTTTTAATAAATAGATATAAAACACAAACACAATCCCTGCGGTCTGATTCGGTAACTCCCTCTCCGACTGGATATGGGAGTGATGAGCACACGCCAGAACCGTCGGTTGTCCACTCGCCGCCGCCCGCTCCATGTGGGCTCGTATGGGCCGTCACTGACATAGCCAGTGTGCCGAGAGGCAGTGTCCTCATAAATCCGCACACGTTGCAACCAATAGTTAATCAAGACGGGTAATTTACGAACAAAATCAAATGCAAATATCTAAACAATATCTAAACTTAAAAATTCTAATAACACAACAGAGTTTCCTTTCTTTTTGTTAATTACAATAAAAAAAAAAAAAAAGTTCACGAAATATTGATAAAATATGTATATCTATGTTGATATTATTCTTTTGAAGACAATTTCCAATAGTTATATAAACAAAAGTTTGCAAAACGTTTGATTTATTAATTTTATTTATGAAATTATGTTTGTCTTTGTTTCGTTGTCTCATTATGTCGATTTAGGTTTGTTTGAATTTTGTTTTTCCTTTTATTTCTGTCGATTATTTTCCCCCTAGTTACGAATTAAGTTTCATAATGATACCAATTAAGGTTTTGCGTTTTTATTTTACTAATAATGCACAAATACTCGTAAATAATATCATTTTGCTTCTTAACGGCAGCAACTATAAGTTGTTATTTACTCTGGCCTCATGTTGCTGTGTTCATGTTTTGTATGTGAAATGGTTTTCTTTTCAGCACGTTTGCTTGCTTCCTCTGCTGTTATTTTCCTACTTTACAATGTCATAAGATAATACTACATACTTTTATTCTCTTCTCAAATGAGTATTTACCTGTATATATTTTTTATTTAACGCTATTAGTGTTAGTTCGGCCGTAACGACTCGAGTAGTCTGTCTATCATATTAGTTGACTTCAATGCAAAGAAAACCGAATTCACCGCCTTTTCCAGAAAGATTTCGTTCACTATCGTCAAATGGGCGACCAAATTATCCAACCTAAAGAAACCATGCATCTTTTAGGCTTTACAACTCAACTCTGCTACAACAACATTGAACAATTGGCGTTCATAAAGTTGTGGTGCCTGTTTAAAGCAAAGGGATACCTACTTTACAGCGCAGTAGTTCCTTCTTCCTTCCTTCTTAGGTTAGCCGCAGGGGCCATTACCTTTATACCAATCTGACAACATCTTTATCAATATTCCAAACAAACTTTGGATATATTTAGAAATTTTTATTCACCGGAATATTGCACAGAATCTGCAGCCTATCTACAGGTATCTCAGAGAGCTGTCCCAGCGTTATAGGTTCACCTATCACTGAAAGATGGATCTGAGGATGTGTGTGCGTACATCCAGAATATGCAGTAACGCGAATAGAACAGTTCATGTCATAATACGTAGGGACTAACAAAAGTTCGCTTAGTTGATTGTAAAGGGTGGTTAAATTTTAAGGGCCGATGTTGAATGTGAACCACACCTAAACGTCAAGTTTTTTTCTGCATTTCATTTGATATTTCTCAATTTCAGACTAACTCAATTTGAACCATGGAAAGATACACAATCGAGCAACGCGTTAAAGTTATTCAGGCTTATTATGAAAATGGGCGTTCAAATCAAAATGCATATCGTGCATTTCGTGATTCTTTCGGTCAATTTAATCGTCCAAATGTGTGTACAATCGGAAAAATCGTGCAAAAATTTTTGCAAACCGGGTCTGTAGGAGATGTGAAAACACCAGTACTGTAGAAAATATTGCTGCTGTTCGCGATAGTGTGGCTGAAGAGCCGTCCACCTCAACTCGTCGTCGTGCCCAGCAATTGCACCTCTCACGCTCGTCGTTGATGAACATTATGCATAAAGACTTGCATTTACGCGCTTACAAGGTGCAATTGACTCAAGAACTAAAGCCTCTTGACCATTTCAAGCGTCGTCAATGGTCACAATGGTGTCAAGAAATGGCAACAGTGGATGATCAATTTTCGAAGAAAATCATCTTCAGTGATGAGGCACGTTTTCACCTCAGTGGATTCGTCAATAAGCAGAATTACCGCATTTGGGCGAATGATAATCCAAGAGTGATTGTCGAAAAACCAATGCACCCACAAAGAGTGACTGTTTGGTGCGGTTTATGGGCTGGCGGCATCATCGGGCCGTATTTTTTCCAAAATGAGGCCGGTCAGGCAGTTACTGTAAATGGTGTTCGCTATCGTGAGATGATAACGAATTTTTTATGGCCCGAATTGGAAGATATGGATGTGGACGATATGTGGTTTCAACAGGATGGTGCCACTTGCCACACAGCTAACGAAACAATGGCTCTTTTGCGCGACAAATTCAATGGCCGTGTTATCTCACGTGGTGGCGATGTCAATTGGCCGCCAAGATCATGTGATTTGACACCGTTGGACTTATTTCTTTGGGGTTATTTGAAAGAAAAGGTGTACGTCGATAAGCCAGCAACAATTCAAGAGCTAAGGGTTGAGATAATTCGGCACATTAACGGCATAGAACCTCAATTATGCCTCAGCGTCATCGAAAATTTGGACCATCGGATGGAGGTGTGCCCCCGAGGTCGCGGCGGCCATTTGGCCGATATTTTGTTCCATACATAATTGAACCATACCAATATTATCATAATAAAAAGAAATGACAGTAATTTCCTTAATAATTTGTGTTTTATTCAAAATCAACATCGGCCCTTAAAACTTAACCACCCTTTATAATAAAACAAAACTTTAGATATTTAATCTTCATCTTTATTGTTATTATTATTATCATAGTTTATTAGCAAGTAATTAAAATTACATGGTAATACAAGAAATAATGAGCGTAGCTGCGGAGACTATTGGCTCTATGATAGTTTAATGTTATACGGTTAAATTAGCATTTATCAGGAATTTGTTGATTTGGTCGATATTTACAGGATTAGGATTCTTAAGTACTTCATAAATTGATATTTCTTTAAATATGTTCTTAATTATAGGACTTAGCTTAGTGCAGCTTTCTAATATATGAGATATATCTATGGTAACATTACATAAAGGGCAAGCTGGAGGGTTGTGTTTGTTTAGCCGGTACTGATGAGTAGCCGAAGTGTGACCCAGTCGCAATCGGGCGAAGTTGGATATTTTAGCTTTTGAGCGGGTTGTGGGGCACCTGGGGTGGGATCTGTCGGAGTTCAATTTCTAGTAATGGTGGCGATATATGTATGCTCCAATCGTTAAGTTGATTTCTCATTAGTACTTTCTCGTAACTTTTAAGACGATCATCGTCCAAACGATTGTATTAAAAGACGTTGTTAAAAGTTTGCTCCGTGTAACATCTCAATCGCATCGTCCCGTCGTGTCGTCCATCGTTTAAACTGTTGACAGTTTGAGAAACAGTTTGAGAACTACTAAACACATTAAATGTCATATCGAAAATAGCATTTATGCGGTCACTTTTCAAATTTAAGCTGTGTCTTCCCTTTCTATTGAAGAAAATGTCCTCATTTTCTCGCGGTCTTTGAAAATATAGGTGAGTACCATCTACGCATACGATAACTATGGAAATAAAATCACTAGTATAATTCGAAGAACCGAAAATATGGATACTTATACTTACTTCCTGGGATTGCATATTTCTGATAAAACCACTGCTTTGTCTCTTCTTTTCGTATTTCGTTGTCCATATCCCATGTAATCCAGATTGGACAGAGCTTTAGTTCCAACGCTTTTATGGTTTCGCAAACTATCTCTGAAAGGGTACTTTGTCCAACAGAAATACCAAAGTCGTTACCAGTCAACCATTGGTAGCCACCTCCAGTTAGGACCTCTAAGGTAGCACCAAGTCTTAAAATTGGCGGAATGTATGTTGACCGCGAATCGCTCCTTGGGCTAACAGTTTCCAACACTAGTACAAACGCCTCTTTTGATAAGTGAAAACGTTGAATAAAACTAAAATGCAAAATCGGATTCAGCAAGTTTATTGTTTAAAAATAGTTTATAATATTTTTACTTTTTCGTTGGAAGTGAAGGAGGATCCGATGCATTTCTAAGCGTCCTTCGCATTCACAATAGTCCGACCGAATTTTCACTTTCTTCGTCATCGAAAAACAACACATTGTATTTGCTACTATTTTTATGATTTTTATTTAAAATGTAATCAACGAAACTAAACAATCAACCACGAAGTTTAAAACGATTGTAAAATAACAATCGTTCAATCGCAATCGTTCAATCGTCGGTATTTGACAGTTTAATAAGTTATACGAAGCATTCGTGAATCGTCCAAAACGACGTCGTCCAAACGATTCAACTATTTTAGTGTTACACGAAGCATACAATCGTCGAAACGACGTCGTCAGACGATCGTCGTCTTACGCGATGAGAGCCCTGATTTACTGAAAATGTCAAAGTTATAGACTGGAGCGTCTTTGGCCAGGTTAGCAGCAAAGTCAGCATTCTCATTTCCCTGGATTCCAACATGACCGCTTAGTTGATTGAATAATAAAACACTTTAACATTTTAACTTTACAAATTTAATGTTCATCTTTTTTTTTTTAATTTCTCCACATAATTCCCATTTATTTCAATATCTTCAGCCGATAGATGCATCTTTTAAAACAGCTTTCGAAATCCTCTTTTTGGAGCTTTTCGATTTCGATATTGACTGCATTAATAATCTCTCGAAGAATAAGAAGCTGGGCGAATTTCATTGATCTCCCCGAGAGCACAAGAAAGTTGTTGGTTTTTTCAGCAGTGTGCGCAGGCGCATTGTCGTGGTGCAAAAAGAAGCGGCGCAGCTTCTCTTTTTGTCGGTGTCCTAGTAAATTTTGGAAAACTTGTGGTAAGCAAATTTCAGTATACCAGTTAGCAGTGATTGTCTGATCAGTTTTAAGCGGGATGATGGTGACCATTTTCGCCCTGGTGAAGTACATCGACATCATAACTTTTTTCGCAGACTTTTGTTGTTTGGCCTTTACTGGAGGATTTGCACCTTCTGGGCTCCATACCATGGGCTGCTGTTTGGTTTCCGGTTGGTACTTGTAACACCAAGATTCATCACCTGTAACGATCTTATTGAAGCAGCTTGACTCTTCATTTTCAAACTTATCCAGGAAATATTGAGCAAGACGAACACGAGCCTCTTTTTTTAACCCATCGAGCTGACTTCTTTGAATATTTCAGGTGATAATTTAAAATTCATGACACAGCCATGGCATTCAGGCCCAGTTCATCCGCTATCATCTCCTGCATCTTCGTCAATTTTAGCCTTCACCAGGGCCACATTTGTATGGTCGGTCGAGGATTTGGGCCTACCTTCACGAAATTCGTCCTCCACAGACAAATGGCTTCGAAACCACTTTGAAATAGTAACAAGAGATGGTGCATTTATTCCATATGCATTTTGGCATTCGTGCAGAATTTTGACTGGCGTGAGTTGACGTCGAAATCCGAAGAGAATGGCAAAACGACTTTCTTTCTGTGTTGGCGGTGGAACTTCAATTGAACTTATGTCACTAATTTTTGTCTTTCTCGCCTCCATTTGTATCTATTGTTCTGAAATTTGGAAATAAATATTGTTAGATTATAAGCTACAGAAATGCATTTTTTTTTTTTCCAAAAACTACTAAATTGACACCAACTAAGCGAACGTGTCAATTTAGTCCCTACGTACTCGTATTAGGTTGCACCACACGAAATGCCCGATTTTATAGTAAAAATTGAAAAGTGAATATTATTTTTTTTTTAAATTGTTATTTAACCAAATTAAGATCAGTTGGCTGGTATCCATTTAAAACTCTCTTCCAGTGTGATTCAAGATTTTTGTAGAAGTCCTGACTTTTTAACTCTATGAAATCTTCTAAGGCTTTTATGACCTCTGCTCGGTTTCGGTTCATAGTTCATTGGGGAAACATCACGAGAATACGATAGATCGGCAAGAATTTCTAATCACAACTGGAACAGTTTTTGTACCATTACGCGTGAGGTATGGAGTCTAGCATTATCATCAATTTTACATACACTATGACGATTTACTCACAATATTTGATGACGTTTATCGTTTCTCCTGGTTGAAGAAATAAAAAGTGTATTGGTCCTTTCGATGTCCACCAGATTGTCACCTATCGTTGCTCTTAAAACATCATCGTCAATTACTGTTTCCGGTTTCCCACGTGGTTAATTTTCGACGCTAAAATCTCCAAACCAACGTCAAATGGTGCGTTCGATTACTGCTACATAATTTTTTCGCTGCCAGAGATGCATTATACCCCAGTTTAAATTCATAAAGTTAGAAAGTTATTTTAAACAATTCCTAGCTAAAAATAACTGTACTTGTAACGAACCCTAAAAGTTTCAAACGTCAAACCCACGTAGAACTTTATCTTGTAAAAAAAAGTAAATTGCACCTTCTGGCATAGATGATCACTTGAGAACTTCTTATTTCGAACTGAGTGAAAATTGGACATTTCAACATAATATGTGCACACACATATGTATTTGTTCTCAATTAATTTACGAACTAATTCGGTCCGTTTTTTTGTGTTCAAAAAATTTGTTTTTATTGAAAAAACGTAAAAAATACATCACTCAAAGTATTGTCCGTCGGAAGCGACTACTTTTTCCCATCTCTCTGGTAATTTTCGAATACCATTTCTAAAAAATGAGTCCTCTCTTTCATCGATCCAATCATTGAGCCTTTCTTTGATTTCTTCAAAAGACCCGAACCGGTGACCCCCCAAATCGTTTTGCATCCGTCGAAAAAGCCAGTAGTCGGAAGGAGCAAGCTCTGGAGAATACGGCGGGTGGGGTAAGACCTCCCATTTCAGCGTTTCCAGGTAGTTTTTGACCGCTGCAGCCACGTGGGGCCGAGCGTTATCATGTTGCAAAATCACCTTGTCATGCCTTTCGGTCGTTTCTGGCCGTTTTTCACGCAATGCACGGCTCAAACGCATTAGTTGTAGTCGATAACGTTTCCCATCAATGTTTTCGCCTGGTTTTAGCAGCTCATAGTACACCACACCCGTCTGGTCCCACCATATGCAGAGCATGACCTTTGAACCGTGGATGTTTTTCTTTGGCGTCGATGTAGACGATGATGGAACGGGTTCACCAGGCTTTGCATAGTATTTTTTCTTCTTGGGGTTATCGTAGTATATCCACTTTTCATCTCCAGTCACGATCCGGTGTAAAAATCCCTACCTTTGATGTCTTTCAAGAACCAGTTCCGAGATGAAAAATCGCCTTTCGACATCTCTCGGTTTCAACTCGTACGGCACCCAATTTCCTTGCTTTTGAATAAATCTAAATTTCTTTAACCGAACGGAAATTGTTTGCTGAGTCACTCCCAACGATTCTGCGAGTTCACTTTGCGTTTGGCACGGATCTTGATCCAGTAAAGCCTCCAATTCCTCATCTTCAAACTTTTTGGGCTGGCCAAGACGCTCTTTGTCTTCGACGCTAAAATCACCACTTTTGAAGAGTCGAAACCACTCTCTGCATGATTTATCGGTCGGAGCAGATTCACCATAAACTTCTACAAGCATTCGATGGGCTTCAGCTGCACTTTTCTTCCAATTAAAAAAGAAAATCAAAACTTCCCGCAAATGCTGTTTATTTAAGACAAATCCGGACATTTTCGAAGAGGCAAAAAACAATGTTGTTGTCTAAAACAGACGCTGATGCACACTAATTATTGTTGACAAATGTCACACCTTTCCAATGAAGTAGGTAATCGCTTCCAAGATCAGCCACAACTTGCAGGTGGCGCCATCTGCTGAAAGCGGACCGAATTAATTTGTACCCCCAATACATCGGAGATACACGGACGATATGCACCTTTGCTTGCTATTGATTCATATACCAGGAAGTTTTGTCGTTCGATAAGAAAAAACTAGATTTTATGGTTTGAAATACTTTTTATTATTCAATATAATCTCCCTGAACTTCAATACACTTGTTCCAGTGATCTTCTAATTTCTGGATTCCACCCCTGAAGTGAGAATCCGGAACACTGTCGAAATGCTCTTCCACGGTTAGTATTACCTCTTCGTTCGATGAAAATCGTTTTCCAAAAAAAAATTGTCAGAGGAAGCTATGCAAATCTGGCGAATAGGGTGAATGTTACAATAATTCGTACTTTAACCCTCATCCGAATTTAGTGTAAATTTTACACTCGAACAACTTATTCGTATGTAAAAATAAAATCCAGATGAGGGTTTATTCACTGAATTTCGCGACGGTTTTTATAAACCAGGGTCATTCCGTAATTTTTGTGACGATCATCGTCCGAACGATACTAGTGAACGCTATCGTCATTTTTTTTTTTTTTTTTTTTAATTTGCACGTGTGAAAGGGGTTATGAATACCCTTATACTAATTTTAGGACACGGGCGTTTTTGAGGAAGGGGAAGAGACAGCTTGGTGTAGTTGGTTTGAAACTCAGCTAGTATTAAGTTTCAGTGAACTCCAAGGGCGGCTGTCCAGATAACTGGGGAGCTTGTTTGTTTTTGCTTTTGTCGTTGCTCATGATTCACAGTATTTTTTTCCGTCCTCCTGATGTCATCATTTGTGCCAAAAATATTGTTTTTTTTTTCTTTTATTTCGGAAAGTAAATACAGAAAAAAAAGCAAGTCACAAAATGTAAGTTTTTATTTGCCTATTAAAAATATGTGCAAAAAAAATGTTATTGACAGGTCAGCTACGCCGAATCAAATGGCAATTTTAATCAATTATATGGAGGCGCATTCGGATTTGGCCAAGGGCTATAAGCCCAACACAGTCCAAAGAAAGCAGGGGATGAACAAAATGTGGACTGATTTGGTCATAATGCATAATGCAGTAAAGTGTTTCAGCTTGGAAGAAGGTAATTCCAGTCAATCACTGGTAGCCTCCTCCACCCATAATCTCAAGCGTAGCCGCAAGTCTTATTGTTGCAGGAATATAAGTTGAACGGCAACCATCTGACAAATTTATTATTTGTAATACCAATACAAACCTTCTTTTGAAGGACGAAAGCCTTGAACAAAATCATAGTGATTTTAAATATTAGAATCAAAATGAAATTGACTTTATTATTTAATGTACTAAAATGTGCGTTAAAAGAGACAAGGGATCTGTTGCGTCTCTTAATTGTCTCCGTCTTCGTATTGCTTGTAATTTGTTATCATTTTCATTGTCAGAAAGTAAGATAGTTCAACGTCGAAGCACTGTAAGCACTGATACTGAAAATATTCACTTTAAAATAACAAAAGAAAGCTTAATTTGTTTGAAAAATATACAAACAAATGCAAGACGATACCTCTTTAGCTATCGTGCAAACGATGTCGTCTTGACGACAGTGATTGACAGTTTTTGTGGTTAAGTGAAGCAAAAGTTAAATCGTCAAATCGATGTCGTCCGGACGATAGTGATTTTTAATGTTACGTGAAGCAAAACGATATCGTCCGCCGATAATTGTCTTACGGAATGAGTGCTTTTTTTTATTAATAATAATGTAATGTTTTTTAATAGTTTATTGTTTAAGCAGTTTGGAGGTAATCCACGAACAACACCTAACACCTTCTTGGTCGATTTCTGGACCCTAACTCGCTTCGGGATCGAAGTATTGGGCTTACACCGCTCCTTAGCATCTTGTTTTGATTCAGGATTATGGTGGTAGACCCAAGTCTCATCCATAGTGATGAAACGATGCACAAAATCCTTCTTAGCCTTTCTAAAACGCTCTAAATGTTGCTAAGAAAGTTCCATTCGAATGTGTTTTTGTTCCATTGTTAGCGAATGCGACACTCATTGTGCACACAGCTTTCTGGAACCCTAAACTTTAGCTAAAATATTGCTCACACTGTCTAATGAGATGCCTAAGGCTTCTACTAAATCTCTCTCGGTTAAACGATGATCTTTCAAAACCATATCCTGCATTTTTGCTACGATTTCTGGTGTTGATGCACTTTTTGGACGTGGATCGTCTTCAAAACTTATACGACCACGTTTAATTTCAGCAATCCATCTTTCTACTGTTCTAATTGATGGTGAAAAGTCCTCGTACACTTTTAACAACCGTTCATGATTTTGTTTTGGTGCTACACCTTCCATAAATAAGAATTGCATTACTGCACAATATTCAATTTTTTCAGGTGGCTAAATCTGGGGAATATGCTGGATGAGGGAGGAGTTCGTAGCCTAACTCAAGCAATTTTGCCATTGCGACTGCGGACTTGTGCGCCGTTGCGTTATGCTGGTGAAAAATAACTTTTTTCTTCGCCAAATGCGCCGGTGATCGTTTTACCCTTTTCAAGATAATCGATGTGAATGACACCGCGCGCATTCCAAAAAACTTTCGCCATGACTTTGTTTGCTGACAAACCCGCCTTGGTCTTCTTCGGCCAAGTCCATTGTTTTGACTGTTCCTTGGTTTCTGGTGTGCTGTGGTGAATCCCCAGGTTTCATCCACGATTACGAAACGGCGCAAAAACTCAGCGGAATTTTTCTGGAACATCACCAAACACACCTTTGAAGTTGTCAAACGAATGCGTTTGTTGTCGATTGTGAGCAAACGCGGCACCCATCTTGCGGAAAGATTTTTCATGTCCAAATATTTATGTAAAATCGAAATCACTGAGCCATGTGATAAGCCTGTGGCCTCTTCAAGCTCGCGCACTTTCACTCGCCGATCGTCCACCGAAATTGAGTAAACCAGTGGTGAATGGTTTCAATCGATGGTGAAGAGTCCCCATAATATTTGTCAAGCTTTTGTTTGGTTTGTGTGATATCTTTTTATCGCAAAAAATAGTGTTTAATGAGCACTCGAAATTCACTTTTTTCCATTTTAACGAAAATGCTAGTAGGCGTCTATATAAAATGGCTGCCACAACATCTTTTGAAAGATGATTCTTGACAAAAAAAAAATAAAATAAATTTAAGGTGACGACACAATTTGTGTTAATTTTCAGGGACTTATTGACCCACCCTCGTATGATACAGAGGACTTATTCGAATACAACTAATCCTGCGGTATTCCATGATTAGAATATTTCCAATCTGGGATTGTAGTCCCTATTGCTGATAAAAAAAGAACGTTTCTTGTATACTTAACATGAAGGAGGACAATTTCAACTAAGAAACTTTCCCGCGCTTACATTATTGTATCAGGTTGGCAACAAAGTAATTGCTGATTTTTTCAGATAAATAAAACACTTTTTTAAATACAACGAATAAACTTTAATCAATGATATATTTTCCGTTTTGTTCGATGAATTTTTGCCATCTTTGTGGTGGATGTAACATCAGTTCCCAACCAAGCTCCAATAATTTTTGGCCTAGCGTTGTCCTGGTGAAAAATGACACCTTTTCGATGGACTAACTCTGGCCGTTTTTCGTTGATCGCTGTATTTAATCTGTCCAGTTGTTGACAGTATACATCCGAATTGATCGTTTGATTCCTTGGAAGTAGCTCAAAATGCACCACATCTTTCCTATCCCACCAAATTGAGAGCAAAATCTTCTTTTGGTGGATATCAGCTTTTGAGGTGGTTTGTGCTGGCTCATCAAGCCTGGACCAAGATCGTTTTCGATTAACGTTAATGTAAAAAAAACATTTTTCATCGCCAGTGATGATTCGTTTCATAAAAGGGTCGGATTCATTGCGTCTAAGATGCAAATCGCAAGCGTTGATGCACTTCGTTTAATGAATGTTTTTCAAATCATGTGGAACCCAAATATCAAGATTTTTAACGAGTTTCATACGTTTTAAATGTTTCTCAATCGCTGTATGTGACACATTTAACTTTTTTTGCTATCTCTCATACAGTTACATGACGATCCGACCGATCATGGCTTTAATTTGATCGACCTGATCGTTGTTCATCTTTCAGTGAAAAGTCTCGGGAACGAAATTTGTCAAATCAATTCCGGCACTGTCTTTCTTTTAAGGCTTCTTCACCATACATGTAGCTTGCGCTGCGTTCTTTCGTTTACGGAAATAAAAAAGTAAAATATGACGAAAATGCTTGTTTTTGCACTCGATATTAAAACTGACGCCAAACTAATACCTTTTCACAAAAATACGCGCAATTTGCTTCTAAAGCAAATTAAGACTGACAGCTAACAAATGTCAAAAGAAAAACAAATGTCATTGACAGAAGCCATTCAAAAATATGGCCAAAGACATCTATGTGTGAAATCGGCAATTACTTAGCTGCCAACCTGATACATAGGACTTATTCAAATACAACTAATTCTGCGGTATTCCATGATTAGAATATTTCCAATCCGGGATTGTAGTCCCTATTGCTATTCTTTGTTCCCACAAATTATGTTGAGAAAAAAAGAACGTTTCTTGTATACTTAACATGAAGGAGGACAATTTCAACTAAGAAACTTTTCCGCTCCTACTTTATTGTAAATTGTAAATTATTTGTATTAGACAGTTGAATTTAATGATCTTTTTTTTTTACCCAACGACTTGCATGATGAATATCGCCATCCGCACTCATTCAGAATCAATGCTCACCTACTTATTCACCCAGTTAACCTTACGTTCCGAATTTTAAAATATAGCAACATGATTGGCCGATAATATCCATCGTAATTATCATGATGGACTGGTAGTAAATGTTTACATTAATCTTTGCAGCAGTAATAATCAAATTTATTCCTTTTGTAGATGTTCGCCATCGACCATTTTAGTTGTACACACCCCCCTCCCCCCGCTATTCACCTGTGAAACATTTTGCAAACTCTAAAAAAAAAAAAAAAAAAAGAATAACGTGAAGAAAGTTGTGTTTAGTAAATTATCTGGTAAGACAAATGCTTTACCTACTACCCCCTTTAACGAATAAGTAACCTTATTACGTTTCAGTACGATAATTTCTATCGGTCGGTGTAGGGTTTCGCAAACAGCTCTTAAGGAAAATATGCAAATTGTAACGATACCTCCTTGGCAACTTTCGAATTCATGCTACTGCAGGCGACAGTTTGCCTTTGATGTCAGTGTTTTTTTTTTGTAACCCTGGATTTTTGTAAATAGAGTTGAGAAATGACTTATTAGTTAATTTTCTTTTTTTGTTACTATTTATTTGTTTGATTTTCTTTTAAACGGAAATGTTCTTCATGTGTTCTTCTCTTCCTTTGCTTTTGTGTGTGTGTGTGTGTGTGTGTGTTTTTTTTTTTATTGATACGAAATGTCTGTATAAATTAATCTGTTTTGGCTTGTTCTTCTGTATGGCTTTTCATTTCGAAAACACCACCAACCACAACCACAACCAACATTATTTTACAAATCACTTGATATTCCACAAACAAAACAAATCGGTCCACTTGTGTAAACAGCTTGTAAATTGCTAGTAAACGAGAGAATTTTGAAATGTTTTGGCATTGTAAAATGTTCTTTACTCTTTTTTGTTTTAGTTCAATTTATCATTTTGACCCGTCCAATTTGCCACCTAGTCAGGCTATGGCTTCTGGAATGTACAGTAAATCACCGTTAGGCGCCAATATTAAAAAGAAGCAGGATAAGCATAAACTCTGCAGTAAAATGGATCATTCCGCGGGCAATGATGCGACGACATCCACGTCCAGCGGAGGAGAAACAGCGAACAATAACACTGCTGAAAGTTCCACAGAGACTGTGTCAGAATCATCGACCCAGACAGTGGTGCTGGCAGCCATGGATAGGGATGATGATATAGATTCCAAAGATAGTATTACAAAGCGTGAAATGGATGACATACAAGAGGGTAAGAGGTTTAGCTATTGTTGTTCAAAGTGTCAAATAGATTTTACTTTCCTACTATAATTATTTTTTAAAAGCAGAAACCATTGGAAACTCTGGAGAAGACTGCGAAAAACAACCCCCAATAGCTGTTACAGGAAAGGCATTTGATCGAATAGAAGTGCAGAAGTTCAAAAACCAAGCAACAAGTCCTAATATACATACTCCCGAATCTGAAGGACCTCTCCAACCGATTGAAGTGAGTTTCATTAAAACTTGGCAGGTATAAAACTTTAATTTCATTGATTTCAAAATCAGGTTCTCCCTCAAATCGAGCCGAAGATCGAAATAAGAACACAGTCGCATCAGCAGCAACCTGAACCTTCAAATTCGAGCAGCTCCACACCGGCCAGTACAACTGAAAGCAAAAAGGACGAGCCAAAGAATTGGAGCTACACGCAAAGTTATCAGGCTATAGATGGATCAACGGTGTTTCAAACAGCCAATAGCAATCCATATTCCACAACGACATATCAGCAAGGGGTGAGTACAATCTAAAAAAGAACAGAGTATGAGCATTGAATTCAGTTCGAAAAACTAAATTAGAAGGAAAACAGCATGACAACTTATTCCACGTGCGTGAAATAGTATTGATAGGTATTCAATGGATGAGGAATGTTGCGGGAAATTATTGAAGGGACGCCTATTTCGCTTTTGCCAATTAAGTATTATAATAAACAGGGAAAGGCAAGAAACTTTTCTTCGGTATTCGAGTGAGTCTATTGACTTCACTATGTTTCTGTTCCCAATTAGCTTTAGCGCACTGTTTTGAATGCAATCCGTAAAGTTCATTGTGTTTTTTTGTGCACCAGACCAGAAAGCCTGGGGTAAATACAGACATCTAATATTTCTTGTACCATTTTAAGAAGCCTAGAAATTTTGTAGCATACAAAAAGTTGTTCCTATCACTTCAATGATTTCCAGAACAACAGTAAATTCTGTAAATAACAGTCTGCGAAGTGCGGTTAGGCATGCTTGCTTAATGCATAGATCTAGCTCGTCGGAGAGCGGATTCTTGCACGTACTGCTGAACTGCTGAACATACAAATCTTCGTAGAGTTTCGAAAAAAGAGTAATGAGCTTGAAATCAAAATTTGTTGAGTAGCGCAGAGGTGGAGTTAGTTATCTCGAGTGTAGCTCTCCCGCTGTCCACTATCCCCGAAAGGAATATGGAATACCTTGGCTATCGCGCTCCGCTTATTTAATCGCCATAGACTCTAACTAACTGTTAAAAACTGCTCACATTCTCGTCGGTATACATTCCTATTCACCCTCACACACCACTACGAGTAGTCTAAACACTGAAATCCATTCAGCCCGAAAAGGAAATTAAATATTGTAGAATAGATATGGCTATTTCGAATGTGTACGTTCCAACAAAAGCTGTCATTAACATACACACCAATAATGGAGTCTTTGAGCGATGTAAATGTCATTCATGGTTAATGGCTGAGGTTTCAAATCTAGTTTTAATAACAGAAAACAGAATTAGGTCTTTAAGCAACAAATTCTTACTTAACTACTTGGGTGGCGCTACAGTTCGGGGTGAATCTGGGCCTCTACCAACAAGACTCTTCAGTTAGCCCGGTCCTTAGCTAACTGCCTTAGTTGGGCACTCCAAGTTGGTTGAGGTCTCCTCCTACTTGTGCCACCTCAGGCGAGGTCGTCCTCTACTGTGTTGCTAGATTCGAAGACTGTGCGGGCCGGAGCGTTAGTGTCCATTCGTTCTACATGTACTAACCATCAAGGCGACTGATGCTGCGCAGGTCGATGTCGCTGTACGGCTCGTAAAGTTCGTCGTTGAATCTTCTCCTCTAAAGCCCGTCAACGCAAACGGGACCGAATATTTTCCGAAGTATTTTCCTCTCGAAACGACCAAGGATATCTGCATCCGCTTTCGATTGAGTCCATGTTTCAGCGCTATAAAGCAACACTGGAATGATAAGGGTCTAGTATAGGGTCACCTTAGTTACTCGGGATAGGGCCTTAGTACTCAATACCCTTCTCAGCCCAAGGAAACAGCGATTGGCAAGAGTTGTTCTTTGTTTTATTTCTGCTGAGATGTTCTTGTCAGAATTTATAGGAGAGCCAAGGCATACAAAGTCCCTTACTACCTCTGTCCAGTTCGGTGATGTTGTATGTCCCTTCTTTTTGACAGCATATAGTTGGATTTTCCCTCACTAAACGCATTTTGGCAGTTTCCGTTTCAATAGTAGAGAACGCACTAGTGACAGCCCGCTGTGTTCTGCCAATCATGTCAATATCGTTGGCGTACGCTAGTAGCTGCACAGACTTTTTTGATTGTGCCTCCTGTGTTGGCTTCACGGCACTTCACCTTGTCTAAATCCCTTTTGGAGCAGCGAGCGTTCTTCATCGTCATCCTGCACAAACAGACAAGTTTGGCAGGAATACCAAAACTAAACATGGCTCTGTATAGCTCGTCCATATAAATGCTGTCATATGCGACTTTAAAATCGATAAAAAGATGGTGGGTATTGATTTGGATTTCTTGGGTCGATTGTGGACTTTCCTGGCCTGAAACCGCACTGATAGGGGTCTACCAGCCTTGTTGCATTTAAACTTGGTTATTGCCAGCTTCACTTCGTTTTGGTCAGGTGGACGAAAGTTTTGGCTATCATCGCCTATGCTGAATGCTCCATTCTGCCTGACAGCGGAATGTTGTTCTCAGCACCGACTGTGACTCTACTACTTCTTTTTTCATCTCCATAGGTTTCTGTACGGGTCTTGTTGGCTTGACACGTAGTTTTTACCTTTTGGTAACACTTCCGTACATTGTTCCTGGTGTATAATCTCTTAATATCTTCGATCGCGCGCTTCTCATACTTATTTTTCTTCTTTTGGAGAAGCTGATGTTCTTCCTGTCTCTTTTGTTCGTCGAGCTCACGAGCAGCCCTCGTCCTTCTTTTCAGCTCCGCTTTGTGTGCCTCTTGTTTAGCAGTAAGTACTTGCCGGCATTCTTCGTCAAACCAGGTGTTTCTTGGTGGTGGTCGGGTGAAACGCAGCACATCAGTTGCTGATGGCGTTTCTGATGGCATGTTGGTCACTGGTCTTCAGCACTTGATCATAGAAGTCGTGGAGAGATTTCGGGATACACGATCGGCGAAGATTCTGGCGCTCTCTTGCGATTGCAGCTTTTCGACGTAATATATTCTCACAGTAGTTCTTCTTTGTTGTAGCGCTTGGGATATCCGCATTCGTACCTTGGCTGCAACAAGATAGTGATCCGAGTCGATGTTGGCAGCTCGGAAGGTTCGGACATTCAGAATACTGGAGGCATGTTTTGCGTCGATCGCAATGTGATCAATTTGGTTGATCGTTTCATGATCAGGAGACCGCCATATTCCCCCTGTGAATATTGAGACGCGAAAACTATTGGTTGCTTGACGTTTCGCCCAGCAGTAAGTCAATAAACCTGACTCCATTGTCAGACGTGGTGTCGTGTAGGCTATGCTTACCAACTGTTCTACCAAAAATGTCCTCCTTTCCTATCTTGGCGTCCTATTTAAGACATTTCTCATATGTTTTGTCGAGATTCTAATGTTGGCGAATCTAGTCTTGATGCGGATTGTCATAAAACTCTCGTTCACGTATCGGAAGCTCAAGTCTTCTTGCCTAAGTCGGTCGCTAATATCAAATATAAAATTCAAAATCAGCACCCGAATAAGCGCTGCTTCTGTTATTTGTAGCAATCACCGTAATAAATGTCACAGTTGGTCATCCTCCTTTTACCCGGCCCATTCCATCGCACTTCCTAGATTACTGTAACATCTGCTTTGTAGCAGCCTAGGACCTCTGCTACTTGTTCAGTTGTACGTGGCCTGTTAAGGATCCGAACATTCCACTTGCAGATCCGAAGGTCATTATCCTTATTTTGTGCCGGAGTCATCAACAGTAGGGTCATCTGTATCGGAGGCTTGTTGCCACTTTATGTTAACTTATCCTCGTACGTACTAAATTATACGAACTTTTAACGCGGAACCGACCTTATAGGTAAAGCTTTAATCTTGTCAGTATTCTCATAGTCGCTCGTTAAAATCAAATTCGGCCATCGTTGACATTGCTATAGTAGTCTCTGGAAAGTACGTTTTTACCTTTTAATAACTCGTACAAAACGCTTTAAATAAGCTATCTAGATGGGCAGCTCGGTATGAATCCGCACACAACTGAACTAGTTCTCCTCTCCAGTAAATATAAAATTCCAGTCATTAGCCCTCCTTCCCTTAATGGGATGAGCTTAATTTTTTGACGAAGCAAAATATCTGGGTCATATTTTGGATAGAAAACTAAGCTGGAAACCCAACATACAAGAAAGAGTAAATAAAGCCACGGTAACACAACCCAGAAAAACTCACTGGCTCTATATCTCGGTCATTAGACCGCTCCTCACATACGGTGTGGTTGTCTGGTGGACTGCCTTAGATAAGGCCATAAACCATAAGAAAAACTAAGTAAAGTCCAAAGAACAGCTTGTTTGCACGATACTCTGCTTCATCTGACACCCCTCGACTACACCATACCCAGGTTAAATTTTGACAAAAACTTCCAAGTCACAATCCCTTTCAGGTCATTCTGGGAGGAAGATGTATCATATATGTAGAAGACAAGCCGATACATTCCTACACCGACGGTTAAAAAACTAACGACGGGTTAGGTGGAAACGTCTTTCTTTCCTTCCGTCTCCCAAATCATTGTAGCGTGTTGCAGACGGAAATAATGGCAATAAAAAGAAGTCTTATCCTGGCTAAAGGAAAACGTGATGTCAGCAGTAGATATCCGCATCTTCTCTGACAGCCAAACAGCAATCAAGTCCTTGAAATCGTTTTTTTTTTTAAACTCAATAACAGCTCCAGTTTACCGATCGTCTCTTATAGAGATGGCGGAGCATTTCAAAACTCATCTTTGTTGTAAAGCCGATTAACTTGCCAGACATGGAGCAACCTGGGTATACCGATCGCTACGTGTGACCTTAGACTGAAGCTGGATGTTCTAGAGAGAACAAATCTTAAGTGAACAACTGGTGCAACGTGACAAAACGGATTTGGCCTAAGCTGAATCTGAAACGCTCTATTCGCTCGGTTAGCGCTGTACTTGTAATTGGTGCAATCACTGGGCATTGTTTTATAGGCAAGAATTCAACAAGGCTTGGCGTATATTCAAACGATTTCTGTAGAAGCTGTATGGATGAAGAAGAGGAGGAAACTATTCTTCACCTTCTTTGTAGGTCTCTCCCAAAGAAGAAAACTTCACTTCGAAGCCTTCTGCTTAAGCGATCTGATAAATGCAGACATTAGAAGCCTCCTATGCCTGATCATAAACTCCAATTGGTTCAACGGAACAGAAATGATCCGATGGAAAGTTGAAATTTTGTTCTTTGGATGTAAGAATCAGGCACTACTGAATTAAATTAAAGCCTAATATTTTAATATTTGTCTGTACCCTCCTCTGGGAGCTATTAAATAATGAAAAATATATATTTCAGCCTGATGGAAGTGTTTACGCAGTTCCCCAAGGGATGGTGTATGCGTATCCTCCGCCAATGGTAATTCCGAATTTTTCATTTTTATTTTTTTTTTTGTGGATTATTGAATGTATTGTATTTTTTAATTTCAGGATGGCGAAATGCAAGGATACTTTATGCCCGTATTCGACCCGTCTCAACAACGTGACCCCAATGGTTTGATACCA
This sequence comes from Pocota personata, assembly GCA_963082735.1. Taxonomy (NCBI): domain Eukaryota; kingdom Metazoa; phylum Arthropoda; class Insecta; order Diptera; family Syrphidae; genus Pocota; species Pocota personata. The sequence goes on along the minus strand of OY720431.1, from coordinate 62,653,570 downwards.
GCTGGATCGCAGGCCATATATCAACCAGCAGGTGGGGCTGCAATGGTTCCCATAGCTGCTTATCCAACTACACAGTTTGCCGGAGCACCTATTTATCCAGGACAAGTAGTTTACTCTAGCGATCAATTCGCTGCTGGAGGGGCAGCAGTTGCTGCAGCCGCTAATGGACAAATGCAACAATACCCAATGACAACGTACCCAATAGGATACCCGTATCCTTACAACGGTAAGATGAAATAAAAACTAGAAGAAGATCATTTCAATAAATTAAATTCACTGTTGTATTCCGCAGGTTATTGGGGCCAAACCATGACATATTATGTGCCTCAGCAATCCCTTGCAAACGCGGTTCCTTCCTCGATTATTCCTCCACCAACCGCACAATTGCAACCACCAAACGGTGTATCCACAAGCATTGCAACGACTGTGAGTCAAATCAATGCAAATAGCCATACGAGTGCCCCAAGTAATAGCAACAACCACACAATAAGTGGTGGAGGAGGCGGTCGCGGAAAACGTGCAACGCCACCACATCACCAACAGAATAGTGTGCAAGGCAACAATCATTCTGTCACATCGGGTAATGCGACGTATCAACTGGGACCGGGAGTGCCATTGGCGCTTGCATCCGAACTCAATGGGCCAACAATGTATGCCATTCCGCAGCACGCAGTCTTTTCCTCTAATATGCTTCCATATACTCACCAAAGTACAACGACGCCCGCAAATGCAGCGGCCGCGGCTGGTGTACTCACTCCACTCCCTCATCAACCAAACGCTGTGATCAGTTCCCTATTCAATCATCCACCCTTGACAACGAGCAACGGGCCGGTCCCATTGGAACCACCGCAGCCGACCAGTTATGCTGTGCATACGAACGGTAGCTCAAACCATGCGGTCCCTAATAGCGGGGCGGCGCAGTCGGCTCCGAGTACTCCACACTCGTTGACACACCACAATCAGCGGAATCCTCCGTTGTTTGCAACTCCCCCTATACTGTCGAGCAACTTTAACTCTCCCATACAGACCCACTATCAGAGCTTTACAGACGCACAACATACAGGTGGCGGTTCATCTCATTCTTACGATAAGCGAAATGGCAACGGAGTAGGTATCAATAAGAACAAATCATCAAATGTTACCAGTGGCGGTTACTCTTCAAATGCACGACACAATTCGTCATCAACATCGCTGTATGGAACACCAAATAACGGCATTAATAGCAAGCCGCCAGCACCAGCAGACGTTTCTAACCAGTCGTCGTTGTTGTCTTCGAATGGCTTACAAGGACAACGCCCAATGCACTTGGGTCAACCGAAGCGTATGAATGGAAACGACAAACCTCAAAATTCCCTTCTTAATGGTCCTCATATGGGACTTAATGGAGGCCGTACAGACACAAGTAATAACGGTTGCGGTAGCAACCAAAGTACACAGAATGGCTCAGATAACAAACCACGTGTCTCCTCTGGGTACCGACAGAAGCCAAGCAATCTCGAATTTCGACGCAGCGTTAGTCAACGCAACTCGCCGAGTGCTAACTCCAATGAGAGCAACAATAATTCTCCAAACAGTATTGTGTCTAGCTACACAGGCGGTGGAGGAATTCCGTCGTATGTTGCGACGGCTGCCGATAATCAGCAATCATCGCCGGTATATATAACGCGAGGAACGCACATTCCACCGATGCATGCCGCTGCGCAAAGCGCACAAGCTGCAGCTGTAGTGGCAGCAGCGGCGGCCGCTAACGAAGCGACTGCTGGTTGTCCTCAACCGCTTATTGGAGCATATAACCATCCTGGTGCCCCGGCGGGTGTATATATTAAATATGGACAAACGTATTTTGCGCACGTAAATAAAAGCTTAAAATATTCAGTAGAAGTACCAAGTATCTAATCAATCTTTTATTTCAGCCAACTGTCGCTCTCCAAAATAACCGTCGATCTCCGCCGAGTGATCTGAGACCTCAAATGGCACCCATTACAGGGATGTATCCGGCAGTGAATATGATGATATCAGGTAAATATACAAAAAAAAAAGATTTTGAAGAAAATGATTTTGGTTAAGTACCATACGACGAATTTGTCTATTTAAAAGGCGATACCTTTAGTTTCCTGTTTCTATATATCTGCATAGCTTTGTTGTTAGAATCACTAAATAACCAGATGTAGGTGCAGAGGTTTGTCTGATTCCCAGTGTACCTGAAATCAAATTGATGACCAACCAGAAGCTATCGATCAGCAGTTAGTTAGTGTCCCCTTTTTGGATGCCCATGTGTAAAAGCAAACCTGTTTAGACAAAGAACTGTTAATTTGTTCAAAAGTTAGCGCGTCTAGGTTAATTGATTCGAGGTATTGAGGTTTTGATTATTCGGAGACAATTCCGAAGAGATTTGGGTCTTAGTTCGCACGGTACGAGGGCAAGGTGAAAAGTTCTCGGCCTGACAATGAAAGATTGCGATTTTCAGTTAAAAAATGATTTTATTTTTCTACATAATCTCCTTTGACTTCAACACACTTGGTCCAGCGTTTGTCCAACATCAGTATTCCTTCTCGGAAGTGACAGTCTGGAAGGCTGTGAAAATATTCATCTCATCATTGGATGCGAAGCGCTTCCCAGAAACAAATTTCTTCAAGTTTGGGAACAGATGGAAGTCTGAGGGTGCCAAATCAGGTGAATAGGGGGGATGGCCGAACAAATCGTACCCCAAGTCCCGCAGTTTTCCCATCGCCAACGCACACTTGTGTACCGGTGCATTTTTTTTCTTCTTCAAGCCAGGCCTCTTCTCGCGAATTTTGGCATCCAGCTGGTCAAGAAAGTTGGAGTAATATTCGCCTGTAATTGTTCAGCCTTTCTCAAGGTAATCAATTAACAGGATCCCTTTCGAATCCCAAAACACACTGGCCATGACCTTTAGGGCAGTTGCGATCGACTTCGCTTTCTTTGGCGGTGAACCACCGGCTTCCACCCACTGCTTCGACTGCTGTTTCGTTTCTGGCGTGTAGTGGTGGACCCATGTCTCATCCATGGTGGCACATGGCCGCACAAAATCGGTCGGATCCCTATTGAATCGGTCCAAAGATTGCGGCGAAAATCGTTTGCGCATATGCTTTTGATCGGCATTCATTAAATGCGGCACCCATCTTCGCATCCCTAAGTTTTTGTGCAAGATGTTTCGCACCCTCTCTTCCGATATACACACAGCCTCAGCTATCTCACTCACCTTCACTCGCATATCGTCCAACATGATATCATGCACTTTTTCGATTCGATGGTTTCGGGTGTGGTTGCGGTTTTTGGCCGTCCTTCACGTGGGTCATCTTCGAGGGACGTGCGACCACGTTTAAATTCAGCTGCCCACTTTTTAACTGTTAACATGGAAGGAGCAGAGTCCCCATAAACTTTTGTCAACTTTGTTTGAATTTCCTTAGGGGTTAACCCATCCAAAACGAAGAATTTTATCACCGCGATCTCCATGAAAATCTTAATCTTCGCAGATCAATTTGGTTTGAAGTTTATCGAAAATACATCCACAAGTCTAATTTTGACACGTCACCAACGCTACTAAGCCGGTGAAACGACCTTACACTTATTGGGTGTTAGATCACCCCTTTTACGCCACTGCATGGACTCCCGCTTTGACTCAGGGTAATAATAATGAACCCAAGATTCATCTTCCGTAACAATTTGATTGATAACTTCTACTGGATTCACGCACACAGCTCCGATTATTGCTTCCACACGGTATTTATTTTTTTTATTTTTTTTGATGAGGCATAAGCATTCTGACCTTGAGTTGATTATTGACATCCCAATATGATCGTGTAGACCTGTGAAACTTTCTGCAATTCCTTTTAGTTTGAGTCGTCTATCTTCCAAGAGGGCATATTCGACTTTTAGAACCAGCTTGTGACGTCGCTTGCTCTTCCAGAGTGATTATCATCTTCAAAATGAGTCTTTACCCTGTTTAAAGAAGCGGGACCACTTGATGCAAGAAGTTCCAGAAACAGTTTGTTCGTTTCCAATGGCTGGGCTGGGTTTTACTCCATTTTCCTTCGGGCTTCCCAGTATAACACTGTTAGGTTGTTTTCTTGTTGGTGTTGTTGGTTGAGGTTCGGGCAGATGAGGAGGTGTTGTTGGTCCGCATTGGTGTCGTTACAGAGTGGGCAGTTAGCATTCGGTTTTATCCCGATTCTGAATACTCGTAGGTGGTGGGGAAGACAATCATGTTTAGTAGTCATTCTCAACTGCGCCACTGCTTCTCTTCTTGGCGCGTCAGAGTTTGCCCTGCCTAGCTCTTTAATGCAGCTATTTGTTTGTGTTCTTCTATGTCTATTGTGTTTAATGTTTTTGTTGTGTTGGTTTTTATTCTGGCGAAAGGTTTTTCCTTTATGTTAATTGTGTTGAGTCTGGTTGCTTTTTTTTAGCAAGGTCGTCGGCAGCTTCATTTCCGCTCAGTCCTACATGGAACGGTATCCGCTGAAGAACTATATATTTATTTTGTTTGGAGATGAATTTGAGTTTCTGGTTTATGTCTGTTATGGTTCTGTTAGTAAGTTGATCGTAAACCAATCTGATCCCCGACATAAAGAGTCAAGAATTATTCCCCCCTACTTTTAATGTTTTTCGAGACGACGACCCTACCCAACCCTTGGTAGACTCTCCCTCTCGAGGTGTGCTACTGGCCATTCATAATGACCTTGACTCTTCTCTCATTGCCATTTCTTCCTCTTCTAAGGTCGACTTTATTACAATAAAAATAACTTTTCCACACCGATCCCTGTACGTTATGTGTTGTTACATTCTACCAAATCAATCTATCGAATCTTACCAACTTGCTATAGACGCGATTGATCAAATAATCGACCTATCTGATTCCCTCGATGACATCCTCATTTTTGGCGACTTTAATCTACCTCTGCTGCAGTGGAGTCCTTCCGATGATGAATCCTTTTTCATCGCTTCAAATGCCAACTCCACTAAGGAATGTCTCTTCATAGATCGGCTAACTGATTCAAGTCTATGTCAAGTTAGTAATGTCTTAAATTACATGGGAAGGCAATTAGACCTTATATTCACAACTGATCCCGTTAACTCCTCAGTCTCGCTTTGTCCCCTAACTCTGTCAACTATTGATAACTTTCATCCTCCCCTTCTTCTTTCACTTTTCCTCAATTCTCCAGTTCAATCTACACCTCCTGCATTTCACACTTCTTACGACTTTCATAAAGCTAATTTCCGCAAAATAAATGCCTATCTGAGTAGATGTTCCTTTGATTTTGCTAATTTATCCTTAAACGAAGCCCTCACAATTTTTTACAGAGAAATGTTTAATTCCATTTCTCTTAATGTCCCCTTTTCTCGTCATAAAACTTCATCTTCATCCCCCCCTTGGTATAATCGCAAACTTCGCGCCTTACGTAACAAGAGAAACAAGTTATGGGCAGCTTTCCTTCGTACCAATTCTGTTTTCGACTATTCCAACTATCTCGGTTCCTACCTTCAATTCAATCATCTTTATAACTCTCTCTACCAGCGGCACCTAATTAACGCGAAAGCAAATCTTATAAACGACCCTAAGTCATTTTTTCAATTCGTCAACTATAAAAAAAAATCTTACGGTTACCCTCCGTCCCTCTCTTTTGAAAACATATCTTCAACTAATCCGCAAACCATTGCCAACTTGTTTGCCACCTATTTTAAACAATCCTTCGCCGACAACTCTTTTGAACCAGACCCCTCTTACTTCACTCACCTTCTTAACTTCTCCGTTGGCCCCTTTCTGTCCCTGCCTTTTGATCCTGCTGTAATTGAAAATAAACTACAAAATCTTAATGATGAATTCTCACCCGGCCCAGATGGTCTCCCTGTCATTTTTCTTAAAAAATGCTCTACCATTCTCTCCCTCCCCCTCTCTCACCTCTTCCGTTTGTCTCTATCACTAGGAGAATTCCCTCAGATTTGGAAGACCTCTTTCATAACCCCCATTCACAAAAAGGGATCAAAGAACGAGGTAACAAACTATCGCCCCATTGCTAAACTTTCTCATCTACCCAAACTTTTCGAAAGTATTTTATACGAAGCCTTAAGCTTTCAGTGCAAGTCTCTTATTTCTCCCACCCAACACGGCTTTCTGAAAGGTAGATCAACTACCACTAACTTAGTCGAATTCGTGTCCTTCGCCCTGTCTGCCTTAGAGAATGGCAAAGAAGTCGACGTTATTGCAACTGATTTTAGTAAGGCTTTTGATAAGATATCTCATAACTTAATCCTCTTCAAATTGTCTGCCCTCGGTTTCGAACCCATATTGTTAAAATGGATATCTTCTTACCTGGAAAACCGTTCTTACAGAGTTCGCTTCAGATCCATCTTATCCACTCCCTTCTTGGCCACCTCTGGTGTTCCGCAAGGCAGCCATCTAGGTCCCCTTCTCTTCATTCTAACCATAAACGATGTCGAGAGGGTTATTAAACATTCTTCCCTCTCTCTGTACGCTGATGATACCAAATTTTTCAAAGCCATCTCTTCACCACATGACTACTGCCTCCTTCAACAAGACCTTGATAGTTTTTCGAACTGGTGCCTACAAAATCGCTTAGAGCTCAATATCGCCAAATGTCAATCCATTACCTTATCACGTAAGCACCACGTGTCCTCCGCCCGCCTTTACCTTCTTCATGGTCAACCTATATCCATCGTTCAGTCTCTCCGTGATCTTGGAATATTGTACGATAGGGAACTAAATTTTCGTTCACATATTGATGAGATAATTCGTAAAGCTAACTCATCACTTGGCTTTGTCAAACGATGGTCCAAAGAATTCTCCGACCCTTACGTGACCAGATCCCTCTACATTACCTTTGTGCGCCCCCTCCTTGAATATGCCAGTCAAGCGTGGTCACCCTTTCAGCAAGTTCATGTGACCAGAATCGAGAATGTTCAACGTCGATTTCTTCGATTTGCCCTTCGAGGTCTTCCTTGGAACGATCCATTTATTTTGCCTCCCTATCAAGACCGCCTCAACCTCATCAACCTGAGTACTCTAGAGAAACGCAGAGATGTTGCAGACATTCTTTTCATTCATCGACTTCTTTCAGGCTCTGTCGATTGCGCATCTCTTTATAATTCAATTTTTTTCAATACCAACCCACGAAATTTACGATGCCCTCGTCTTTTCTATTTACCGTCCCACCGCACTTCATATGGATCTAATGAACCAATTTCCCGTATGCTGCGAAAAGTGAACTCAAACCTCACCCAGTTTGATTTTAAGGTCAGCACCCCCTGCCTCAAAACCGAACTCCTTCACCATTCTCCTTAACTTTAAGTCTTAGTTTTAAGTTTTAGTTTTAAGTTTTAGTTTTAAGTTTTAGGTTTAAGTTTTAGTTTAGATTTAAGTTAGTTGTAGCTTGTAATAAGCCAAATAAATGGGGGCTTTCGCCCCCACCAAAATATTATCGATTGGATGGCGGCTTTCGAGTCGATCAGAAGGACTATATTTTTTATTTGGTGAATTCGCGTTATTAGTCCTTGCAGGGCTGTACTCGTATTAACTGCGGCTACTTCTCCGTCAAAAGCTGTGTTGTTGGTACCCAGGGGGATGTAGTGGCTGAAGAGAGTGCAGTGAACTACCGCTCCCGCGTTGCTGTTGTTATTTAGTTTCGAACCGTCCGTGTATACCTTGAACCATTCTGTTTTTGGGTATTTTGTGTTCAGTAATTCCAAGGTGTGTTGTTTGAGTTCGTCCGGGGTGTGATTGAATTTTTTTGATATGTGTTTGATGTTTGTGTGGGCTTCTATGTAGTAATGTTCTATTGGGTTCATTGGTGGTATTAGTTGGTCGGCTTTGAAATCTATACTAATTTTGCTGCTCAGTTCAGTTGTTTTCTGCGTGAATGTAGGCTGTGTCTTTAGCTGGCTGTTGTTGATTGACTTGTTTATGTATTGGTAGCGTTGCGGGAGTGTTGAAATTTTTGTTTGCAAAATGCTTGCTCTTTTTTGTATTTCAGTTGCAATTTTGCGGTTGTCTGTATATAGTCTCAGTGCGTAAAAGTTGGTTGTCTTAATTGCTCCTGTAACATTCCTCAGTGCTTTGTTTTTATTGTTGATGTATTAGCAGTGATTAGTGGTTCGCATCTGAAATGGATTTGAGGCTTTATGTAGGTGTTATACGTCTTGTTTAGTGTATTAACTGAACTTTCCCATTTTATTCCTGCTAGGCGTTTTAGGATGGTTGTTTTCTTTTGTACTTTGTTGACTATTTCGTTCACATGGTCTTTCCAAGTTAATTTATTGTCTATAAGTATGCCAAGGTATTTCATGCTGTCCGTTTTCTGGATATTTGAATTATTGATTGTTATTTGGAATACTTTGCTTTTCTGTCTTAGGGAAAGGTATTGGTAGAAGGATTTTTCGGTGTTTATTTCCATTTTATTTTCGTTGGCCCAGGTATTAAATTTGCTAACTTAGGTTGGTGTTTTTTGTCGTTATTCTTGCATCTGGCTCCTTAGACAAAGCTAACCTGCTTGCTGCTCACTTTGCAGCGAGCTCCACGCTGCCAGATATTGCTTTTTTTTTGTCTCCACCTGTATTTGAGAGCGTCAAATTTTCCATGGGACAAGTCCATTTTCGCACTCGTACAGTTGCAGGATTACTCAAAGGTCTTAACATACACCTATCCGCTGGTCCAGATGGTATCCCCCCCATAGTTCTGAAGAGGTGTTCTTCTACGCTGGCAAAACCTCTGCGTAAGCTTTTCTGTCTATCCTACTTTTCAGGGCTCTTTCCGATAAGATGGTAAGCAGCATTTGTCCAGCCCGTCCCCAAAAAAGGCGAATCTTCCTCCCCGTCCAATTACCGACCCATTGCACTTACGTCCCTTCTTTCCAAGGTCATGGAAACGCTGATAAATCGTCAGCTTATGAAATATCTCGATTCACGAAAACTCCTTAATGACCGGCAGTATGGTTTTCGTAGCAACAGGTCCACTGGTGATTTGATGGCATATCTCACCGAGAAGTGGAACCAATTTCTGCATCACTTCGGCGAAACCAAGATGGTTGCGCTTGATATTTCAAAGGCATTTGACAGAGTTTGGCATCAGGATCTTTTGTCGAAAATGCGTGCATATGGCGTCGTTGAGTCTCTTCTTCAATGGATTAGAAATTACCTTTCGGAGCGTTCAATACAAGTTGTTTTGGACGGCTTCAAGTCTGCAATTCACCAAATAAATGCTGGTGTTCCCCAAGGCTCTGTTTTGTCTCCGAATCTCTTTCTTATTTTTATAAAGGATCTCTTGTCTGCAACTTTTAATCCAATCCATTCCTTCGCTGATACAGTTTTTCATATTCGTTCCCTAACTCACGTCCTTGCTCTTCGGCCGTAGAAGGGAAACGGCAACGTATGTTAAACACATTAAATTCCGATCTGGGCAGCATAATTAGATGGGGTTCAACCAACAGAGTGGAATTTAATGCTTCCAAAACACAATGCTGTCTTCTGCCTCTCAAGCGAAACCAAAACCCTCAACCATTGTCCATGGATGGTACTTGCATCATTGAAACCGAAAGACTTGCCATTCTCGGTATGTGTATTAATAACCATCTTCGATGGAACGATCACATATTCGCGGTCGCCAAAAATGCTGCAAAATGTCTAGGATTCCTTAAGCGGTGCAAGAAATACTTTACCCCGTCTGATCTGGCCTCAATTTATAAGGCAATCATCCGCCTTAAGCTGGAATATAACGCCCATATCTGGTCCGGTGCACCCAAGACCGTTCTGCACATTCTTGATAGGGTACAGAATCGCGCGTTAGAACTTATAGGTGATAGAGACATTGTGAATTCCATTCATTCACTAGAACATCGGAGAAATGTCTCCTGTCTCTCCCTGTTTTATCGTTTTTTTTTATAAAAAATTCTCCAGTGAAATAGCCAGTTGCATTCCTCCCCTTCAAAATTTCACCCGCAATACGCGGCATGCTTCGAATGCACATCAGTTTACCCTAAAGCCAAATTTCGGTCGTACTGTCAAATATAGGGATTCATTTATAAGCCGAATAACACGAATGTGGAATGATCTACCAGGCTCTGTATTTCCCCATCACTACAATCTTCAAACATTCAAAGCCAACGTGCATAGGCTCCTCCTCTGTTCCTATTCCCCTTTCCCCGACGCCCGTGCGCTGAAACAGTTTAAGGGTATTCATATCCCCGTCGGCGTGCGCAGATTATAAATAAAAAAAAAAAAAAAAATAAGACTACGTCATCAGCGAACATGGCTATTTGGATTTAGCTATTGTTTGTTAACATTTTGGGGAGGTCATTTATATAGATATTGAAAAGGGTCTTACTAAGGCCCGAACCCTGTGGTAGTCCTATTTTTATTTGTTTGTATTTGGTTTGGTGGGCGTCGTGGCGTAGTGGTTAGTGTGTCGGATCACTACACAAGAGGTTCCAAGTTCGAATCCCAGAAAACACCAAAAAGTTTTTTCACGATCCCACCTCTCGCGAACGTCTGACAAACATCCGAGAGTATTGTTGTCACGAGAAAGCTTCTCAAAACAAATTGCCGTTCGGATACGGCACTATACTGTAGGTCCCTTCCATTCGTGTGAAAAATATAACAACACACAACACGAGTGGTTGCGAGAAGCTAGGCCCTGGCACTTAAAGAGCTGTTGCGCCAAATATTTATTTTTATTTATATATTTGGTTTGGTTGTCTCTAAATCTTACTGAAATCCATCTTTGTGTTATGAAGTTTTTAATCCAGGTAATCATTTTTCATTTTATTCCAATTTCTTTTAGCTTGCATATGAGATTTCTTCTCCAGACTCTATAGTAGGCTGCTTTGAAATCTACATATGTAGCGAGGATGCTTACTTGGTTGGCAAATTTTGAAGTTTGGTAGGTGGTCGATAAGTTCTTCCTGAATCCTGCGTGTTCTTTAGTTATTAGTTGTTGGCTTTCGAGGAACCACTTAAGTTTGTTGTTGGCTATCATCTTTTCCATTATTTTTGCCTGTATGGATGTTAAAGAGATTAGTCTGTAGCTAGCTTGCTAGTTTTGCGTCTTTGTTATTCTTTCTTCTTCTTCTTACGGCGAAGTTATGATCCGGAGTAGAAGGATCACAACCCTCCCACTTAACTGCATCCCTACTGGTCCGCCTGTGGGGTTTGTCGTTTTGACCTCAGGAAGTACCGGCAGACTTCCCGGTTTCGGATCACTTCGTCACTGAGGCCAATCGAGTGCTGGTGTTTTTGCATTTGTGTGATCCAGTTGTTTTTTGGTCTGCCTTTTTTGCGCGATTGCGTAGTCTTTGTTATTCTTTAGTATTGGTATAACTATTGTTTTGTTCCAGGATTTTGGTATATTAATGTGTTGGTTCCAGATCGAGTTTATGAATAGTAATATTTTTGGTGTTTTACCGTCCGGGCTGTTTTTTTGTTTTTGATGAGTCTAATGGCCTCTTCTAGCTCATGGCTAGTGAAGTTGTCGTTAAAGATGTTATCACCCAAGGTTCTGTTTGTCGAGGGCTGGTTTTTCTTTACATTATTTTTCTTCTTAGCATAGGTATTCAGCTTATGACTTTATGTGTAATGGTTAAGCAGAATTTTAGCGCATTTTTTAGGGTCACGTATGCTTTTGTTTATTGCTAATAAGAGGGGGAGGGGTTCGTTTATTAGTTTAATTCTTTATGTTATTGATGTATCTGTAAATTTTGTTGGAGTTATCGACTTGTCCAAGTCAGACGTTGAACAGTTGGTTACGAAAAAATCAACTGTCGCCAAAAACAACAATTGTGATTCAGCCCCCACCCCACCCTCCTCCAAATCAAACCCAACATCGTTAAATTTAGCAGCTCTCAACTGTATTACACCAACAACCAAAAACACAGTAGATAATGCAAATGCAGAAAAACCAATACCTACTACATCCAATAATAGTATAAACATACCTCTCTCTTCACCCTCCACCTCATCGTCCCCATCAACACTAACAAAAAACACTTCACAGCTAACGCAACAAAATAATCTTAGCCACAACTCTACCTCTCTCTCTCATGACAATGAGATCGATCGCCTTAAGCAATACCAATACATTAACAAATCTATCATGCATGATCTAGACAAAAACAATTTACATACACCTCTAATAAATAGACCACTTCCTCCTCCACCAAAACAAAGTACTACCAACATAGTAATTCCAAGCTCACCTCTCAGTACAATTACCAATAATTTGCTAATAAATAAAAACTATTATATTGTAATATGCGAGCTACGGCTCGAGTAGATAAAACGATATTCTGTGAAATTTATTTCTTTATTTTCTAGTCTATAGAACAATTCAAGTTCACACTATACTATTCTTCGCAAATTCTTTTCTTACAAGGTCTCTTTCCTCTCAAATCACTTTATCTCCTTTCAATTACTTAATTCACAAATCCAAACTAATTACTCCTTCTTGTTAACTCTCAACTTTCAATTTATCACAAAATTACAACTTCGCCTATTATCACTTTTCTAATCTCTTCGCCACAGTTTAAAAATCACTGTCTTTCCTATTGATCGCCATCTGTCCTTATATAGCAGAAGTTTCAGATAGCCAGAAACTTCTAGCAAATTCTTCGACCACTGGAAATAATTCCAAGATGACAATCATTTCTTCCAGTTATAATTCTCTCTTTATCCGTGGCTTTGTCAGCTATTGCGAACCTCGAATGAAAGTACAGTTTGGAATGGGCTGTAGGAGCGTAGTTATTATTCTACATTATTGTTGCATACTTTTAGACGATGTTACAATATGAACACGTCCAATGTGGATGATGACATATAAATATAATATAACTAACACCAGTCACAGGTCGTGGTTTTCACCGATGGAGGAGGGAGTAGTGCCATCCATTCCTGGGTGGCATTGCGCCCTTTCCCGTCGGTGGAAACTGCGACCCCCTCGTTACACACATAACATACAATTATCCATTAATATGCTTCATTGCATTTTTTACAGCTACTCAACACTTTCATTGCAACTATGCCATGAAGGTATGTTGATTTTCTGCAAACTAATATGACTTTTGAAATTTTACAGTGGAATATGAAAGGTTTCGTCAACAACTATGACGAGTTAAGCATTCTTATCAAAGAAAATTCACCCTGCATTATATCTCTTCAAGAGACACATTGCGCCTTTCACTTTAAACCAATGATACCTAAATGTTATACAGGTTACTTCAAAAACTTTTCTTACAATCAAACAGCAAAACAAGGTATAGCAGCGTTAATAAAAAATAATATTCCTCATAAAGAAATTATCATTAACTCCAACATCCTAACTTTAGCACTTGAAATACATCTCGCAATTAAATTCACTGTGGTGTCTATTTATATTCTCCAAAACAGATTTAGTAAATATTCTAAACCAAACACATACTCCAGTTATAATAACTGGTGATGTTAACGCCTGGAGTGTGTTGTGGGGCTCCCCTTCGACAAACCCCAGAGGAGCCATCTTGGAAAGGTTTTTAACCGACTCTAACCTAATAATTCTAAACGATGGCTCTCCTACTCACTTTTCTACCCACAAAACCTTTACACATATCGACATAACCAGCTGTTCGCCCGAGTTATATGCTAAGACTTCTTGGAAAATTTTAGACGATCTCTATAATAGCGATCATTTTCCTATTGTTTCTACTATCACCATTGGACCAGTCTCTTCTAAAACAAGTGTTACTCCCAAATTCAAAACTGACTTCGCTAACTGGGCTTGTTTTCACAAGCACATATTAGACTATCCAACATCAATCAAGAGGCTGCTTTTCTCCATAAAGCAATTCGACTTGCCGCGAACAAATCGATCCCTCAAAGTTCTCCCAAATCACCTCATCACACGGTTTCATGGTGGAATCAAGAACTTAGCACACTACGAATAGAAAAAGTCAAAGCATGGCGACGTTTCAAAAAACATCCGAACCAAAACAATTAAATATTGTATAAAAAATCCAATACTAAATTCTTACCTCGATGATTAGTCCCAAGTCCTCTCCAGCTAAGATCTGGCACATCATTCGGTGCCTCAGTGGTAGCTACACCTCGCAATCAATACGATCGATGGTTACACCCGCTGGGTTAATATTTACACCATCAGAAATTAGCAACCACTTTGCCCTTACATGGTCAAATCTTTCAAAGAACGTCAATTTTTCTATTATTTTCAATACAAAAAAAGTCATCCGCACCAGCAAGATATATCGAAGGATCAATCACTGATTTGGAACTTGAAAGTTGCTTGACCAAACTCAAGGGCAAAACACCCAGTAGGGATCGAATATCGTATCCTATGCTAAAAAACCTTCCAGTTCCAATCAAATCTAGACTAATCCGTCTATACAACAATATTCTTGACACAGGCCTTATTCCTCAAAACTGGAAATTGGCTACGATACTTCCGCTTCATAAACCAAAGAAAAGCAGTAACACTGTTAATGGTTATCGACCAATATCGCTCATCCCTTGCACGTCAAAGGTGCTGGAGAAAATAGTCGCAAAAAGATTGCTCTGGTTTATAGAATCCCAAAAGCTCGTTAGCCCAAATCAAGTTGCTTTCAAACCAAACAAAGGCTGTGCTGATGCTCTACTCCACCTTGATTTCTACATTTCTAAAGCCTTATCGGCTCGCAACCATGTAACCATTCTCCTACCCCTTATACAATGGGATCCCTCAAGGATCTCCACTATCAGTGGTATTATTCTTAATAGCTTTCGATGAGGTTAGCAGAATCATAGCTAAATTTTCTCAACTAGATCACGTCATTTACGCAGATGACATATACATTCTGTGTAAACAAAATGATCTAGAAAAAACCAAGGGTCTTCTCTCAAAAGTTATTGAAGACATTTTAATATGGTCTACCTCTTCTGGTGCAAAACTCTCTCTCGATAAATGCAAAACCCTACATATTTGTCGTAAAACGTCTTGTAGAAACTTTTCGCTTAGCTTTAATCATATTGATATAGAAAATGTAAATAGCTTAAGTATCCTAGGGCTTACGTTTAATCATAAATATAATTGGAAAACTCACTGCTTACAACTAAAAAAGAGTCTAGCTGCAAGGGCAAACATAATAAACTATTTAGCTTGTAAGAAATCTAATGCGCATATAAACTCACTATGTAATATCTCAAAATCGGTAGTTTTAAGCAAGATTGATTACGGTCTACTCATCTACGGTAACTCTCCGAAAACTACGATCAACATTATAAAGGCTCCCATCAAGCTGCTCGAAGAAGCATCAATGCTTTTCCCACAAGCACGGTAAAAAAACATTTTAGTGGAGGCGGGACTTCCTTCCATTGAAGACAGAATCGCCGCAACCAGAGCTAAACTTTTTGTTAAGTGTTAAGCTTACCTTTACAAATGGTTCAATTATCGACAAGCACATAATTTCTTCAAGGAACACGAATTCACCGAAACGCATTCCATTATCTATATCCCTCGCTCTTATCTGTGCTAAACAAATGGAACTGCCTACTGTCAACTATGTTCAATACTTTCCACTCTACCCACCATGGTGCATTAAACATACGTCGTTCATTATGGACTTGGCAGTCTATCACAAAACCAACACCGCTCAAAATACATTTTGCTCGCTTTTCCGCAGCATCTCCTCGTCTCTAAATTCTAGAGGTTGGAATTTTGTGTTTACAGATGGTTCTAAGACCATGGATAGCACATCGTTCGCTGCAACCTACGAAGATGGCTCCCTGCTAAGCATAGGTATATTAGACAATGCTGCATCTATCTTCACTGCTGAAGCATCGGCGATTCTAAAAGCTGCAACAATAACACTGAAGTCGCATGGCAAATTTATTATATGCACGGATAGTTTGGCAGTACTAAACGCTTTAAGAAATCCCAACAACAGCACGGTAATAATAAGTAAAATTAGAGACTGCCCCATAAAATCTCCCAATAAGTTGCGGCTAATGTGGGTCCCTAGTCATGTAGGGATACAAGGCAACGAAAACGCTGACAGAGCTGCTAATTCCGCTCATCATGCTCCGCTCCACTCAATCTCCGTTCTCACCAAACTCGACTTGTTGCGTGTTATAAATCGAAAAACTTAAAGCACAACAACTGGACGATTGGCGTAACTACCAGCATCATTACTCATCAATCAACATGGATAGATTACACCCGATATACCCCACCACTACCTCTAAGCAGATGAACACGATATTTGTCAGATTACGTCTGGGGCATACAATTCTTACCCACCAACACCTCCTTAGAAATGATAATCCTCCAACTTGTCCGGTCTGCAACTTCAGCATAGACATTAACCACGTTCTAGGCATAGGAGCATGCCAAGCATCAAATTACAATCATCTAGACACAATTGTATCACTCTTCGAGTTCCTAAGACGACACCCCAATCCTGAAAATATCTACAAAATCTATAACTTCATAAAAGCATCCAATTTTCAAATCTAATTAAGTAGACAACATAAATATCTATCATAATAAATAGTATATAGTTTTAAGCATAATATATGTATCTGCATCTACATTTAAGTTATCTTAGAGCCGAAAGCCCCTGCAACTTGTGCTCATCGCTACTGTTAACATGTAAATTTTAATTTTATGTTAATAAATTATAATAATAATAATATCGTACTTTAGGTTGGTAAAGAAATTGTTGAAGTGTTCTTGTTTGTCGTTATTTATTTGTTTCTTCATTTTATTGTAGCTGAAATTTGTCTCCATTTTATTATATCTGTTTGGTTTTTAGTGTTTTCGGCTATCTTGTTTAATTTTTGGGAGTGTTTTGTTCCAAAAGGGTTTGTCTGTTTTGGTTTTTCTTCTAGGTATTGACGTTTTTGCGCTCTTGGTGGTTATGTTATTAAGTGCATTTAGTGCGTTATTTGTGATGGTAATCTTTAGTAATTTTTGGTCTTCTATTTCTTTTTCTATGTTGAGTGTAAAAAGTGTCCAATTGGCTTTCCGGAAATTCCACGTGATTCTATTTCTTACTGGGGAGGCTTTTGAAGGTTTTTTGATGGTGGCTATTGTCGGTTTATGTCCACTACCTGGATCGTCTATAATTTGCCTGGTGGTGTTGCTAGTAATGTTAGATGATACGATTGTAAGGCCTTGGCTAGTGGAGGCGCCGTTGTAGTGTAGGAAGGTTTCTGGGTCTGCGTTGTTGTATATCATTTCAATTGGATTGGTGTCTTGTAGTGCCTTGCCTGCTCTGTTATATCTTGGCGAGGCGGCGTTAAAGTCGCCTATTATTATTGTTTTGTCATGGTTGGTATTGATGATGTTCAGGTTCAGGTTTCTGTTTTTGGGTGGTCTGTATATTCTGTAGATTATGTAGTGTTCTTTGTTTATTGATTGTTACGAGGACCTGTACCTCGTCCAATAATTAAAAAAAAAAAAGGAAAAGAAAAATTAAAAGAAGTACCTGAACTCAGACAATTTTCCAGCGATCCCACGATGGTATTTGTCGTCGTCGTCCTCTCGTCCTATCCTACCGGTTCCTGTGCATCCTCGCACACACACACCCCATTTCAGGGGTGGGGTTTTTGATTGGTGTTTTGGAAATTTGGACCAATTAATAACAAAAAAAAGGAAACATTCCAACATACCTGTTGTCCGTGGTACCTGCAGATATCATCCCTTCTAGAGTGGGTACTTTTTTTTTTTTTTTTTGTATTATTTTGCTTCCTTGTGCACCTTTTGTGCACAATCAACAATCAGCTGACATGTGGGAGGGAGATACACCCGTCTCTCTCTCGCAAAAATATTAATGGCCGGTCGAGCCGTTCTTCTGTAGATAGACGGTGACAAGACAGGACGACTACGAACGATGACGACATAACGTGACGACTGATAAACATCTTCTATGACGGACTTAGGTCGTGACTGGGGAGCGCGTTCAGGGGCTATCTCCCACAATCATCGGCCAGAGATATAGCAATCGGTTGTGTCACCAGACAAGGGTGGGCAGGCCAGCTTTTGCCACTTCCACCAGGCATACCTCGGGTACTTGATGAACCCGTTTGGCGAGGAGAGAAAAGGGGAAGAACAAATTGCGCGATAGGGAGTCGTTGTAGGTTATTTTAAGATAGTTAGGTTTAGATTAGGATTTAGTTTAAGACATTAGGTTAGTTTAGGTTTAGTTTAGGATAGGTAGGGTAAGCTTCGCGGAGTCCTTCCCAATCTTTCTCCTGGCCAAGGGCACAAGTCCTTGAATTTTCCTTTGCTTTCTTTTCTATCTTTTGAAGTCCGTCCGAAGTCTTTCTTTTCTTCTTTCTTTCAAAATGGCACGAGATTTTGTGTGCTGAGCAGGTGGTGTGAAGTAAAGTGGACAAGAACCACCCCGTCCGACGAGTTGAGCCGAGCAACCGCGAGCGTGCCGCCGTCCTCCTTACTCGCACCGAAGACGCCTCCGTGGCCAACCCTAGCTCACAACATGTTGTCTATTTTAACTATTTCAGCAGTGTCGTGGTGGTTTATTTCTTTAATTATTGTGAAACTGTCTGCAACTTCTTCTTTTACGAAGGTGGTTATTCCACTGGCTATGATCCTTTTTTTTTTAACAGATTGTCTTTCCATGGTATTTATTGGATTCATCGATTATTATTACGTCGATGTTTTCATCAACTGCGACATTTTTAATTTCTGTTAATTCTGCTGCGGAACGTCCTCCGGCGTTCCATTGTAGTATCTTGACAGTTAACTGATAATTGTGGTTTGGTTGCGTTGATAAACGCAGATTTTGATTTTGATTTGTGTGTAGTCCTTCTTTTTTGAGTTTTTCGCTTATTAGCTGGGATGCGGTTTGCCATGTTTTTGTTATTCATTTAGAGTTATCCAGGAGACACCACGTGGAGGCGGATAACCTTGTCTCCCGTTCCATAAACAGTTCCACTTAGTATATTTTCCATAATTTTTCCTTGTTTTGTGAGGAATTTAATTACTGCGTGGAACTAAATATTTGACATTTTTAAAATTATCAATACGTAGGGACTGACAAAAGTTCGCTTAGTTAATTGAATAATAAAACACAAAACTTTAGATATTTAATCTTCATCTGTTTTTAATTTCTCCACATAATTCCCATTTATTTCAATACATTTCTTCAGTCGATAGATCCATCTATCAAAACAGCTCTCAAAATCCTCTTTTTGGAGCTTTTCGATTTCGACATTGACTGCGTTAATAATCTCCTCATTAGATGTGAAGATTTTTCCCCTCAAATCTTTTTTTTATTTTCGGAAACAACCAAAAGTCACACGGCGCTAGATCCGGAGAATACGGTGCTGGGCGAATTTCATTGATGCCCGAGTTTGCAAGAAAGTTGTTGGTTTTTTCAGCAGTGTGCGCAGGTGCATTATTCTCGTGGTGTAAAAAGTAGCGGCGCAGCTTCTCTTTTTGTTGTGGTAAGCAAATTTCAGTATACCAGTTAGCAGTGACTGTCTGATCAGTTTTAAGCGGGATGATGGTGACCATTTTCGCCCTGGTGAAGTACATCGACATCATAACTTTTGTCACTGATTTTTGTTGTTTGGCCTTTACTGGAGGATTTGCACCTTCTGGGCTCCATACCATGGACTGCTGTTTGGTTTACGGGTGGTACTTGTAACACCAAGATTCATCACCTGTAACGATCTTATTGAAGCAGCTTGACTCTCCACTTTTAAACTTATCCAGGAAATATTGAGCAAAACGAACTGGAGCCTCTTCTTGCTCTCCATTCAAAATGACTTCTTTGAATATTTCAGGTGATAATTTAAAATTCATGACACAGCCATGGCATTCAAGCCCAGTTCATCCGCTATCATCTCCTGCATCTTCGTCAATTTTAGCCTTCAACAGGGCCACATTTGTATCGTCGGTCGAGGATTTGGGCCGACCTTCACGAGATTCATCCTCAACAGAAAAATGGCCAGTCTGAAATCTTCGAAACCACTTTGAAATAGTAACAAGAGATGGTGCATTTATTCCATATGCATTTTGGCATTAGTGCAGAATTTTGACTGGCGTGAGTTGACTTCGAAATCCGAAGAGAATGGCAAAACCAATTTTCTTCCTGTGTTGGCGGTGAAACTTCAACCTAGCTTACGTCACTGATTTTTCTCTTTCTCGTCTCCATTTTTACCTATTGTTCTGAAATTTGTAAATAAATATTATTGACACCAACTAAGTTAGTCCCTACATACTTTAAGTGTAGGGACTAACAGTTTGACCACTGCAGGTGAACTAATTGGTAAATGAACATGAAACTTCACATTTATACATGAAAAGGATTACCTGACAGTAAAAAAAAATTCTAACCACCTACCCCTTCCGTGCTTTTTTTTTTTGTTTTCTTTTACAACTAATAAATAAATCAATTGTTAATTAATGAAACTATTTTATAACTGTAATTTCAGCACCAAGACAAGTGCAACCAAGACATCCAAATCCAAACTATAAGGGAACCCGACCGTCGCGCTAATCCAATATCCAGATTTAGGTCGAACTCATAATAATAATGTCTTAAAATCTAAAAATAATAATAATTTCCGGTCCATTTTACACAAAAAATGCAACAAAATATACCAAAAGGGAAATGAAAATAAAAATAAAATTAAATAAAAACTATAATTAAGGAAATTAAAAAAAAAAAAAAAAAAAACAGATCAATAACAGCAAGCTCTCGTAGACATTTAAATAAACAAAAAAAAAAAAAAATCGCATAGAAACATCAGGCCATGAATTAAGAAATTCATGCACCTAGATTCTAATTCGATTCCTAATTCCCAAATATAACAATAGTAACTAAAAGGATTACGTTAATTGTTATAACACACTACACATTAGGTTTATGATTACGCCCGGGTCAGGAGATTGAGATAAACGGATTATAGTGCGTAAGGAAATACTGAAGTGATATTTTCTGACGACTCCATCTACTCACTCAAAAAAAAAAAAAAAAAAACGTTGAGAGACAACGCGTAAAACTGAAATCTCCTCCCATCAGAGTCATCCCTCGTCATCATCGCATCATCTCTTCTTGTTTTTAAGTGACAGAAATTCAAATGATTTAAATTCTCTGAATCCATGCCATATTATTATTTATTTATTATTAATTATTTAATAATCAAACCAACATAACTATTTATGATTTAGACTACAACACAACAATTGAGTATTTTACTATGGAAATTTTCTTTTTCTCTTATTTTTTTTTTTTTTTCCTCTTGTAAATCCAAAATTTTGTATTCTTTATTTTATTTTTTTTCTCCTTCCTTTGTCTGGATGAATTATAATCACCAATAATTGGTAAATTCTTTTTTCTTTCTTAAATTTAAGAAAAATTTTGAATTTCAAAATAGTACTTTTTTTTTTCCTTTTTTGTTGCATTTATTAAAAAAAAAAAAAAAAAAATATTAAAAAAAATACACATTGCTTGTTTTTCTTTTCACTCAGAAAATAAGTTATAATAAAAAAAACAAGGGAACGCTACTAAATTCCTGAGATCTCTAACTGATCCAGAATTAGGTAGCAAATTCTTAAACAAAAAATAATAAAAATAAAAAAATAAACTAAGGTAATAAAACATACATTATAGAGAACTAAACAAATAGAAGTAAACAAAATATATTTATTCTAAATTAAATAAAACAAAACGAGTATACAAAATCATCAACATGCGTATAACTACATAAATATTGTACATTTTTAATGTATATAATTTTATGTATTAATTATGTAAGTGGTGAACGGAATTTTCAGTTAGATATTAGTAAAAGAAAAAACAAAAAAAAAAAAAAAACAAAAAAAACAGATAGGAAAAGCATACATTACTTAAATAAATGAAAATAACATACACCCGCAATCCGGAAATAAATAATAATATAAAATTGATAAAAACAGAATCAAATGAAATACTAAATACACTTACTATAACCAAAAGAGGATCGAAGTAAAAGTAAGAAGAAATGTTGACTTAATCTCATCCTAGCAGGGCGAATTGAGATTGAATGCAGAGTATACTATGAGAAACGAGACCTAAGAGAGAGTTCAAGAGTCTCGAGAGTCACCTGTTAAGATTATTGTTTTGTTGAATATGCAAAAGTTGAAACTATGTTAAAATTATGCGCGAATGGAAAGGGCGAAACTAATACAAAGACAAGAAAAAAACCTATTAAAAGAAAAAAAAAAAACAAAAACTAAAACGTAAAAAATGAAACAAAAAAAGAAAAAAAATATAATGTATTTATTTATTTTAATTTATATACACTTATTAGAGAGATATATAAATAAATATAATATAAGAGAAAAAAAGGTGTCGTTGTTTTTATTTCTTGTAATGAATCCTTGAGCGTATTGTTTTAACAGATAAGGGACCGAAAATCATTGGAACATTACGTGACATCCATATTGCCGATATCTCGCAATTAAAGAAGATGGCTTACGATTCGGTATTGCGGATGTCATATGAGTCTATCAAACAACAGGGGTCGAATTACGACATCAGTTAACGAGTGAATGAAATCCATACGCTATCGAGTGATCGAGTAACTCCATTGGGATGATCACATAAGAATGATCACGTATCGAGTGCACTTTGAAGATTGTACTAGTTCAATTCTACTACATTGGATTGAGATGGCTGACAAATGTCAAAACTATTTATTTGTGTGAGGAAAAGTTTTGTATTTATCGTCTTCAATTAAAAATTTAATATTTACCTTATTTTTCATCTTCTGATTCAGAGGATGATCGCTATGAGTGTATTGAACGAGGACGTTTAAGAGATAAAAGCGATCCCTTTCCTTTACAAGACTCTACTTACGTATACAAAACTATAATTTTCTGAAAATATCTTTCACTACATATAATGGAGAAGATAAATTTTAGAGGATGCACCTAAACCGCTGTCCCACCTCATAATATTTACCAAAATCTCCTTTTGCAGAGGGTTAATTTTATTTACATAGACTCAAAGTGAAATAAATTTCAAACAATAAATTTAACCAAACACAAAAATAACAATAAACAAAGATATTCTCACACATTTTCTCTCAAATGCACCTCAGCTCGTCAGCATAAACCATATCGAATAAATAAATACACGATCACTGATGAGAGAATGCCAAATTTCGATACTCGATTCTCGATCTCTTAAGCGGTCATGTCAAATCAACATTTATCAGTCACGTGTTGCTCGATAACTGATGCGGTAATTCGACCCCAGATGAGTAGAATTTAATACGACGATTGGGTAAATGGTAAATGCATATATTCTCGAAATTTGTTATTCTAAAATACCTGGGGCCTTACTATCTGTGACGATGCTTGTTGCCCGGCTATCGTAAATACAAAATTGCGATTATGTGTTACGATTTTGGCCGCACATACGAGTATTATGGCAGCTAGGATTTACTGTGTTATATCAAACCTATCTAGTTGCCGTTTCAGAGAGCATGAGGGTTATAAACAGGGTGCGCCATCTTTTATGTCGGTATGTAAACATTGAATAACTTTGACATTTATCAACCGATT
This sequence comes from Pocota personata, assembly GCA_963082735.1. Classification (NCBI taxonomy): domain Eukaryota; kingdom Metazoa; phylum Arthropoda; class Insecta; order Diptera; family Syrphidae; genus Pocota; species Pocota personata. Next base: position 62,630,004 of record OY720431.1, on the reverse strand, counting down.
GACTTGAGTAGACATGTTTTTCAAACGTCTATTTAGTACAATTTCAACCATGAATCGCTTCACACCGAAACAACGCGCCGAAATAGTGACGCTGTACATTGAAAATACTCGTTCAGTTGTGTTAACTCAACGTACATATCGTCGAAAATATCGTGGCCAACAAGCACCGTCTGACAACACTATTCGTCGTTTGGTGTCGAATTTTGTTGAGCACGGGACAGTGGGAGATTCATTAACGCCCAAGACGTTACAATGAACTGGTTGAAGCGGTAAGAGAAAGTGTTGCCGAGAACCCACGTGTGTCGTATCGTCACCGCGCTCAGCATTTTGGCATCAGTGGAACCACCTTGCGGCGCATTTTGAAGGATGATTTGCATTTATTTCCGCATAAAGTGCAATCGACTGATAGAATATTGCCGACAGACCGTCCACGTCGCTTGGAATACGGCCAAACAGTCGCTCGAATGGTTCACACTGAACCTGATTTTTAGAAGCAAATTTTGATGACCGACGAGGCCCATTGTCGCCGTTAACAAGCAAAATTGCCGCATTTGAAGAACGGAAAATCCACACGAGACCAAAAAGTGACTGTTTGGGCCAGCGTTTGCGCCAAAACCATCATTGGGCCATTTTTCTTCAGAGAAGGCGAAATCGTCGATGGGAATCGATATCGGTGGATGTTGGCTCATTATATCTGCCCACAAATGTGTGAAAAACGGTCTGGACAGTTACTGGTATCAACAAGATGGTGTGCCATGCCACACTGCAAATCAAATAATGCAGTTTCTGCAACGAAAATTCCCTGGACGTGTGCTGTCAAAAAATGTAGACATTGACTGGCCACCCAGGTCTCCAGATTTGACCCCTCCGGACTTCTTTTTGTGGGGTTATTTGCAAAGCAAAGTGTACGCCAGCAAGCCTCAGACCATTGACGAGCTCAAGGCAAACATTCGTGTTGAAATAATCGCTATACCGCCCGAGATGCTCGCAAAAGTGATGAAAAATGCAGCAAAAAGGGTACATTTTGCTTTGGTCAATAGAGGCGGCCAGTTGATTGATGTTGTATTCAAAAATTATAGTCCAAATAAATTGTAAAGGACCAAATTAAATAAAAATACTTCATATATGGAAATCAGTTGCTTCTTTAAAAGTTATTCAATATTCACATGAGATGACACCCTGTATATTTGTAATAAAGTTGCAAATAATAATAAATAATTGGGTACTTTATTTTATTTATATTTTGAATTAATTTCACAGAAAAGAAACCAAAATTCGATGTCTGGTACAGTTTTTGCAGGAAGTTTAACGTAATACATTCAATGTTTCATATAATATTTATAATTTTGTCAAAGAATATCACTACTTGCACATACTTTCCTGCAATCTCACATTATCCTTTATTTTTTTTCACAATACCAATAAAAATCAAGACAGGTGCGCATCAAAATAGTGTAATATGCGAGCTACGGCTCGAGTAGATAAAACGATATTCTGTGAAATTATTTCTTTATTTTCTAGTCTATTGAACAATTCAAGTTCACACTATACTATTCTTCGCAAATTCTTTTCTTACAAGATCTCTTTCCTCTCAAATCACTTTATCTTCTTTCAATTACTTAATTCACAAATCCAAACTAATTACTTCTTCTTGTTAACTCTCAACTTTCAATTTATCACAAAATTACAACTTCGGCTGTTATCACTTTTCCAATCTCCTCGTGCGTTTCAAAACCAACAACTTTGCCTTGATCGCCATCTGTCCTTATATAGCAGAATTTCTGATAGCCAGAAACTTCTAGCAAATTCTTCGACAACTGGAACAAGAAAATTCTGATGTAATAATTCCAAGATTACAATAATTTCTTGCAGTTATAATTCTCTCTGATCCGTGACGTTGTCTTAGACATCATCCGTCTTTTACCGTGGACACGAACCGTGAACACTAACCGCAGACACGAACCTCGAATGAAAAGACACTTCGGAACAAAATTATGCCAGTTCGAGGGCGTAGTTATTATGCTACATTATGTTACAATATTTATAATTTTGTCAATGAATATTCACTATTTGCACATACTTTCCCGCAACTCTTACAATTATCCTTTATTTTTTACACAATACCAATAGAAGTCAAGACAGGTGCGCATCAAAGTAGCATCAATTTGCATTTTATCTGAAAGTAGTTTATCATGCTTCTCGTCTCGTAATACATAATAAAACCCCTGTCCTGAAAGTTGGTTTTCTGGTAATGCAGATCAGCTTAATTCACGAATTGGTAGCGCATAGTTTCCAAACTATGCGCTCTTTCACTGCTTTTTGAAACTCGACATTTTATTCGGCGTAAGCAACTGGTTGAAAATTCAAATTAAGAGTAAATTCCTACTACCAATCAGGAGCCGGCGAATGTAACTTTATACATAAGATTCTGATTTGATAATCAAATAATTTCCGTCGCCCATTCAGGCGAATAAATTTATTTTGTAACCGAAATGGCGAATAAAATCCGAGGAAAAAAAAAATCGCTTTTATTAAGGGCCGATGTTGAATGGGAACCACACCTAAACGTCAAGTTTTTTTCTGCATTTCATTTGACATTTCTCAATTTCAGACTAACTCAATTTGAACCATGAAAAGATACACAATCGAGCAACGCGTTAAAGTTATTCAGGCTTATTATGAAAATGGGCGTTCAAATCAAAATGCATATCGTGCATTTCGTGATTCTTTCGGTCAATTTAATCGTCCAAATGTGCGTACAATCGGAAAAATCGTGCAAAAATTTGTGCAAACCGGGTCTGTAGGAGATGTGAAAACACCAGTACTATTTATTATATTATTATATTGCTGCTGTTCGCGATAGTGTGGCTGAAGAGCCGTCCACCTCAACTCGTCGTCGTGCCCAACAATTGCACCTCTCACGTTCATCGTTGATGAACATTATGCATAAAGACTTGCATTTACGCGCTTACAAGGTGCAATTGACTCAAGAACTAAAGCCTCTTGACCATTTCAAGCGTCGTCAATGGTCACAATGGTGGCAAGAAATGGCAACAGTGGATGATCAATTTTCGAAGAAAATCATCTTCAGTGATGAGGCACGTTTTCACCTCAGTGGATTCGTCAATAAGCAGAATTGCCGCATTTGGGCGAATGATAATCCAAGAGTGATTGTCGAAAAACCAATGCACCCACAAAGAGTGACTGTTTGGTGCGGTTTATGGGCTGGCGGCATCATCGGGCCGTATTTTTTCCAAAATGAGGCCGGTCAGGCAGTTACTGTGAATGGTGTTCGCTATCGTGAGATGATAACGAACTTTTTATGGCCCGAATTGGAAGATATGGATGTGGACGATATGTGGTTTCAACAGGATGGTGCCACTTGCCACACAGCTAACGAAACAATGGCTCTTTTGCGCGACAAATTCAATGGCCGTGTTATCTCACGTGGTGGCGATGTCAATTGGCCGCCAAGATCATGTGATTTGACACCGTTGGACTTATTTCTTTGGGGTTATTTGAAAGAAAAGGTGTACGTCGATAAGCCAGCAACAATTCAAGAGCTAAGGGTTGAGATAATTCGGCACATTAACTGCATAGAACCTCAATTATGCCTCAGCGTCATCGAAAATTTGGACCATCGGATGGAGGTGTGCCGCCGAGGTCGCGGAGGCCATTTGGCCGATATTTTGTTCCATACATAATTGAACCATACCAATATTATCATAATAAAAAGAAATGACAGTAATTTCCTAAATAATTTGTGTTTTATTCAAAATCAACATCGGCCCTTAAAACTTAACCACCCTTTATAAGTAGGGTGGCACGTGTTGCAGGTAGAATGCTTGCTTGTGACCCGAACGGTGGCTGCTTTCCCAAATGCTTTGTGTATCAGCAACTATTCCGAAATGCAAACTCAAAATGATAACTCAACGCATTACGTTCCGAAATTCATTGTGAATGAATATACTGCGCAAGGAAAAGCAACCAGTGCATTGTGATCTAGCACGATGAAGATGGCGGAAGCTACACTGGTTAGCGAGTTTCCAAAACGTCAAATATAGACAATATTCAAACGAATTTTGGGTAAAATACACATCATTGGGGTACGAAATTATGAATTTAGAGAAATTTTTGCATATTGGTATGTTTCTTCTAAAAGATAGTAAAGTAACCAGACATAGAGCAGCGGGTTAAGAAAGCAAAGTCTATGCCTGCAGCAGAACGTTCGGCAAAAAATGGGGTCTCCAGCAAAAGATGACCCTTTGGATGTACACAGCCGTTGTGTGTCCAATTCTTACCTATGGCGCCATAGTATGGTGGCCCGCCTTACATAAAAATATAACATCAACAGAATCAAAAAAGTATAAAGATTGGCATGTATAGGCATCACAGGAGCATTGAGATCTTGCCCAACAGATGCTCTAAGTGTGATCCTGCATCTGATCACAATTCAACTCCATATCAAATTTTCAGCTATATGCAGCGCAGTCCGGCTCAGGGAAACTGGGTGCTGGACAGCAAAGCCATATGGCCACTGTAAGGTCCTGGAGACGATACCAAGTGAACTTGTGACATCTTTGACCGATTACAGGACTCCCACGCTCGACTTCAGCAGACCTTTTTCATAAAGTGTCATTTTTTTAGTACCTGAGTGATGGTACTTAGTAAGAAATGATTTGCCAAGTACGAGTTACACATAACGTTTGACTCGCGAAAAATAATAGAGCGTATAATTAAGAGCAATAATTTCTTTGAATTTATGAAAAACAAAAAATACTTTTAATTAATTCAGTCAGGTCGATAGACTGTTGCAACTTATAGAAGATTGCTATGATCGTAAGTTAACATAAAAGCAACAATTTGGCGGTACTTCTAAAACAACTAAATCTGCATGCAGTAATAGTGAATAATCAGCACGCGCGGAAAAACTTATGATTGACCATCTATGTACATACATATGTATGTTAATTCTACAGCTAAGTGAGATCACTATTTTCTCTCACAATTGTGCTTCCTGCCTAAAAATCGACGTCCAAATTCGTTGGAACTCATAATGCTGTCCTTTACTGGGGCCAATAATTTTCCAGAACAGATTTGATTTTCAACAATTACCTAGTTTTAAGTAATAAATCGAGAGTAATCATGACGTACAACCTGTTTCGTTGGTGTTTGACGGTCCTCACTATACTTACACATACAGTAACGGACATAGAAATCCGGACATAGTGAAACAAATTTTAGTAGAACAATTTTGAAGGTTTTAAAGATGATCAAGATCCATTTTTACCGAACTTTAATTTGTTGAAATACATTTCAGATTCGGAAAACAATAAACCAATTTCCGAAAAAAAGGCAAACATTTTCAAATTGATTTAAGTTTCATTGAAAAAAACAAGTGAGTAAATGTGTAAGCATAATGATTTTTCATTGCTATTCGAGTTTATGATTTTTATTACAGGAAACAGGATACTCAAACTTCCGGGAACTGAAGATGTTAATACTTTGTAGTCCCTCCTTTTTTTTATTACGGTTTTTATCCGGTCGGGCATTGATGTAATTAGGCTGTGTAAAGTATCCAGGGCGATTTCCTCATACCACACTTTTTCAATGAATTTTTAAAATGGTCGGTGGCTTCTTCGCTATCTGAGCCTTAATTGTAGACAAAAGGTTCTCAATCGGGTTCAGGTCAGTGCTGTTTCCAGGCCACTGCAATGTTGCAATACTATTCTCGGTTAGAAAATTGTTGACCTGGAATGAAAAAATGCATTTACAATAATAATAATAATTTACGAACGTTTTGCTAATAATTTTGGGATGGTAAAAAATGGCACTTACCAATTTCGCGCGGTGACAAGGTGCAGAATCGTTGTTGGAAAATCAGCTTATCTGAGTACGATAAGTGTTCTTCTGAAGATGGTAGCAGATTGTCTTCCAATATTTTTTTTATATTTTTCTGCGTTCACCGTTTCATTTATTAGAGCCAACGCCGTGATAGGAAAAGCATCCCCAAATCATTCTTGAGCCTCCTTGCATCACGGTTGTTGTCACGCACTCATCATTGAATCTTTCTCAAGTTCTTCGCCTCACATTTTTCCAATCCGTTATGGTCCAGTTTTCATGATCTTTGGCCCACTGGAGACGTTTTAGGCGCAATCGTTTATTTAGAAATGTTTTTTTTTGGCAGGTCTTCTTGCATTCAAGCCAGCCTCTTGTAGCCTTCATCTTACAGTCCGTGAGCTTATCTGTGATCCTCCAGCCTTTACAAAGTGTTCAGCAGTTTCGAATCGATCACGCAGACTTATTCCCGTCCCCTTTTTTCTTTGCAATGAGTCCGTTGCCTCGAATTGTTTGATGAATAAAGCCACTGACGACTTGCTGAATCCCACTTTTCGCGCTGTATCACGAACACTTAATTTTTAATTTTTTAAAGTCGTTATTTCGACTTGTTTTTTCACTCATTTTTTTTTTTTTTTCCATATTAATAAAATTATTTCCACTTTCACTCAAACTATTTTTTTTTTCAATGAACTAATACAAAGTGAACTAGAATCACGTTATCAAAGCCTTTTTATGGAAAATCCTAAAAACTACTAACTGCTAGTTCTTAAGATAATTGAAGTTAAGAAATTTATTTACCCTGTCTGGATTTCTATGCCCGTTACTGTATGTTGTAATTATTGACCCCCTACTTATAAACGTTCTGTAAAAAGTAGTTAACAGAACTCATGTTTATCCATTGTTTGACTAGGGTTTTTGTATGTGCGTCTGTTTAATCGTCATGCACGTGTAGCACATTATACACATGCATGTACTTTAGAGTTTATTTTCCCGCTCACCGATCACCATAGGGGATCGTTTTTTAGCCACTCACCACGAATGTGGGAATGTGGAATAACTTGCCTTCCTTAGTATTTTTAGAAACCTATAATATGCAAAGATTGAAAATTAACGCTCATCATTCATTATTTTTTCTTATCTGTCCACTCTTTAACTATTTCCTTTACCTTTTACTCCACCACTGGGTTTTCCAAACTTCAAAGAACGCAGTTCTAAGTGGTGGAGAACATTAAAAAAATAAAAAAAAGATTTATTTGGTTTAATTTTTTTATTTTTAAAACAATCTGATCGGTGTCCCTATTCTCAGGTTATTTCTAAGCATAACACATGAGTTAACATTTTTATTAATAAGGATTGAGTGTGCTTCCAGTGCTCCGAAGCTACAAGTGGTGACCCTGACCGGGTTGGTGGCCTAGCACACACCATCTTGCACGACAACTCTCCTCAAAGATAAGTAATTCCACAACCAAACACATTTGGCGATGCCTGGAAACGCCAACAAATTATGAATTTGAGAGATAATCTCATAAAAAGATTCTTTGACTGTGCGAACGCCAGCTGCATAAGCTTTTTATCCAGCTGTTTAGAGCCATGCGAACTCTGGCTGGTAATAGGGGCCCTACTCTGTATTCTGTTTCGAATTCAAAAAACTATTCGAAAGTGCTTTTCAATTCTAATTTGATTTGACACTCCCTAACCCTTTCCAAACGAATGCAATATGTTGCTAAACATCTTCCCACAACATTCGAATTTTTCTGTGAGTCTCGCGCTCTGAAATGTCGGTGACCAACGTCAACGGATATGAAGAGTGTGCTGCATATTTGTTAGAAATGTTCTTAGAAATAATTTAATAATTAAAAACAAAACAGAAGATTAGTTTGAATTGATTGTGTTATATTCCTCAATTCTTCTATTAAGCGATGTGATTGATTACCAATTTAATAAAACGCCTAGCAGCTCCTTGGCAGTCAACGTGAATTTCTATCATCCATTTGACATAATTTCAAGTGAACATTGCTCTTGGATCCACAGAAAATAAAACAGTTTTTGGTGAAAAACATCGCCATTAACAAAAGTAAAAATATACAAAACTCAATAAAATGCTAATTTGTTATTAAAGTTTATCAATTGAAATCTTTCAAATAACCTGTTTTTCGCTTTCCAAAGAAAATCTTCCACTTTCAAAAAAAAAATGTCCGCAACCTAAACACTTAACGAATGAATTATTCGAAATTCGAGGGACTTTGACACTAACTTTCGAATTACAAAGTGCCAATTTTCCAATTTTCTGCAACAAAAAGTTATTCGATTCTCGAATACATTAATCTGATTTTCGGATTACTAAGTGTTAATCATTTCGAATAGAAGTACAGAGTAAGTCCCCAGAGCTCCAGAGAATATTTCGCACACTAAATAGCCCGAAACAGTATTCCAAATCCTTAGGGAGTCCATTGCTACCAGTCAGTTCAACATCAAAACCACTGGGAACATCCAAGAGGAGCAGCAGAAATACAGCTAGCTGAAGTAGCTACTCAGCAACAACAACACTCAAGATACAGCGTTTGTCAATAGATAGACGCCACATAATCTACTGCGACATCTCAGCCGCACTAGTACGACCATACAAGCCAGTCACATTGTGAAGACATGCTTTCGATACCATTCACGGGCTGTTTCGTCATATTGGTGGAGTCACATCCATGATCTCAGAGTTGCATCCTCTGCCAACGTTTTAAAGTGCAGCGACACAACCAACTCACACAACAATAGGTACTGTTTAAGTATAATTGACAGGTTTTCCAGGTAACCCGTGGCGGTATCGTTGAGACCGTTCGAACAACATGACCGGTCTTCTTTTGCTTATGGCTGGACGGGTACACAGTAAATGGAGGATCGTATAAATTAATAATAATTAAATTGTGCCTTTCCGGCGGAATACTAAGATGCCTTTTCTGGCTAGCTCGTCACAAAGAAAGAATAATCTTAGGAGACTTCAATGCGAAGGTTGGTGAAGGTAGAGTGAGAGACACTGTCGTTGACTTTGGCTTGGGTTTAAGAAATTGTAAGGATCATAAACTAATAGAGTACTGTCAATTGGAAGATTTAACAATAATGAATACCGGGTTTCAATTTCCAAAAAGAGGCATAATACCAATGAAAGAATTGTGAGAAATCAAATAGAATTCTTCATCATAAATAAGAAATTGAGAGATAGTGTGTGTGTGAAGTCAGTAAAAACATACCCAGGAGCAGATATTAGGATACCACGCGAAGAAGATGGATTTGGAATTGCTGAAAGAGCAAATCAATAAGAAAATTTAAATAATCAAGAGGAACAGCGATACTGACGTTCCGATAGACAAAAAGTGGAACAAAATAAAGAATGCCTTAACCGAAAAGGGAAAAAGTATTTCGAACTGCAGGTCGCTGTGACCAAAAAGATGGTGGTTGCCCACTGAAATTCTAAATCTGATGAAAAAAAAGAAGATCATTCAAAGGCAACCAGCTGAGATCTAAGTCAATCAACTGTCTAATCAAACATAAAATTAGAAAAGTGAAGAACAGCTGATTTTATGTTATGAGTAGTTCATTGAGACCGACAACTTTAAGAGAATCAAAGCACACTGAAAACAAAAGTGGCACTAAGCAAAGAACCTAATTTCGACTTAATTCAATTGTCAATAGCTCTAAAAAAAAGTTTTAAAAGTTTTCCACCTCTTGTGGAAATTAACCAAAGTATCAGGATGGGTATCTCCACAAAGGGTGCGTGGTATATATCGGAACCTAGATGTCGCTCTAACTCAAAAATGTAAAATTTTGCCACTTTTGTTTTCAACGTGACTTCGAGCAACAGATGTAGCAGTTCCGGATATTCTAGTAGGGGAGGCAATACATGTCATTAAAAAAGCGAAGGAAAGGAAATTGGCCTGTTCCGATGGATTACCAACTGAACTAATAAAACATATTTCAAAAAACTATACGGCGGTCAGAGATCTTTCCAATAGAGTGGACCAAAGCGGAGAAATCCCGAAACAAAGGTTGAAAGCCTCATTCATAATGCTTCCGAAGAAGAATAACGGAACCAAATTGAAGAATACAGAACTATCAGTTTAACGAGTCACTCACAACAGGATATACAAAAAACTAGAAGCGCAAATTAGGAACATCTAATTGGACTTCAGAGAAGATTTTCGAACGAGGGAAGCCTTTTTCTCTTTCAAAAGACTATTACAAAGATGCCTTGAAATGAAGCAAGATGTATTTATATGCTCCAACAGAGAATGCTAGAAATGCTACGATCATCGGGAATAGATAGCAAATATTACAACATCAACTCTATAAAAGTAAATGGATTGAAATGAGGGGAAATCGAAATTTTGAGAGGAGTACGCCAGGGTTGTAATTTATCTCCTCTCCTGTTTAGCATGTACTCAGAATGAATTTAATTGAATCGTTGGACGGTGATAAATATGAGATTGCTGTTAATGGAATCAGAATCATCAATTTAAAGAAAGCAGACGACTCTGCTATCATGAACAAAATAGATCGAGCAAGTAAACAGTACGGACTCAGGATTAACACATCAAAAATACAAAATGCATGGTAGTGTCCAGACAACACATTCTAAATGCAGAGCCCATAGTTGGCAACACCAATAACGACTTGGCTACAAAATTAAATATGTAGGCACACAGTTTGATTGCAAAGCAGATATTTCTCAAGAAATATAGTGCAAAATCGACCAGTCTCGAGCAACCATAAACTGAAAAAAATGATATACAGCAGGGACATCCAGCTATAGTTAAAGATAAGGCTGATAATATGCTACGTGTGGTCCACATTTATAAGAAGAGAAAAAAAGCAAAGAAGACTAGAAGCCTTTGAAATGTGGCTGTACCGGAGAATGCTAAAAATTTCATGGACAGACAGAATATCAAACGCAGTGATCCTGGCAAGATTACGAACGAAACGAGAGCTGTGCAATATAATTAAAGTACGAAAACTGGAATAACTCGGGCATATCACCAGAAATGATAAGTAAAGGGTGCGCAAAAGTCCTCACTCGATTTCCTAAGGCATTCTGCAGATTCGCGACTTCAAAAACTCGAAAGAAAGAAGTCTGTAACGGTTAAATCGGACGATCTTGCGGTCCAGTGCAAATCGCCAAAACCATGGATTAAGGCTCCTGAAGGAGGGCTTGGCTGTAATTTGCACACGATTGGCGGTTTGATTGACTGTTTGCAATTTGCACGGGTACATCTTCAAGTCGTTTAACAAACTTCGTTGTAAGGAGCATCTGTTGATATAAAATTGCGTGTCCCGTCAGCCGCGATATTCTCCACCGAGCGGCTGCTCCAGCGCCGGCCAAGTCTGCCTTGTTTCGTGTTGAGGCGAGCGGCGAAACGCCGCAGTGTTTGCTCACGTTAAGCCGTGACCGCCGAAGGATTGTTTGTCAAAACATTGACACAGTTATTCTACGTTCCTGAAGAGTATAACAATGTATGGTTTGTGTACGTGTATTCCGCTTCTGTTTACTTTACAATTGTCAAAGTCGCGATGACATAAGACACCATTCAGGTTGATGACTTTTGCGCCACCTTGTATAAACTATTGCGACTCATCTTAAAATAAAAGGCTATAATGATTACCACGCTTGACACCCTTCGGGAAAAGCGAGAGTCGGATCATCATTGTTTATTAAAATCTGCATCGAACAATCCGCAGACCTAAAGATCGAGCTTGAAACCTTGCAACTGTGCACGATTCGAGTAAAAAATAGTCAGCGTACTCTTAAAATCTCATCTATCTACTGCCCACCGCGTTCCGCGCTTGAAAAAAGTGATTTTACTAACTTGTTTAAATTGCCAAAACCGAATTTCATTATTGGCGGTGATTTTAATGCGAAACATACATTCTTGAGCTCAAGACACAGCTCGCAAAAAGGCAGAATGCTCTTTGAAGCAGGTATGGAGTACAGTTGTGATTTCCATTCGACGGGTAAACCGACCTACTGGCCAACTGATACTTCGAAAATACCTGACCTGATCGACTTTTTCGTCGTGAAAAGAATTTCTACCAACCACATTAAAGTTGAAGAGAGCTTTGATCTGTCGTCTGACCATTCCCCAGTTGTCTGTACCGTAGAGCCAGCGAGATTAAACTGTAGAACAACTAACTGGGAAGGGTTTAGGAACGAAATTGAAGATAATGTTGATCTGAGCGTTCCACTTACCTATGAACTTGATGTTGAAGTTGATAGCTTCGTTGAGATCGTTCAGCTCGCCTCTTGGAATAATACTCCCAATCCAAGGGAAACTCCGGACAAATACGATCTACGATATCCTATGGAAATAAAAGAACTGGTCAATGAAAAAAGAAAAGCGCGTAAGGAATGGCAACAAAGTCGTGCTCCGCAACATAAAGCTCACTTGAGTCACCTGTGCAATTCGTTGAAGAAGACTATAAAGGATTTTAAGAATCGTGCGATAGGCTCTTATCTTGAAAGTTTAACAGCGAAAAAAGATTTCAATTATTCACTTTGGAAAGCTGTAAAAGGCATCAAAAGGACCAAGGTCCCCGCGCCGCCTACTAAATTAAATCACAATGAATGGGCAAGGGAAGATAAAGAAAAAACGTACGTTTTTGCGGCCCACCTTGAAAACACCTTTAAACCGTACGATGTTCAAGTGTCTTACAACAATATCAATAGGCCGGATTTACCATCTGACGATTTAGCACTTACAAGTGCAACGCTAAGGGAACTCAAACATGAGATCGGGAATCTAAAACCTAAGAAAGCTCCTGGTTATGACTTGATCACCGGAGAAATTCTCAAAGCTTTACCTAGAAAAGCATTGATTAAGCTACTTTATATTGTAAATGCTGCGCTCAGATTAAAACACGTGCCTAACCAATGGAAAGGAAAGCCGCCAAATGAGGTAAAATCTTATACTCGTAGACCATTTTCGCTACTTCCAGTTATATCCAAAATTTTCGAGAGGATATTACTAAGGCGTCTCCAACCGGCTATAGAATGAAATAATCTTATCCCTGACCACCAGTTTGGGTTCAGAAGTAAGCATTCGACGATTGACCAGGTGCATAGAATTACTGACGTAATCGAGAATTACTGACGATTTCAAGATAAAAAGATATGCTCAAGCGTATTTCTTGACGTCTCGCAAGCCTTTGATAAGGTGTGGCATGATGGCTTGAATTGCAAATTACGACAAGTTCTCCCTGTATGGCTATACAATATTCTAGAATCATATCTCGGGAATAGACTCTTCGTGTTAGACATGGAAATGAATACTCGGAGCTCAAAGAAATTTCGGCCGGTGTACCGCAAGGAAGCGTTCTTGGGCCACTTCTCTATCTGTTATATACTCGAGATATACCGAAAGAAGATGGCACTATCCTGGCTACGTTTGCCGATGACACTGCTATCCTAGCCATAGGTAAAACAATCGAAGAAACGACTGCAAAACTGCAAAACGCACTGAATAAAGTAAATGAATGGACGAGGGACTGGCGGATCGCCCTCAACGAATCTAAATCTGTTCTAAACTAATGTCTTGCCAATTTTCCTAAACTTGGCCCGAATACCTTTTGCAAACGAGGCCAAATATCTTAGAATGACACTCGACGCAAAACTGAAATGGAATTCCCACGTGAAAATGAAACGTAAAGAACTCGAAATCAAATAAAGAGAAATGAACTGGTTGCTCGGAAAACACTCCCAGCTCAGTACTGAGAACAAACTTCTTTTATACAAGCAAGTGCTAAAGCTGTTGTGGACTTACGGTATACAACTTTGGGACTGTACTAAGAAAACAAACGTCAATATTTTACAAACTTTTCAAAATAAAGTGCTAAGAGAAATTGTCCATGCACCATGGTATACTAGAAACGATGATATCCACAGGGATCTCCGAATTCCGACAATTGAAGCTGAAATTAGAAGCTTCGCGAGAAAGCATAGAAACCGACTAATCGGACATGTCAACAATACAATCCGACAAATTCTGGATGAAAGCAATTTATTGCGCCGACTACAAAGGACGAAACCTTTCGACTTGGCGAGATAGGAATCAACCGCGCCTAGATTGCGGAACATGCAGGATCTTTCAGTTTAAAGTAACCTGCCAAACGTGTAATTTTTTCATGATAGAAAAATTGCTTGATAAGGTCCTTCTTAGTTGCAATATATAACAAATTAAATCGCAGGGTGTTTTTTTAGTCAGTAAGAATCTGACACTACTATGAGCACGCGCTTGCTATCCTCATAGTGTCTATGGAAGATTTTTTCACCAACCCTCGGAAAAAAAAAAACCTCATCTTTCAAGGAAGAATTGAAGGAGGGGACCAGTGGGTAGTCATTGTGGATATGCAATTTTAGTTACTGGTATAGAATGCGACCAATCGAGCTATTCAGGAGCGTCCCCTCGAGCGAAAACACAAAAAGGATTATAGCCAACCTTGCGGTAGGGTGGCAACGCAGAATTCATCACCTAAAACTCAGATCTACTACATTTGCAATCTACCACCACTTTGTAACAGAGTCCTTCTGCGAACACAGCCCATTTAACATGAGTTGACAGGCGAGTTTCCAATTTGTCACTTATTTGATGCAGAAAAGCCAGAGGCCCTAATAAATCAAAATAAACAAAGTAATTAGTTGTTAAAACTAAATATAAAACTCTGCTAGTGCCGGCCACATTTCTAAATTAAGAAATAAAGGAATTGTTTTACGTCATGGATTCTTACTAGGAATTTGGATCGAGTGGAAGTTTGTGGTGTAGCATCGATTTGTTTTTTTTTTTTTTTGTCGAAGATTAAGTTAAAATATTAACTGAAATATCTGTAAGTTAATACCGACTGACCCAAAGGGTACCTAGTCTGATTTGTTTATGTCATTTCCTCGCCATAAACTGTACCATTTTCTAGTAAACGGATGACTTCATCATTGTTGCGAGCTGCGTGTGACAACAATTTGGGTGCGACCGCCTTACACACAACAAGGGGTTAACCATATTCAAAATAGATGGATCATACTCAACTTAATTGGCTTTAGTCTGACATAATTCTGCTACCCGAAAAGTGGATCAAATTACGGGCGTATTCCTGTTGAAAAATTCATTGGTAAATAGTGCTCTCCGTTTAGCTGGACAAAATGGTAAAAGTTGTGCAAGCGTACAATTTCCCGAAGCAAAGCACATATTCTGTATTTGGTGAGATCCTGGCAGCAACGTTGATTGGGACGGACAGAATCGCGGTCAGTAGTGCGGGCCACTTTGTTGAAATATACGACATTGGCGACAAGAGTGCGCTTTCGGCTTTGGATGCTGACCTGAGCAGGGAGTCTTCGCCAACAAAATACTCATTGCCGACCGTTGGCGAGGTAGTTGACTTGATATATAATGATGCTGGTGAGTGGGTATCTCTATTGGTGACATGCTTTGCACTCATAATTTCCTTTCCAGGCAAATATATTCTTACTTTGGAGAAGGACAATATCAACTGTCCACTTTATGGCGAGGGTGACAAGATGTTCGTTCGAGTCTATCCAAATTTTTGGAAGTTTCCCGAGGAAAAGTTGATAGACTATCCAATTACAATAAGAATTGCCTCGATGACGACACCGAAACTACCCCTGGTAGAGAGTCTGGATTTGATTGAACTGCCCCTCAGGAATCCACCAGAAATGATTGAGTGTTGCCAGTCGTCGGGAAATATAATTGTCTCAAGCAAAGATAAACTCTTTCTCTACGAATACACGACGTGCACTCATGAGACGCATCATTTCACGTACGTGGACTTTCTACCTTTCAAATTTTTTGTCAGCCTAAATTTCGTTCCGCTAGAGATTTTATTGTGCGAGAATGTTATTGCTTGTTTGAACAAAATGTTCGTTGTGGCTTTCAAGATTGTTGATATCGTTGCAATGGATGCGGATGAAGATGCTGACAGCAATTCGAATGCAAGCCATCTGAGTAAAATAAGTGGCGGGCAATCGAGCAACAATAGTTTCGAGACTGACTCGTTGGAGACTTGTTCGCGCGTTGGATTCAATGGAACGCCAGTGGATTTTAATGTAGCGCGTATTGTTAACTCAGCTTGTGGCCGGGAGTTTGAAATGGAATTAAAGTCGCAGTGGGAACAAGAGGATGCTCATGCTCGCGACATAAATATTGTACCGACGCGAGCGAGTGACATCAAAATTAAGCTGGTTAATGAGGCAAAGGCTATGAATGTTGCTGTAAGTAAAAATTGTTTTTTTTTTTGTGACTATTTTCATTATAATTTCTGTGCCCAACATAAGTCGACTTATGTCAAAATTCATTTAATAATACTACAGGGGTCCTAAATATATAAAATAGTTTCACTAAATTGTTTAGCTCATTATCTGCAACTGCTACCGAGTTACTTACTTACTTACTTAGGTGGCGCTACAGTCCGGGGTGGACCTGGGCCTCAACCAACAAACCCCTCCAGCCAGCCCGGTTATGAGCCAGCTGCCTCCAGTTGCGCACGCCAAGTTGGTTGAGGTTCCCCTCCACTTGTTTGCGCCACCTACCACGAGGTCGTCCTCTACTGCGCCGTCCGTCCGGGGTGGATTCGAAGACTTTCTTGGCTGGAACGTTGGACCCCATCCGCTCTACATGACCCAGCCATCGTAGTCGTTGTATGTGAACTCTTCTGGCTAAGTTGATGTCATTATAAAGGCCGTATAATTCGGCATTGTATCTTCTCCTCCACTCGCCGTCTATGCAGACGGGAACAAAGATCACTCGAAGAACTCAGCAGGACTGGGATGATTAATGTCCTATAAAGAGTTACCTTGGTAGTTCGGGATAGGGCTTTGCTTCTCAATTGCTTTCTTAGCCCGTAGAAACACGGATTGGCAAGAGTAATTCTTCGTTTGATCTCCCCACTGGTGTCATTTGCGGAGCTCACCATAGAGCCTAGGTAGACAAAGTCCTTTACTACCTCAAAATTATATCCGTCTATTGTGGCGTTTTGTCCAAGACGCCGATGTTGGGTGTCCTTTTTTGGAGACAGCATATATTTTGTTTTGCTTTCATTGACCGCTAAACCCATCTTTGCTGCCTCGATCTCAATACTCGAAAACGCCCCACTGAAGGCCCGCTGAGTTCTTCCGACTATGTCAATGTCGTCCGCGTAAGCGAGTAGTTGTACAGACTTGTAAAAGATTGTACCTTCGGTGTTGATTTGTGAATTTCGTACAATTCTTTCAAGTACTATGTTAAAGAGATCGCATGATAGCGCGTCACCTTGTCTAAGACCTTTCCTGATATCGAACGGATCGGTGGTGTTGTTTTCGCCTTTGATGGAGCAGCGAGAGTTCTCCATTGTCATTCTGCATAAACGGACGAGCTTGGCAGGGATGCCAAGACTAGACATGGCTCTGTATAACAACTTTAAAATCGAAAATGAAAAGCTGATGCTAATCGATGTTATATTCGTGGGTTTTTTCCAAGATCTGCCGTAGTGTGAATATTTGGTCAATGGTGGACTTACCGGGCCTGAAACCGCACTGATAAGGACCTATCAGGTTGCTGACGATTGGTTTTAGGCGTTCCCATAATACGGCAGACAGAATCTTATATGCGATGTTGAGAAGCCTTATATCTCTGTAGTTGGCGCAGTTCAGAGGGTCTCCTTTCTTCAGGATCGGGCAAACGATGCTGAGGTTCCATTCATCGGGCATACTTTAGTCCGACCAGATTTTACAGATGAGCTGGTGCATGCTCCTTACCAACTCATCTCCTCCTGCCTGGAAAAGTTCGGCGGCAAGGCCGTCGGCTTCAGCAGCTTTGTTGGATTTAAGTTTAGATGTCGCTATCCTCACTTCATTCTGAACGGGAATCTTGACTATCATCGTCACTATTGAATGGATCGTTCTGCCTGACAGCGGTATGTTGGTCATCGCCGCCGTTTAACAGTCTGCAGAAATGTTCCTTCCATATCCTCAGCACCGACTGCGATTCTACTACTATGTTACCATTT
Source organism: Pocota personata (assembly GCA_963082735.1). NCBI lineage: Eukaryota > Metazoa > Arthropoda > Insecta > Diptera > Syrphidae > Pocota > Pocota personata. The sequence goes on along the minus strand of OY720431.1, from coordinate 62,612,133 downwards.
TCGTCCCTGCAGGCTTCTGTTCTGGCTTTGAAACCTGGCATGTCCTTTTAACCTTTTGGTAAAATTTTCGACCACCATTCCTGCAACAAATCTTCTCAATCTCCTCGATCGAGCGCTTCTAATCAGCAAGCAATAGCGAATCTTACGATATAACAGTTTTTGCAATTCGCGATGTTAAAATTTTTACCAACCTTCTTCCGAAAAAATTGAATCTCTCGAAAACTGATTTTCGAAATTCGAATTCAAATAAATATTTTGAATCAGCAAACAATAGCGAATCTTACGATATATCAATTTTTGCAATCCGCGTTCTTCGAATTTTTACTAACCTTCTTCCAAAAAAATTGAATTTGTCGAAAACTGATTTTCGAAATTCGAATTAGAATATATATTTCGAATCAGCAAACAATAGCGAATCTTACGATATAACAATTTTTGCAATCCGCGATGTTCAAATTTTGACCAACCTTCTTTCGAAAAGATTGAATTTGTCGAAAACTGATTATCGAAATTCGAATTCAAATTCAGATTTCGAATCAGCAAACAATAGCGAATCTTACGATATAACAATTTTTGCAATCCGCGTTGTTCGAATTTTTACCAACTTTCTTCCGAAAAAATTGAATTTCTCGAGAACTGATTTTCGAAATTCGAATTCAAATACAGATTTCGAATTAGCAAACAATAGCGAATCTACGATATAACACTTTTTGCAATCCGCGATGTTCCAATTTTTACCAACCTTCCTTCGAAAAAATTGAATTTGTCGAAAACTGATTTTCGAAATTCGAATTCAATTACAGATTTCGAATCAGCAAAAAATAGCGAATCTTACGATATAACAATTTTTGCAATCCGCGATGTTCGAATTTTTACCAACCTTTCGAAAAAAATGAATTTCTAGAAAACTCAATTTCGAAATTCGAATTAGAATATAGATTTCGAACCAGCAAACAATAGCGAATCTTACGATATAACAATTTTTGCAATCCGAGTTGTTCGAATTTTTACCAACCTTCTCCCGAAAAAATTGAATCTCGAAAACTGATTTTCGAAATTCGAATTCGAATAAAGATTTTGAATCAGCAAACAATAGCGAATCTTACGATATAACAATTTTTGCAATCCGCGTTGTTCGAATTTTTACCAACAGCCCTTCGAAAAAATTGAATTTCTCGAAAACTGTTTTGCGAAATTCGAATTAGAATATATATTTTGAATCAGCAAACAATAGCGAATCTTACGATATAACAATTTCTGCAATCCGCGTTACTCGAATTTTTACCAACCTTCTTTCGAAAAAATTTAATTTCTCGAAAACTGATTTTCGAAATTCGAATTCAAATACAGATTTCTAATCAGCAAACAATAGCGAATCTTACGATATAACAATTTCTGCAATCCGCGTTACTCGAATTTTTACCAACCTTCTTTCGAAAAAATTTAATTTCTCGAAAACTGATTTTCGAAATTCGAATTCAAATACAGATTTCTAATCAGCAAACAATAGCGAATCTTACGATATAACAATTTTTGCAATCCGCGATGCTCGAATTTTTACCAACCTTCTCCCGAAAAAATTGAACTTCTCAAGAACTGATTTTCGAAATTCGAATTAGAATATAGATTTCGAATCAGCAAACAATAGCGAATCTTACGTTTTGCAATCCGTGTTGTTCGAATTTTTACCAACCTTCTTCCGAAAAAGGTGAATTTCTCGAAAACTGCAAACAATAGCTAATCTTACGATATAACAATTTTTGCAATCCGCGATGTTCGAATTTTTATGAACCTTCTTCTGGAAAAAGTTAATTTCTCGAAAACTGATTTTCACTTTTTATTATTCTATAGCAGAATAGTGTTTTTTTTTTTTATTTTTTAACTGAAATTCAACTAATTGAAATGTCCTTCAGCAAATCTCAACTAGTAACAAGGATGACTTTACCGTGCAGTACGACGTAAAGAAGCTTCTACAGCTGTGCATGAAATCAACGGAACCAAATCATCGCATCATGGATATACTCAAATGTATGGATTTGAAACCAATCTATCAACGAATACCAGAGAATGGAAACAATGAGAATTTGGGCCATGCTATGATTAAAGAGAGTCATCCTTCAAACATTCGGTCATTGAAATCGAACATGTATCAGTACTGTGTGGGTTATTCACTTTTGATAGCAACTGGTGTTGACGGTTATCTATATCAATTCTGCGCTCAAGGTTTGTTTTGCTTTCATATTCGCTATCTTACTCATTATTTTCATTATACTCATTGCAGGAAAGTGGTACAACGAGAACGAAAAACCCATCGCTACATACTCCTTTACAGCACCTGTTATAAAAGTTCACATCAATGACTTTGTGGTTCACGCAATCACTACAGAATCAGTTGAAACTCACACTTCGCGTGTTGGGCATAAACTGTTTGCCAATCGATTTGAGTATCCAACAGTCAGCAGTATGTTTCCGGAAGAGTCTAGCCCAGATATCAAAGCTGCAATATCAGTAATAGGACTATGCTCTTTCATCAATGTGCAATTTGTGTGTGTAACTCGTGAAAGTTTGGTATTGATAAGTAATAGTTTATTTGGTGATAATGAAGAATTTGGAGGTAAAACTAAGAAATGCAATACTCGAGGTGGTGTTAAAGTTGGAGGTGGTGTTATATCACGTAATAGTGGTTTGACAGTAATCAACGAATGGACATTGTACAAACTGACAATTCCAAATGTCGGGATGGTTGTTGAGGATTTGGAAAATATTGCCAGCGGGTATAGAACGACAAGTCCGCACACATTTTATGAATTAATGGAAGAAGCGCATGTAATGCTGCGTCAAAGCAATTGTCTGCAGTTCAACTTTTCTCCAGATGAGCGTCGGATGTTGCAAGATAAATTTGCAAAAAATTGTAGAAGTTTGGCAGATTTTTCAATAAGGTGAGTTTTTAAGATATTGAACTACGAGTAGTAATCAAACTTAAACTTTTTGCCGGTTGGTTGGATGGAAATATGTACGAGTATGTATATTAGGCATGAAGCTTTAACGTACATAGTTATTCTTTACGTGTTACCGCTAAGCTAAGTTAAGCGCTGCCATGGATTTTTGTGTTGTATTTTGTACACCCTGCATTTAATGTGGGTTCCGAATGGCTTTGAAATCAAAACGATAAATCTCTGAGATGGTTTGAAAAAATTGACATTTAGTGTAAATGACATGTGGAGTCTTTTCACAAAGACTTTATTTACTGTCCTAGTTTGTCCTATTCTTACCCCTACGGGGTGAATATCTGGTACTTAGGTTGCATTGTATATAACGCGTTCTTCTATACGGGCATTCAGGCAGCAGCGGAATCATTTTCCAGCTGAAATGAATGATGTTACCTTCAATTCCAGTCAGATTGAACTAGGTAGATTCTGATACATGCTCACATGTTGAAAGTGTCACTCTTTATATAGGGCTGCATCCATTTTTGGGCATAGCTCCCATAGAGTTTCTTGCGGTGCCAAACTGTTTTTAATCACAAATGAGAATTGGGAACCATTTTAAAGGGCGGGATCTCCTTATTTAAAAAATTGTAACATAATAATAACTACGCTCCCTAAAAGTATAATGCAACAAATTCCGAAGTGTCTTTTCATTCTGGCAGAATTTTGGTCCGAAGTGTCCTTTCATTCGAGGTTCGTGTCTGCGGTTAGTCTCCACAGTTCATGTCTACGAAAGAGACGGATAATATCACGGATAAGAAAGAATTATAACTGCAAGAAATGATTGTCATCTTGGAATTATTACATCAGAATTTTTCTTGTTCCAGTGGTCGAAGAATTTGCTAGAAGTTTCTGGCTATCAGAAACTTCTGCTATATAAGGACAGATGGCGATCGAAAGCAGGCAGTTGGTTTAGAACCGTGGCGAAGAGATTGGAAAAGTGATAATGGGTGAAGTTGTAATTTTGTGATAAATTGAAAGTTGAGAGTTAACAAGAAGAAGTAATTAGTTTGGATTTGTGAATTAAGTAATTGAAAGGAGATAAAGTGATTTGAGAGGAAAGAGATCTTGTAAGAAAAGAATTTGCGAAGAATAGTATAGTGTGAACTTGAATTGTTCTATAGACTAGAAAATAAAGAAATAAATTTCACAGAATATCGTTTTATCTACTCGAGCCGTAGCTCGCACATTACAATATGCTTAAAAATCTCTGCACAGTGGGTTGGTCGTCTATCATATAAATGAAACTGTTAAGTATTGATCTGTTTATTTGATTGCTACGTTTTGTAGCAAACTCCATCCACATTAAGGTAAAGGGCCATCCGCTGGTTTCTTTTTAAATTACATGCTATTTTAACACTGACAGCTCTTCCGTGCTCAAAAAATTGACAGAAACACAATACCATATCTCCGCTGTACGAAATGAATCGATTTACGCTTGAACAACGTTGGAAAACATTGAAAATTTATTTCCAAAATGAGGTGCTGTGTTGCCGAAACAGTGTGCATTTTGAAAAGAAATTTTGGTCGAAATAATACACCAACCGTGCATTCTAATTGATAACACAAGTTATCCTTGTGTTTGTGCTGTGGGTTCAGCCGAGAATCCTCAGCGTGTGACTGTTTGATGTGTTTTGTATAATTGCGGCATTATTGGCCCATTTTTCCTTGAAGTGGAAGACAGCAACAACGTGGGATGTTCTCAGCGAGTCCAAGTGTCGGCGTTGATTTGCAAAGTTTAGAAATGGAAATTTTAACCTAAAGGATGAACCTCGTTTGGGTAGGCCAAAAGAGCTAGACGATGAGCTCCTGAAATGTTCTGTGCATTGTTGGCTAGACGCAATATTCTGGAGATTGGTTCTAAATGGCCGTAGTTGGTGCGGTGGAGAGGGAGACGAAAGAGCGGTACGGATCTAATGTTACGTGGGATAATGTGAAGGGAAATCATTTCCATTACTGCGGGGGAATCGATCGTACCAGTTAATAATTGGTGCACGAATAGTATATAGTGTCAGCTACTTCGCGACATTTTACAAGGGTTTGCAAGTTAACTAATTTTAGTCGATTTTCGTAGGGGGGATATAGTTGTTGGCCTATGGGAAACCACGTAAGGTAGAACGGATAAACCTGCGCTGTACAGCCTTGCTTCTAAGGGAGTGCGTGTCGTGAAATGGTGATCAAACTTGGCTGGCGTATTCAAGAAGGGGTCTGACAAAGGTAATGTAAATGGATTTTGTAATGGGTGTTATGAAACCGTGAGAAGAATTGGCCTTGTGTTCAATTTGATTAATGTGGGAACGGAAGTTTAGCTCCCTGTCACAAATAATACCAAGATTGCGTATAGAGGAGACTGGGGAACAGGCTCGTAACGAATGTAATATGTTCTGAGGGGTGGGAGAAGTCGTTTACGGGAGAAGGTTATGGATTGACATTTGCCGAAGTTAAGTTCTAAGAAGTTTTTGTCGCACCATGTGTAGAATGAATCTAGGTCGTTTTGAAGTGAGATAAAATCGGTGATGGTAGATATTACCTTAATGATCTTCATGTCATTCGTGTAAATAAACAGATGTGACCAATATGACTTCCTTGAGGAACACCTGAAGTGGCGTTAATGGGGTCAGAGACTGAAAATCCCGAAAACCGAGGGCTTTAAGTTTAAGGTAAATAGTTAGTTGACATATTTTATCGAACGCCTTGCTGTAGTCGGTCGTAATGACATCCACCTCCTTACCTTTCTCTAATGCTTCCAATGTTTTAGAAACGAATTCGGTTAGGTTAGTCATTGTGGACCTATCTATTTTAAGAAACCGTCCTGTTGTGGGGAAAAGATGGATTGACAGTGAAAATAAAGTTAGTCGTAGACAATGCTTTCGAAGTGCTTAGGGATAGAAGAGAGTTTGACTATGGGTCGGTAGTTTGATATGTCGTTTTTACTGCCTTTTTTATGGATAGGAAAAATAAAGGAGTTCCATAATTTTGAGAAAACGGCTTGAGAGAGTGAGAGTCGAAATAGAGTTGCAAGGAGCTGACATAAAACATTTACACATTTTTTTAGAAATATGGCGGGCAGACCATCGAGACCGGGGGAAAAGTCATCCTTGAGCCGATTAATCTTTTCGCATCAGTCCTTATGGCAACTGAGACAAGTGAGGTTTGTGGGCAGTTGTTCAGGTAGCTGAAATAGTCAAGATTCCGTTCGTGAACGTGGTCACTATATGTGGTCTGTGAATCTGTGATTAGGCTTAATTGCATTCTGTCGAGGTATTCGAGATAGAGGGATTCGCAGAAGATGGAAAAGCGGGAGTAAGCTTGCAAGTAGAATGAAAAATCTGAGGCAGATATGGATCTCAGGTAAGTTTTCTATAATTTGTTACTAACATTGCGAAGAGTACGCAATTTATTATTATACCAGCGAGGGGCGGACGAGCAGTTTTTTCGCGGCAAATATGGGACAGATTGGAGAAGACAGTCAAAGATTGCTGTGGAGAAGAATTCGAGAGCGATATCAATGGAGGTGTTATTGTTTAGAAAGAGGCTGAAGTTTATGTTACTGACTAGGCTATTAAGTTTTACGAAGTCAGCTTTACGAAAGTTAAAAGAAGGAGACTTCTCTAAATCGACGGTAATGTTGTCATGTTCTTTACAATAACATTAAACGCCGTCACCAATCGCTTAGTCCAGACCAGCACAACATCCCAGAGATGGAATTCACCCGCTCAAGGTGTTACTGTGTGTATGAATATGGTGGGATGCTGAGGGAATAATCAATTTTGAGCTGTTGCCTCATTACGAGTCTATCACCGCAGAAGTCTACTGTCAACAGCTGTGCATATTAAAGTGGGCACTAGAACAGAAACGGTCAGGTCTGGTTAATCGAAGGGGTGTTCTATTCTCAGGATAATGCTCGCCCTCATACAGCTAGGACCACCTGCACACAGTTACAGGAGTTTATTCTCCAGATTTAGCACCTTCAGATTTCCACTTGTCCCGAAGACTTGCAAAACTTCCTTGATGGACAAAATTTTAGATCTTGGGATGATATCCAAAAGGCTCTTGGAGTATTTTGTTCGTCAAAGCCAAACAATTTTCTTAGTGACGGCATTAAGAAGTTGCCTGAGAGGTGGACAGAAGAGTTGTCTAATGAAGGAAATAACATTGACGACTAAATTTTTGCATTTGGTGTAAATAAATTAACATTAAACAGACATTCAATGATCGGGCGATTTTTATGTTACAACCTGATACTTCTATGCCGCTTCAGTCCGGTTCGGTCATGTCCTCAATGAACGAGTGCCTTAGATAACTGCCTCTAGGTTCGTGGTGGATTTGAAGACTCTCCCTACCGGAACCTTAATGTCAATTCGCTCTACACATCGAAGCCATCTTAGCCTAGATTAATATCACCCATATAGTTTGTCGTTGAATCATCTCCACACTCTATCAATACAAACGAAGCCGAGAATTATTCGAAGAGTTTTTCTTGTGTTACAGATACGAGTATGTTCATCCGCCTTTAATAAGGTTCATGCTTTAGCGCCCTAGAGTATTACTTGGATCATGAGGGTGTTGTACACAGTTTTCTGAATTATTCGTGACAGGTCTTTGGTTTCATGCTTTGCTTAAAGAAACCGCTATTGGCAAGATTGATTCTTCGTTTAATCTCTATGCTGGTAATTACAACGAAGTCTGTGTCAGTGTAGTGATGCTCTGGTCGGATTTTTTGTGCTTTGTTGATCACAGCGCAGATATGTTTTGTTTTATATATGCTTACATATATTTTGTACATCCTTGTATCAGGAAAACTAAAGATTAAAAAGCTTTAGAAATATGACTCCTGGGAGTAAATTCCAAACTATACTATATAGAACTCGGTAACTATTAGCTGAAACTATGAAGATTTCATTCGAGTTAGGTCTAGGTTCACTATCGGTTTACAGGAGGGGAATCTCTATGGAGGCCGCACACGACTCAGTATTCAGACAAAGCTCTTTCTGTCGACACTCTGCTAAATTGAACCACTGACGTGAAAATAACTTCTTTTAACAATACAGGACGTAGCGATGTCTGTACCTTGCATCTGTAATATCGTACATGTTATAACAGGCAATGCGGTTGGTAAACGATGACGTACCGCTGCCGTAGACTTTACGCCCTGGACGAATTATTAAATTTAAGTTTTTAGGGTAGGGTACCGCTGGGACTCCGCTTCAGCCGACACTAATATAGATTTTCTTTTATACTGTTTTTGTTTTACGTTTATTATATTGAAATATAAATTTGTTTACTTTAAGGTCATGTAAGAAGGAAGTATACGTTCAAGCAACTGGATTCTACAAGATGTGCAACATGCAATTGGCTGATATCTTTTGTAATTTCATTGAAGAGCTTATCACCCACCCATCAGCCTCACAGTGTGAGCAAGTTTTTGTTGGACTTATTTGTACAGTTAAACTATTCCTATTAAGCCTGGGTGTTGATCGCAGCAAGGCATCCTACCTCTATCAAGCGGTTAAATCGTTTTTCTGTGAAAGCGAAAAAGACCCTTACCTCGCATTGGAATTTCTTAATATGTTTATAAAACACTCACCAAACGATATTCCTTTAGTAATGCTCGGCTCACCGGTTGTTAGTGATATAACTAATTCGGAGTTGTTGGCGTATCTCAGTGCAAAGAAAAAACTGTAAGTATGATTTGTTTTTGCTTTGCCGTATGAAATAATAATGCAATTTGTTTTTAAAAGGTCTTCCGAGGAGATACTCCTATTGGCTGTGTGTGCATGTCGCTCTTCGAATTTCGAACTTTCTAGACAGGTTGTTGGACGATCAAATCGTAAAGAATTGGCTGTTGCTCTCATTACTCACAAGAACGTGCTTTTTGATGATCATTTTAGTCGTGAGAATGGTACACGCTCATCTTTCTCGGATTTCACTGAAAATGTGCTAATGTCTGTTGACAGAAGTGATCTCATCGAAGGCATCAGCGATGCATTTATCCATGCATTGTGCATTGAACATAGTATTTCATTGGAAACTATCGTAACCCTTTTTCTTAATTTCATTGCTACACACATTGGTTTGAAAGGCTATTATACCTCGCAAAAGGTATTCGTAAATGTACTCCAAGTGTACTTCTATGACATATATGACGTGAGCCCGAATACAAATCACACGAAATCGAAAATCTCAGAAGAGTTTTCCTCTCAAGCAGTTTCTTTGTATGAAGATTCTGTGAACTCTGAGGGAAGTCATATTATTTTTGAAGAGCGACGTAATTCAGCAAACGGTGTATGGGAACCACAAGCAAGACATCGCAGGTTATCTCTGCGCAATGAAGACGTTGGAGTCGATGCTAATGGCTCTGACTCAGCCAACGGTAGCCTAGTTGATGTGAATACGTCTGATGCTAATTTAAAAGGTCTGAAGATTCTCTTTCGCATCTATCTCGGTCAGTTGAAAACTATTACAGAGAACTGCGAGTGCGAACCTTTGGTGAAAGTAGTCGAACATTCAGAGGAGACTCTCACTATTCGTAGTGAATGCTTAAAATTTATCGCCAGGCATACTGAGTCTCTGAAGCAGGTACATTGTCAGCAATCGACACACAATGACGATAGACGCTGTAATGGTGATATTGGAAAGTTTATTCCTTTCATCCCCGACTATAAAACTTTCGACGAAAATTCCGATGAACCATTTTTACGACCGATTGCATGTCTTAACGATCGGCCTTCGTACCTCAATCACTTGGAACCGTTCAGTAATGAGTGCTTTAGCCAACCGGGAGAAGGTGAAGAAGATGTACATTTCCTTGGTTGGAGCAATGACGCGTTAGTTCTTACATTAAAAATTCAAGTAACATACTTATAACTTAGCTCAGGTAATAGATTATTAAATTGATTTGTTTGGATATTCTAGTCTTTACTGGCATCGCCAAAAGCGGACCCTGAAATCATAGAAGAGTTTGTTGCTTTTGTACAGAAAACTCCCAATTTGATTGGTATTGACAGTTTTCTTATTATTGTTCTGCCGAAAGCCTTGTCTATCAATTATTTAATTCATTTCTCACCAGAAACTATCTGGCGGTATGGAAAGGTGAGTTGACTAGATAGCTTGGTTATATCTACTGACTTCTACTTAATTTTAGTCACATGGATTTGCCCCTAAGCAATGGGAAACGCTTTTGAGAAAAATAGTCAGCAAAGAAAATGTCTTGCCAAATTGGAAAACTCATATTACTGGTAAGATTTTGAGCACATTTTCGTGTTGTATTTTTTTTTCAAGCCAAGTAATTCCGTTACAGATATTCTCAATAACCTTGTAGAGGAGTTTTCATTTGAGGAATTACTTCATTGTTTTCCACCGGAGGCCACCGCTGGTCGGACTGAACTATTAAGTTCCAATCAAACAGATTTGATAAAAGAACGCCACTTAGCTATGGATAACATCGATGAATCCAATGTCTTTGAGGTGACACTGCGCAAAGCTGTTTCGAAGCAGCGCAGCCTAGCGCTACGTTCGATGATCGAATCTACAGGAAGTCAATTATTCGATGCCACCAATAATCCTTTATATAATTTAAATTAGAAATATTATACTTAGATCGTAGGGAATGTATGCTGAAATCTATATATCTTTCAATATTTGAAGGTCGCGTTTTAAATATATACATACATACATACATATAATGAATGCTTTGTTACAATTGTGTACGAATTGTATTAGATACCGAATTTATTTTGTATTGCGATTTTGTAATTTGTCGAATTTTATTTTGTTAAGTTAAAGTATTTTATTATACTTTCTATCATAGTTTTACGAAATAAAATGGTATTGATTTTATTTTACAAGTGTTATCATTTAAGAGAACTTATTCATTAAGAGAACTGGATGCAATATTTTTTATTGTTTTATGTAATAATTTTTGTATTTTACTGATGACATAATGGCACAAAATGTGATTTCATGTAATCTTAATTAAACCTTTATCTAATCACTGAATAAATATATCGAATACTCCTATATGTATGTAGTAATGGTATTCAATTTTGTTGTCTTATAAAATACCTTGAAAGAAGAGCGACATGAGAAGGAAGCTTTTTTTTTTTTTGTAGATTATCCCCAGTTCTGTGCAGTACGTTCTTGAATCTATTCGTTCTATTTTGTATTACTAAAATAAATTACGTCACGCATGAAAGTGACATCACCAAGGATATGTTGTCTTTGAGCAGCAAAGCACTCTCATTGACAAACAAAGGTGACTATATAAGACCTTCATCATCCCAGCAGAAGCATGATCATCATCAAGAGCGGATGAAGAGACCCTTGGCTGTTTTGAAAGAGAAATTTTCCGACTAATTTTTGGTTCCGTTTGTAGCGATGGGGAATGGAGAAGAAGATACACCGCCCTGTTCTGCATTTCGAGTGAAAGTGGATTGAAATCGAATTTCATTTTCCCTCGAAATTAAATTCAGTGTTCTGCATTCTGAAAAAATTCGAATCGTCCATCGTCGTCAACCCATCTAAACCAACTCATTACTCATCACTCAATTAACTTCGCTCAGTTTCGACCACAAACTTTACTTCCTACAGCAGTTTGTAAAGTCCTAGATAGCAGTGAAAACTACCAGTTAATTCGACTTCTAATCGACTCTGGATGACAGGTTTCTTTCGTCACCTAGTCTTGCGTTCAGAGACTTGGACTTAGACGAACGAATGCTCGAATCCCAATAAGTGGGATTAGTGAAATCTGTGCTGGGACATCTAGAGGCCTAGTCTCGATGGTAATTGCTTCTCGGTTTGATTCGGTAAGTATCGCGGTTGATAGCTACATTTTATCAAACCTGAGAGCGGCATTACCTTCCATTCCATTTGATATCAAAGATTGGGATCACATTAACAATTTCGACTTAGCTGATCCTTCCTTAAATCAACCAAGTTCTGTAGATATGTTACTCGGTGCAGATAAGGCCTGGGACATTCTGCAGGGTGAAATCGTTCGCGGCGCAAATGGTCATCCCATAGCACAACGTACTATATTCGGCTGGGTATTAGCTGGACGATTGTTTTCGGGTGGTGAACAAAACATTCGGTCACATTATACCATTATCGATATTGACTCCACATTACAGCATTTTGGACAATTGAGGAGGGTGATCCGAAATTAATTGTTTCAACGGAAGACAAGGCAATTGAAGACCATTTCGTTAAAACCCATCGAAGAAGTGCCGATGGCAAATACATTGTCAACCTGCCTGTTAAAAGTCCCCTAGTTTTTGCAAATGCTATTGTTGGTTCTGTTTCGCGTCTTTCTACAATGGAAAGGAAGTTCTCCAAAAACAACTCGCTTTTTCTTTTATACTAGAAGTTTGTGGAGGAGTATTTGGCTCTAGGGCACATGCGTAGAATACCGTCGTCGGAAATTTTGAAGCCCAATATTTTCTATTTTCCACTTCACGCAGTGCTCAAGCCAGACAGTGCAACAACAAAACTCCGTGTTGTATTCGATGGCTCGTTTAAGGACTCGCGGGGAAATTCCCTAAACGATTCCCTTCTGATAGGTCCTCCAATTCAAAGAAACCTTTTCTCGGTCTGTTTACGATTTCGTCGCCACAAGTATGTTTTCACCGCTGACATTGTAAAAATGTTTCGTCAGTCTGGGTATCAGATGAAGACACCGATTACCAAAGGATAGTCTGGCACGGATTTTCAGATGCCTCGCCTTCCGCATATGCTGCCGTAATATACCCTCGTCACACTCTACCCAACGGAACCATTAAAACTATTATCGTTGCAGCTAAAAGTCGAGTTGCACCAATTAAACAGCTTAGTATTCCTGGATTGGAACTGTGTGGGGCTCTGTTGCTTGCTCGATTACTCGTCGCGGTTCAAAGGTCTTTGAAAACTACTTTTGCAAATGTATTCGCATGGTGTGACTCTCAAGTCGTCCTTTCTTGGCTATTGTCTCCTTCTCGTCGTTGGGATAACTTTGTCGGGAATCGAACATCGGAAATCTTAAGCGCAATTCCTCGACACCGATGGTTTCACATCAGGTCTGAACAAAATCCCGCAGACTGTGCTTCGGTATAGCACAATCCACTCTTGTTCAGCACCCAATATGGTGGGAAGGTCCTCATTGGTTGGCAAAAAAGAAAAACCATTGGCCAATTTTAAACTATGTTGAAGAACACCCCGACTGCAAACAGGAGGAGAAAAGACAATGTCAAAATTCGTGTCTAGTCGTCAATGTAGAACATCCATTTCATATTCTGTTTCCTTGTGTATCGTCTTGGAATCGATTGGTTCGTGTTGTCGCCTACGTCCTTCGTTTCGTCTCAATTTGTCGAAAATTATCGCACAAAACTACTCTTCAACTTCATCCGCAGGAAATCTACAATGCTAAATGTAATATCATCAAATGGCTCCAACACCTTTACTTCGGAGATAACATTACATACTTTCAGAAACATCGACATTTTAGTAAAAGTTCCAAAATTGTTAACCTGTCTCCCTTTATAGATGATCAACAGATATTACGCGTGGGAGAGAGAATCCAAGAAGCTGATGTCTCGTTCAACGTTAAACATCCCATCATCTTACCAAAGGGACACGCAGTGACTCAACTCATAGCAATCGATTTTCATCAACGCCTTCTTCATCCTGGAGTATCAGCATTCATCGGCTGCAGAAACTTACTTCGCAAGATCGCCCATGAGTGCATAAAATGTTTCAGACAGCGAAAAGTCACTGCCACACAAATCATGGGCAATCTTCCCGCACAACGCATACAGCCTAGTCGACCCTTTTTACACTGCGGCTGTGATTATGCTGGTCCGATTTTGTTGAAAACACAAATCGGTCGTAAAACCCACAACACTAAAGGATACATATCGCTATTTGTGTGTCTATCTACAAAGGCCATACATTTAGAGTTAGTAAGTGACCTAACCACGTACGCATTCCTTGTTGCTCTTCGTCGTTTCATCGCGCGTTGTGGTAAACCATCGCATATGTATTCAGACAACGGCACAAACCTTCGCGGATCTGCTTAACGACTTTCAGAAATGCATCGAATCACCATGTCTGAATGCCACAACTGTTTAGTAGCAGAGTCGCTCGCTCGCGATGTAATCACCTGGCACTTCATTCCCCCTTCAGCGCCACACTTCGCTGGGCTCTGGGAAGTGGGGGTGAAGTCAATTAAACAGCACATTCGTCGTGTTATTGGGTCAGATATCCTTAGCTTTGAAGAATTCTACACCCTTCTTACCCAAATTGAAGCCCTCTTAAATTGTCGTCCTCTATGTCGAACATCAGATAATAATTTAGATCCACTAACACCTGCTCATTTCACCATCGCTCGAGATACCCCAAAATCGATTGTCCTCTTGGCAAGCTCTACAGACGAAAGTTCAAGGATTTTAGAAACGTTGGAGTATGGAATATTTGACGTCACTACAACAACGCCTTCTATGGTCGCAGCCTCAACGGGACTTGCAGTTGAACGATCTGGTGGTAATCAAAGATTCAAATCTGCCACCAGGGAAATGGGCTATGGGACAAATAATCGCAATTCATCCAGGCAAAGACGGACATGTTAGAGTTGTCACTCTGTGGACTGCTAGTGGGAATCTTGTTCGTCCGATACATAAACTAGCCCCACTCCCTATATGCTAAAACTTTGTTCCAGGGGCGGGGGAATGTTTGAAAATATTTCGTTTAAATTTGTTTCAATTAATATTATATAACTACAACCAACTTAAATAATTTGCTTTTGTTAACTTTCCTAACATCATAAACCTACCCTATTTCTAATTTCTATTTAATACAAAACATATTGTAATATGCGAGCTACGGCTCGAGTAGATAAAACGATATTCTGTGAAATTTATTTCTTTATTTTCTAGTCTATAGAACAATTCAAGTTCACACTATACTATTCTTCGCAAACTCCTTCCTTACAAGGTCTCTTTCTTCTCAAATCACTTTATCTCCTTGCAATTACTTAATTCACAAATCCAAACTAATTACTTCTTCTTGTTAACTTTCAACTTTCAATTTATCACAAAATTACAACTTCGGCTGTTATCACTTTTCCAAACTCCTCGTGCGGTTCAAAACCAACTGCCCGCTCTCGATCGCCATCTGTCCTTATATAGCAGAAGTTTCTGATAGCCAGAAACTTCTAGCAAATTCTTCGACCACTGGAACAAAATACCTAAAAATTCTGATGTAATAATTCCAAGATGACAATCATTTCGTGCAGTTATAATTCTCTCTTATCCGCGATATTATCCGTCTCTTATCGTAGACATGAACTGTGGAGACTAACCGCAGACACGAACCCCGAATGAAAAGACACTTTGGAATGGGCTGGAGGAGCGTAGTTATTATTATGTTATACTGCCCCCCTCTTAGACGTGTTCGTCCCGAACAAGTGCATCCTCATTTCGGCCATTGTATCGACTCAGTCGGTCCACATGAACCACTTTCATTTTGGCCCTCGGTCCTCGCTGGATGCGGTAGACAACATCGTTGATGCGGGTTACTATTCTGTAGGGACCTTCCCAGTTCCGCTGTAATTTAGGTGATTTCCCCTTTTGGCGATGGGGATTATACAGCCACACCAGATCTCCTTCCTGGAATCCTGACGTTGTTGCCTTGGCATCATACCTGGTCTTCATGCGGTCGCTCGTCATTTTAATCTGGCTTCTGGTCCTTTGGTGTATGTCCCTAAGCCTTTCCCTAAGGTCCGCCACGTACTCTTCTTCATTTCTGGGCTCATTGGTAGGAGATCCAAATTTCACCTCACTGGGTAAACGAGCTATTCCACCAAATAAGATTTCGAACGGCGTATGTCGAGTAGTGCTATGCACGGCACTTCTATAGGCCATCAAAAACAAGGGAATCTGCCGGTCCCAATCCCGTTGGTAGTCACCTACGACCTTCGAGAGATGTTCGTCCAAAGTCCTATTGAAACGCTCCACCATACCGTCCGACTGTGGATGAAGCGGGGTTGTCCTTGTCTTTTTGATTCCGAGTAGTTGACACATCTCTTGGAAGATTCTTGACTCGAAGTTCCGCCCTTGGTCAGAATGCAATTCCAAGGGCACACCGAATCTGCTAACCCAATTGTAGACGATCTGCTCCGCCACGGTTCTGGCTTCCTGGTTAGGGATCGGAAACGCTTCCGGCCACTTACTGAAGTAGTCCATCACTACGAGTATATACCGATTACCATTGTCGGTTTCCGGAAAGGGCCCTGCGATGTCAATGTCGATTCGTTCGAAAGGTACTCCCACGTTGTATTGGTGCATCTTACCTCGAGTTTTGATTCTCGGACCCTTGCTTGCTGCACACACGTCGCATTTTCTGCACCAGTCTTCGATATCTTCCTTCGCTTTTAACCAATAAAAACGTTCTCGTACCTTTTCTAGCGTCTTATTCACTCCCAAGTGGCCTCCGGTCGCCCCGCCATGCATTTCCTGTAACACCTCCTTGACCCTCGTCCGCGGTACGACAAGCTGCATTACAAACGACTTTCCGTCGGAGGATTCCCATTTTCTTCTCAGAACACCTTCTTGGACATGGAGGGAGTCCCACTGCGCAAAATATGCCTTTAAGGTCGGGCTTCTGTGAGAGATGTCCTGATGATCCGGTTTCCCCATGTTCTCCTTCCAGGCCAGAATCGGCTCGATATCCGGGTCTTCCTTCTGAGCGTTCCGGATCTCATCTACGCTCCAGCCGGCGATAGGTTCGGCTCTCATTCTTTGGATGGAAACCAGCTCCCGTTCTTCCTGACGCGCACAATGTTTACAATCCGTTCTGCATGGTCTCCGGGACAGTGCATCCGCATTAGAGTGGAGTTTTCCTTTACGATGCTGTATTTCGTAGTCATAGATTTGCAGCCTTTCGATCCATCTTGCGACCTGACCCTCAGGACTCTTGAACTGTAATAGCCATTTTAAGGCTGCATGGTCTGTGCGAAGAACGAACTTTCTCCCATAAAGGTATTTGTGAAAATGCTTCTCTATCTAACTACAATAAGCTATTGCTATATAAGCAAGTTCTGAAACTAATATTGACCTACGGGCTCCAGTTGTGGGCATGCACGTGCCAGACAGATTTACAAAAAAATCCAATATTTCTTGGATATGGCTCAAAAAATTTGTCCGAAATTGCACTATTTATTATATTTGAGGATTGAGGCTTTTCAAGTACAATTGCTAGGTACTGATACTTGAAAAAAGATACCAGTACTTTTGAAATACACGGGCACGAGCAACAAGACCATGTACTACATTATTTTCAAGTTCCAGTATCAATACCAGGAAGTATTTCAAGTACTTTCAAGTACATTTCAAATTCTCTTTGAGTACTTTCAAGTATTTTGAAGAATTTATTTAGTAGTACACGTACTTAACCACTGAGTCACGATGACGATAATAGGAATATATTGTAACATAATGTAGCATAATAACTACGCCACAAAAAGATGCAACACATTCCGAAGGGTCTTTTCATTCGAGGTTCATGTCCACGGTAAGAGACGGATTATGTCTAAGACGACGTCGCGGAATTAAGAGAGAATTATAACCGTAAGAGATTATTGGCTGCAGCTGTCATCTTGGAATTATTACATCAGAATTTTCTTGTTCCAGAGGTCGAAGAATTTGCTAGACGTTTCTGGCTATCAGAAATGCGACTATATAAAGACAGATGGCGATCGAAGCAAGGCAGTTGGTTTTCGAACCGCACGAAGGGATTGGAAAAGTGATAATAGGCGAAGTTGTAATTTTGTGATAAATTTAAAGTTGAGAGTTAACAAGAAGAAGTAATTAGTTTGGATTTGTGAATTAAGTAATTGAAAGGAGATAAAGTGATTTTGAGAAGAAAGAGACCTTGTAAGGAAGGAGTTTGCGAAGAATAGTATAGTGTGAACTTGAATTGTTCTATAGACTAGAAAATAAAGAAATAATCTCACAGAATAACGTTTTATCTACTCGAGCCGTAGCTCGCATATTACAATATCAACACTCCTGCTCAAACTTAACGACACTATCTACTATTTCTATAGTAATTAGTAACTTCTAGAGTATAGAATATGTACAGGGTTTTTTTATTTTCCAGGCCGAATGGTTTTTTACTAACTGTGAAATGAAACACAATTTTTTATTTATTTTTTATTGACTAATGACAAGCAAATACGTTGATAATAATTATGTATGAAATTATGGTGCAGATGAGCACTCTTTCAACCATATCTTGCCTAACATTTTGGCATATTTCGGGAGTTATTTCAGAAATTTCTTGAATAATGTTGTCTTTTAGCATCGGTATTGTGGTTGGCTTTTGGGCATTTTCCATTAGTTGTTGAGCCTGTAGAACGTATGGACATCAGCGTACCAGCGTGGAAAGTGTATCAGTCCACCCTGGTGGGACAACAAATATTTTTCCACATGTGACATACCAAATTAAAGACAGACTTCCAAGAAATTCGAAAATTGTAAAAGTTTTGCAAAATAAAGTTAGTTAAACAAAAAATCTCAAAAACCAATCCAAACGCGATCCCCCGTCAACGCGAAAAATCTGAAAAAAATTGTTCAAACGGCACTAGTCGTTTTTGAAAAAAAGTTTTAAGACGGGGCGTTAAAAATCACCCTACTATATCTTACCCCTGCTTTATCCAATTTTAATATCCAACTTAATTCGTCAAAAACCGTTAATTAATTCTTGAGTTAGATGTATATCCTACAACCACTTTATCATAAATGCTATCGGTAACAAGAAGTAATATTGTAGTGTAAATATCACTATCTCTACCGGAAACAGAATTTAAAAATGTTAGATTTGTTGAACCCATTTCTGGTCGGCTGCCACGTGTTGAACACGTTTTGACACTCTAAAAAGTGGGCACATTTCAAATGACACCGTTTTGTAGCATGTGGCTGAAAGAAAGCACACACTGAGGACCTTCTCAAAAATCTGTCGATTGATAACTTCCCTTACGAAGAAAAATAAATAATAGTGAATTACGGACACTTTAATTGAGGGCACGTGCCGCTCACTCTGCAATTTGAACATTATGTAGATATTAGATAATTATTTCCACTTGGCGGTTACGGCAGGGTAGTACTTACTCTCATACTTCAAACTTGTTATAGGAATTATAAATAGCCACACATGTTCATATGTATATAATACAAATGTTAAGATTTCATTTAAGAAATCTCCACTCCGTTCCTAGCTATGGGGACCAGATCTGTATTACCAGTTTACTGCTCTAACTCTTTAGTAGTAACACTAAAGTTAATGAGTGACGTTTGCTTTAAAAGCTAATTGAATTTCCCATCTAGTACTGCTTAAGAGATCTTCCATTGCAATGCCACAGAGGTCTTCAAAGTGAATTTTTAATCGAATTTTTCATTAGTCATAAATGTTTGAAAGGTTTTTTTTTGTTTGGAATGCACGAGGGTGTGTCAATAAGTCCCTGAAAATTAACACAAATTGTATCGTCACCTTAAATTTAATTTTTTTTTGTCAAGAATCATCTTTCAAAAGAACGCACCCAAATTTTCAGACAGATCTGTCA
The DNA here is from genome assembly GCA_963082735.1 of Pocota personata. Taxonomy (NCBI): domain Eukaryota; kingdom Metazoa; phylum Arthropoda; class Insecta; order Diptera; family Syrphidae; genus Pocota; species Pocota personata. Next base: position 62,592,558 of record OY720431.1, on the reverse strand, counting down.
AATAGTTTTGTTGTGGCAGCCATTTTATATAGACGCCTACTAGTATTTTCGTGAAAATGGAAAAAATTTCGAGTGCTCATTAAACACTATTTTTTGCGAGAAAAAACTATCACACAAACCAAACAAAAGCTTGACAAATATTATGGGGACTCTTCACCGTCGATTGGAACCATTCACCACTGGTTTACTCAATTTCGGTGCGGTCGTTCAAGCACAAGTGACGCCGAACATTCTGGTCGCCCAATTGAGGTCACCACACCAGAAATGGTCGACAAAATCCATGGTTTGATAATGGACGATCGGCGAGTGAAAGTGCGCGAGCTTGAAGAGGCCACAGGCTTATCACATAGCTCAGTGATTTCGATTTTACATAAATATTTGGATGGGTGCCGCGTTTGAACACAATCGACAACAAACGCATTCGTTTGACAACTTCAAAGGTGTGTTTGGCGATGTTCCAGAAAAATTCGGCTGAGTTTTTGCGCCGTTTCGTAACCGTGGATGAAACTTGGATTCACCACAACACACCAGAAACCAAGGAACAGTCAGAACAATTGACTTCTCCTGGTGAATCGAAGCCGAAGAAGGCCAAGGGGGGTTTGTCAGCAAACAAGGTCATGGCGACAGTTTTTTGGGATGTGCGCGGTGTTATTCATATCGATTACCTTGAAAAGGGTAAAACGATCATCGGCGCATATTACACAGACCTGCTGGATCGATTTGAAGTAAAAACGGCCGCATTTGGCAAAGAAAAAAGTTATTTTTCACCAGGACAACGCACCGGCGCACAAGTCCGCAGTCGCAATGGCAAAATTGCATGAGTTAGGCTACGAACTCCTCCCTTATCCAGCATATTCCTCAGATTTAGCCCCCTGCGACTATTTCTTGTTTCCAAACATGAAGAAATGGCTCGGATATCCAAGAGATGTCATTTGTAAAGTTTATTTTTATTTTAAAGTAGATGACCTTCTTAACTGCTTCTAAATAGGAGTTATCCATAGTGACGTTTTACCTTAGTCGATGGACGGCATTAATTTGGTTTTATCTTCATTAATATCAAGACCAAACCGTTTGGCTGGCCTTGACGTGACTTGAAAGCTTCTACTACGGCACGCTGAGAGCATTCCATGATGTCAATATCGTCTGTCTATTCCAGCAGCTGTCGGTACATACATATATTAGCCAGTCGATATACTAGCTGATGAACAGCAACGGTTATACTATCTAAGCCACCTGGAAAACCAAAGCAGTACTGATACTAGCAGAGAAAACCAACGTAGAATTGAAAGATCTCGAAGCATAACAAAGTGGCAAGAGCCCTGGAATAGCTCGAAGAAAAGCAGATGGACACACTGAATCATACTGCATATCCAGCAATGGATCGAACGACGACTACTACATAACCCCATTCGTGACGGGACATGGATGTTTCCGCTCATACTTGCACAAATTCAAGTAAGACAATAGCCGACACTGTCCCCAATGCACAAACTGTATGGAAAGTATGGAACATGTCATTTTCCAGTGCCGAATATCTTTGTGGAAATACTGAAGGATGAATATAACCCGCATAATAAAGAAACTGTGTGGAAAGAAGAAAATCGGGAAATATAAAATGATAGGCAAGGAAAGTTTAAACCACCCTGTGAAGAAATGCTTAAACAGCGATATTGTAGGGAATAGGGGAGAGGAGGGGAATTGGTTGCAGCTGGTAGAAATCTGGCATGCTGTTGAACCAATTACTTTTACAGTATCTTTCGAAGATTTCCACCGTCTGTAAAAAAAAAAATAAATCTCAACAGCTGGACGGACTTGTTGAAGACATCCGTATTGATACCAGTCCTGCGTATTGTCGTTTTTAATACCAGATTGAAAAAAATCACAATGACAGCGCAACTCCTTGTCGAAATTCGGTGTACGTTTCGAGTAACTGGAAGGACTTGTTTAGGATATGCTCACTTACTCCAACAGTTGGGTCCACTGTGCTCTTTATCGTATACCCTGACAACCTGAAAACAAAACCGTTGGGTTAGAGTCACCCGGATAGAGATACGAGTATGAACTCCAAGAACGTTACCTAAGTCATTTAGCTCCTTGAAGAAGTGACTGCCAAGAGTCTTGAGTTTGCTATTGACTAGAGCAGAACATTCATAAAGGGGATGTAGAGCAGATTCTATTTTTTCTTTGTCCATGCAGCTTCTGCAGGAGTAATTTTAAACTATGACGAGGTGCACCGTATGAATGTAAGTATTCCAGAGACGTGCGCCTTAATCATAGAAAGGAATCTCTTCTTGTCAAAAACTAGCCAGAGAGTGCCGTGCTTCCCGATAACATGTCTTCTGCCTTTGAATTAAAGTTCCACTTTTGCGTTGTGGGCAGCTCATAGGTGATTGTAAAAGTTGCTCTTTTTATTCCCAAAATTAGACTCCTGTTAGCAGCAGACCCACTCCGAATTGCCATAAGTTTTTGGAAGATTTCAGTACTCATCCACATCTAACCATCTTAATTCACTCAGTTTCAAACTGTTCAATGCTTGGAATCGATCCAGCAGCTCTGCGTAATATGCGCCGGTGATCGTTTTACCCTTTTCAAGATAATCGATGTGAATAACACCGCCCGCATCCCAAAAAACTGTCGCCATGACCTTGTATGCTGACAAACCCGCCTTGGCCTTCTTCGGCTTCGATTCATCAGGCGAAGTCCATTGTTTTGACTGTTCCTTGGTTTCTTGTGTGTTGTGGTGAATCCAGGTTTCATCCATGGTTACGAAACGGCGCAAAAACTCAGCCAAATTTTTCTTCAACATCGCCAAACACACCTTTGAAGTTGTCAAACGAATGCGGAAAGCTTTTTCATGTCCAAATATTTATGTAAAATCGCAATCACTGAGCCATGTGATAAGCCTGTGGCCTCTTCAAGCTCGCGCACTTTCACTCGCCGATCGTCCATTATAAAACCATAGATTTTGTCGACCATTTCTGGTGTGGTGACCTCAATTGGCCGACCAGAACGTTCGGCGTCACTTGTGCTTGAACGACCGCACCGAAATTGAGTGAAACAGTGGTGAATGGTTCTAATCGATGGTGAAGAGTCCCCATAATATTTGTCAAGTTTTTGTTTGGTTTGCGTGATAGTTTTTTCTTGCAAAAAATAGTGTTTAATGAGCACTCGAAATTCACTTTTTTCCATTTTAACGAAAATGCTAGTAGGCGTCTATATACGAGTTAAATGGCTGCCACAACAAAACTATTTGACAGATCTGCCTGAAAATTTGGGTGCGTTCTTTTGAAGGATCATTCTTGACAAAAAAAATCAAATTTAAGGTGACGACACAATTTGTGTTAATTTTCAGGGACTTATTGACCCACCCTCGTATGTTTCTTTAATTTTATTTAACCGTATTGTGACCTTAGAAAAAAGTTGAGTTCATGGCTTTGGCGGGTATAACTCTAAGAAAATCGTACCCTGGACAGACACATCGGACAAAAGCAGAACAATCTGTCCTCAAGTTATCGTAGGGCAAGTTGTGTGCTGAGGGTCATCAGATCAAATAATTTTTCTTTTTACATATTTGGTAATATTACATGTGTAATTTGTTTTTCTTTCTTGACCTTTCGGTCGACAGAAGAAATTAAGTTCTTTTTGTTTTTAAAAAAAATACAAATTGTATTTCCGTTTTCCTTTTTTGTTAGTTTTTAGTTACAGTAAAATTTATATAACGTACAAGCGCCTACATACGTACGGATGTGTAATAATAGTGACGTAATACTGGTCTTACTGTAATAATGTGGTTTTTACAAGACCCCGATTTATTGGTTATCAGTGCCCTATTAAACAAGATAAACTCTTATGGACTACCGCAACAGCTCTTAGGATGGATGAACAATTTTCTACATAACTGATCAATTCAAGTTGTGGTCGATGGTTTGTCTTCCGATGCATTCGTTGAAAAATGCTGGATTGCCTCAGGGTTCTATACTTTCACAACAAATAATGGGATATTTATCTAACAGATTGCCTGTGAATGCAAATACATCCTAAATCAACTAATTAAATGTAGACTTGCAGAAAATATTGCAGTGCAGCAAAATTAGTCGACTTCCATTCAAAGAAAATCCAATAAATGAACCACCACTTCATATGGACGATCAAGTTATCCAACCGAAGGAAACTATGCATCTGCTTGGCGTCCATAAAGTTAAGATACTTATTTAGAGCAAAGATATACTTTACAGCACAACAGCTACTTCTCCTGCAGAAGTGATTAGCAGTTCACTTATTAGAAGATAATGTACTAACTTCCAATTTCCAACCGTTAGCTCTACGAAGAATGGAAGCGGACCTGTCTACCTATATACTATAGATGCTATCATGGTAGATGCATCGAAGACCTCAATGGAATAATCCCCAAAAATACGAAAATTGAACGTTCTACTAGGCAAGCGACTGGGGCCCATAACTTTTATATTACCTGACAACCATGCGGACTCATTTCGCTACAGAACAAGTAAACTTTGAAATTCATTCCAAGGAGATATTTTTCCAGAAGCCTTTAATCTCCAACAATTCAAGAGCAGAACCATCAGACATCTATACAAGCGTTTAGAGCAGCTTTCCCTAGCGTTATAGGTTCGCCTCTCCTGAGATAATAAAAAAAAATTTAATTCGTAATTGATTTGATGAACTGTGCGTTTTAAGTCGACGCAAATAATCGGGGATTACCTACTGTACCTGGAATAAACTTGTGCCTCCAAGATGAAGCACTAATTATGAAAGTGGGTGCTAACATAGTCTACGATTCTAGAATTTTGTCGAAAGTACTGACACCAAGCAATTCTCTCCATAGACTGTAGGTCGAGAGAGGGCATCCGCCGGATTTGAACATTGCGTTACGTATATACTCGTACACTGGCGTCCATAAATTGAACGTTTTGGGATGATAGCCTTGCATAAAGAATAGCATACAGTGCGTGCTTTTGCAGATAAGCCTAAAATATCGAAGTCTACAGGGCACGATATCATACGTCGCTTTAAAGAATCATCGACTCTTAAGATCCGGGAGAGAAGCGGAACAATAAAATTAATAAGCAAGAGGGATTGACGCCTAACAGCTGCAGAAATCTGTGCAGAGTTCAAGCGTTCGCACTCAAAACAGATATCAGTAACAACGTCAAAAAGGCGTTTACCTGCCGCAGGTCTTCACGGTCGAGTAGCAGTACGAGAACTTTTGCTACAAACTCAAAACATAGTCAAGCTGCTAGATTAGAGAAGAGAGTACCAGGATTGGACTCTAAAGTCTTGTGGACGGACGAGTCCAAATTTAAAGTTTCTGTGCAAAAAAAATGAGAGTTTACGTTCGGTGGTCTGCTGAGAAAAGATGCTCCCTAGCTATGTATGTATGTGGTCCCAACAATCAAGCATGACGGTAGTTCAATAATTGTCTGGGATGTTTCTCTTCCGCCGGTGTTGAAAACCTCATTTGTATCTATGGAATCATGAATAAAGAGAAGTACAGACAAACATTAAAAGAACACACCTTACCATCAGGTTTGCGTTTAATAGGCCGTGAATTCACGTTAATGTAAGATAATGATAGGAAACATTCTCCCAAGCCTTGCCGAGGATACTTGGACCAAAAAGAATAGGAAGGAACACTGAAAAATATGAAATGCCCTGTCCAATCACCCGACCTCAATACAATAGAGCCGCTTTGGGACGAACTTGACAGAGAGTTTCGAAGACAGTGCTCAACATCGAAAGACAAACTTTGGGAGATCCTTCAAATAGCCTGGATATCAATAACATCGGAAAGTATTAAAAAACTGTTCGCTAGAATGCATAGATTGACGGCCAAAGTGGTGCAAGTACGAGGTGAATTTTCGGCGTAAAAGTCTAACTCTATTTTATTTATTAGGTTCAATTAATTTGTTCATTTGACTAGAAGCTATTTAAAGGGTGACCAGATAGCAATGATAGTTTCTCCAATTGTTATGTTTTAGCAGCTGTCAAAGTTACCAATGACATTCAGCTGTCAAAATATTCAGTAAGGTTTGCCATTTCATCATGCTTCGTTAGACACTTCCTGAACGTGTGGAAATTATTAAAAAATATTATCGAAATTCCGGCTCAGTTGTAAATACGCAAATACGAATTTCGTCGTGAGGTCGGTCATCATCATGGCTTCAGTGCGAACGTAAATCGTCGCACCGTAGAAAAGTTTCAGCGTGAGTACACTCTTTTGGACCTTAAGCCACCAACTAGATAGAGATCGGTGCGAAGTTTTATTATTTGCAAGTGTTGAATACCCTTAAACTAATTTTTAGGACACGGGCTTTTTTTGTGGAAAGGGGAAGACACAGAGAAAAGACAAGTTGGTGTAGTTGGTTTGAAACTCAGGTGGTAATTAAGTTTCAGTGAACTCCAAGGGTGGCTGTCCAGATAACTGGGGAGTATTTTGTTTGTTTTCGCTATTATTGTCGTTGCTTATGATTCACAGTATTTTTCTCCGTCCTCCTGATGTCATCATCACGATCAAGTTGCATTTTAGCCATATGACCACCCTACTGCCAGTGTTAAGCCTTCACAGTAGAATTGACTTAGCTTTCGCAAGTGATTGACTTTTTTATTTATTTCATGCGAAATAAATAGATGATTCTTGGTATCAGTTTTCGAACCGTGAACCAACAGCGTGACAAGCGATGATGTTACCACTACACCACGGCCACCCATAAATTACCGTTATTGCAGCGACCACAATCCACAAGTGTTCGACCAAGCGTCAATGCATCCACAAAGATTGACTGTTTGGTGCGGTTTATGGCATGGCGGCATCATCGGACCTTATTTCTTTCGAAATGAGGAACCGTTACCGTCAATGGTCCTCGGTATAGAGCGCGTTAGCCGACTTTCTGTAGCCAGAGCTCGACAACATCGATATATTCGAGCTGTGGTTGCAACAAGACGGCGCTACATGCCATATAAGCGACGCAACGCTCGAAGTCGTGAAGGAGAAATTTGGCGGCCAAGACGGAATAACGTCTTACATATTGGACCGAGCCATCAAAAATTGGACCGACCGCTTGAAGCACTGCCAGCGAAGCCGAGGCGGCCATTTAAATGATGTGCTATTCCATACATAATGGCATGAATGTAGCTTCAAAAGCCGGAATCAATTTGATATCTCACACCGTTGTTGTTTTATTTAAATTTCTTTTCCTATCGTTCTTATCTGGTCACCCTGTACAATAAATTCTGATTATTTAAATGAAAAAGACAAAGAGAATTTCTCTGACAGAATGTATTGTCCGGAAACTTATAGACAGGCAGTGAACATACTCGTATGTATGCAAAAGCCCCAACAAATATTTCTACCTATGGCTCCGACCCAACTGGATACGTACGTACGAGTATATTTAAGAAGTTCTTTTATTAGGTACACATCTCTTTAAATTGCATATCGCTCGAAAACCAGTGTGCGGAAAATCTATTACCTCCGGCTAATTGCATTTCAACGACCGACAAAAATCACCACGGAATACAAACCCACATTTTTTTTTGTTCGAGCAGCCAACTCTTAGTTTAGCCGATGGTACAAAATTCTTGCCCGATGGCATAAGTAAACACATTTTGAAATCCGATATCCTTCTGAATGCGTAAGCGTATGAATTTTAATTGAAACGAGTACGTGGAACAAATTACACCCCATTTTTATGCCTGCACCTGGCCTTGGCACTTCGAAAAGATTTCAATTCTCCTTCGGCCAGCCACAGCAACAATGAAATGGGAGAAATTTCTAAATTTGTATATACATAAGTACATATGTATAGATCGGTGTACATACGAGTATGCCAGCATATGAACTACAATATATTGCCCGGATTTTTCTCAGGAAATTGTCGTTTTTATACAAAAAAATGCATCAATCATTTCTCGGGGTAGATTCGAATTTTCGGATTTTCTCTTTCATGCTGCAGTTTGCTATAAACTGCAGAGAATGGTGAGGGCGATACCCCCCTAAGGTCCTAATTTTGGTAGCCTTTTGTAACCGAAAAGTGTTTGCTTTGAAAATTGGAGGATTATACGCTTTTGACGTTTGAATGTGAAAATGCATTCGGGATGACATTTTGGTACGGGACGCACTTCAAAGGATGCAGAACAAGGCAAACGTGCTTGTATATTTACCATGGAAAAGTAAACAAAGATTACATGTGATACAAACTGGGTGCATCTCTAGAGGGTAAACCAAATGAATTTTAATGTGATTAGGTTTTTGTTTGCGATTTGGATGCCTTATTAACAATTCATTGGTGGCGGAAATTCGGATAAGCGGACGCCGTGAAAATTACTTGGACATGGTTAGTCACTTTGATTGTGATGATGGCATTTTCATATTCGTAGACAATTTGTGCAGGTACTTTATCTTATCTTTATTAGGTAGTAGGGTGTATTTGTCATTATAGCTTTCAAATTATTTAATAAATGTATGTACATGCATACGAAATGATTTTTTTTAAAGAAAAATCAGAATTTCAGTATAGAAGGTAAAGGGTCTTTCATTAAGCACTTCCTATCTTCAAATTTAAATAAAACAAAGTGTGTGTGAGATATCATCGATATTTTTTATTCGTTTGAAAGGCCTATCGATGCCATTATGTATGGAATATAACATCCTTCAAATGTGCACCGCGGCTTCTCTTCGTGGCGTGCATCCGAAATGTCCAAATTTCCATGACTCTGGCGCATAAATCAGGCTAAATTTGACCGATGGCATGGGTTATGTTGGCTTTGAGGACTGCTGTAGTTTGTGGCTTATTCGCATAGACCTGCGACTTCAGAAAACCCCACAAGAAAAAGTCTAACGGGGTCAAATCGCACGATCTCGGTGGCCAGTTCACATTACCTCCACGTGAGATGACCATGCCCTCGAATCGCTCGTGCAGAGTTTGCAATGTGGCGTGAGCTGTGTGACACGTAGCGCCGTCCTGTTGAAACCACATGTCGTTCGTGTCCATATGATCCAATTCAGGCCAAAAGAAGTTGGTAATCATCGACATATAGCGGTCGCAGTTGACGGTGATGGCCTGGCCAACGTAGTTCTCATAAAGAAATATGGACCGATGACGCCGCCAGCCCAAAATCCACACCAAACAGTGACTTTTTCGGGATGCATTGGACGCTCTTGGATCTCATGTGGATTGGTATCGTCCCAAATTCGACAATTTTGTTTGTTGACGTAGCCATTCATCCAGAAATGGGCCTCATCGCTGAAGATGATTTTCGATGAAAATTAGGGTCAGTTTCCAACTGCTCCAGAGCCCATTCAGCGAACACACGTCGTTGTCTATAGTCGTTTACCTTCAGCTCCTGGGTCAGTTGAATTTTGCAGGCCCAAGTCACGACGCAAAATTCGCCAAGTTCTGGTCTGCGAAAGACTGAGTTCTTGTGAGCAACGCGAAATCGACCGCCTCGGATTCTCCTGCACACTCTGACGGACAGCGGCGACGTTGTCGGCAGATCTTGCGTTTCGTAGACGTACGGATGTTGGTTGATCGTTTACTGAACCAGTGGACTCAATTTTATCTACCACGCTGTGAAGAGTCCTCTCGGAAGGACGATTATGGCGACCGTAAAATGGGCGAAACGCGCGGATTGTTGACCGAACAGAACACCCATTTTGATAAAACAATTTTATTATTTGAACGTGTTGATGAACGTTATATCCATCCATGGTGATTTGGAAAAACAGACTGAATAAATGACAGCCAACTTGACAGATGTACCTTCAACAATATGGCCGCTATCAACTGTCAAAGTTCGGAAGTCGCTATTGGAAGACCCTGTACTAGGGTTTTTCATATCAGATCCTGTGGTGAAATATACAACTCATAATCTCGGAAAAGCAATCACAGTCCATGTTAGGCTAGTCATATTTAGTCACCCTCTTCTCATCAAGACAAACAAAAAGTCTCCAGCGCTCTGCATAAAACCAACAACGTTATCCTATGGTTGGTTTGTTGGTTTTAGAGGGTGAGCTTATGCTCTTCACTTACATCTGCATTGGGCCCGTTGTGTTCCCCTCGTCTGTTGAACTATAGGAATAGTGCTGTGGTGTAGGAATTTTGTGTTGAGAGGGGAGATGCATGTATTGGGATCATGGGGAGTATCAAAAGGAGACTATGTCATATAGTGATCGGGAAATCGTCTAGTTCTAGCGAACTCCAATATACGAGGGCAAGGTGAAAAGTTCTCGGCCTGACGCAGAGATGGCGTTCCAATCAGCAAAAATTTATGTGTCCTGCCTGGGTGTACTTCTTATTTGTTCGTATGACAAGTTTCAACTTGTTGTACGAATTTTTGCAGTAGACGTCTTGCGTGCTTTTCGTTAAAACGGATAAACTTGAATATCGTGCGGTGATAAAATTCTTCATTTTGGATGGGTTAAACCCGGCCAACCGATTTTGTGCTGCGATTTCTCACCATGGATGAGACATTCGTCCACCACTACACGCCAGAAACGAAAAAGCAGTCGAAGCTGTGGGTGGAAACCGGTGGTTCAGCGCCAAAGAAAGGGAAGTCGATCACATCTTCCGGAAAGGTCATGGCCAGTGTGTTTTGGGATGCGAAACGGATCCTGTTAATTGATTACCTTGAGAAAGGCAGAACAATTACAGACGAATATTGCTCCAACCTTCTTGACCAGCTGGATGCCAAAATTCGCGAGAAGAGGCCTGGTTTGAAGAAGAAAAAAATCATCTTTCACCAGGACAATGTACCTATATACAAGTGTGCGTTGGCGATGGGAAAACTGTGGGATTTGGGGTACGATTTGCTCGGCCATCCCCCCTATTCACCTGATTTGGCACCCTCAGACTTCCACCTGTTCCCAAACTTGAAGAAATTTGTTTCTGAGAAGCACTTCGCATCCAATGCAGAAGTTGAGAGGGCCGTAGATGAATATTTTCGCAGCCTTCCAGACTCTCACTTCCGAGAAGGAATACTGATGTTGGAGAAACGCTGGACCAAGTGTGTTGAAGTCAAGGGAGATTATGTAGAAAAATAAAATAAATAAATTTTTAACTGAAAATCGCAGTCTTTCATTGTCAGGGCGAGAACTTTCACCTTGCCCTCGTATCACCGATTCCTTTCTTACTGAGGTGTCTTAGATCCGGTATCTTTGCAGATCCCAGTATCTTTAGTCTTAACCTTGCTGTTGCAGGACAGTGGCAGAGTAAGTGTTCTATATCTTCCTCCTCCTCCTCACAGTTGGCACAGATAGTTGTATCAGTTAGCGCGAGTCTGAACGAATGTTTATTGAGATTGATGTGCCCTTTTAAAAGTCCCACCATCACTCTTAACTGTGTTCAGCTTGAGTTGAAAACTCTTTTTGCTGTATTGGTACTCGGTTCTATTACCATGGGTCTGGCCACTTTACACGTGTCTAGATTCTTCGAGTAGTTATTGAACTCCTGTCGTATCTTCTCATTGATTATTGTTTTAATAGTTGTCAGAGGGACCCCTATTGTCTTTTCAGGATTCAGTTCTATGTTACTCGCTCCTTTCCTTGCCAGTTCATCTGCTTTTTCGTTACTCGATAGACCTTCATGCCCCGGTACCCATGTAAGGTGGACTCTATTGGACGTAAGTTCAATTTAATTTTGCACTCCCTTACTAGTCGTGACTTCGACATGGGGTTTGTGATCGCGCTAATCGCTGCTTTGCTGTCCGGGCAGATGTCGATTTGCCTCTCTTCGCTGGTGTCTTCTGCGAGTATTTCGGTTGCTTTCATAATTGCAAAGACTTCTGCTTGTAATATCATTACAAATGGTTCTATGTGAATAGCAAGTTCAATCGGTGGGTTAGCACAGAAGATGCCAGCCCCTGATTCCACTGATATGTTAGAGCCATCTGTATATACCGATAACCCGTTGGAGTTTATTGTTGTCCTTTCACTCGGCCAAGATTTTCTTGTGGGGGAAATTGTTTCGAAGTTGTTTGTGAACGTATAAGATTTTTTGATAACATCACTGGGACCATCGGTTGTTGGTGTCATTTCTCTCACAATTTTTTTTGATTTTTCGATGTCCCGCGTATGCGCCTTCGTTGAAATTGCCGATAATTCTGAGCCTTGAGGCTGAATGACCGGCAATCTTCGAGGTGCACTGGTAGGATGTTTAAGATGGCTTCCATAGCCGCTGTTGGTGTTGAGGATTGTGCTCTTGTGATGCCCAAGCAGGCCATACGCGGCACCTTTATTAGCAAGGCTCTTGCATACTTTTATTTGTCACTGGCCACCATACAACTACCCCGTAGAAGATGATGGGTTTTATTACGCACTTGTATATCCAGTGGACCTGTTTCGGTTTCAGACCCCATGTCTTCCCGATGGCCCTCCTGCATATCCAATATGCTCTCTTGGCTTTGGTGACTCTTTCTTCCAGGTCAGTTTCCTCTCCAATAATCCCAGATACTTGACGCTATCGCAGAGTTGTAGTGATACTCCTCCGAGTTGTGGAATGTGAAAGTCACTAGTTTTGGTTTTCTTTGTAAAGAGAACCAGTTCCGTTTCGTTTTATTTGGATTTATTTCTAATCCACTCTCCTCCGCCCATTATTTTATGATTCGAAGTTAATGAGTCAAGTTGTCAGTGTCCTTCCATTTTATATCAGTTCCACGGTGTAGTTGCCTCGTTAAAACAGTTTGGGAAGTGTGCGCATATAAGCGTCTCCAAGGTACCGGCTGCGGTTGCCAAGTTATTACCCGCTGTAGAAGTTGAAAACTTAGTGGTTCCTTGGACAGGATTCCAAGGGGGGATCAACCCCGTTCGTAATACCAGAATCATTTACGGAATCTGTGGACATATCATCTGACAAGAGCCAAACTATTTAGAAAACTCCCTTACTCCAAAAATTCTAACTGAAAAAGTCGAAAACCTGCACCAGCAGTAGGAATAGGCTACGAATACTTTCAAGCTTCCTGGCAGGATGTTCACCTCAGAAAATTAATTCTATAAAACAAAGGAATATTCAAATTCTGTGTGCGGAGGAGACTTTGGAATATATTTTAAGAAAATGAGGGGAATTAACTCACAACAGGGCTCCTGGGGGTAATTTCTAGTGGAAAATTGGACGGATAAAATATAACGACCTCAGCTAACATCAGAAAGGGGCGCCATATTTTAGTCGCCGTCTTTCTTATCCCCTGCTAGTGAAAATTATAATGGAAAATTTCTAAGTGCACAATTATTGGGAGAAAAGTAAGGTAAGTTAGGTTAGATAACTGGATGCCCTTGTTGACAGGGTTGCCAACAGCTCACTTAGACCACTAATAGTTCGACATTTACATACCTAGATCTTATTGTCCCTCCGTCCAGTGCCTTGATTGCTGCCTGACTGTCCATGAAAAATGTAAACCGAAATGGATTTATTTTCTTTGTGTGGATTTTCAACGCTGCTCTATCAATAACAAAGATTTCAGCTCGAAAGACACTGCAGTTATTTGGGAGTTTGTATGAGTCTTCAATTTGTAAGGGATTGCAGAATACTCCCGCTCCGTTTGAATTTTAGACCCATCAGTGTAGAGCTGGATGTCCTGTTCATTTATTAATGGGCTGGTTTCCCATTCTTGTCTTCTAGGAAAAAAGGTGGAGTAATTCTTATTGAAATCCTGGCATGGAATAATATAGTCTGAATGATTTGATGGGTCACAACTCCATATTTGTGAAGTATAGATGCGTGACCATAGGAACTTCGTTTCCAAAGACCGGATGCTCTAAGATAGATTGTGCTCTTGGCTGCCAGGCCCAGGCCTTTTATGTACTCCTGCAAGGGAAAAATGTGAAGTATTATTTCTTAGCCCTGCTTGTGGTGTTGATATCAGTGCTCCTGATACTCCTATACCTGCTAATCTTTGTACTTTAGTGAGGCTGTTAAGATAACTGCTTTTTTTCCATTACATTTCACCATACTATTGCTCCGTAGGTAAGCATGGGTCTAATGATTACTGTATACATCCAGTGAATTATATGCGGTCGCATTCCCCAGCGATTACCGAAGATTTTCTTGAATGCGTAGTATGCACACAGTGCTCTTTTCATACGTTCTTCTGTGTTCCGCTTGCACGTAAGCTTTGAGTCTAGAATGGTTCCAAGATATTTAGCTTCATTGGAGAGTTTCAGAGATATTCCATTAAGTGTTGGTAGGTTGAAATTATCTATTTTCCTTCTTCAGGTGAATGGGACCAGCTCAGTCTTCTCTGAGTTGACCTGCAGTCCATTTGATTCCGCCCATGAGGGTGTAAAGTTAACTTGCACTGCGATCTAATGGTCTATTGTGCCCCCTGCTAACACCTAGGAGAGGTGTATTTCCTCATTAGAGTTTCCCTCAGAATATAATTCCTTCAGAATTGTTATCGAGGGTCAAACACTCTTTCTTTGCCTTGGCAAGGATAGTTCACCCTAGAGTACCCTCTCTAATCCAGATTCTCTTAGGAATCTGAGAATGGGAAGTGGATCTATGGTTGGTATATCTTGATCTGACAGTTGGTACTTACCCAAGTATTTTATCCTTTTATGGGTCAATGCCCCACATGACTCCAGAAAATGTTCTGGAGTCTCACTGGTCTCATTGCAGAATCTGCAAAGGCTTGTTATACCTAGTTACCTAGTTAGGAAGCCTGTTAGAATACGTAGGATATCACGCTTCGAATCTCTTCCAGTTGTAGTGTCCCAGAAGTTTCTTACCTTGCTTCTGACCTGGAGTGTTGACCCAGGTTCTTGCCCTGTTTTCTTTGTCCATCTTCCTGATTTCCACATAATGGTTCAGGTCCAATAGGGGATTCTGCTGCTCCTTGTTTTGCCAAGGAGTCTGCTTCTTCGTTGCCCTTTATTCCAGTATGGCCAGTGATCCAATAGAGGGTTACCCTGTTACTGCTACCCAATTCATTAAGTTTGTATAGGCATTCCCATACAAGTTTTGATCTAATGACATGGGAGTCAAGTGCCTTGATACCTGCTTGACTGTCTGACAATATTGCTATGTCGCAATTTTTGTATCTTCTGTCGAGGTTGAATTGAACACATCTATCTATAGCGTATATTTCAGCTTGAAAGATGCTGGTACTTTTGCCCATAGGTTTAGAGTACTTTGCCCCTGTTCCTTCTTCAGTTCTCGAGCCGTCCGTATACTACTATATTGTTTGGTTACTCAATCCGTATATTATGGATTCTGATGGTACGAGTAGTTGGTAAATGCTTGCTATGTTATCTGCATATGCTACCGTCTTTATTCCTTGGTTCTTTAGAGGCTTAAGAATTTAGTTAACGACAAGAAGTCACAGGAGAGGTGAAATGACCATTGTCTTAGCTTCTATTCCCTCTGGTGCAACTTTAATAGATTCTGTTTGCTCATTATTAAAAGCTCCTTCTATGTCCAGGAATGCAACTAGAGTGTATTTTTTATAGTGAAGGGTTTTCTCTACGTTTGATACAACTTCATGTAAAGCTGTCTCCACGGATTTACCTTCTAGGTAGGCTTGTTGAGTGTTACATAAGTTTTGTTCATTAAGTAGGCCTCTCACATATAGATCAATTAATCTTTCCAGTGTTTTCAAAATCAAAGAGGAGGTCTAAAATCGTTTGCGGTTGAATGGGTAGATTTTCTGCCTTGGAGATGAATACAACTTTTACATCCCTCCAGCTGACCGGGCATGATTGTCTTCGGCCTAAGGCATTAAGTGAGAGTAAAGAGCCGATTAAAAAATTTTATTTCTCAACATAATCTCCCTCGAGTGAAATGCATTTTTCACAGTGCCTTAATACCACCGAAAAATATTCTTTTTCTTTGCGAGTCTCCGGCCTCGTAACTCATTCTTTAAATTGGAAAAAAAAGGAAAAAGCCGCTCGGAGGTAAGTCTGGGCTGTAGAGTGAGTGGTCCATCGTTGAAAAACCGGTAACTTTTAAGGCACGTCTCGAAACGGCTTATCATGCAAAATCTACACTCCGTGCCTGAATTCCAACGTCGCTTCCGTACGACCGCTTCACGTGTCTGAGTCAATAAATTTGAGTAACATTGACCATTCATCGTAGTCCCCTTTGGCAGGTAATCAATCAGCAAAACACCTTCGCTGCCCAAAAAACAATCGACATAATCTTCGAAACCTACTTTTCCAACTTGAATTTCTTCGGCGGGCTCTCCTTTTTCAATCCAATACATAGATTCTTCTTTGGTCTCCGGATTGTATTGGCGAACCCAAGTCCCATCAACAGTCATGATTCGGTTACAAATTTCATCGAGATTGTCCCCGGCTAACTTCAAAAAATCTTTGCAGCACTAGAGTCGACAAATTTTTTTCATGTTTAAATGCTCGTGTAGAATTTCTCCAAACCGTTCTTGTTTGATGTGCAACTCGTCCGCTATCTGTCACATTTGTATTCTTTGTTCGGACAGAATTAATTTTTTAACTTTTCCGTAGTTTTCTTTAGTAACCACTGACACAGGAAGCCCTGGGCGGGGATCATCTTCACAGTTCCCTCGCCCTTGTTGAAATAAGCGGTCCCATTTTTTGACCATGGTATACGAAGGCCCAGAATCCTGAAGAGTCGATGACATGTCTTCGAAAATTTCTTTAGGCGATTTTTCTTTTTCCACGAGGTAGTTTATTACGGGGCGGTGCTCAAAATTGCGAGAATATCCGATTTCGGCTGACATGGTGATATTAATACTACCACAGATAATAACAAAATGAGGTTATTATTGAAATGAGGTGGTATTTATAAAGGGTGTTCCAAAGTTCACGCAAGATTTGAATTTTGCGTCATTTGTGTGGTAAAGTGTTGCCAACGAAAAAAAAAGTCAGCATGACAGCTGACAGTTCAGGATTATTAAAAATGGAAAGAACAACGCGTTTTCATTGTTGAGCAATATTTTAAAAATAATGAAGGTTGGGCAGCTATAGTTCATAATTTTCGTACAAAATATGGTCGGAATAGTTTAACTTCATTAACTGTGAAGAGATTAATTCAAAAATTCAGGGAGACTGAATCAATTAGTGATATTAGACACTCTGGTCGTCCCTCAACAAGTCGTTCAACACAAAACATCGAAGCAGTTCGTGAGAGTGTTGTTGAGAGTCCAGGAACATCATTCGGCACCGTGGTCAATACATCGTATTCTCACGAAAGATTTGCATCTTCATACATACAAAGTGCAATTGACTGAAGCATTATGGAACAACAACAAGTGGATGCTGATTTTCCAAACAAAATCATTGAGGCTCATTTTCATCTTGATGGCTTTGTTAATCGTCAAAATTGTCGAATTTGGGGTTCTGAAAATCAACGAGTGCATCCACAACGTGTCAGTGTTTGGTGCGAATTTTAGGCTGGAGATATCACGGACCATTCTTCTTTGAAAATGCGGCTGTTCAATAACTGCAATAACTGTTAATAGTGCTCGCTATATCCAGGTTTTTGCGCCTAAATTGCAAGATGTGGACGACATGTGATTTCAACAAGACGCCCGAGAAACAATTCAATTACTGCATGAGTCATTTTCTGGTTTGGCCGCCTATATCATGTGATTTAACGTCTCTTTTGTCTTCGGGGTTTTTTGAAGTCAAAGGTTTATGCCAACAAGCCCACAACCACCACGAAATTCAGCAAAAGGGTCAAGGAAAATTTCTACAAATGAGTGCTTATGTGCTAGGAAAGCCGTGGAGACTATTTACCCGATAAGCTATTCCATACATAACTGTATACTGTATACTTTATGAATCAATTTTTAATTAGAAACCTGTGTTTTCATCAATATTACTTCTTGCGTGAATTTTGAGACACCCTTTACTACAAAGGAGTGCCACAGTGCTATCACTAATGAGAAGATGACTCATTGTTGAGTATCTCAGGCCGCGAACTTATCAGCCGCCCCTCGTACACCACCGACGGAGAAACAACATGATAAAGAAAGATCTCACCTAAGGTGGCCCCGCAATTAAAAAAAGCACTACACTATCGTAATATCGGAGACAATTAGCTCAACATCGAATCGGCTGGAGAAGCTAGTTAGTTAAGGTGCAGATTTAAACCCTAAGCAATGCACGCAATCTAAGTAACAAAACGTGGAATAAAAAGGTACAGAAAATAATAAAAAACGAAAGCGGTAATAAATATCTTGGCTTCGCGTTAAATAAACCAGATGCAGTGTCAATTTTTTTATATTTTGCTTTAAAAATCATTTGTCAAAACATTAACACGTGCTTTGTAATAGCAATATAATAATCTGCACTGATATATCCTATTCATTTCATGCGCTTTCGCACGTGACTCATATCACACCTACTCGTAATTATAATACTTGTAGAACGAACGGATGACCTCCTTAAGTGCTGACACGTGGATGCCACTTCACAGGATATCTTGTGGTTGTTAATTTACCACCGACACCAGCGATTTGTTGCCAGAATTGTATGTTAATACACAACGTTGGTCGGTCACGTGTTATGGTTTAGTATGAAACTTAAACGAGTTAATAAATCGGTTATTAAGTAATAAAATTAATAGGATTATACTTACTCGTAGGTAGGAGTTTGGCGCCCAACTGGAATGCAGTAAGAGGACCCATCATATTCGAATTAAATATTTTTTATTACTATGAGGCTCTCTCTGCATGTTTTTTTCGAAAAGAAAAACTAGCCTTTAAAATATGTAATGTAAACGGCCATTAAACATTTTAGTACTTACGAGTACCAACAACAGGTCTTACCGGTATACGCAATGTCAAGTCGGTTTTTGTGCCCATGTAAACATTCACAATTAACCCTCTTCCATCTATCCAAACGGATATCTACATAACCTTCTGTGTACGAATAAAGTACATGTCCGCGTTTTAAACAAATACAGAAAGGAAATTGAAATATGGGGTGCGACTGAGTACGGAAAGCAAGAGAATCGCCACACAAAATCATCCCTAAAGCATTTTCTGATAAGCCCCGGGGCGATTTAATGTCGAAATAAAAGGGAAAATGTAATAGCCGCACTCCAAACAAAATGAATAACGCGACTGCACCACAATAAAATCCCTTTGATCGTAAGTCTTTCGTGATATTCTATTGGCCGTGCATTAGAGACCAACCCCCTAGGCGATTGGTGTGACAATGAATAAGGGTTGCTTTCTGATAAGCAAAAGCAAGAGTAGCAACCCCGAAACAAGCATTGCATAAAACTAATGGAAATTCTTTCTACAACGTTAGTTGGTATACGAAACGCGTTCTGTTAACAAGCCGCTGGTATTGCTCGTCTTATGGATTATGATTTCTGATTAGTTTTGAATTTTTAATACAAAAACAAATTTTGCGAAATGTCATCGTGCTACAGTGGTTTTGACGATCGTTCATTCGAATTTGACGACTCGTCCTTTGACAGTGGTTACGAAAAGAGTTTCGAAACATCCGATGGCACTTACGTCCCGCGAAAACTAGTCTTCGAGGGATCAGTGGATTATTTTCCAGCGGACCTTGCAGCAGACAATGCTATTCTGTTAGCGAACTCAGACTCAAGGCCGGGATTCGCTCCAAAGTTGGGGGTTCAAACCTCAACACCCACCAAGGAGGGGAAACCAAAACGAAAGTATGCTGTGGGAAAAAATCGAGTGACGCGCTCCAGGAGTCCAACTCAAGTTATTCGGATAAAAAAGTTCCGTCGGATGAAAGCGAACGACCGTGAACGCAATCGAATGCACACTTTGAACGATGCATTGGAGCGACTACGAAGCACTTTGCCATCACTGCCGGAAGAAACCAAACTCACGAAAATCGAAATTCTAAGATTCGCCCACAATTACATTTTCGCTTTGGAGCAGGTCCTTGAGAGTGGTGGTACGATCAATCTCGACCTAGAGAAATTGCAGAACTTAACACTGAGTGGTGAAAGGATAACTAAAGAGTTATTCGATGCGATCTTTGTTAACCCTAGGCCGTATCACATGATGAATGGACCGGGATTTGGATCTTACGACCTCTTCAGCAGTATGCGACAATATGGTGTGTGCAGTATACAACAGCGACCAGAATCAAATCCGAGTTTTTCTCAAGAAAAATTCGATCTCTTCAAAAACACCTTCGACTCTGCAGTTGTAGGACTACCATCAGCAATGCCTGCCTATCATCACCTACATCAGTGTGAGGCGTATACGGGCCAAACACCAATCGGATATACACCCACTGGACAAACTCCTCTAACGAACGATGGCTTCAGAAATAGCGAGTTACAAGAGGCCTATCACAACATTCCAATCGATCAACAACATCAGACAACAGCTCCCTTGCATCACAATAGCAGCTTTTATTCACACACTCCGCCTTGGAAGGACTACAGTGAACAGGCTGTGAACAATAGTGGGTATGGACAATTTACTGCTGCTTAGTGTAGGTTAATCGGTCTTTAAATGTTAGGTTGATTAGACAAGAGTGAGATACGAGTATATTATCATAATTCTTTTCCGATAGTTGAAAAACTCAATTCCATTTGAAATATTTATTTCTTAATTATTAATCTGCAGATATTTTTGGTGTGATAGTGACATGAAGTGAAAATTCAGTGAATTAATAAGTATTTTCCTTTTCATGTTTAAGCTTCAGCTTTTTGAATGACCTCTTAACAAAAGTGATAGTTTAAGCTTTGTGAAGTACCCCTGCCCTTCGTTAGACATCATATCAAATATATTGCAATATTTTATAATTACTTTTTGTCATAGGAAGACACAAGTAAAAGAATGTGTTTTTGTTTTACAATGAACAAGTTGGAGATAGCATAAATAGATTGTTCTCTACTATGGAATCTAAGATAAACAAGGGTCGACATTTTAAACTTTAAAATAGTGACAGCAGACGTAGATATAATTCAAATTAAAAATTGAACAGCATTTGAAGGGATAAGTGGATACTATTACTACATACAAGGCATTTACATAAAACTTTCATTCCATTTACTAAATTTTGTCACATAAGACTTTCTTCCACTTATCCCTTCAATTCATAGTTGTCTGCCTTATTATTTTGAGGTTTGAGAGTGAAATTGAAACGAATCTGATTATTAGTAGGCAACTATAAGTATTAATTTATCCAATTACAACTTAATCTTATACAGGGGATACGTCTTGTTAATCCTTTTTTTTTTTTGTTTTAATAATTTGCACGTGTTAAAGGGGATATGAATACCCTTATACTAATTTTTAGAACACGTGCGTTTTTTTTGTGGAAAGAGGAAGAGACAGAAAGAAAGAAAGAATGGTGTAGTGGGTTTGAAACTTAGGTGGTATTAAGTTTCTGTAAACTCCAAGGGTGGCTGTCCAGATAACTGGGGAGTATTTTGTTTGATTTTGCTATTATTGTCGTTGCTTATGATTCACAGTATTTTTTTTCCGTCCTCCTGATGTCATCATCACGATCAAGTTGCATTTTAGCCATATGACCACCCTACTGCCCGTGTTATGCCTTCACAGTAGAGTTGACTTAGCTTTCACAATTGATCGACTTTTTTATTTATTTCATGCGAAATAAATAGATGATTCTTAACATCAGGATTCGAACCGTGAATCAACAGCGTGACAAGCGATGTTGTTACCACTACACCACGGCAAACCTACGAATTTCCAAAAAAACAACTTTTCAAATACTCTAAACTGGAATAACCTTCAGTGTCTACATTTTGCTTAATGGGAGGAAATTAAGCACTTAGGGAGATGTTGGTAGTCGCAAAAAAGTTTCAGTTCAAAGTAATACCTTCAGCTTTCTAAACTTAGTTCTACCCCGCCTCCTTCGTGCTTAAAAATGGCAGTACTAAGATTTCAAATCCTTTTGAAATAGCAAACGAATTCAGCAATTATTTTGCTTCTACTATGCAATTTCCTTTTTCAGGTAGTTCGCAAACTTCTTGTAACTGTTGCCTGGTACGGCAACAGCTTCGTTTTTGAGTCTATCACGGGATTTGAATTGCTTAAAACTATTATTTTTCTACCTAATTCGAATTCGCATGGATATGATGAAATTTCAAATTTGATTTTAAAGAACAGTGCTCCTAATTTTAGCATTATGTCTGGAAATTTTCCCACTGAACTGAAATGCGCTGTAGTGATTCCATTATTTAAGAAATGTAACAGGACAGACAAATCAAATTATAGACCAATTTCTTTATTGTCTTCAATTTCCAAAGTATTAGGCTATCTTAATCATGTAGATTTTTTCAGTTCCATGCAGTTTGGTTTCAGCACTGACCTCTCCACTGATGAGCATCATCAGTATTAGACTTTTGCTCCATTTTATATAAAGGTTTAGATAACAACCATCTTTGCGCTGGCCTTTTTGTCGATATAACTAAGGCGTTTTTCTTAGATAAATTATATAGGGCCGGTTTCAGAGGATTCATATATAAATGGTTTGAGTCTTATCTTAAAGAAAGTTTTAAAACAAATAACTTGGGAGTGCCCCAAGGTTCTGTACTTGGTCCAATTTTATTTTTAATATACATAAAATCCTTATTTTCACTTCCGTTCTTGGGTAAAACTAAAGCTTTTGCTGATGACCTTGGAATTGCATATTGTTCAGTCAGTCCATTAGATTTAATTGCTGACATAAGCCATGATGTATTTTTATTAAGATGTTGGTTTGCCAAACACAGACTTATTGTTAGCAGCAGAACAGAGTTGATGTATTTCAGTCTTACTGGGCAGGAGTACCCCGACACAGATATAATATTTCATTCTCAAATCTGTGTAAGTCACGACTTGTTAAACAACTAATGCAGTAACCAAAGTGATCAAACTTTCAATAAAAATGCAATTTCAATGTTTTATTTTGATACAGACCTGCGAAGCCACATGGCTTATCTGCAGGAGATTGTGTTTAGAAAATTGCTTCTAGTCATCAAAATGAGCAATTAAATTAAATATGATTATTTAAATAGATATATGATAGTATGTTACTTTAAATTGACACAAATTTTATTTTATTTTTTTTTTTAATTTCAAGTACTATTTATATTTGGTGGGAATTGGTATTTACCTAATATGTTCTAAAAAATACTATTTTAATTTTCTTTTCCTCTGTTTGACATCAATGATATTTTTTAGGCACTGTGGAAGGCATTAGGAATTGTGTACATTAGTTGTCTCCTGCCGTAGGCGTTGTAGAAGTGTTGCCCGATTCACAATGCAGCGTGAGAGCGAGACTAGAGCGAGGCGAGAAATCGTCGTCGTCATAAAATCACAATGAAGGCGATACTTTTGACAGCGAGCCTGTAATATCTATGTGTTAAAGTGAAAAAGCAACAACGGCAACACACTATCCTTCTCTTTCTGGCTACATAACAAAGTCGCATCAGCCTGCTGACAGGCAATCTCGTCGCGAGAGTTTTTCAATTTTCTGAAAAGAATGCGTTGCGATAGAACGAGTCTCGCATCATTGTGTAAAAGGCATGATTGATTTGTATCCGGAAGCGTTGATCATCATATTACTCTAACGCCGCCGTCATTTTGAAGATCTGGTTTACACTTAGGACCCTCACTCTGCTTGCTGTTGTTTGCGTGCTTCTTGTCGATATGAGTTTAAGTGCCCGATCTTGAATACTTTGCAGCTTATCAATATGTGTCTGCGCCGAACCTCCCCAGGCTAGTATGCCGTATCTTAGCCTGGACTCAATAAGAACATGGTATACCTGCTTTTGCATGCAAGCTGTTGATTTGTTCTGCAGACAAGCTATAGGGACCCTCTTAGCTTGCTCCTCAGATCGTTGATGTGTGGCTCCTAGAGGAAGTGGTTGTCAACAGTGACTCCTAGGTATTTATAAGTAGTCACTACTTCAATAACTTCACGGTTAACCTGGTTGGCGCAAGTAAATGTCTTAAGCCTGATTTCTGCTACCGGGTATTGAGGACTGCGGATGTGCATAACTTTTGTTTTTAATGCATTCAACACAAGTCCATTGTCATGGCACCACTTCCCTATTTCGTCGAACTCGTTCTGCATCATCCTCGTTGCCTCGTTTATGTCCTTGTGACATACAACTATTGCGGTGTCGTCTGCGTATGCGAATGGAACACTCTTTTTCAGGCATTTCAGCATTCCATTTGTGTACAGTATGAAAAGTAGCGGACCGAGTTCGGATCCTTGCGGAACCCCATACTGGACTCCATATTCGGTGCTACAGCAGTTGTTGATTTTAACACGAAGGTCCTCTCTGTCAGATAGTCCCTCCATCAGCTTTCCTCGTAATCCCAATCCTTTTAGGGCATTGATTAACTTGTTGTGATCAAGGGTGTCAAATGCTTTGCTGAAGTCAATAAATAAGACAAGGGCATGGTGTTTTTTAGCAAGGCTGCTGTTTACCAAGGAGTTTGTTTGTGCATTTTCCCTTCTGGAATCCGTATTGGTTTTTCCATATCAGATTGTGCTTCTCAACAAAATTCCATATACGATCAGATACTATTTGCTCCAATACCTTCTCTATTACTGGCAATATTGCTATCGGACGATAGTTTGCTATCTCTTTTTTGGCTCCTTCCTTGTAGATTGGTCTAACAAGTGCCTCTTTGAGTTTTTTTGGTATTGTCGAGGTTTCAAGACTTACATTGATGTGCTTGGTGATGATAGGAGCAAAGATTTCGGCATTTGTTTTGAGGTCAATAGCTTTGTTACTATCTGCTCCTGGCACTTTTTGGACGTTTAGCCGGCTTAAGAAGTTTGATACCTCCATAGAGTCAGTTTCTCCCAAGTAGATAGAGTTCCTCACAGTTGGGCTTTGATGATTTTCTACTACTGAGTTGCATGCATGAATGATGGATGCTGCTTGACGTGAAAAAAGTGTCCAAAATCCTCAGCTAACACAACTATATCTACATCGGATGAAAAGTTCTTCACAATAGTTGCATCCAATGACGGGTTTCTTCTTCCCAGTACCTTGTTGATTAGCCCCCATGTTTTTTTAGGATCACATTTAATTTGTTCGAATTTATCTCTCTAGTACTGATCCTTACTCCTCGATATTTTTTTGTTCACTTGGTTACGTAATATCTTGTACTCGGCCTCCTATGTTAAGTTGTTTCGGTTGCTTTTCCATCTACGATAAAGTCTGTCTCTATCTTCGCAACTCTCAATTATGTCCCTGGTAATCCATTCGGCATTTCTACGACGAGCTTTCTTTTTGTAAATGACTGTCGATTTTTCATATATTCAAAATCGAAAGTGTAGATAGTTATAAGTATCTTGGAGTTACCATAGATCAAAATTTTAACTGGTCCAAACACATTATTTCTTTGAAAAATATCTACTTTCATCTTAACACTATGAAAATGGTTTATTATATAGCTTAGTCCAATCAAGATTGCAATATGGACTTTGTAGTTGGGGTGGTGCCTATTTTAGTAAACTGCAGCAATTAACTGCCACTCAAAAATCAGTAATAAGCAAAGTTTGCTGTTCTCACTGTTTAGGTCCTTGAAAATTCTTCCCTTGCGACATTTATTTTATTTTAAAGTTCTGAAAGTCTTTTTCATGAGAGGCGGGTATCTAGAAAGTCAAATTTCTGACTTATGCAGCTTATGTAGCCATTCAAACTTTGTTGTAAATGTTTCTGCTTTTCGCACTACAAGTTACAGAAACTTTTACTCTATTCTGTCATGCAAACTATGTAACACTCTGCCCTTGGAAATTCGTTCCATGAAAAAATGTCTGCGCGTTTAAAAAAGTAATCAAATCATGGCTTCTTTATTTTAATTATCAAGAAATCGAAACCATCAGCAAAAATTAACTTCTATTTATCTACCTTTGTTCACCCCACACAAAGTTAAAATTACTATGATTTGGCATCATCTCTATTTTCTTAAATAAAGATGTCACTAACTATTCTTTATGTACGAGTATTAACTGCATGTACATTTTTATATTAGGTGCGCAACTAAGTTCTCGCTGCTTTTTTTTGATGAAAATGCAACTTTATTGTGAAAAAATGGTTACAAATGAACCATTCAAAGTATTGCCCATCGCTAGCTACAACTTTTTCCCATCTTTCTGGCAGAGCTCTTGAGGCTATCCACGAATCAAGCCTTTTTTTGATGTCTTCATATGAGCGGAACTGCTGATCAGTCAGACCATGTGTCATCGAACGGAACAAGTAAGAATATGACGGGTGGGGTAGGACTTCCCATTTGAGCGTTTCCAGGTAGGTTTTAGGGGGTTTGGCAACGTGAGGCCGAGCGTTGTCATGCTGTAGAATCACTCATCACTCGTGCCTCTGCTCGTATTGTGGTCGTTTTTCGCGTAGTCAATTGAAGTCGATACCGTTCCCCAGTGATGGTTTCGTTTGGTTTCAACAGTTCATAATAAATGACACCGTAGGTGTCTTTTCAACGAAAGTTCCTTCTTGTTCCGCGATATTTAGACGCGGTATTGTTCTAAGTCGAAAGGTATGGTTAGACGACGCAAAATATTTCACTGGTCCAGAATTCGTAGGACTGTATTATTAAAATGTCCGTTAAATCGAATTTGGTGGTTCGCGCGAAGTTTTTGGTTGCATCTTCGACTGTAGGAATTCTGAGATCTCTGTGGATCTCTGTAGATCCAAATTGTGTAAAATCTTGACATTTGTTTTCTTGGTACAACCCCAGAGTTGTATACTATACCACCTTCAGTACTTGCTTGTATAAGAGCAACTTATTCTCAATGTTATTGGAATATTTTCCAAGCAACCAGTACATTTCTCGGTATTTGTCTTCGAGTTCTTTACGTAAATTTACATGAACAGATTTGATTTTATTGAGGGCGATCCGACATGCCTTTGTCAATTCATTTACTCGTAAATTATGTAGAGCGCTTTGCAGTTTCACAGTTGTTTCTTCCATCGTTCTACCTATTGCCAGGATAGCAGTGTCATCGGCAAATGTAACTAAGACTGTTTTTTTTTTTTTTATAATTTGCACGTGTTAAAGGGGATATGAATACCCCTTATACTAATTTTTAGAACACGTGCGTTTTGTGGAAAGGGGAAGAGACAGAGAGAAAGACAGAGTGGTGTAGTTTGAAACTCAGGTGGTATTAAGTTTCTGTAAACTCCAAGGGTGGCTGTCCAGATAACAGGGGAGTATTTTGTTTGTTTTCGCTATTATTGTCGTTGCTTATGATTCACAGTATTTTTTTTCCGTCCTCCTGATGTCATCATCACGATCAAGTTGCATTTTAGCTATATGACCACCCTACTGCCAGTGTTATGCCTTCACAGTAGAGTTGACTTAGCTTTCGCAAGTGATTGACTTTTTTATTTATTTCATGCGAAATAAATAGATGATTCTTGTCATCAGGATTCGAACCGTAAATCAACAGCGTGACAATGATGATGATGATGTTGCCACTACACCACGGCCACCCCGTCTTTCTTTCTTTTTCTTGTGATATATCACGTGTATATAGAAGGTACATAAGCGGCCCACAAACGCTTCCTTGTGGTACGCCAGCTGAAATTTCTTTGAATTGTGATTATTCGTTTCCTTATCTGACACAAAATGTAGAATTTCAACACGTCAGTTTCAAACTACAATTGATAAACCAATGTTTTAGAAAATTGATTTCAAGGCTTAAAGAAAAATATTTTAAATAATTTAGATACTTCTAAAGCTTATTTATTTTATTTTACAACTACGTAAATGAAATAGATTTCTTTAGAAGTTTAACAATTACTCGTACAAAGTGCACATTTGGCAAATTTTTGTAGCTATTATCAGATAATTGCTAAATTTCGTGCCCGATTTGAAAATGAAACACAAGCGGTTACATTTTAAGGAAAACAATTTTATTAATCGATTATATAGTCCCCCTCATTTTCTACAACTATCTCCTAACGGTTCACAAGCATGCGGATTCCGTTTTCATAGAAACTTCGTGGTTTTTCTTCAAAAAAACGTCATAAGGTAGTTTTCAACAGCTTTCACGGAACGAAATTTCTTATCATTCAAACCATTCTGAAGAGGCAAAACAGATGAAAATCTGAAGAAGCAAGGTCTGGAGAATACGATGGGTGCTGAAGGATTTCCCATTTTAACGCCTACAGTTTTTGCAGGATCTGTCGGGCGAATTTTTTGAATTTGCTCACTGAGCTTAGAGAGTTGGTCACTGTAATTGTTCGCAGTGATTGTTTCGCTAGGTGCAATCATCTGATACGAGTACTAGCTTTTTTTAGATTATTTCTTGGAAGTTGCTGATTCTGATCAAGATTTCTGTTTTAGGTCCACTTTTCAGCCTAAATCGAAATCTAAACCAAATATTGGTTTATAATATTTAGTTTAGTGATCATGTCGTCAAAATAGATTGCTTCCAAGCATTTTGAATAAAAGAAGTTTATCTGCAAACAATTTTATGCATTAACTCAGACTTTTAAGAGTGTGGGGTCATCGACTTAACACTTTCTGACTTTCAGTCGTGCAAGCTCTCTGAACAATTTTAAAATATATTAAAATTCTTCTGAGTTTAGAGGTTTTTTTTTGTTTTATCGAAATGGAGTGGCATATTGAAAGTTTTGAAACAAATATTGTAGATACACACGTACAAAGATTTTTTATTCTTTAAATCCAATGTTAACAAGTTGCGTTTGAAGTAAAGTCGACATACATATGTTAATGCTACACAAAATCGTAACACAGAAGAGAAAATATTTTTTTTTTTTAGCAAACGTCTATAATGGATACTAGAGTGAAGTTAATTTATTTAAAAAAAAGACTTGATATTTGATTTATTTTACAAATTTTGTCAAACTCTCCTGCTTTGCCATTTCGATTTCAGAAGAGACCAGAGGCTGATCTCCTTATTCCTCGATTCTAAAATAGCTATAAGTTATGAAAGAAATGATCTACTCGTATCAGATAACTACTAATGCAATTGCTACAGTACGCGAAATAATTATAAGGGACAAGCAAAGATTTCTAAAAAAAACTTAAACATTTTGTTCAATTTTGAGAACTTTGTTTCCTTTGAATTAAGCACTCAAAACACAGCATTTATTTATTTATTTATATTTAATAGATGAAAAAAATATATATGTACATTTATTACAGAACTGAACGAAATAAGTATAACAGACAAAAACTTAAAATTGAATTCTAGGGTAATTTAAAAAAAAATGAAAAATATTTTAATACCTCGTTCTGCCTCCTTTTTGTGCCAGAACAGACAACAGGCGACGAGGCATTGAATTAATTAGAGCTTGAAGAGTAGATATATCAATTTTTAGCCACTTTTCTTGTATGGTGGTTTTCAGCTGCACAAGTGATTCGAACTGCCGTCCACCTGAATAAACTTGCTTCGATAATATTCCCCACATGTTTTGTATGGGGTTTAAGTCAGGACTTATGGCAGACCAGCCAAGAATAGGGATGTTATGCAACTCTAAAAAGTTTTTAGTGTATGCTGAAGCATGTATGGCTGCGTTGTCCTTCTAGAAAATCCAGTTTTCACCAAAATCGATAAGGACACTGTCCAGCAATTCAACATATTTCTCCGAATTCATTTTATGCGAAACAAAACAGATTGGAATCTTTCCTTTGCATCCAATAGCAGCCCACACCATGAGAGAGCCCCCTTGAAAGTTTCTTGAGTATCGAGTTTCGCGCTCTCGGCGAATATCCCTCCAATATTTCTCCTCCGTCGGGACCATCAAGATTAAATTTTTTTTCATCGCTAAAGATGACAGATTGACATTGGGTCTCCCAGAATTTATATTTTTCGGCAAAGTTTAATCTAGCTTCCTTATGTCGTGGGAGGAGCTTAGGTGTCGGTAACCGTTTTTGACATAAAATGAATTCATCCTGTTTTAAAATTTGTTGAACTCTTCTTGTTGTTATTAGAAGAGATAACTGGAGCCTTATTTGGGAAGGGCTGATTTGTTCGTTAACGGCTAAGCGTTTAATTTGCCTCTTAACCCTTTCACCGACTTTTGGTGGATGACCAGATCTCTTTTGTTCTCTATAATTTTCAGGATCTTTTAAAAAATTATGTACACTGACAGTGCTGTTCGTCTTGGCATTTTCTTTTTGGAAATAAAAAAACGAAACATTTGATAAAAAATGAAGCAATTTACACAATTTATTCAAATACACACCGATTTAAATAAATTTTGAGCAGTTTTTGTTTTTAAAATTGTTTTTAATTACTTTTACTTAACAGCGAAACTCCTGTCTGTTATATTCATTTCGCACCGCACAACCAACAATACAGAGAAGAAGGAAACAAAATGTCGAAAAACAAGGAATAAGACAGTTGAAAATACAGTTAGTTTATACCTAACGAAGTGCACTTTTCAATACACTGAGAGAAAATTAGTGCTTCTTAAGGAAATTTATTCTTTTATGAAAAATTGTAAATAAAACTGCTGGTCTCTTATAATTATTTCGCGTACTATATTGTACGTTTCAGGAATTTTGAATTTACTTATTTTTTAACCGCTAAAATAAAACCCCACTCTTAATAGTTGATTAAAGAAAAAAATTGTTTTCGTCAGACGGATGAATAACATAAGGCAATTCGTCCGACTAAAGGACAAATAAGACACGAGTATACAGCATTTTGGGACTCCCATCATTGATAAACTAAGATGCAAATAAATCCTTTAAACGTCGAATCACTTCAGGTTAAAGTATATAATACATATGTAGATGTAGGCATTCTAAGAAAAAAAATCATATTATCTTCATTTCCGCATTTTTTTTACTCGAGTTTTTGTCTTTGTTTAATTTAATACGAAAAGGCATCAGAAATCAGAGTACGAGTTTAGACAAGGCTGATTCGCCGGAACTCAATAGTTTTATTTTTTTTTTTTTTTTATGGCAGATATGACATTCTTTCTTAGGATGATATATATGTAATTTCTTTGACTTTTCTTGAAATGAATTGACATTTATTCCAAACTACAGCAGTTTAGTTTAAAGTTTTCTAAGAAGTAGTGTATTATTCCGACGACTGAAAAGAATAGTTTCAGGCTTTTCGTTAATAAATACAAGTAACTATCTACGTACAATATAGAGTACTGCTCCCATAATAGGACATTCAAATGGGCTCGCAAAAGTGTAGCTTATAACCGGATTTTTACTCGAGTTCTCATATCCAGGAACCCAAAGCAAATTAATGTGCTTAAATAATTTGATAAACAGGATACGAGTAATAATAAAATTGAGATAAACTCTAACAGTTTGAGATACGAGTATAACAAAAAATTAATAAAAATTCATTGCTCGTTTTTGGAACTAAATATCTCCAAATCTTATCAGCACTCCATATTGGCCATGTACATAGAAACCAAATTTTAATAAAATTCGTTCAGTATCTCGCGAGTTGGGCATTTAATAAAGATTTTTGAAGCCTCAGCGCTTTTATCTCTTATCCCCACTGTATTAAATTTGTATGGTCTTCAACTGGGGCTGTCTGCGCACCAGACCGAAATAACGAGCCAAATTCAATAGAGATCCATTAAGTGGCTCCTGATTTACCAGAGTTACAAAGACCCAAATACTCGTAAAACACGAGTGTTGTAGAGCAGTTATGCTAGGTTTCCGACCAAAAAAGTATTTTTTCCTATACAAACCCCCTTTTACCCCCTTAAGGGCTTTTTTTTATGGATGTTCCAATGGATGTGGTAATCTTCTAAAGATACTAGTGGCCTACTAGCATGCACGATTCGCAGACCCGATTACTCGATTAAAGGAATGCGCCTACCTACTAATCCACACCAAGTACTCTTCTACCACTCTCCCCGCGGGACTGCCGTTAGGTATTACTTCGCGGGACTGGTTAGCAATTCATGCTTTAAGGGTGGCCGTGGTGTGGTGGTAACATCAACTCTTGGTTCACGGTTCAAATTCTGATGTCAACAATCATCTATTTGTTTCGTCTGAAATAAATAAAAAAGTCGATCAATTGCGAAAGCTAAGTCAACTCTACTGCGAAGGCATAGCACTGGCTGTAGAGCGGTCATATGGCTGAAAATGCAACTTGATCGTGATGATGACATCAGGAGGACGGAAAAAAAATACTGTGAATCATGAGCAACGACAAAAGCAAAAGTTATCTGGACGCTACCCTTGGAATTTACAGAAACTTAATACCATCTAAGTTTCAAACCACTACACTAAATCTTTCTTTCTCTCTCTTTCCTTCACAAACGCCCGTGTCTTGTAATAGTATAAGAGTATTCATAGCCTCTTTGGCGCGCGCAAATTATAAAAAAAAAAATGCTTCTTGTATTGCTGTTTCTGATGCTCCTGTTGCTTCTGTTGCGTCTGTTGCGTCTTTTGCTTCTGTTGCTTCTGCTGCTCTTCTTAGCTTTTCTATTCTTCGCAGCTCATTTTGAAAAGTTGTTACGAAATTACCCTCTTAAGGGATAAATTTCGACAAATGCTTTCTTAGTGGGTTTCTACGTCATAAATCGCAACTACTGCCCAAATTTCATAGTTCTAGTTTCAGCTGTTTCGGCTCAGCGATAATGAATCAGTCAGAACATGTTTCTTTATATATTTAGACTAAATACTGATGGTTTTCAGACAAGACCATTTACATATAAGGTCAAGGTAACAACCCAATTTGATCAAAATTCATCAAGTGTGTGACTATGAATTAATTTCCAATCATAATTTTCGATGGCTTTTACCGCTCAAGCTTCTATATTTTACTATACCTCATCTCAGTCCGATTCAAAAGGGTTTTAGGTACCAAATTTCATTAAAATCTGTTCGGTGGATCTTGAATTAAGAGTGTGAGAAGGACGAAAGGGACAGGCAGACGAAATGTGTTTTTTTTTTAACTGAAGTTCAATTGAAAATTTTAAAATCGGAGACCAAAGATTTGTTGGCTTTCAGAAATGGTCATATAGCTTCCTTATTCTCCGAATATGGAGGGAGCATAAGGATGTTATTTAAAGGAAGCACTTTTTTTTATTAGAAATGTGTTGTTAAACGTAAGAAAATGAAGTGCACGACTCGAACGCATGCATGCACCTATATACTATATATGTAAATTAAATAAAGCTAAATTTAAATTTTAAAAAAAATATTTTTACGGAACTTAGGAACTTAAAAACGCATTATACCTTCTGGCGCCTGTGTGCTACACTTAGGTGTCGGCTACGCTCCAGTCGTTATATCAGCATCATGAAACTGGAGCGTGTACAAGTGCATGGAAAAGATACTGTGCCTGCAGGTGCATGTTGTTCGTGTTCCGTGGAAACAGATTCTGGGTGCATGAATGGAATGTTGCGCGTGCAGGTGTCATTAAGATAGTTATACCTATTTTACAACTTTTTTTTCCGCTAAGAACTTATTTTGATTTTATTACGATTTTGCTAAAAACCTGGTACGCCATCTGTTAGTAAATGTCTGCCACAAAATCATAACAGGTGTTTTGGAGAATTGTTTTTCGTGGTTAAAATGAAAATTCTGACTTCGATGTGCTATTAGGAGGTCAAATAAAAAGAAGGACAATATTTTGGATGCGGTTTTCTATTGGTAAAAGAGGGTTTTCCTTAAAAGCGGGATTCCCTTCAAAGCGGGTTTTCCTTAAAAGCGGGTTGTAATTAGATAGAACTTGTAAAGACAGAATTACTACTATTAAGAGGGTTTCACTACTGAGTACGTTATTTTCAACCGGGGAGTACTGTACATGTACATATACTTGTAGGTATATGCCAGAATATATTGATAGATGAAACCTCCTTTTCGGGGAAGAAGAAGGTTCCCTTTCCCTTCTTTGAGGGAATTGATAGAATTTAAAGAAAAAGTGAAGTTTAATATTTCAAATTCCCTTTGATTTTAAATTTGGGTTTCAACTAATTAACTGATTTTTTAAATATTTCAAATGGAATGCAACACTTATGTTTTAAGCTTTAAAATTGTGATACCCAAAATACCAGCTTTACTCTTTTCAAGTTTGTGGTATTTTCTTGCCATTTTGAAGTTAGGAAAATCAAATCACAGTTTTTCAACTATCGGAAAATCATTTAACATTTAATATTAGATCTAACATTAAGATTAAGATATGGTGCAAAGGAATTTGTTTTAGAATGTACTAATTTATTTTTTAATGAATTATATTTCTGTTGTATAAATACGCCTTAGAAAAAAAAAAAAAACCAAAGATCTATGTACCTTACGACGAGCAAACTAAAGACATAAACATAATTATGGTAAAAAAAAAGAGAAAAATTGTAATCATATTTTTATATTAAACAATTACTTTTGTAAAGTAATCTAGTCATTTTTCTTGTACACAGAGAGATAAGTTATATTTATTAAAAGTACAAATTGTATATTTTTGGAAATAAAATGAATGAATACACATGAAGAATAATACTTTTTGATTTTAATTTTAAAAGTTTAAAGTTGTTGAAGAAAAGCTTCAGTGGATCTGCTAATACAGCTTCGGCTTGTTGGAATTTCGTTCGAATATAGTGGTGCTACTAAAGCGGTCCATACACATGACACCAAGTGCTAACACATATTGAAGTGCATTAAAATGTGCTACGAGTATATGCCTAGGTGTTAACAGCGCCGAGTTATTGGAAAAAATCGAAGGTTTTTCCAATAATAAAAAGGAAGAATGATCCTTCTGATCCTCCCAACTATAGGCCAATCAGTCTCCTGCCTAATATTGGGAAGGTCTTTGAAGTAGTTATTAGTAAGTCCATTTTGTTCGCGTGCGAAAGAAAGGAGATCGTACCGCGGAACCAATTTGGGTTCAAAAGAAATCATTCGGCGGTGCATGTTATAACAAAATTGATTTCAGATGCTAATTGGAATCTAAATGCCAACAAAATGTACAGCTGCCTGCCTAGTGGATATCGAAAAAGCCTTCGACACGGATTGGATCGACGGGTTAGTATACAAACTTTTACGATATGAAATCTTGTGAAGAGGTTGCATCTATGGCGTACGAGAAGAAATTAGACAATACACGACGACTAAAGTTTTTAATGTTACTAATGGCATCCCACAAGGTACAGTCACAGCACCGCTCTTATTTAATATCTACGTTTCTGAAATGTTCAGGTGCTTGGGTAATTCGCTAGCGTTTGCTGAAGACGTTATTCTATATTCTGTGTTTAATGAGAACTCGAAATTCACTTTTTTCCATTTTAACGAAAATGCTAGTAGGCGTCTAGCCTACAGATCTGTCTCAAAATTTGGGTGCGTTCTTTTGAAAGATTCTAGACAATAAAAAAAATTAATTTAAGGTGACGACACAATTTGTGTTAATTTTCAGGGACTTATTGACCCACCCTCGTATTGTGGACAATAAATCTTCCTTGTAATGGTTAGGACAGGAGCAATTCAAGCAGTTCTGAATGGAAATATGAGTATATTCAGGTGGAAATATGCCTCAGGCAGTTGTTGCGGTTTATTTGAAGGATTCAGCCATTACCTAGGATGCTAAATGATCTCATAAAAAAAGCAATTCTCATCACCAGTCACAATCCTGTTGAGGAATAGATACAAATTTAAACGATAAACCAACGAAGAGGAGTTATCCATTCTTTTGCTTAAATCGTGTGGCATCCATTTTCCGAACATTGACACCTTTCTAAATACTTTTAAGTTTATATACGCTATGGAACTGGAATAATTTAACTTTTTTAAAGGATATTAATGGACTCTCATTCAGGGTGCTAAGCAGTACGCTATCATCCAGGTCAACTGGATCACTAAGTGTGATCATTATCTTTGAGTCCATAATTTCTTTCTCGGAATTTTTTAAACCATCTTTGGGCTTGGCTTTCACTTATGCCATATCTCCAATACACTTCACCCTATTTACGTGCAGCCTCCGCTGCATAAAGATTTGTAAATAGTTTTTTTCAATGGTAAATATCTCACACAATATTTGGTATAAGGGATAACTGGTAGGTAATGAAGTAATTCGGAAGCTTCATCAGCAACTGCCGTTTAGACTAAAATATATAAACCGTTTTAAAGCACACACACTGGTAGGATAATTCATTCAGACTGACTGACCATGTGTCAGGGATTTTAGTGATTTCCTACCATTAGACATACGAATTTTTTGTTTGTTACTTTTTTCTCATTTTGGCTCTGTCTTCACCAAACCTGAACAAGAAGTGTCCAGTTGATACTTAAAATCTTAGAAAATTACGAAATCATAAAGGTCATAGGTGTCTTTTCTTACTAGAAGAACGTGATTTTTTTTAGACATCTACTAAAAATTAAATACACCTACTACCTTCTGTGTTGTGAAGGTTTTTGCTGTGGTGGTTATTGACTTAGTTACATACTTAATACTTAACCATTCTCGTTACCCACTCGATTACGATTTCGATCACATCTATGGTTATCGTTACGAGAATGGTATCTGTCATACCACACCTCATAGTACATCGTTAAGGATTAATTGTCGTCCACCATTGTTTTTCTAAAGTGATTGTTTGAAAAGCGTAATCAAAATAAAAGATTATTGAGCAAATGATGGTCAAACCTTTTTTTTCGAATTTTGTCAAATTTCTTGCCATAACTACATATTTTTTAATGAGGATTTGTTTTCTTATGCGGTTTCAATCGTTTCAGGATACATTTAGAGTGTTAAAATTTTTCACACGCGGTCACGGGAGCAAAAAGTTGTTGGACCGAAAAATGTTTTTTTTAGGTACCTGCCTTAGTTTTAGGGATTAAAGAAAAATGCTTTATTGGTGCAGTATTTTTGTTTTTGTTATTGCTTCTCAGAAACATTCTCTATCTAATTAGTACTTTGTTGGACCTCCTCTTGCTTTTATTACAGCTGCACATCGGCGATACATTGACCCAGATAGGTTTTTCCATGTGGAAGCAGATATGGCGTTCCAGGTCCCGATAAGTAAATTTTTTAGGTTTTCAATTGACTCTGGACGCTTCTTCGCAACCTTAAGTTTCATTATTAACCAGATATTTTCAATTGGATTGAGATCTGGACTATAGGGAGGTCAACTAAATACATCGACATTATTTTCTTCGAAGTACTTTT
Source organism: Pocota personata (assembly GCA_963082735.1). Classification (NCBI taxonomy): domain Eukaryota; kingdom Metazoa; phylum Arthropoda; class Insecta; order Diptera; family Syrphidae; genus Pocota; species Pocota personata. The sequence continues at coordinate 62,555,534 of OY720431.1, read as the reverse complement.
TAACCTAAGAAATAAAAAAAAATGCAGATTTAATTTTTGTCATAAAAGTCTTTCATATTAAAAAAAAAAAATAAGTTCATACTTACAATTTTGGCTGTATGGCAAGGAGCATTGTCCTGTTGAAAAATGAGTCTGCAAGTGTCACCAAAAAGCTCCAGCGCAGAGGTAAATTTCTGCAGTGACTTTCGATTCTAGGAAGACCATTCTACCTTTTTCATCTCTAAAGAAGCATCTCCAGACCATCATACCTTCAGTTTTGGGGGACATCCGTAAGATGCATTCAGAGCTCAGCCTTTCCTTTGGTTCTCGTCGCGCAAGAATCCTCCCATCTCCAAAATGCAGCTTAAACTTTGATTCGTCGGAAAAGATAACATTGTTTCACATGTCTTCAGTCCAATTAAGATGCACTTGAGTCCAGAGCAATCGTTTTTCTCTGGCTGTTTTTTGGAAAATCCGGCTTCAGTACTGGGTTGAGTGCTCTAAGTCCAGCTTTCACTAGTCTTTTCCTCACTGAGCTTGACGAAATTATTTTTCCTGTAGCTCGACACAGATCGATTTTAAGATCCACCGAAGTCTTGAACCGATGCCGACGGCTGTACAGCACCAAAAACCGATCTCCCCCTGGGATCGTCTTTTTTGGCCTCTCTGAGCCTTTCTCTCTGCTGATAGTCCCGGTCCCACGATATTCTTTTAAATTCCATGCCACAGTTTGTTGAGCAACATTTAATCTTCTAGAAATTTCACGTGTTGTCAAATTGAGACGTGACAGACACAAAATATTAGCTTTGCACTCCGAACTGATTTTTCCCATTTTTTTTTTTTTCACTAAATTACTTCGGTTCGTTTCGGACGAGCGAAATGCACCTTTTATTTATAATAACATAGACTTTTATGCACTACTTGAACGATATTTTGCTACCTAGTGCAAGAAAACCCCGTAGCCATCATAAATTCCAAGAACTGCGCCCGAAAAGAGTAATAAAATGTTTGACCAACATTTTTCGAACGGCACTGTATATGTATTTCGGGTAGTGATTTTCTCAATAGTACAATAGTATTGCAAAACGCAATGGAGGTGGTCCGAAAAAGACAGCAACATCGACAGTGATTCGGAGTGTGAAGGCCAGAATCGAACGAAATCCTCGTTAGATTGGAAGAGCTTGCACGCAATTGTCCAATTGCCAAACATTGTCTTCTCTGATGAAGCACCATTTCCAATTGAGCAACTTGTCAACAAGCAAAATGATCGAATTTACCTGCTAGTGAGGTCATACGATAATTTCGACCAAAGAATGGCCACCAGGGAGCAAGCGCCACAGTTTTTGATTGTTTGGGCTGCAGTGCCTTCCGATGGTCGGTTTCCGCTCGTATTTTTGGACCGTGGCGTTAAGATAAACGCTATGGTTTATCGTGAAGCTGTGTTGAAGCCATGGACATGCAAACATTTCACCTTCTCACAAAGCCCGAGCAAATCAAGAATGGCTGCGATAAAACGTTCCGCATTTCATTTCTTCGACACAATGGCTATCGAATGCTCCCGATTAGAATTTTCTGTCTGGGCATTTTGAAGGCCAAGATTGGCACTAAAAAATAGCAAACAACGCTTCGCCGGGAATGAAAAAAAAAAAAAAAAAAACAGACACACTTCCGTGCAGCGTGCGATAAATTTATTAACCGTCTTAAGGAAATTGTTCATACCAAAGGTGGCCATATCGAAAATATTAATTAAATCCTTGAATTTGAATAAATTTCCAAAATTTTTTTCTTTGGACTCAATAATGTCAGCCACCCTGTATGTACGAGTATTGTGCTCGCAGTTTTAACTTTAAAATTTGTATGAACGTAGATACTTTACTTATTAGATACTTAGCTAATGAAATGAACTATGTAATGCGCAATATTGTACTACACTTTGCTCCTGTTCAGTTTATCTTTACAGGTGGCTTTTGCATTCTATCGGTTGCGATCAGTTTTTCAGATCTAAGCAGGTCGAAACAGAATCAAAAACGAATATAAAATTTTGTTCCACGTGCATGAGCAATTGTACGACAGAACAAAACATTGTTTTGCAACAAAATTTTGCTCAGTTGTCTGAAACAATTTGTTCAAAACATTTGTTTTGATCTAGGGGAACCGGTCAGGCGTTTTCGTTTTCATATGCTACCACATGGGTCAAAAGGAGAGTATGGTTGAAATTATTTTAAAAAAATAACCCGAAAATTCGAAAGTTCACTGGTGTTTGGCAAATATGCACTACTATATCATTAACAACTGAATTTCTACTACATTTTGATTGGAAAATGTGGTTCGTGATGTTAAAGACTGGCTTGGTCACATCTGTCTGATTTCATTCATCAACTACTCGTATAACTCCTACTGTTTATGAACAAGGAGAAAAATAAATTCTATTGAATTGTTCCATTTCCTAAGTCCACGGATACTGCAGTTTGCATTCTCCTTCTTACATATATCTTATTTTTGAAAATCCCGACTCCTGATTCATTCAACTGTGTATAGTATTTGATTCGCTTTGTGTGCGGCAGGTGACGTGAAATCGTCCATTGTTTGCACTCACCCCATGTCGAATCGGATGTTGAAAACATTGTTAAAGAGGGTTGTTTTTTTTTTTTTTTTTTATAAGTATCCATACCTAGGGTTGAGCATACACTGGCTCATAAAAACGATGTTTAAGATGAGATAAATGTTGCAGTCTCTAAATGAACGAAAATAAATTTTGTTTGCGAAACAAAGGAAGGTAGGATGTAAAATAGTCCACTGTCAAATTATATATTCGACTTAAAATTTGGTTTGGTCCATCAGAAGATCAGCATTTGATTAGCTAAAGTCTTAGAGCGCGAACGATCTAACGCTAGGTTGCAATCACGTCCTAAGTGATCAAAGAAACAGAAAATCGGTGTTATCGATCGATAATTTCTGAAAGCTAAACAATTTCGGATCATCAGTTCTAAAATGTTGACTTTTTCAAGCCAAAACAAACACTTTAGCGATGGCGGCGTTTGTTGAATAAGCCTTATCAGAAGGTTTGACGTGACTCAATTGGTGGCGTACTGAAGTTGAGGATTCGCGGTTTCAACATGTCCATACAGCGTTTTAAAACAATGAATACTATTTGATGTGGGCAAATCCTGCCGGTGAGCGCTGTGCTTCGATGACTGGGTTGACTTGAGTCAAGAAAGCCTTGAGTAGTTTAACTAAAAATGGAGTCTTTCACTATTAAATGCTTTAACACAAAGTGTAGTAAGGGCGGCTGATAAGTTCCCGGCCTGAGATACTTAACAATTAGCCATCTTCTCATTAGTAATAGCAGTAACTGCAGCACTCTTTAAAAGTATAAATAACACCTCGTTTCGATAAGTATCTGTGATAGGATAAACATCACTATATCAGCCGAAATCGGTTTTTCTCCCAATTTTGAGCACCGCGCCGTAATAAAGTAGTAAGACTCTTCAGGATTCTGGGCCTTCGTATACTATGGTCAAAAAATTGGCTCGCTGATTCCAACAAGTGCAAGAGAGCTGTGAAGACGACCACCGCCCAAGGCGTCCTGTGTCAGTGGTCACTGAAGAAAACGTGGAAACTTTGAAAAATTAGTTCTGGCCGATCGAAGAATAAAAATGTGAAGATTTTTTTTTTTGGTTGCGCCTGGAGGTCCAGGAATCTTCAAAAGATACCAATGGCCCGTACCATTGGTTATGCCCGATTCATATATCTGACCTGATGATTCATAAGCGTCTGACAGTATATGTGAAGATGTGTGCAAAGAATGAATTCGAAAAAATTTCCATTTAAACATGAAAAGAATCTGTGCGCGCTGGGTACTGAAAACTGCAAAGACTTTTTGGAGTTAGTCGGGGACAATCTCGACGAAATTTGCAACCGAATCGTAACTGTAGATGAGACCTGGGTTCGCCAAACAAGAGTCTATGCAGTGGATTGAAAAAAGGGGAGAGGCCGGCAAAGAATTTCAAGGTGGAAAAGTCGGTTTCGAAGCTTACATATGTCGATTGTTTTTTTGGAACAGCGAAGGTGTTTTGTTGATTGATTACCTGCCAAAGGGGACTACCATGAATGGTCAATATTACGCATGACTCAGGGACATGAAGCGGTAGTACGGAAGTGACGTGGGAACTCAGGCACGGAATGTTGTTTTTGCAGGATGACGCCCCTGTTCACAAGGCGCTGGTTTCAAAACAAGTCTTAAAATACCCTGGTTTTTCAACGATAGAGCGCCCACGCTATAGCCCAGACTTGGCCCCGAGCGACTTTTCTTTTTGCCAATTTGAAAAAGAAATTACGATATGAAAAAGGAGTTATGATTTTTTTTTTGTCGGTGGTATTAAAGCACTGTATGCCCAAAGAGAGAAATGCGCTTCACTCGAGGGAGATTATATTGAGATATAAAATTTGTTAATCGGACCTCTCCTTTCCCTTAATGGCTCAGTTCGCGCCTCGTAAGATCAACTCATTTTAGTTTGTTGGCCCCCGTATAGCGTCAGTAAATTGTGTCCTTTTTCTGATCGTCTAATATTTAAAATTGCTCTTTCCATTCCGCGTTGACATATGTACATCTTATTTCTTTGTTTCGACATTACCCATTCATGTTTGATAATTATATGTTAGTATGTATTAGCACTATACACATGTAGAACAGCCTTCGGAAAATCTTGGGGTTTTAAGTTTAGAGTGGTACACTGGCTCTACACTACGGTAGTAAGCCCTATTTTGACCTATGGTTCGATTGTCTGGTGGAAAATGCTTGAGAAGAAATACCAACTTGAAAGCGTTACAAAGATTCAACAGGCAGGCTGTTTGGGGGTGATGGGATCGATGAGATCAACACCGACAGCAGCTCTGGAAACAATACTGAATCTTTTTCCACTTGACATATACTGCGGGAATACGGCAGCTAAAACTGCACTAAGAATAAGGGAAGCTGGTCTATGCAAAGCTAAACATTGAGACTCAGGACAGAAACGAACTACATCATCCCCATCCCAAACTGCAACAGAAAGTTATCTATTAGAATTCCTAGCAGGGAGGAATGGGATGAGGGAAGAGTCTGTTTCGAGAATGAACTGGCCATCTTTACAGACGCCTACTGTGAGTCTCGAAATATACATCGCTCGTTTAGACTTAAGGATGGTTGCAGTGCCTTCCAAGCCGAATCGCCGCAAAAAAAAATAAAAATAAAAATATTTCAGGGCAAGTAATCAATATCTATGTTGATAGCCAAGCGGCCATTAAGGCGTTAGAATCATCATCACTAAGATCCAAGCTCGTAAAAATTTGCAAAAAACGACTGGATGTTATCTCAGAGGCCAACACGGTGACCCTGTGCTGGGTACCGCTCCGGTAATGAAAAAGCGGACGAACTAGCCAGAGTAGATTCACTTATAAGCCCTTCGCGGGCCCTTTCCGAGGCTAGTGTACCACTCAGCACCCTATACAGGGAGATAGACATCGAGTCTAATGAGGAAGCTAATGAACCCTGGTGTCGATTAGATACATGCGCTACAGCCAAATTATTATGGCTAGTCTACGACAAAAAGTGATCTCTTAATCTTATAGAACTAAGTCGAAGGGATATCCACATAGCTGTTGGTACCGTGACAGGACGCTGTGTGATAGGTAATCACGCAGCAAGGCTAGGGTTACCTGATAGCGACTACTGTAGAAGCTGCAGGGACGTAGAGGAAATAGAATCCGTTCATCATCTTCTGTGTGACTCCTCAGCTTTAGCCAGCAGAAGAAGCCGTGCTTTGGCAGATACTTCTTTTCAGAGCTGGATGAGCTAGGTAGCATTGAGCTAAAAAAAACTCCTGAGATTCATACATTTATCTGGGTGGTTTAGCCTAGCGGTCGAAAATTGAAATTCTTTTAGGTTCTCAGGGTTCTAAATATTGAGCCCAATGGACTCATAGTGGTCTAAGTGAGCTGTTGACAACCCTGTCAACAAGGGCAGGTATGTATTAAAATAATTATCTTATCCGACAAATATTTTTTGGTGCTAGAAAATGATGTTAAATTGAACAGCTTCTTCATGTTCCAGAACTGACTCTATGCTTTTGTTACGAGTATACGTTGGTCAATTTATTTTTGTTCTTTGTCTTTAAATAATATAATTTGTGCCCGATATATGTAATCTTCCACATATTCTACTACTCTTTCTTCAAAACCTATAGAGCAGTTAAATGTCTATCGTTACAATGGTTTTGAATTTTTAAGCGAGATATGTGACAATTCTCTATCTAATACTAGACAGTGTACAATTATTTACAGGCAGCTACAGTTGCTGGAAAGCGGAAAGTTTGTATAAGTTTACGGATATAGTTGAGATCCATCTTCCCTATTATTGTAGATACGACTACTCTTCTGCAGCCATCTACATAGTCGTATGTATGTAAATCTAAGGATAAGCTTCTGGGGTTAAAATAAAAGTTCTCGAAATATAACTTCTTTAGCAAAAATTCTAAGAATCTAAGAACCTCTCTTATCGGCCACAGCTTACTCAACTTCCACCTTACACTTGGCGGCTTTAATTCTTCATATCAGACATTTAGGTAATTTTTTTTTTTTTTTTTTATAATTTGCACTTGTTAAAGGGGATAAGAATACCCTTATACTAATCCTTAGAACACGTGCGTTTTGTGGAAAGGGGAAGAGACAGAGAGACAGACAGAGTGGTGTAGTTTTAAACTCAGGTGGTATTAAGTTTCTGTAAACTCCAAGGGTGGCTGTCCAGATAACTGGGGACTATTTTGTTTGTTTTCGCTATTATTGTCGTTGCTTATGATTCACAGTATTTTTTTTCCGTCCTCCTGATGTCATCATCACGATCATGTTGCATTTTAGCCATTTGACCACCCTACTGCCAGTGTTATGCCTTCACAGTAGAGTTGACTTAGCTTTCGCAAGTGATCGACTTTTTATTTATTTCATGCGGAATAAATAGATGATTCTTGACATCAGGATTTGAACCATGAATCAACAGCGTGACAAGCGATGATGTTACCACTACACCATGGCCACCCTATTGGGTAAATTTGTTAAGTTCCTCGCTTGAAGTCAACCAGTCATCTGTAAGTACAGTCATTAAGTTCCTTCACGACCTGGATCTTATGAAAGATCGAACTTAAAACTTAAGAGGTTCCAGAGGCAACACAAAATATATTTTAGGTCGAAGCGTTTCGTCGCATAAACATGTCATGTGCCCGTCTTGCTCTGAGGTTAGTACGTTGTGCGGGTACATAAAATATTTGACAGTCTTTAAACTTGGTATGAGTATCTTGCAAAATTAATTTCACTCCTATTTCCTACAATTTCCATTCATGTTACTATCGTCAACATCATGTAGTTATCGTCAACGTTAGAAGTGTTACATAAATTTATTTATTTAATTTAAATTTTGGTTTCCATTTGGCCAAGGGGTTTCAAAAATCCTTAAATCATTTTTGTTAGCCACCTAATTCAAGAACTAGTAAACGGATTTCGATGAAATTTGGTACGAACTGATACGCCGGTATTTCCACTTGAAATCGAATTAAGTGGATGTTAGACATGGGGAGGTGTTTAAAATATTTTCAAATCATTTTTTCATACGCTTAACTCAAGAACCACCGAACGAATTTAGTTGAAATTGGGGTTTTGAGTTGCACTGGATATGTAGATATGTTTGCCTGAGAATCAATAAAATCGGATGAAGACGGGGTAAGATATGGTGCTGTGACTTTTCACCCAAAGTATTCCAATATTTTTCAAGAACTGTTTATGCCACCACGTATTATTTTTGCGTAAAATTTCAGCTCTCTATCTTAAACAGTTCAAAAGTTTCAAGCATAGACAAACGGACAGACATACACCGTTTAATCTATTAGTATTCCGTTTATACTATTTTGGTACAGAACACTAATAAAAATTGCTCTCGTCGTCGCACCGTTTCTTTCCAAGAAAGTCAACACTAAACATATAAAAATTTTCGATTAAGTAATCCCGGAATATCGGAATCGAAATTTGGTTCAGAATCCCCGTATTGCAATCCCTAGTCTTGAGTGATATTGAAGACATTTCTCCAATCAAACTTGTACTACTGAAGTTTTTATGAAACGGGAGCATTACTTCTCAAAGTATATAAAGCTCAAACACCAAAAATTGATGTTGCCAACATCAAATAAAAACTTGGCCTTACCTTGTACTGCAAGCCCCAACGTGAAAGGATACTGGAAAAAGGGACTGCCAACTTCAAGACAGAGTAGTACGCAAAGTAGTCTTGGAAATACAAGAGCATACTCGTACAGTCATTTTAATAACCTCGATTACGAAGTTCACATTCCAGAAAAAAATTAAAACTATAAAAGAATATTGTTAGTACGATCACCCAGTTTTCTTACTGTAAGCCCTTATTTCAGCATCGTCTTTGTCAGCTTTTTGTTCTTCGGTATATAAACCCTTTGAACTGCCCCGACTGCAGAGGTATTAGCCTCCTCAACATCACATATGAGATACTGTCTGCTATATTATGTTCACGCTCTAAATCTGTTATCAACAATTTGATTGATCCATAGCAGTGTAGATTTAGGCCAGTAAAGTTCACCACAGATCAGATATTCGCACAGTAGCAGATTTTGCAAAATAGAGGAGTTCCAAATCGATACTCATATCCTTTCATTGAATTTAAAGTCGGCTATGTGAGTGTTTTAGAGACGAGTTACACAGAGCCATGTCAAATTTTGGCGTCCCTGTCAGACTCGTCCGTTTGTGTAGGATGATAATGGAGTATATAGGCTTTTGATGTTAAACTACGACAAGATAACGCGTGATTTCTTCAACATTATACTTGAAATGATTCTAAAAAATCCTCAACCAAACACCAGGGGTACGATCTTTCAAAAGGCTGTATAACTGCTCGCGTATGCCGACGGTATTGACACAATTGAAAGAACGCAGCGAGCTGTCAGTGGTGCTTTCGTGAGTATTGAAACAGAAGTGGCGAAAATGGGTTTAGCGGTTAACCAGAGCAAATCAAAATATATGCTGTTATCAAAAAAGGATAGGCAATATCGTCAACTTGGACAGAGCATCACAATAGACAGCTACAATTTTGAGGTAGTTAAAGACTTTATCTACTTAGGCTCCGCCGTAAATTCAAATAACGGCACCAGCGCAGAGATCAAGAGAAGAATCATTCTTGGCAATCACTGTTTCTTTAGGCTAAGAAGGCAACTGAGTAGCAAATCCCTCTTACGGACAACTAAGGTGACTTTATAAAAGACCCTGCAGAAACATGCATGTTCTTAAAGGCGGATGATAACACCCTATGACGTTGTTTTGAAAGAACAATTCTTCGAGTGATTTTTGTTTCCATTTGTATCGATAGAGAATTGAGTAGAAGTTACAAGTACGAATTACACTGGTTGAACAGCGACATCGACCTAGTCAGAAAGGTTTGAATTCATCGCCTGAGATGACTAGGATATGTAGAGCGAATGACATCAATACTTCACCTAAGGTAGTGCACACAAGTGGAAAGATACGTCAGCGAACTGCGTGTGCAAAACTGGAGGCAGCATAAGATCGAGCTGCCTGGAGACGCTTGTTGATTGGGCCCACTCCGGATTATAGTGCTATCTAAATCAAAACACGTCAGTATTATAAACTTCGTAGTCGAGGTCATTACAATGTCTGCATACTATCCTTGTTTATATGTTAATCTTTGCTTCTCTCAGCCTATAAGTTTAAAAACAAATAAAATTCTAAATTCTAATCGTTGACTGTTCGGTTCACAATAACTCCATGCCCGTGCTGATAAGACGAAAGAAAAGCTAATGGCTTTCATAATAATGCGACATTAGGTTAGGTTAGGTTTGATGGGTTGACGTAGAGTGTGAAACAAACTACGCCACACTTAGATCAATATAGATCCATTGTGATGCCCAAGGAGTGAATCTTCCCCACTCGTGAACTCTATGGGCTATTAAACCAACCCGATGCATTTATAAATTTGGCAATCTTTTTTACCGATACATTTGATAGTTCTTCTAAGTCTTGGAAGAAATATTTCCCTAGTATTTTTAATCTAAGGTGGTAGAGTCCTGAACAATGGCACAGGAAGTGAGGTGTATCTTCGTGTACGTCCTCATTGCCACTGCCTCTACATATATCTTCTTCGCTTATTCCCAATTTCTTTGTGTGATAACGTAACAAGTTGTGTCCAGTTGTCATCCCCACTAAACCAGATAAGATATATCTGTTGAAGTGTAGGATTTGCTCTGTACGATTTTTATCGTAGAGCGGCCAGAGTTTTCTTGTAATTATACAGGATTCTAGTGATCTGCGACATTAAAAAGAAATTACTTTGGTATGATCAAAATAATCAGCTTACAAATAAAGATAGCATAAACTTGATTTTTGTTAAAATCGAGTAGTGGTCATATTAATATGGCCAGGATCTGCATGCTCTTAAGAAGCGCAACATAAAAATGAGTGTTTTTTGAATATGATTTGCCTTAGATGCTGATACTATAACCAGTTTTCGCAGAGCATAATAATTAAAAAAAACATGAACGCTTGTTTTTTTTTTTTTGAAACCGATTGAGAATAATTGTTTACAAAACAATTTTGTGATGTTATCAGGAGCATTTCGAACAAATATCCCTGTATCGGGTAGTCTTTACTGCACTACTAATCTAAAGATATTATCTGCACATTAACAAGAGCATTCCCCAGAGGATAATGTAGGTAATTTAAGTACATTCGGTTTCTTATCAACACTGTCATATCGGAAAATAGTTTTTTATTGCCAAGCGTTACATGTATCAGTTTGTACTCTCATTTCTAATGGATTATTACTGGGTACTGCTTAGATTCCTTTTCAGAGATATCGAACCCTCGCTAAAATATTCACCAACATATACAATATCTATGATGCTCAGTTTTTCAAAGGACCGCATGCTGTCATTTGTATTTACAACCCCATTTTGTATGCAGGGTGCGCAGTTTGGGATTTGGGACACATTGGCCTTTGTGTCAGTTTATCCTGCTGTGGTGGTCTTTTGTAAGTACAAACGATTGCCGGTAAGTCCCAACACCTTATGACAAAAATCTTTTTCAATTTCTGTGCAGTCCAACTTTGACTGTCAACTTTTCTAATTTGGATCTGATCAGTCCACTGGAATAATCTTGCAATTGATTTGGAAAATGGGGTAAGACAGGAAAATGACATGAAACGAATAACTAGTAGACCGAATTATTTGATATTCAAGAAGCAAATACATATTTGCATGGCCTATGCTCTGTCTTGTTATATCTGGGAATACGAATGTAATTTCAATGAAAATTATTGTACATATCTGCAACCATACTCATGTGTAAAAGCATTAAATTAAAAAAAAAACGGACCAAGTTCTTTAGTACACTAATCCTGTAACTATTGACCCATATAATTAAGAATATTTTAAACCCGAGTGTAACTGATCTGGAGTCTAAAGTTAACACACAGATTAGACACTGGTATTGATAGAGAATCTGACAACTCTGTTTAATTAGATACGAGTCTAATGTCTAGTCTATTACAACTCTACTACAAATTTTACTCAATCTACTACGAAAACACTTTCTGAAATCTAAATTTTAAAACTACGTAAAATTGATTTTTTTCCGCTTTTGCTGTTGTAAACGAAAATAAGGAAGGAATTGTAATTATACAAATGTTTTTGAAAGACATCGAAATAAATATGCAAATAGCTGGATACATTAGGGGAATTCCGAAGCTAAGAGAGCAGTGGCATCGGATGAAGAACGCTGCACGGAAAAGTGTTAGAGACATGAAAGCGGCACAAAGAGCAACTGGCAATAAGGTAACTATCAAGGAGCCTACTTAAGACGATTTGATCGGAAAGGATATGATGGCGGACGACTTTTATGTAGCGCTTCCGTCTACTAGTTGCTGGTGTCATTCCAATATCCACCATGATATCAAAATCTTGATCAATGTTGTAATCGACGGATATTTTTCCTTTTCATATTTAGTCCGTTACCTACGCGGTACACTATTTTTATTACTGTAAAATCCACAAATTACCACTGCATTTCGCATCGACTCCCAGTTTTGTCATCTGTCTCATTCTTATCTTAAATATGCATATAAATCAAACTTAGTTAATTATTTCAAATAGTTTAGACATTATAATATCGTCGTGTAGGGACGGGTTAAGAATATCACTGCAGAGCCCCCCACAAATACATAGCGCTTGTCGTAGAAGGCGACTAAGTGGAAAATCACATCTAGGGAATTTTTAAAATATTTAGGTGAGCCTAGTGACACATATACCATCTTAAAACTGTCCCGCAAGTGTGCATGCGAATCCGTGGGTTGACACGACTGGAGATCACCGGAGTTGTAAAAGTAAGGTCAAACATAAATCAAAAATCAGGAGCATGCACGTGTCGAAATCAAAAAACTCTTAAACCCTAGCATTATTGAAAAGTACGCTAATGAGCGCTGATTGGTCCATGTTTTAGGGTGTTCGTCAACAGATGCCTGCACGCGGCTTAAGTAGTCTCGGGAACGTCCGGATGCAGGACTCCCACGCAGTTCCTGCACCTCTAGACGGAACAAAATTAATGCGAAATTCTTCTTTTGTCGTTACAATTGAGGAGTTGTGTCGAATGTAAGATTCGACAGCGAAAATCCTTTGTGGGATCGTCCAGTGCACCATTATTCAAAATTGGAATATTTAATCTAAAACAGAGAATTCCAAATTTTTAAATTCCACTCAATATTTTCGGGCCGCCCTGTCTCTCCTATTCTTTTTTTGCATACATTTTTGAGATTGAGTTCTTTGGTTTTCTCTGTTAATATTTTCAGAATTCAAAGGCTTGTGAATGTACTAGATTTCTTGTGAAGTATGTTGACATTTCGGTTTGTTCTACTAAAATTCATTTAAAGTAGTAGCGTTCCACAAATCGGCGCTGCATTTCCATACTCGTACATACAATACACAAATAAATAAAAACTAATTCGTTATTTTAATATAGAATAGACATTATAATACATTCGTTACTTTTTTAGTATGTATTTAAAAATAGTTCTAGCACAGATAATAAACTACCTGTTTTGATAATAAATTATCTGTGGTCCTAGTTTTCATGTTCTTGGCTTTGTTGTATGCTTCCTGTTAGAAATTGCGATCATCCTCATTAAGTGAGGAAGAACCCTGTACTTCACCAACTTCCCATATTTCCATATGTATTAGTCCTAGAACCCCAAAGTATGAGTGATTTTGAAAAGGTTTTCTGCTTTAGAAATTACATTGAGCAAATTCATGCAGAAATTCGGCATATAATTCTAATACACCCAATGCAGTCTTTATTGCATTATTCCCCTACAGAATTTTCGTAAAAAATGAACGTTTTTGTGGTTAAATAAAATGCCAATAATACTGCTAAGGGTGTGATAAGTCCTCCCAAAAATGGTCTAAATACCTTTTTATCCTTTTTGCTCTGATTCTTTTTATTTGTTTCACATCTGCCAAAAATTTGTTCGCTACATAGCTTAATTTATGATAGTATTGCAAGGTACGAGCACACACTGATTGATTATGATTTAACTACGTACATATGTATGTATGCATGTCCAGGCAGAAAAGCGTACTTTAGTCAGTTCTACTATACCCAGTATCCTTTTGTTTTGCCAGTTTCAAGAGCAGATTTTCCAAACTAGCAACAGCAGGTGTCTCTGCAATTTCAATATGAAAAGGACTTCCGTTAACAATTCGGCTTACTAATTCAAAGGCGCCTTTAATGTTGCACCACTTCAAGCAATTAACTTTTAGTGTGCACAATGATTACATGACAGGTTTCCCCCAATGACTTACGGAAGTGTTTTCACCGCATCTGAATATCGAGTGATAGTTTAGCGACAAAGTCAACGGTGCAGAACACCCGTGCAACAACTGTGAGTGTATGTCAGTTTTATTGTGAAAGAAAAACTGATTGACGGCAGGAAAAAAAAAAAAAAAACATAATTATAGGTCTTGATTAAGCGGAAGGATTTCTTGTTGATATGCATGAGAACTCATTCACTAAAAAATAATTTAAATGTTGGGTTGTTTGTATTTGTCAAATATTAAGAAATTCAAATGCAAGACATTAACGACTGCATACAGTTTTTTAGTTGCATTTTTGATATACAGATACGTACAGTGAATAATCCTAAGAAATTTTGTTTGCTTGTGGCTGTATCGCGTATACTTCGATTGTCTGCATAGACATGATCTTTTGTGTAACCTCTTTAAAATAAATCCAACAGGGTCAGATCACACAATCTTGGTGACCAATTAATGTCGCCAAGTCTCGAAATTAAACGGCCGGGGAACTGTTCGTGCAATAGAGCCAAATTTGTCTGTGTTGTGTGGACACGTAGCCCCGTCTTGTTGGAAACACATATCGCTCACATCAATCTCAGGCAAAAAAAGTTGGTTATCATTTAACCATAGCACAGAGAATTCATCGTAATGCTCAAAACACATGTGTAGAAATTGGAATACACATGTTTTAATTCGCGAAGCCACATATAAATGCTGCATGCAGTAGTGTTCTGCAAGATATCTACATGTCTAAATTCACTGCAATCAACAGTGTTGGCACAACACAAAAAAAAAATAATAATAATAATAATTTAAGGTATTTGGAATCACCAACTTTTGAAGTTACATTGTTTGTTTACTTACATATGACTTACTTCTAGTATGACTGATAAATATTTAAAATCAATATCGCTCTCCGAAGTTTATTGTATTTTGGTAATATTCATTTTATATCAATTCACAGGAAAATTATTCTCACAAAAGCAAATGAAATTTCAATTCAGTGCCCGTAGGTGACAGTAGCTGTAAAGTGACAGGATGCGAAGCACGTCAAAAAATATCTGCACGTCTCTTTCACGTGCAGAGCTGTCATTTCTGCACATGTGTTTTGGGCATAAAAGTGGCGCCTTCGTCGTTTTCCAAAAAATGCGTCCCGATCAAGCTACGGATCCACAGCGTACACCAAACTATTACCCGTGGTGTATGTAATGGCATCTCAACGATCACATATGGATTGTCAGAACCCCAAATTCTGCAATTTTGTTTATTTACGTAGACGCCAAGGGAGAAATGAGCCTCAGATATTAGAGAACTGTTATTTTCGTAGTAAGAGGCAACAGATGTCATATGAAAAATCGAGATTTTGATCCATCTTAGCATTACTATAATAGAGAAACTTAAAATATGTGGGTCCCGCAATTCTGTCCGTCTATATATCGGACTGCAGCCTGATCTGCTGGACAGATTTACTTCAAACCTCATAAATTCGGTTTGTGAACTAATGCCTAGTGGCGAATTTGGAACATTCATTTAAAATGGTTAACGAGATTCTTTCACTGCTTTTGAAGTCAAATTGGTCCGGTCAGAGCATGGATAGTTGGAAGTTTGTTATAGACTGCGTGTTCCAAAGATTGCTGTTGAGGTAGAAGCTGAGATAGGAAAAATAGTTTCTGATAATGCAGTGCTTAAGGTCGAACACCAAAAGGTAAAGCCATTGATAAGCAATTTAAATAAAAAAAGCGCCTGAAAAATGCTCTGGAAAGGAGTGGTTTTTACTGAAGGAAACAAGTTTAACATTTTTCAATCGAGTGGCAAAGTTCTAGTGCGGAGAAAAACGGTGAAACATGGTTGAAAGTCCCTTATGGTATGAGGTTGGTAATGCAGTTTGTGAGTTGTGCATTTTTGAAGGAACCATGGACGGACAAGCACTATATTAACATCTTGAAGAATCATCTCCCAAAAAGTGTGGATAAAATGGGTATCAGTATGCTATGCTTATGTTAATCTATGATAATTATTAATTAAGTTTTTTGTTATTGTAAATATTTACTTTTATATTTTTCCTCGAGGGTAGGTGAAAAATCTTCAAAAAGACACTAAAACGCGTACTCATAGTAGTGTGGGATTTTTACCCACTAAAAAAACCTTCCTTCAAAATTGTTCTTTCTTACTGTGCAACTCAGTATTAACTCAACAAGCATTTTTCATATAACGAAATTAAAACGTTTGGTAAGTTTCTGCTATTCATCGAAAGTTCCTGCTTGATCCGTAATTTTAACGCGGTTGTAATTATTCATGGAGGTTCTAGCGGTATGCGGAGTCGCCCTATCTTGCTGAAACTACGTGTGTGATGAGTAAGATGGATGTGCTCGCAAATTAAATAAAAAATAATCTGGGATCATGCGCCCATAATTTTCGGTGTTAAAATTTATTGCTTGTTCTCTGAAATTAAAAAAAAAAATTAGCCCGATGATTCCGTTCGTCGATAAGGCGCACTAACAAAACACTAACTCTTCATTCAGATTAATCCAAAATTACCACCAAATTCCATTTAAGGCAGTATGGTATAAAGCTATTGATAACGACTTGAAGAGAAACCACTCTGTGAAAAGTATTACTAAAGGGTGTCCCCTAAATTATCGCAAGAAGTAATTTTGATAGAAAACACAGGTTTTTAATTAAAAATTGTAAATGTTTTATTGATTCGTGAAGTATACAGTATAGAGTTCTGTAAGGAACAGCAATCGGGTAAATGGCCTCCACGACTTTGCTGGCACATACGCACTATTTTGTTGAGCTTTTCCATGACTGTTTTGCATAAATGTGGCTGCATTTCGTTGATACAGTGCTCAATTTGCTCCTTTAATGCGTGGGTGGTTGTGGTCTTGTTGGCATTAACCTTAGACTTCAGAAACTCCAAAGAAAAAAGTCCAACGGCGCTAAATCGCAATGATCTGGCCTGCCAATTCTGATCATCAAAACGGGAAATTACACGACCAGTAATTGAATTGTTTCTCGGGCTATATGGCATGTGGCACCGTCTTGTTAAACCACATGTCGTCCACATCCATATCTTGTAATTTAGGCTACAAAAAACTGGATTATCATGTCGTGATAGCGAGTACCATTCACTGTTATTGCCTAACCAGCCGCATTTTCAAAGAAGAATGGTCCGTGATGCCTCCAGCCCAAAATCCGCACCAAACAATGACACGTTGTGGATGCATTTGTTTCTCACTTGATTACTTTCTGAACCCCAAATTCGACAATTTTGATGATTAACAAAGTCATCAAGATGAAAATGGGCCTCATTGCTGAAGATGATTTTGTTTGAAAAATCAACCTCTACTTGTTGTTGTTCCATAATCCATTCAGCGAACTATCTTCGCTGTGCGTGGTCAGTAGTCTCCAGTTCTTGAGTCAATTGCACTTAGTATGGATGAAGATGCAAATCTTTCGTGAAAATACGCTGTAGAGAGCTTCTCGCAATGCCCAATTCTTGACCACGGTGATGAATTGATGTTCTTGAACTCTCATGAACTGCTTCAATGTTTTGTGTTGAACGACTTCTTGAAGGACGCCAGAATGTCTAAGATCACTAATTGATCAAGTTTCTCTGAATTCTCTTCACAGTTGATGTAGTTATTGATGGGGTCTCCAGGCAAAGATGAACCTATGGATGTACACAGCTGTTGTGCGTCCAATTATCACCTATGGAGCCATAGTATGGTGGCACGCCTTACTTAAAAAATATAATATCAACAGAATCAAAAAAGTATAAAGATCGGCGTGTATAGGCATCACAGGAGCATTGAGATCTTGTCCAACAGATGCGCTTAGCGTGATCCTGCATCTGATCTCCCTTGAACATCATATTCAATTTTCAGCTACGTATATGCAGTGCAGTCCGACTCAGGGAAATTGGGTGCTGGACACCAAGGCCATATGGCCACTGTAAGGTCCTGGAGACGATACCAAATGAACTGGTGACATCTTCGACCGATAACAGGACTCCCACGCTCGACTTCATCAAACCTTTTTCAGTAAAGTTCCCTACCAGAGCAGAATGGAAGAACGGAATGGTAATCAATAACTTTGATATCTGTATATACACGGATGGTTCGAAAATGGATTGCGGAGTTGGCGTAGGCATTCTCGGACCAACTGAATATATCGAAATCCTTCCGTCTCCCAGACTCTGCTAGGGTCTTTCAAGCGGAGCTTCTTGCGATTCGGGAAGCCTGTCACGTGTTAAAAAATCTCCCAACGTCCAACCTAAATATAGGTATCTTTTCTGATAGCCAAGCCGCAATCAAGTTACCATATCCTCAAAACTGGTAGAGCAATGCCGGTTTGAAATAAACGAACAAAGTATCCATTCTGGAATTACCCTCATTTGGGTCCCAGGACACAGCAATTATGAGGGAAATGAGCGAGCAGACGAGATAGCCAGGCGAGGGTCAGCCCTTAACGATAAGAGTCAATATTCCGATAGGAGTCGTTAAGGGCAATTTACACCTCCACTTCCTCCAGCTCGCCAATCTCGGGTGGAACAACCTTACCAGTTGTGCCATATTAAGGAAGACATGGCCCAGTTTCAACAAACCTAAATCAAATGAGCTACTAGGCAGATCAAGGCCTGATATTGCCAGAATTGTAGCCATTATTACAGGCCACTGGCCTATAGGGGACTACGCGGCCAAGCTTGGCATTCCTCACAACACTTTCTGTCACAGCTGCAAAGACAGTAACGAGAGGGAAACTCTTTTCTACTTTCTTGCAGTTGTTCTGCCCTAGCAAGGACTAGACAACGCACGCTAGGTAAACCCTTCTTTGACGATTTCAGAGAGATAGCCTCTAAACGGATTAGAGAATTAATCCTGTGTCTGAACTCCACGGGCTGGGTTTAATTATATTTTCTATTGTTCTTTCGTGTAGCACTTCATTTTTAATAACCCTGAACTGTCAGCTGTCACGCTGTCTTTTTGTTTTGTTGGCAACACTTTACCGCGCAAATGGCGCAAAATTCAAATCTTGCGTAAATTTTGCGACACCCTTTATACACTGGCGATCACAAGGATGAGGCGGTTTTCACTCTTTATACCTGTTGGAAATTTTTTACCGGGAAACTTTTACTACCTGTGAACAGGCACATATTTTCCCAACCGGAAGTCATAAAATTAAAGGGTAAATACCGTTGGAATTTCCCAAGATCAAACAATGAACCACTTGAAAAGCGTGTATCATCCACTAATCCAATAGGATGAGGCCGCATTCAAAATCTTCGAAAGAAAGGAGAAAATTTCGATACGACCTCTATAAGACGGTTTTTGAATAGAATCATACAGTTTTTTAAAATAATCAAGAGAAATGTGGGCCCAGGCATCAAGAATAGCTTCGATTAAAGTGTTCTTGTCTTCAAATTGTATGGCGCCTTCATACACTTTAAGAGGTTACCATGCTCAAACATATTCGATTATGATTAAGTCCGGTGAATAGGGCGGCCATGGCAACTTCCAACTTCTAACAACCCTGGAAGTGTGGATAGGGGCATTGTCTTGTTGGAATATCCAAGGCAGGGGTCTGAAAATGTTTTTCACTTTTGGAAATGACCGTTCCAGCAAACATTTGTAGTTTGTGGACAAAAACTCCTACTCGATTGTGCCATAGTTGATAATAGCTCCCCACACCATTACACCTGATGTACGGCTGTGATGTCTTGCCAAAATAAGCTTCTCCTTTCCTAGATCATGGAAATAAAAGTTGTAACCATTGGGGCCGTCAAGGTTAAACTTTTTTTTCATCCGAAAAGACAACGCGTTTCCATTCACTGCTCCAAGCGATATGTTCTCCTGCAAAATTCATTCGATGCTCCTTGTGTACTTGCACCAAAAACAGGTTTCTTTTTACGTTTTCTTATCTGTATAGTACCACTTTTTCGTATTATCCTTCGGACCGTTGCTATGCTGGCTGATACTCCGCTGTTGGCCCTTATTTTAGTCGCTGGTAGAGTAGAATTTGAGGCAAGCCGTAGAATTAACCGCTTTTCTCGCAATGTTGGTGCTTCTGCCGTGCGTCCTTTTTGATTTTTCCCATAGTGTTGTGGATCCGCAAGATAACTGTTTACAACAGTCTTACTTCTATTAAGCCTCCTTGCAATTTCTCGGCCTGAGAGTCCTAACTCCTTGAAAGCATCTATTTTTCTTCTTTCTATCGTTGTCAAAGTCTTTCCAGAACCCATTTTATTAAACCAACAGGTATAAAGAGTGAAAATCGTATGCAAAATGTATGGCCTCATTTTAGTTTTTTTTTTTTACCTTCCATAGACACTATGAGGATAGCAAGCGCGTGCTCATAGTAGTGTCAGATTCTTACTGACTAAAAAAACACCACCCTGCGATTTAATTTGTTATATATTGCAACTAAGAAGGACCTTATCAAGCAATTTTTCTATCATGAAAAAAAAACTCGTTTGGCAGGTTACTTTGCACTGAAAGATCCTGCATGTTCCGCAATCTAGGCGCGGTTGATTCCTATCTCGCCAAGTCGAAAGGTTTCGTCCTTTGTAGTCGGCGCAATAAATTGCTTTCATCCAGAATTTGTAGAATTGTATTGTTGACATGTCCGATTAGTCGGTTTCTATGCTTTCTCTCGAAGCTTCTAATTTCAACTTCGTTTGTCGGAATTCCGAGATCCCTGTGGATATCATCGTTTCTAGTATACCACGGTGCGTTTTCTTGGTACTGCCCCAAAGTTGTATACCGTAAGTCCACACCGGCTTTAGCACTTGCTTGTATAAAAGCAGTTTGTTCTCAGTACTGAGCTGGGAGTGTTTTCCGAGCAACCAGTTCATTTCTCTATTTTTGACTTCGAGTTCTTTACGTTTCATTTTCACGTGAGAATTCCATTTCAGTTTTGCGTCGAGTGTCATTCTAAGATATTTGGCCTCGTTTGCAAAAGATATTCGGGCCAAGTTTAGGAAAATTGGCAAGACATTAGTTTTCATTCACGTGAACAGATTTAGATTCGTTGAGGGCGATCTGCCAGTCCCTCGTCCATTCACTTACTTTATGCAGTGCGTTTTGCAGTTTTGCAGTCGTTTCTTCGATTGTTTTTACCTACGGCTAGGATAGCGGTGTCATCAGCAAACGTAGCCCGGATAGTGCCATCTTCTTTCGGTATATCCCGAGTATATAACAGATAGAGAAGTGGCCCAAGAACGCTTCCTTGCGGTACACCGGCCGAAATTTCTTTGAGCTCCGAGTATTCATTTCCATGTCTAACACGGAAGAGTCTATTCCCGAGATACGATTCTAGAATGTCGTTTAGGCATGGGAGAACTTGTCGTAATGTGCAATTCAAGCCATCATGTCACACCTTGCGAGACGTCAAGAATTTACGTCAGTAATTCTATGCACCTGGTCAATCGTCGAATGCTTACTTCTGAACCCAAACTGGTGGTCAGGGATAAAATTATTCCCTTCTATAACCGGTTGGAGACGCACGGAGGTAAACCTTTGAGAATTCCTCCGGTGATCAAGTCACAACCAGGAGCTTTCTTAGGTTTTAGATTCCCGATCTCATGTTTGAGTTCCCTTAGCGTTGCACTTGTAAGTGCTAAATCGTCAGATGGTAAATCTGGACACTTGACCATCATACGGTTTAAAGGTGTCTTCCAGGTGGGCCGCAAAAATGTCCGCTTTTTCTTTATCTTCCCTTGCCCATTCATTGTGATTCAATTTAATTGGTAGCGCGGGGACCTTGAGTCTTTTTTCGCCATTAAACTTTCAAGATAAGAGCCTATCGCACGATTCTAAAATCCTTTATAGTCTTCTTCAACGAATTGCACAGGTGATTCAAGTGAGCTTTATGTTGCGGAGCACGACTCTGTTGCCATTTCTTACCCGCTTTTCTTTTTTCCTCGACTAATTCTTTTATTTACGTAGGATATCGTAGACCGTATTTGTCCCGAGTTTTCCTTGGATTGGGTGTATTATTCCAAGAGGCGAGCTGTACGATCTCAACGAAGCGATCAACTTCAAGTTCAAGTTCATAAGGGTGTCGTAAGTGGACGCTCAGTTCAACATTATCTTCAATTTCGTTCCTAAAGCCTTCCCAGTTAGTTGTTCTACCGGATAATCTCGCTGGCTCTAGGGTATAGACTAGTTTTTTGCTCAATGTCAAAACAACTGGGGAATGGTCAGACGACAGATCAAAGCTCTTTTCAACTTTAATGTGGTTGGTAGAAATTCCTTTCACGACGAAAACTTCGATCAGGTCAGGTATTTTCGAAGTATAAGTTGGCCAGTAGGTCGGTTCACCCGTCGAATGGAAATCACAACTGTACTCCATACCTGCCTCATAGAGCATTCTGCCTTTTTGCGAGCTGTGTCTTGAGCCACAGAATGTATGTTTCGCATTAAAATCGCCGCCAATAATGAAATTAGGTTTCAGCAATTTAAACAAATTAGTAAAATCACTTTTTTCAAGAGCGGAACGCGGTGGGCAGTAGATAGATGAGATTTTAAGAGTACGCTGATTATTTTTTACTCGAATCGTGCACAGTTGCAAAGTTTCAAGCTCGATCTTTAGGTCTTCGGATTGTTAGGTTTGCATCATCCTAGTGATCGCCAGTGTATAATTGGCGTGTAGTAATATCTTTATTGTCAGATCTGTTGCCTATGAACTAATGTTTATATTCAGCTTAAATCCGTATAGGGTAGGTGTACCAGTATCCGGCCAATCACTAGTATCCGGCCACTATCCATTAAATGTTAAATAATAAGAAAATTAAACATTATTTGCATAAGCAAATACATTGCGACTATAATTCCAGGCCCATGTAATGGTTTGGTAAAGTTTGTCAGATCTGCACATCAAAGATCCTAGTTAAAAAAATATTTAGTTTGTGGAGTTCGTTGTGAGAGCAAGAAGTGCAAGTTTGAGTTCGCGAGTGCTAGTAGAACCGATTAGCAAATTAAATGAGTTTCAGTGTTCTTTGTGAGTATACAAACCAGTTTTTGTGTTTTTTTTTTTAATAAATAATATGTTTATTGATGGTAAAATATAAAAAAAAAATAAGAATTTTTTGTTTTAAATTATTAAAAATGTGGCCGGTTACTAAAACACAATTTTTATATGATGTTCTAGCATCCGGCCAGGGTGGCCGGGTATTAGAACTTTGCCTGAAATCGAATAATTTATCTTTTTCACGTTTAAACGAAAGAAAATACTTTTGTCTACCTCCTCAATCCAATAAAATGTATTAAATATGTCAAGTTTCAGTATCCGGCCACTTTATTTTGTCAAAAGATTACTATGGAAGGTTTTTAGAACAAGCCGCACCAGTACGGCCACATAACTAATTGCGAACAAATTCATACTATTTGTTTTAGAAATTTAGTCAAGAAATAGGTAAAGAAGGATCACAAGAAATTTCACGTACGCAAAGAATCGAACTTGCTCTAAAGGAAATCCGTGAAAACAAATTAAGCCATAGAAAAGCCGCTTCTACATATAATATCCCAAGGAGTACCCTTCAGGATAGAATATATGGAAAAGTTGAGGACGTTTGCCAGAAAAAAGGACCTGATACAATTTTATATCCCTAAGAGGAGAAACAGATAACGAACTGGTGTATTAATGTAGTGAGGTGTTGATTCCATTTGAAAAAAACGACCTTCTGGACACCGTCCAAAAAATTATAAAAACAGAAAAAGGGATAACCCTTTCAAAGATGATCGCCCAGGAAGAACTTGGCTTAGGTTGTTCTTTAAACGAAACCCCTACTTAAGCTTAAGGGAAGCTGAGACGATATCAAAAGGCAGAGCCGTCGTGACAAGAAATAGCATTAAAAAATGGTTTCACGATTTAGAGAGCTTCCTTATAGAAAATGGACATAATGATATCCTCCTCGATCCAGATGGAATAATGAATGGAGATGAAACCAGCTTTTCCTTGTGCCCGAAAATAGGAAAAGTAGTAGCTCCAAAGGGTTTTACAAATGTTTACCAAGTGCAAATGGCTAAAGAAAAAGACACGATAACGGTCCTAGCAATGATGACAGCTTCCGGAGAGCTTTTACCGCCTTTGGTGATTTTTCCTTACATTCTACCACCTAAGGAGATTGAAAAATTGGTTCCGGGGAAAAACTTCATCAGAGTGGATGCGAAGTGAAACCTTCTACGAATATATTGCTAACTGTGTGGCCAAATGGATTGATGACAAAAAAGTAAAGAAACCAGTTCTGCTTTTGTAGACGGTCACAAATCGCACTTATCGATGCAACTAAGCCAGCTTTGTGCCGACAAAAACATTATTCTGTATGCCTAAGATTGAAAAAAAAACAGTTCGAGAGTGGCACATAAAACACATTGGAACAGTCTTAACGCGAGAGGATTTCTGCCCACTTTTAGAAACAGTCTTTTCCAATAACAACCATTTCGCAGAAACCATTAAAAACGGATTTCGGAAATGCGGACCTTTAAATAAAAGCAATATTTTTAAAACTCCAGGATCCACCACATTTAATTCACCATCACTTCAAAAACCATTTTCAAATTTAAAACAAATTAATTCAACTGAAAGCAGTCTATCCTGTTCGCCCTGCAGATCAAGATCTCCGCTTCATTTATCGAAACATTTATTTTACCAAGACAATATTAAAAAGAAAAAATACTACACAGGCTTGCCGATCTCCCAGTGCAATATCTTCACAGGCTTGGAGGGATATCTTTAAGCGTAAGGAAAAGGTAGAGAAAAGGAAAGATGAAAGGTTACGAAGAAAAAAAGAAAAGGAAGCACAAAAATCATCTGGCCATAAAAGAAAAACCTAGAAACAAACCATACCTGAACTTTTGTATACTATAAGACATATCCTTAAGCTCCAATATAGGTGCAAAACAGTATCTGCTTAAAATCTTTGAAAGTGCCTTAGTAGATAAGCTAGACTTAATATTATTTTTATCTTTTTGTTAATTTTTTTTGCTTACTTAATTTTGTTTTGTAAGAAGTTTTTGTTTGTTTTCAGGGAAGAAATAATGTTTTGTTGTTTTTTTTTTTAAATTAAGAAACTACCTATTTTGTTTTGTTTATTTCTAATAACTATTTTATTTATGAATTAAATTTAATTAACAATAATATCAGTCAAATTGTAGAAGACTGAACCTACCTATCGTTTATGTAAAAGAAAAATGAAACTTTAAGTATAACTTTGTACCAATATATTTTGTTTAATTACGTTCCAAGTAGGTTAGGTAGGCACCTACCTACATACAAAAAAAGATTGAAATTAATCCCTTTTTTGAAATCTTATGACTTTTGAAAGAAATGTTTTTGTTTTTGTATTAAGTATAAGTATTTATCTCGTTGTTTATAAACAAAAGAAGGCTGAACTTTAAAGTGCTATTTAATTATCCAAATAAAACAAGTATAAGAAAAATGTCATTAAAAGCGTTTAATTTCAATCGTTTAGTTTAAGATTTCCTACAAAAGAAAGGACCTGGCCGGATACTGGATCAAAAGTGGCCGGCTACTGAAATTTGGTGGCCGGGTACTGGTGAAAAAGCACTTTTTTTTACAAAACTAATTCCAGTTTTAATAGCATTAAACTAATTACTTTAATATTATTTTTATTTCATTAAGATTTTAAAAAAGATTAGAAAAAAAAATATTCCAAAATGCTATATTATAAGACGAATTTATTATAGGGCCCCAAAGTGAGAAAATGCGCTAGGTGGCCGGATACTGGTACACTTACCCTAGCAAGGGATCCATAAAAAAGCAATTTGTGATGAAGAAAACATCCAGGGATATAAAAGTTGCATATAAACAGTCCTGAATAAGAAGCGGATATTGGGTAGATGTGGAGTATTTTGCAGTTTGGTACCGCGATTTCCTATGAAAAAACACATATACTCGTAAACAACAAACAAGGCGAGCAGAAGTCGCATTCAAACAAGCATCAAGCGATGATCCGATGAAAATGACCGGTTGCGAACAGCGTCCGTTTCTTCAGATTAGGTGCGGCTGGAGGGCTAGCACCTAGCACCGGCAAAATTTAACCTCTCTTATCTTTAATGCTCCTCTATATCACTGGGTTAATAAACTCTATACTACAAAGTTTTAAGTGATGCAGAAAATTGAAAAAAAGGATGTATCTTTAGGTTGACAACATACAGACATATGGCAAGAGGTTTTTCATCGCTCTCAGCAATCAATCAGCCAAAATTACCGACTGACAAACCATCCTTGAAGAATTTTAGATGTGATCAGATCGCTTGGCTAAACAATGCGCAAACATATGCGTTGTATGTTTGCCACCATTACAGAAAAAAATTATCTATTATGCATTGCAAATATTAATTTGCGTGAAAATTGACAATTTAGAACGCTTGCAACCCCTTCCTGTTCGTATTGATGCATTCAGCTTGAATCGATTCGTTTTTTTTTTATTGGAACTAATTTTTATTTGATTTTATTAATGTTGCATAAAAAGTGATTTGCTACTGGCGTAACTCTTTTTTTTTTTCATGAATTGACTGGTTTCCTTAAAAGGGTTTAGCGAAGCTCTAATAAATTCAAAAGATTAGCACACTTTTCACGCTAACAAATGTCAACGTGGTAATGTAATGTTATCACGTCCATTTTTGTTATAAATTGCTCTTACTTTTAATGTGTTAGGTTTATCACAAAACGCGTTGTAATGCGTCATATTTAATTCAATGATGTTACGGATTTTGTACTTTGTTTGAACAAGGTCTACAGATACTTAAATATGCACACAGATATATGGCGAGGGTATTTTTTGAATTTTTTGCTTTATTATTGGAAAGATTACTATTTCCGGAGCTAATAGGGTATTTTTATTTTTTTATTTTTTATTGAAATGTTCGATTACACCCGCTGGCGATAAAGCACACCGACCCAGGGCTCGTACTTCATTTCTTTAAATGTTGGCTAGATTCAGCGAAAAAAGAAAGTTAAATGAGAAATTGTTGGAGGTATTTTAAACCCCACAGATGTTAGGGGAGACATTCACATATGTGCTGCGGTCTCATTTTCCTTTAGACAAGGTTAGGTTAGGTTTGATGCGTTGACATAGAGTGTGAAACAAAAACACTTAGATCAGTATAGATCCATTGTGATGCCCAAGGAGTGAAGCTTCCCCATTCGTGAACTCTATGTGTACTTAAACCAACCCGATGCATTTATAAATTTGGTAATCTTATTTACCGATACATTTGATAGTTCTTCTAAGTCTTGGAAGAAATATTTCCCTAGTCCTGGACAATGGCACAGGAAGTGAGGTGTATCTCCGTGTACGTCCTCATTGCCACAGCCTCTACATATATCTTCTTCGCTAATTCCCAATTGCTTTGTGTGATAACGTAACAAATTGTGTCCAGTTATCGTCCCCACTAAACCAGATAAAATATATCTGTTGAAGTGTAGGATTTGCTCTGTACGATTTTTATCATAGAGCGGCCAGAGTTTTCTTGTAATTATACAGGATTCTAATGATCTCCATCTACTATTTGCTATGGCAATCATTTTATATCTAACTTCTAGGTTCAAGTTGCAGGGTGGTGTCTTAACTGACGGGTCAGCTTGTTCAGGATTTAGAGCTGAACCTTCCCTTGCCAGCTCGTCAGCTTTCTCATTTCCTGAAACGCCATTATGTCCGGGTACCCAGCAGAGCTTTACATTGTGTTGCATACCAAGAACACGTAGCTCTTCGCGACAGCAGCGCACAAGCTTCGATTTTATTTGTGTGGCGGAAATCGCTCGTATCGCTGCCTGGCTGTCAATGAAAAATGTGATATCATCTGATGGTATAGCTTTCATTGCAGCGTCCCGGACAGCTGTTGCCACCGCTAAGGCCTCCGCTTAAAAAACACTGCTATAGTCCGGAAGTCGAATTGACTTGTTCAAATTGAGTTTTTCAGAAAAAAACCCTGCACCTACTCCCACGTCCATCTTGGATCCATCAGTGTAGATGGAGATGGAATTGTCATTTAGCGGGATATTAGTTTCCCATTCCTCTCCACTCGGAAATGAGCTAGAAAAAGTCTAAATAGGGCACTATGTAGTCTGTGCTAACATCTCCGCCCATGTATTTGCGTAAAATCTGCGCATACCCCGTCAGGCTTGACCTCCAACCTTCAGATTCAGCTGCAGATTCCTGTGCAAGTAGATCTAAACGTAATAGATTCAGTACAGTCTCTAATCCTGTAACACGAATGCATACCATGCTTTGTACTCTGGTTAGTATCTTGAGATTTCTGTCTTTACTTGCGGTTGGCCACCATACTAAGCTACCGTATGTCAACATAGGTCTCACAACTGCTGTGTAGAGCCAGAGAATAACTTTTGGTTTGGGCCCCCAAGTTTTTCCAAATATTCTGCTACAAGTATAGAGAGCTATCATAGCTTTCCTTGCTCTCTCCCTTGTGTTTAGTCCCCAGTTTAGTTTCTGGTCTAGTATTAACCCTAGATATTTAGCTCTATCAGAAATTTTAAAAGGAGTGCCTTCAATGGATGGAATTTTGAATTCCGGTATTTTCCTCTTGTTAGTAAATAGTGTCAGCTCTGTTTTTAGTGGGTTTATTGCGAGTCCACTTCTTTTAGTCCAGTTGCTGACTACCTTAAGGGCGCCTTCCATTTGGTCGCTAAGGGTTGGAAGTAATTTACCCGTGGCCAGTAACGCCACCTCGTCTGCGTACGCTACGGTCTTAACCCCACTGAATCTAAGTTTTATCGGTACTTCATTTAGCACAATAACCCAGAGTAGAGGAGAGAGAACACTTCCTTGCTCTTAGTCTCGCATCACTTAGTTCTGAGTTTATGTACCCATTTCTTAGCATGGAACCTATCCATCTGATTAGAGTGTCCTCAATATTCAGGTTTTTGAAGACACCTCCGACTGAATCTGCCATGACATTATTAAAGGCCCCTTCAATGTCTAAGAATGCAGCCAGGCTGTACTCTTTATCATTCAATGATTTTTCAATCGTTTTCTTTAGACAAAGTCAGTATCCAGTTACCTGAAGTTGTTCCATTTTGTTTAGATGATATCTGAGAGACGATAATGTGGTTATATTCCAAGGCAATTTCTGTGTGAATCTCTTTCTTTTAAAAGGTCTTTCATTAAGCGCTTCCTATCTTTAAATTTAAATAAAGCAAAGTGTGTGTGAGATATCATCGAAATTTTTTATTCGTTTGAAAGGCCTATCGATGCCATTATGTATGGAATATAACATCGTTCAAATGTCTGCCGCGTCTTCTCTCGGTGGCGCGCATCCGGAATGTCCAATTTTCCATGACTCTGGCGCATAAATCAGGCTGAATTTGACCGATGGCATGGGTTATGTTGGCTTTGAGGCCCGCTGTGGTTTGTGGCTTATTCACATAGACCTGCGTCTTCAGAAAACCCAACAATAAAAAGTCTAACGGGGTCAAATCGCACGATCTCGGTGGCCAGTTTGCATCACCTCCACGTGAGATGACCATGCATTCGAATCGCTCGTGCAGAATTTCCAATGTGGCGTGAGCTGTGTGGCACGTAGCGCCGTCCTGTTGAAAGCACATGTCGTTGGTGTCCATATGATCCAATTCAGGCCAAAAGAAGTTGGTAATCATCGACCTATAGTGCTCGCCGTTGACGGTGATGGCCTGGCCAACGTCGTTCTCAAAGAAATATGGACCGATGACGCCATCAGCCCAAAATCCACACCAAACAGTGACTTTTTCGGGATGCATTCGACACTCTTGGATCTCATGTGGATTGGTATCGTCCCAAATTCGACAATTTGGTTTGTTGACGTACCCATTCATCCAGAAATAGGCCTCATCGCTGAAGATAATTTTTCGATGAAAATTAGATTCAGTTTCCATCTGCTCCAGAGCCCATTCAGCGAACACATGTCTTTGTGTATGGTCGTTTACCTTCAGCTCCTGGGTCAGCTGAATTTTGTACGGGTATAGGCCCAAGTCACAATGCAAAATTCGCCAAGTTGTGGTCTGCGAAAGGTCGAGTTCTTGGGAGCGACGCGAAATCGACTGCCTCGGATTCTCCTGCACACTCTCACGGACAGCGGCGATGTTTTCAGCAGATCTTGCGTTTCGTCGACGTACGGGTGTTGGTTGATCGTTTACTGAACCAGTGTACTCAAATTTATTCACCACACTGCGTACATAGTCCTCTCGGAAGGATGATTATGGCGACCGTAAAATGGGCGAAACGCGCGGATCGTTGACCGAACAGAACACCCATTTTGATAAAACAATTTTATTATTTGCACGTGTTGTTGAATGCTATATCCATCCATAGTGATTTGGCAAAACAGACTGAATAAATGACAGCCAATTTGACAGATGTAGCTTCAACAATATGGCCGCTATTAACTGTCAAAATTCGGAAGTCCCTATTGGACCCTGTATAAAACGTGTGCACTGGAAAATGACATGTTTCACACTTTCCATACAGTCTGTGCATTGTGCATAGAGGACATTGTGGGCTATTGTCGTGCTTGTATTTATGCAAGTATGAGTGGACACATTCATGTCTCGTCAGCATTGGGTTATGATACGCGGTATGAGTCGGTATGTCCAACTGCCTTTCTCCGAGGTATTCCAGCGCTCTTGCCACTCGGTTATGTTTCGAGCTCTTTCAATTTTACGTTGGTTTTCTCTGCTAGTACAAGTACTGCTTTGATTTTCCAAGTAGTTTAAATAGTATAGCCGTTGTTGTTCGTCGGCTAATACTAATCATCAATCATATCTGCCACAAAGCACACTGCGTCGCTTGCAGTAGTGCGGTGGGCGCAGCACGCTTTCAGTGCACTTATTCGATATGCTTGTGCAATTCTACTGTTGTATGCCTTAATCCTTGTAGCTCTCGCCCATACTGGTGAGGGTTACAGAATAATGGACGTTACTATTCTTGCTAATAATGGCCTACGGCTGTGTCTTGGTCCTCTGGTGTGGAACGGTGGTCTGCACGCTAGAGCACCATTCGCATTTGCTATTTTATTACTAACATTCGACAGGTGTCCTTTGAATGTTAGTCTAGCATCTAACACGACTCCAAGATATTTGATGTGCATTTTCGAAGTGATGGTGTGCGACTGTGAACGACACTGTCTCCATCGTCTTCCTGCTGACAAGCCAACCGAGGTAAGCCATTGTCGGACGATACTTATCGTTGCATTGCCAATCTGCTCAATTTTTATTAGGTAGAGCCCTACCCTCATATTCATGAGTGATTGTGAGATGTAGTACCAATTAGCATTGAATGCATTTTTAAATGTCGAGGGTTATCATAGCACAATATTTCTTGGAGCTTCCTCTCTATCACCGTCCCTGTATTGATTTTTTCGCTGTTTCAACTACGACTTTAATTGCGTCTTTGCCAGAGCGTGCAAAAGCCGTATGATTGTTCCGACAGACCTTCCGCTTCCTGTATCGCTACTCCTAATCTGTTGCCAATGACACATTCTAAGATTTTATTAGCCGTATTGTGTGGGAACGTTGATTGATATTGCCTTTTTGACGGGGTTCGAAGGATCTATCCTTTGAACATGACATTACCAACTGAGCCGGTCGTGCTCTATCTTCCTTGTGATGGGTTTTTTATATGAAGGCTTCCTCGAATCTTCGAACTACTTAGTCTTTCAAGCTTTGTTACTCCTGCTGTCATGCGCAGCATCTTCATCTAAGCTGCCGTTAATTTGTCCTCATACTTTTTGTATATTGTCCAGCATTGTGGACAAAAGATTGCGGAGCATTCCCGCCACTTCATCTACCCTACGCTTACGCGATGATTGATGTCATCATCACAAGTTGCTTCGCTCTTGGGAAGCACTTTTCCATTCAAGTAAATGTCTGGAATAGGCCGGTGTGGATACTATGTCTTTTTTGAACTAATATGCTACCCATTTCCCTCCAAAACATCCACACATACATCAAGTGCTCGTTGCAGGGACGTTTGATCTTCACTTATGATAGCTCCATCATCAGCAAAGAATAACTGATTTACTTTGGGGTTCGTCACTTTTCCTTTAAGCAGATAATCAAGAACTGCAATAAATAGCAAAGGACTGAGGATGCCCCCCTGGTGTATACCAACTTGGATTGGGAACTCTTCGGTGACTCCTGCGGAAGATCTTATTCTTGTTCTTGCTCCCTCACACATGTCCATTATCATGCGCACGTAGGTTTCTGGAACTCCTCGTTGTCTTAGCGCCACTCAAAAGCGATCTCTTGGTTGTCTGTCAAAGGTTTTTTCAAAACCAACCAACGCTATATGTAAGTCCTTTAAGGAACCACGATGTTCTTCCATTATGATCCTTATGCTTTGGATTGCATCTGTTGTTGATTTGCCCGAGACAAACCCGCACTGGTCATCAGATAGCCGTATTATTTTCCGCAGTCGGTCATCTAATACCCGCTCAATGATCTTCATGGTGTGTGGCATCAACTTGACAGAAGGGTAGTTATCGCAGTTTCGCGTATCGCTCTTTCCTTTGTGCAAGGGAAGAAAATAACTTTCCCTCCAATGATTAGGCTTTGGATCACCGCTCATAAGTTTGTAGATAAGAATTATGAGCCATCTGGACTCGATGTCTCCCATCTTTTTCCAGAACTCAGAGGGTATCTCGTCTTACCCAACCGCTTTTCTTTTTTTGGAACCTTGGAAGTGAACCTTTGTAGCCATTGAAAATTGCTGATTGTAGTGATTGTAGACCTTTATACTCCTAAGTACCTTTGTTAGAGAATTCGACAAAAGTATCTACCTTTGAATGTAACTGTGCCGAGGCTCAATTCCTCCCTTTTTGTGAACTGTATTAGGATGATCGAAAGTCTACTCTGAAACTTTATGAAGGCCACCTTGCATCATCTCATCATCCATCACCATCACAGATACTTTGTCAAAACTAGATGTAATTTTTTGGCTTTTCAGTATCGCAAAAGTATTGAGTTCTATATTTCATTGCTGTGGTAATGAACTTGTTAAAAGCCCCCTTAATATACAGAAATCGTTAGTATGACGCACTGGAGACAGGTGCATACGAGTAGCTATGAATTTATTTAAAATACATCCAATACGAGTATTTAGGAAGAGCAATGTTAAACTATTAGAACGGTATGTTTTAGGAAGTTCGCTATGTTGCTCCTACCACTTGTCTCCAAGTGGTCAGCATATAAGTATCCCAGGTAAATGGACTGGGGAATATGTTGTAAGGAATAGGTGGATGGGACGGAGTATTTGCGTTTATAGTGACAGTCAAGTTGCGCTTAAGGCCTTGCTCAACCCTTTAACCACTTCCAAGGAAGTTCTAGAATACAAGAATTCTCTGAATTCGGTCGCAAGGCTGAACTCTGTGATTCTTGTCTAGGTCTCAGGCCATACTGGAATCATGGGGAATGAGATTTCCGATTAGATTGCAAGGCAGGGCTCAGAGACCCAAACCAGCGTTGGGTCTTCTTGAGTCCTCAGTCAGGGTCTCCATTGACGATTTGGTTTCTTATGAAGATAATTGTATGTGTCATGGTTCTCCGGGATGCGGGCAAATCAAACGAATACTCCCGGATGTCTGCAAGAAATTCGCGATATTCTCAATGTCGCTCAACAGAAAAGTTTGCAAACAACTTATCGGCGTTCTCATGGCGTACTTTGCTTTTGCTAAACACCTCAGTGTGGTAGGCTTAAGTGATACAACAGTCTTTGAAACTTTCTGTGTGATTGTCCTTCCTTTGGTGGTATCAGGTGGCAGATTTTCAGCGCTGAAGTGGTGAGTGCTGATACCGTAAGCTCTTCATCACTGAAACGTTTACTTGACTTTCTTCGGAAGACAAGGAAATTCCCTTAAAATGGGTAAAACAGGGTTTGCTTCTTGGCAGTACGATGGACCAGTTGCGTCTGAGAGCTCCAGTGTGGTGTTTCTTGACTCGACAAAAAAAAAGACGCAATTTTTGAAAAAGGCCACATGCCCATTTTATTTCATCCTGTACTGAAGTACTGATTACGAGTATTGGGGCGCATTCCAGGTTTTGATTCCACAGTGCTTTGTTTCTGCTGACAGTGGTGATTTTCAAATAATTTCTGGCGCTACAGATACTTTCAAAAGCATTAAATATGACATCAAACAAGAAAGCACTTCTCATATAATTTAAAGGTGCAGAGAATGCCAAACGACAACCACAAATCCAGGTGGTTTACCGAATCATCTAAGTAACAAATAACCCTTCTGCCATTCAAACCTCCAAAACGTGTTATGTTTACACAGCCATAAGTAACCATGAAACCTTCAAACTCAAACAAACTATAAATTTACTGGGAAATGTCACATTAATTATTAACGTCCTTTTCAAACTGTCTCTGCATTAATTAGCCATCTTCACAATGGTAACTGTTTCCCCGTTGACTTTTACTGGTGCATCAGATGAAGTACAAGACCTAAACGCGTTGAATTCCATCTGTAATTGCCTAACTCAACAAGAACATAAAGAGGGCGAGTGAAAATGATTATTTTATGCAAAATTAAAAAAAAAATCGATGCTTCCCTGATGAAGTAATGCCTCTAAGGGACATTTGTTTGTGTATGTGTGTACATATTTTTATTATCTTCCCTGCAAAACAAACTGAATGCCTTCGGAGGCCAAATCCTCGCCGGGATGAATTCAAGTTGAAGAAAATTTGAATAACAATAAAGTGAACATGAATAAATTTTCAACTCTTAATGTTAAAGCTATATATAACAAAATGACAAGAGGAAGAGGTAACTTTTAACAAATAGTGCATTGGCACTTCACTTGTCAGTTTTAAATGCGCATTTTTTCGAACAACTATTTTTAAGGGGTAAATTGTAGTTTTTTTTTTAATATTAGGTAACCCACGTTGAGAATCATTCTTATTAATGCATTGGGGTTTCCTCAATAGAATTCGATTACACTTATTTATTCACCGCGTTTATAAGATACGAGGGTGGGTCAACAAATCCCTGAAAATGAAATAAGGAACACTCTTTTCGGTATAAAAACATTTTATTTTTGAACATAGTCTCCTTTTAGCTCTATACACTTCATCCAACGTTTCTCCAATTTTTTGATGCCCTCCAAATAATACGATTTCTCGAGCCGTTTTACCCTTTTCAAGGTAATCAATGTGAATAACACCGCGCGCATCCCAAAAAAACTGTCGCTATGACATTGTTTGCTGACAAACCCGCCTTGGCCTTCTTCGGCTTCGATTCACCAGGAAAGCTGGCGGAAAGCTTTTTCATGTCCAAATATTTACGTAAAATCGAAATCACTGAGCCATGTGATAAGCCTCTTCAAGCTCGCGCACTTTCACTCGCCGATCGTGCATTATCAAACCATGGATTCTGTCGACCATTTCTGGTGTGGTTACCTAAATTGGGCGACCAGAACGTTCGGCATCACTTGTGCTTGAACGACCGCACCGAAATTGAGTAAACCAGTGGTGAATGGTTCCAATCGATGGTGAAGAGTCCCCATAATATTTGTCAAGCTTTTGTTTGGTTTGCGTGATAGTTTTTTCTCTCAAAAAATAGTGTTTAATGAACACTTGTCACTTTTTTCCATTTTAACGAAAATGCTAGTAGGCGTCTATATAAAATGGCTGCCACAACAAAACTATTTGACAGATCTGTCTGAAAATTTGGGTGCGTTCTTTTGAAAGATGATTCTTGACAAACAAAATTAAATTTAAGGTGAAGACACAATTTGTGTTAATTTGCAGGGACTTATTGACCCACCCTCGTATTTCCATTAGAGTAGCGCAGTATGTCATACTTATGAGCAAGAGCTACCTGATCACTCGGAAAACTCAGCCTCAATCTGAAATTTTTGTTACAAAAGGGTTTTTCAATAGGGACATAACAATTTTGTATTTCGATATCGACGCACGTTTAAACTTCTTTTAAGATCTGTTAATGTCAAAATATATGCCAAGGTTTAGATTTTTATCATGGTGCTTACTACCGAAATTGGTGGTCGCAACTTTAAGAGCCCTTACTTCAATTTTAGGTCGGAATAGTGGATGAATTCTATACTTACTTACTTACGAGTATGTCCTGTATCCCCTTGTGGGTCCTAGGGCCTCTACAACGCCTACGCGCCATCGGGTGTGATTTCTGGAAATGTGCCTCAGCTCTCCCCAACTCTTTCCCAGTTGTCGTGCTTCCTTCTCAACTGTTCTGCGCCACGTACCCCTAGGACCGCCGCGTATCTGGCCATCCTGGGTAAGCGGGATCCATTGCATCGCTTGGTTAGCTATGGACCTGTCACCCTTCCGGAAAGTGTGACCGATCCACTGCCACTTTCGTCGTCGTATGGTTGTGCCTACAGGTTCATGGCCCGTTCTCTGATAAAGCTGTTCGTTAGAGATACGGTTTGGCCAGAATATCCTTAAAATGTAGCGTAGACAACTATTGACAAACGTTTGCAGCTTCCTCGTGATAGTGACGGTCACTCTCCAGGTACCACATCCATATAGCAGCACGGATTCAACGTTGGAACGGAACAGTCGTAGCTTGGTGTTTAAGCTAATTGCATTACTTCGCCAAACTATGGATAGCATCCCTAACGCAGATTTTGCTTTACCTATTCGGCTGGCTACATCCAGTTCGGTTCCGCCATCGGTTAAGACAATACTCCCAAGGTATTGGAAACTCTCTGCTCTCTCAACTGTTTGTCCAGCAATGCATATATGAGTTGATGAGTTTGGTCCTAGGCTGATCATCTTTGTTTTTGCCGAGTTAATTTTCAGCCCAACGACGTCTGCTTCCCTTCCACATTTCCTGTCATTTGGTGAAGGTCCATTATTCTGTGAGACAGTAGGCATACATCATCGACGTAGTCGAGGTGATAAGGCCGCATTCAGCACATCGCTAATCACCAATAAAAACACTATTGGTGAAAGTATGCAGCCTTGCCGAACCCTACTTTGGACTTCGAATTCCTCAGACAGCCTTCTTGTCGCACTCCTTTTTCCTGATCCTATCCTGCGAACTTCCTGGATGGCATTATTATCCGCCTTAAACTACGTAAGAGTGTTTTCGAGTGCTTGAGCTGCTCCTGGAGAGTAAAGGCGTATTACATTCCAGGAACAAACTCGCAAATCTTTGTCCTTTTTTGCGTCAAGTTGTCGTCTTTGAGGGAGTTCGTTTGCTTCCGAGGCTGTTTGTTCTCTCGTAACAATTGATTTTTAATTGGGTTAGCCGTCAAACACATGCACACCCATCAGTCTGATCGGGGTGTAGTTCGCTGCATACATTAATTCGCTATTCAACGGGTGCTGAGATAGCTGTCCAGGGGCTCGTACTTCAATTAAATACCATTTTGTCAATATGAGAATTTGAGAACACATCTTCAAAGTCCTGTCTTCAAATGTACAGACTAGAATACCCCGCTTAGCAGTGCCTCTATGTGAAAAGAAAGTCCAGATGTTTCGTGTACCACCTTGTTAGTGCACCAGCATAAATGACCTGAGAGCAGAGCTACATACAACAAGTAAATTTAGATGAACACTCTGAAGTAAGCGTGATTTTTCCTTGTCCTTCAATAGCCACCCCAAAAGTTGTAAGCGATTCCACTAGTTCAGTGATGTGCGGGTTGAATTCGCAGATTACCCACCCTTAATTTCTTGTTAAAGGTCGAAATTATTCACTTCCTCATCCAGCACCTAGTTTTAGCGAGATTTATTATTTTCGTCTGACTGCTGTTATACCTTTTGCCAAAAGTTATAATAATATCCTTCGGGGTGTTGCTTGCATGTTACAAACAACCCTCTTCGATGTTGCACCCTTTATTCGCAGCACTGAGAATTGATTGAAAGCGCCGTTGTTACCCTCGGCTTGCTCATTATGGGATACGAATAGGATTTTTTTTTTCATTTCCTAAAGCAAGGACAACAATGGCTTGCTTTGAACGAGCCCCAGGAACTCTACCATCAACATCAAGGTAAGGTGATCGCCGAAAAATTGCAGTTACAATTATTGTTTTCAGTCGACAGGATGGAAACCCTTTGCTTTTACGAGTATGTATGCCCAGTGTTTCAGAGCATTCAAGCATAGACGGCTGCTGTAAGACAGTAGACGTGCATA
This sequence comes from Pocota personata, assembly GCA_963082735.1. Taxonomy (NCBI): domain Eukaryota; kingdom Metazoa; phylum Arthropoda; class Insecta; order Diptera; family Syrphidae; genus Pocota; species Pocota personata. The sequence goes on along the minus strand of OY720431.1, from coordinate 62,517,523 downwards.
CTCGTATGTACAAGGGATGATTTTTCTACAGTACTGCAACGGTGGGTCACTCAATATCCGAATAGTGTCACCTCCATTTCTGTTCGGAAAAACAAAAATACACTGCTAAGTCTGTAGGAGCTGAGCTCCATAGCGCAGTGTACTGAGAGATTAACGTTAATTGTACCTGCATTTTAAGGATTAATCGCTACTGACGGATGGGTCTATAAATCCAGTGAAACAACCTTCTGCAGTAGTGAACGCCGGGATAGCTTTTTAATTTGCCTGCTTGAAAGAGCCGAGTGTTGTTTGCTTTGACATCGGGTAGATAATAAAGGTTTGATTGATGACTCCTGCTAGATAATAAATCATTTTGAAGTGGCGCTGACCTGGCGCCCCTCCTGCTGAATGGCTTTGATTTTAGGTATTTTAGTTTATTTTTTCCAACTCAGAGGAATTAATTATGCAATCGATCGCAAGGGAATTCGATAATAATTGATTAATACTCGCAATATTCTCTTGAGACCAATGTGTTTGTCGGGACCTCATTGCAATTGTGGTGACAGGAACTGCCATTGAACATCATAACGTACCGAAGTGTTATCTAGTAATCGATTGAGATTTGTTTTATTTTCGTTTTATGTACTTAAATAAATAAATCAACTTTCATATCCATCAACGATGTCACCCTTACTACGTTCAGGCAGCAAATACACTGGACGTGAATTTCTGTAGAAAGAAATAGCTGTCTGCTAAAGTTAGCGAGCGTGCTGGTGCTGGGCGCTGATTTAAAGCTGTTACACACGACGTCTCGTATTAAATCGCTTTAACAGGGAACATTCAGGCAAGCTACAATCCGTCTGCAACAGATCGTATGATAGTTTATCCCCCAGGTTCTAACCCATCACTAATACAAATAAAGTGTGCATGGCGTTGTTAACACTTTAATTCAAATGTAATAACATCTTTCTTCTCAGACGATATTTCAATAATCTTCAAAATTTTTAACCAGAAAAACTGATGTTACGACTTTTTTTTAAATGAAAGTCAGCGTGGCTGTCACCATTTGAAATCGAAGTTCAAGGAATCTGATGAGATATTCACAATAAGACACCCAAAGTGGGCGTGGCTCTACCAAATAGTCAACCTTTGTGGATGCAATGATGCTTGGTCGACACTTGTGGATTGTGGTTGGTCCAATAACGGCAATTTTGCTTGTTGACATAGCCTCTGAGCCAAAAATGCACCTCGTCCGAGAAGATAATTTTTTGGCCAAAATCCGGATCTCCGGCCAACATTTCCAGCTTCCAATTAGCGAACTTACGGCGTGGTTTATGGTCGTCTGGCTTCAATTCTTGCGTCAGCACAATCTTGTACAGATGTAGGCCCAAATCCAACCGCAAAATAATCCTGGTTGACTCTCTGGCGATGCCCAATTCAGATGCTCGGCGCCGAATCGACATTGCTGGGTCTCTTCGATACTGACCGCTACGGCGGCTATGTTTTCTTCACTTTGCACCGATTTCTGTCTGGTTGCTTGCTTAAGGTCCAAAAGAGTGTACTTACGCTCAGACATTTCCACGGTGCGACGAATTGCCTGCGCACTGAAGCCATGATAACGACCGACCTCACAATGAAATTCACGTTGCGTATTTACAACTGAGCAGGAATTTCGATAATATTTTTAATAATTTCAACACGTTCGGGACGCGTCAAGCGATGCATGAAATGGTAAACCTTACTGAATATTTTGACAGCTGGATGTCATTGGAAACTTTGACAGCTGCTGAAACATAACAAATTGAAAAACTATTATTGCTATCAGGTCACCCTTTACAAGGTGTCTCAAAAGAAAGTTTATATTTAGTGGATCGATTAAAAAAAAAGTAAGCCATCTATTGAAAAAATGTTTATTAATTATTAAAGTACACAATTTGGGAATTTATTTCTGAAAAATAATATCGTTCAAATATAAACTCTCGCGTTCGCGGCACTCATTTAGCCGAATAGTAAAATTTCTTATGACGGCTCGGCAGGTACACTCCGTGATGGCTGCCATTTCGTGATGAATATTTTCTTTCAAATGCGTCAGGGAAATCGGTTTATTGGCTTCGTTACACTCCAGTAGCCATCATTCACGTGTCCATTAAGATGAAAATGAGCTACATTCGAAAATAAGTTGTTGCTAAACGTTAAAAAGCGCTCAATTGCCTGGTTTAAGAAGTCAAGCCTCTGACTGGCATCCTGGGGGTTTAATTTTTGCACCAATTGGAAATTACAGGGGTGCAGCTTTAGGTCTTTGCACAACGCTTACGAATTGAAAGGCTCGTATCCTCACGAAGAGACTGATTAACACTCTCCACGTTTTCTACCGTACTTGATGATCTTGGTCGCCCAGATTTTGGTTTTTTCCAGTGTTATACCGGTCTCTTCAAACTTTTTGACCCATTTTCGAATGAGAGGTATGCTTGGCGCATCATTTAAGGGGCAAAACCTCGAATATTGCAGAATCTTCTACGCGCCACAGTCGCAAAATCGCCGTTTTTGTAAAACTCTAGCACGCACAACGCTCAGTTCGCTCCCGAGAAACGCTCCATAGCGACTGAATTCCCTAGAGGCGGGCTACTGATTGGCATACACCCCGCACCCCTCGGATTCGTTGCGTTCACGCACTAAGCTAAACAAATATAAACTTTCTTTTGAGACACCTTGTATTTTGCTAAGACAATATTTTTTTGTTTCTAGTAAGTTGAATGAAATTTTTTTAAAAATGGGCGTGTCTGTGGGTGGTTTAAACATAATATTACACCTGTACTACTTCGGTTTCTAAGAAGTTCATGTTTGAAATTACATCATCCTAGTTCAAAATTTATGGCCGAAAAAACTGCTGACGTACGGGCAAACAGACGGACATGGCTAGATCGACACAACTTTCGATGTTGATCACAAATATACTCAGGCCGACAAAAGTCATCGTACGATAGATAAAGTTATTTTAAACTTGTATTGCTTTTTTTACATACAGTCAAACTTCTATAACTCGAATCACCACTATCCACAAAAAGAGTTACTGAACTATAATAGAAGAATGGTTTCGTACGATCACTTCCGAAATAGTGCGAATACAAAGGAAGTACAGGGTGAACATAAACTCTACATTTATATTTCAAGTATAATTTATTTGCGTTTAATTGGTGTTAAGGAAAGAGTTTAGTGTGTGTATTTTTTTAAAAGCGAAACAATGTCGAAGAAAAGGTACGTATTTTTTAATTGCTGGCTTACAATATATTTTAAGACGAAATCTATGTAATTAAAATAGTAACAAATAGTGCTTATTAACTAATTTCACAATCAAGACAAATTGTGTTGTTATTACAAGGACATTCATTTTGGTGTACCGTATGTGGTAGGCTAACTGCCAATGAGATAGTTAATTGCATAGTTGAAAGCGATGAAGACAACTTTTATACAGAAATACCCATTTTACCACCATTACTGGAGGGTGATGTAGGTTAGGTTAGGTAACTAAGGGCACTCACTAATATTTAGAATCCTTATAGAGTAAATATTACGCAAATAGAAAAAATGTCTGAGAGTGCAACGAAAATATTTCTCAGGGCTTCTGCGTGATTCGAAAAACTCATTTTAGAGTCAATAATGAGCCCAAGGTATTGAAATTCCTCAACTGTCTTGATTAAAAAGTATTAGTATAGTAGTAGTATAAAGTATCACTGCAGCTTAGATTGCTATAAAAGGTATGAGAAGAAAAACCAGGAAACCAGGCGTGCAATCACAAATAGGCATTTTATATCTTTGGCACTCAGGTGCATGAAAGTAAACATTCGCTTCCAAATTGTGTAAGGAATAAAGAAATAAAGTAAATCAAGAAATTAAGAAGTCCAAAACTAAGTTTTTCTCTTCCAAATTTAGACCCGGCCTGAGCAATAAGAAAGCCTGGAGGCAAATTAAAGAGCTTGGCATAGGCAAAAATATTGATCCTGGTGGTTGCGTGGACATTGATATTGACCAGCTAAATAAAAAGTTTGCTGCTGATTCTACTGACCACAACAGACAACTATGTGAAATGGACGACGCGGACTATATAAACCCAGAACTTATACCTGACTCGTCAGCTAGTTTTGGTTTTGCCGCAGTAACTGAATTTGAGGTTCTGAAAGCTATACTGGCAATCAAATCGGATGCTATTGGTTTGGATGGAATGCATCCTAGGTTTTTAAAAATTGTAATTTATCATGTGTTAACACCTCTGACATTCATCTTTAACAGAATATTAACTTGCTGCATTTATTCAAAATCTTGGAAAAGGTCAAAGATAATACCAGTCCTGAAAAGTACTGTTGGTAAAGAGCGAGAGTATCGGCCCATTTCGATACTCCCGTTCATGTCTAAAGTACTTGAAAAAATCATGAGCTCACAGCTTCATGCATATTTGAATAATTTCAACTTACTCTCACCATTTCAATCGGGTTTCAGACCACAACATAGTTGCACTACTGCCTTATTGAAATTAGTTGAAGATATTCGCATTGAGATGGATAATGATCATGTGACTTCTCTGGTGTTACTTGATTTCTCGAAGGCTTTTGACACTGTGTCGCACGATATTCTCATTCTTAAGCTTAAACACTATTTTAACCTCGATTCCTCTGCCATACAAATTATTATAAGCTACCTTGAGGATCGTTCACAAGCGGTTTATTCCAATGGCAATTTATCCTCATTCTTAAAAACTGATACGGGCGTTCCCCAGGGATCCATTTTAGGGCCGCTGCTGTTTACCATGTTTAATAATGATATACCCACCATTCTCAAACATTGTAAGATACAAATGTATGCTGATGACGTATAACTTTATTTGAGTTTTCCTCTGGGACTCGTTGAAGATGCTACAGTGCATATAAATGAAGACCTTCTGACGGTGGTTAAATGGTCACATAAAAACAAGCTGATGCTTAACTCTAAAAAAAGTAAAGCGATAATGATAAGTCGTACTAGCTTGGATAAGTCGTCTCTTCCTAAGGTAGAAATCAATGGAACCATTTTAGATTACGTAGAAAGTGTTAAAAACCTCGGAGTGACATTTAATCAATATCTCACGTGACCAATACTATAGGCAAAGTCTATGGAGCCCTGCGAGCCTTAGGTCAAACTAGTAGCTGCCTCCCGCGCGCAAAATAAAAACAACTCTTGCCAAAACACTGCTCCTTCCAATACTACTATATGCACACCCAATTTACTGCGACCTAGATAGCAATAGCTCACGTAAACTCACAGTTGCTTTCAATAGTACAGTACGATATGTCTATAACATCCGTAGATATGAACATATTTCGGAATATGCGCATGAATTTCTTGGGATGGAGTTCAAAAATTCTAACTTTCCTTTTTAATCTTAAAGAATCAAAAGCTCCGTCATATCTTTTTCATGTTCTTCAATTTGCCTCATCCGCGAGAAGTGGAGCATTTGTTATTCCGCGCTTCAAATATTATACGACTCAGAAACAGTTCTTTATTTACGCTGTAAGACTCTGGAATTCACTCCCAGCCAGTTTAAGGAGATCTAATAGCAACGGTGACTTTAAAAGGCGACTTAGCGAGCAACTAAGCATATAAATGTGCAGACATTGAACTTTTATTTCTTATTTTTCTTTCTTTCTCTAATTTTTGAAGCAGTTTTGATTTGACAAAAGGATACTAAAAATCGTTAATTAATTATTAAATTTTTAAATTTTAATTTTCTCAAATGTATGTATATATAAATATTTCTTTTTTTCCTTATTTTCTTTCTTTTTTTATAATATATGTTTTCTTATCTTTCTTAATTTTAATTTTTTTAAAAATAATTATTTATCAACCATTTAAAGTAGCTTCACAGCTTAAAAGATTTGTATCTTACGTGTAAGCCTTATAGTTTTAAATAAATAATAATAATAATAAGGATGACGAACTGAAAAAAAAGATTATTTTAGTTTTGGAGCTTTTCGCCAAGTCATGTCCAGCAAACCAGTTTCTCAATAAATTTAGGTCCCAATTAATGTCTGAAACCAGATCCAAAGGACTGTTCAAACCATAGGAAAAACCAACATCATCAACAAATGCACTTAACTTTAAAGTTAAGTGAAAAAAGATAATTTATGTAAATGAGAAATAAAACTTTGTGATCTATTACTAAGGTACGACCTGAACCAATCAATTTATTTATTTATTTATTTAGCTAAGCTTAATTCAAGCAAAACTTAAAAATTTTTACATTACACTAAAACTAGACTATTACTAAACATAACTTAAGACTAAGGCTAAGTACTTAAAAACTAAACTTAAAACTAAAAGTAAATTAGGGCGGAGGAGTGGAAGTGGAATCCTGGAGGGCGTTTCTGAGTGCAAATCTGCTGCAATGAAAATCAAAAGAGCTGTTCGCGCCGTTGGCCAAACGTAGCATTCTAAACATTGACTCGTTACAGCCATAATTGGTGCGATGAAAATTGAGACGAAAGATGGGTACAGACCTCAGGAGGCGTGGGTTAGTGTTAAGGGAGATCATTTGAAGCAGATTAGGGCAGTCGATGTTTCCTGCTAACGGCTGATGTACAAAGAGTATGTCAGCAATTTCTCGACCCATTTCAAGTGGCTGTACGTTAATTAATTTCAAAAGATTCTTATAGGGGGGTAAATTATGCCTATCAGACCAAGGAAGACCGCGAAGAGCAAAACGGATGAACCTGCGTTGAACAGCCTCTATTCAAAGGGAATGGGTATCATGATAGGGGGACCATACTTGGCTAGCATATTCGAGGATTGACCGAACAAATGTGAAATAGAGAGATTTCGTGAAGTAGGGATTCGAGATTTCTTTAGATCAACGTTTTACGAAACCGAGTGCAGAGTTGGGTCTGCTAATAATGTTATCAATATGGCAGCGGAAATTTAGTTCTCTGTCGCAGATAATACCCAAATCGCGTAATAAGCATGAATCCACGAAATCCTGCTTTTTCCAGTTTCTTCAGCAAGAAATTGTGGTTTACCATATATTACATTGGTAATATCAATAAATAAACCAGCCGTACATTTTTTCCCATCGAGGTTTGACATAATTTGATCACAAAACTGTAGTAGTGCATCCTTTCCTTTTTGAAAACCAAATTGAATTGGATTGAAAAATTCAGTTACTTTTAGAAAACTCACTATCCTATTTTTTACAAGTTTCTCAAATATTTTGCTAAAGACTGGAAGAAGTGAGATGGGCCTGTAGTTCGAGATTTCAGCAGCAGAACTCCAAAGAGAGAGAGAGAGAGTGAGCGTTAATCTTGAATTTTGCAAATTACATATTGTTCTAGAAATACTGAGGAAGGCAGGTTAAAAAACCATTTACGGTGATTTGTGCACACTAAAACTGTGCTATATGTGCATTAAATAGAGCCATTGAGGAAAGCAAAACTGCATGCTTTAAACGTTTCTGTCAAGAAGCCGACATCAACCCATGGGGCTCGGCATACAGAATGATGATGACGAAATTAAAGGGCTATAGGACTCCTCAAATAACATGTCCGATAATGTTGAGATCCATAGTAGAGCACCTCTTCCCTCAAAGGCCTGCAATGTTATACGAGAATTATTCCTTTAATTTCTCACGAGGAACTGCTAAGGGCATGCAGCAAGATAAGTGACAACAAGGCGCCGGAACCCAACGGCATCCTGAACAAGACAGTAAAGGCAGCTGTAACAAAAAGACCAGATAACAACATTGCAGAAGTGCCTTGAAGAAGGAACCTTTCCCGAAAAGTGGAAAATGCAGCATTTGGTCCTACTGCCAAAAGGAAAGAAGCCCCCAGGAGAACAATCATCTTATCGCCCAATATGCCTATTAGACACCTCGAGAAGAAAATCTATAATACATTACTCGCAGTAGCAGAAGAGAAAGGAGCCCTCTCAGATCACCAATTTGGCTTCAGAAGAGCACGATCTACTGTTGATGCCATAAGAGCGGTAGTTGATATCGCCAAAGGTGCCATCGAAGGGGAAAGATAGCTCTACGGCATAAAGGAGTATTAAAAACTCATTTAACTCTGCGAACTGGTCGTTTATTAGAAGGCCACTTGCCAGGATGGGTACGCCATATTACCTGCTACGGATAGTGACGAACTACTTCAACAACAGGAAGCTGAGGTACAATACCGATGAAGGGGTAAAATACTACAACGTAACTGCGGGAGTTCCACATGGATCGGTTTTAGGGCCACTATTGTGGAACATCATGTACAGCGGAGTCCTACGATTAGTGCTACCTGGGGGAGTAACGATAATTGGATTCGCCGATGACATTGCAGTCGTGACAGTAGGTAAACAGATCCATGCAGTACAATCAGCTACAAATGAAGCAATTGCCCGGATAAAAGATTGGCTAATATCCGCCGGACTAGAACTAGCTGACCATAAAACAGAAGCCGTTCTTATAACCAGCGGGAAAACCGTCGAATTTGCCAACTTTCAGGTTGGTAACCAAACTATCAGGCCGAAAGAGGCAGTTAAATTCCTTGGAGTAATGCTGGGCAACAGGCCACGGTTTAAAACGCATGTTGATTTTGTTACCAAAAATCAATCAGCGGCTTTAGAACCATCGCTGAAGAAGCTACATTTGTCATAGCTGGAATGGTCCCCATCGATATTCTTGCAGATGAAATGCTGAGGATATATAACAGTGTGTATGGTGTGTGTTTAGTACGTAGAAGTATTCCTGGCATCGATTACTCAGGTTTGCGAATCGTGCATGCTAGTAGCACTCGGGTTATTAGTATCTATGAAGATTACACATCCCTGGCGCAATCCAAAAAAAAAAAAAAAAAACATGTGCACTGCGATTAAACAAACGGACAGGCGGAATGCAGCTGTATATTTCATCTAATCTGTGCAGGAGCGCTAATCATACAACATTCCGGGCGTGCGCGATCTACTGACTCTGGGGATGTATACAGACTGATCACAGATCAGTTTTTAAGCTTGGCGTTGAACACGATTAAGCATGTGACGGGAGCTTTCGTCCAGACATGCGAGTTATATTCAAGTTCCGAACGAACATAAGCTTTATAGATCTTAGTTTGCAGGTGTGAAAATCAAGAGAAATCCTAAGCATCTAGCACCTCCTTTTGCAGCACCAGTTACATATCTGTTGGTTCCACCGAAGGTCTGAATTAACGTACATGCACCCACATCAACTCCATCCACTCAGAGTTTGACCACTTTTGTATCCCGTTTCATAGACAGGAGATAGCACTGGGGTTTTGGCACCCAAATTGATGATAGTCTCAATGTGAGTGTTGAGTTGTCCTTTCATTATGTCCTATATGCCCTTGTGGGTCCTAGGGCCTCGACTACGCCTACGCGCCATCGTGTACGGTTTCTGGCAATGTGTCTCAGCTCTCCCCAGCTTTTCCCCAACTGCCGTGCTTCCTTCTCGACTGCTCTGCGCCATGTACTCCTTGGACCACCAGGTCTACTGCCGTCCTGGGGTTCCATTGCATAGCATGATTCGCTATGGAGATGTCACCCTTTCGGAGTGTGTGACCAATCCACTTGCACTTCCGTCGTTGGATGGTTGTGCCTATTGGATCCTGATCCGTTCTCTCGTAAAGATGTTCGTTAGAGATACGATTGGGCCAGAAAATCCTTGAGATGTTGCGCAGGCACCTATTAACTTTCTGGTGATAGCGGTGGCTCTCCACATCTGCTGTCATTTGGTGGAGGTCCATAATTCTACGTCGTCAGCGTAGTCGAGATGTTTAAGTTGGGATGTGAGAGTCCATCGAATTCCTCCGTTTTCCGTCGACAAAGCTGCACGAAGCACATCGCTAATCACCAATAGGAATAGTATTGGTGAAAGAATGCAGCCTTGTCTTACCCCACTTTGGATCTCAAATTCCTCAGACAACCTTCCTCTGTGCAGAACGTGACATTTGGACCCTTCATATGTAGCTTTGACATTAGCAATTAATTTATCAGGAATACCTCTCCTGCGTAAAGCACGCCAAATAAACTCCCTGTTAACACTATCGAACAGCAGGTGAAGTGGCGATCGATATTCAACGCACTGTTCGATGATAATTCGCAGGGTGTTGATGTGGTCGACACAGAGGATCCAGAGCGGAAACCTGTTTGTTCGGCATCGAGTGTGTCTTCGAGATGTGATTGTTTGCTTCGCTCCAGGATGATTTTAGCTATTATATTAGCTACAACAGGTAGCACGCAGATACTTCTCCAGTTTCCGCACCCCATTAAACTACCTTTCTTAGGAAGCTTGACGATCATTCCCTTGTTCCACTCGTCAGGAAAGCTCTCGGCTTCCCAAGCTCTCTCTATAAATGGAAGCAGAAGCTCAGCTCAGGTTGCTTGCCTGTCGTTGGAAACCCAGCTGACTTTGTGGCAGGTCTTGTGCTCAAACATGGTGCCACCTATAACAAGGCAGCTGGCATTGCAGAAATCCACAAACCTTTCGCCATTGTCATTGTGGTTGCCTAGTCCATGCTTCCCGATTACATGTTTGAGCCCTTCGTTGTCGTTGCCTACCTTGGCATTCAAATCCCACATCACTATGACAATATCTCCATTTGGTGTTGTATTGAAGACGGCGCTTAGGAGTTTGTAGAAGCTCTCCTTCTCGTCCTCAAACGAGCCCTCCGTTGGGGTATAACACTGTATGATAGTGACGCGTCGTACTCTAGTCCGGAATCTGGCCGACATAATCCTATCACCATAAGGTTGCCAGGAAATTAGGCCTTTGCGTGCTGTTGGTGTTAGCAGCAGTCCGACTCCATATTCCCTCGGACTTCCAGATGGTCCTCCGGAATAGAGTAGTACAGTGTTATGCGTTGGGGACTGTTACTCACCCGCTTCTAACCATCTGATTTTGCTTACCCCCAAAATGTCCAGTCTATATCGCATGAATTCTTTTTCCAATTTAAGGAATCTGGCATTGTGAGGTCCTTCACTTCCTTAGTCGAGGAGCGTCTTCACATTCCAGAAATCTAACTTTGTCCGGATCATTCCTTATCCGAGGCATAGTGTCGGTTTCTGTAGCGGTCAGGGTTCGGTAACGCAGGTTGCTGGCCCACGTTACCTAGTCTAGAATCAAGGCCCTAGACAACCCGCACTTGCAATTTTAGCCTACACGCATAAGGGTTTATACGTATAGTTACCCGGGGACCACCGCTAGGAGGTAAAGCAAACACTTCATCACGAACTTGATTGTTGCGCTACTGGCCCAAGCCAAGTTTTGAGCACTCAGTAGTTTCCCGATCAATCGCAATGCAGATCCCCAAGTTGAGTGTTGAGTTGGATAGACATTCATTACTGCTGTGACACGATAACTAGGGGCTCCTGTCAGTAGTTTCCCTGTCAGTAGTTTCCCGATCGCAATGCAGTCCCCAAGTTGAGTGTTGAGTTGGATAGACATTCATTACTGCTGTGACACGATAACTAGGGGCTCCTGTCGTAGAGTCGTTACAGAAATCAACACTGTTGTCGTCAAATATGCTGCAATGCAAAATATAAGTTGTTTCGTTCGGTCTCCATTTATCATGATATGGACTCTCTGAGATCTCCCCGAATCACTTTCCTGCTAGTTCCTATTATCAGAAGTATGGGGTGTTTATAGAGAATTTTTTAGCTAGAGGTAAGATTTTTGAAAAAAGAAGTAATTTTGTTAGTAAATTATATTTCCAGAATGTATTTGAAGATTTTTCTAGTTGTCTTTTATTGTATTGACCTAAGTGAAAGAAAACACCCTCTATACACACTTCTTCTACATAAATAAAGGTTTTCATCAAAAATATCTTTTTTTGCAAGACAATCCAAAATATACAAATCGTTGTACGTTGTATACGAGTACAACGAACGCTGCGAAATCCTTTAAAGGTCTTGTGCTATTAAGAAACAGAGTTTTAACCTGACAGTAATCCGATAAATATTGACTAAAGCGATTTTAACGGATTAAAATTTTATTTACAAAATTTTCAAAGATCAGTCTAATGACAGTGCGAAGTAACTTGCCATAGCATGTTTGCTTAGCCTGTGTTCTTTTCCACCCAACAGAACACACACAAAAAAACATACCAAACAAAATTGTTACAGAATCCTTTGATATCCTGAAGGGTTGTACGGAATAATATGATAGAACCAGGAATTATGTGCTCATCATTACAATTGGAAAATGTAACAACAACCAAAGCGAATTTTTAATGTTGAAAAGGTTCAAGAAAAGGGGTGAACATAGAAGTTTATTTTTCAGTAGGGTGGCTTGTTGCAATTGTTAGTTTTATTAATGTCAAGGATTAAAATTGCGTATGATCTCTTCAGTTCTCTTGAATTGTTATCACATAATGTTGAAATGGAATTACATAGATTGAGTAAATGTCGAACCCTGTTTTGCGAAAAAACGCCATACTATGACACATCAATGGTTATGTACATGCAATGAAGTGGCCACATGTTTGAAAATATATGCCTCTTAAAAATTGTAGGCTATTTGCTTTCAACTGATATAAACTATGTAATAGTGGTAGGCGGAGGGGATACGATTCCATGTAATAGTAACCTAACGAGACAAACAAAAAACTGCGGCATCTTTATTTTAGAATGTTTATTTTCATTTGCTTCATTACAGAGTTTAAAGAATCTAAGAACCAAATCCACGGGAATATAAAGTGTTTTCCAAGGTTTTTTTTACGATAAAGTGTGGATATTTTTGTATTTCATTTTAAATTTCAAAATCTACCATCACATGTGGAATACGATATCTGATAAATATCTACCTCGGCTTCTCTTGCAACTGGTCATCCTTTTGAGGAAATTTAGCATGACGCCTTCGTTCAATTGGGGCTCGATTTCGCGATAAACTGCTCTGATATTATCTTTGAGCACTTGAATCGTTTGTAGATCATTGGAGTAAACCTTATCCTTAACGTATCCCCAAAGAAAGAAGTCTAGGCGTTAAATTGCACGGTTTAGGCAGCCAATTGAAGTCCAAAAACGCGAAATTAAGCGCCGAGAGAGTTTATCGTGTAATAATGTTGTTGTTTCACGCCTTGTGTGGCTCGTAACCTTATCCTGCTGGAAATGAAAATCATTCAAGACTGTTTCTTCAATTTCAGGCCATCAAAAAATCGGTTAGCATTGTTCGGTAGCACAATCCATTGACTGTGACGGTGGCACTTGCTTCATTTTCGAAGAAATAAGGTCCGATGATGCCGCGAACCAAAAACCATACCAAAATTTCACTCGTTGTAGATAAAGTGGTTGCTTGACAATCGCTCTTGAGTTTTTGGTACCCCAGATGAGACAGTTCTACTTATACTCGTAAACGAAGCCTTGCAGAGCGAAATGGGCCTCTTCGCCTATAATGATTCTCTTCAAAAAATCAGCATCACCTGCCTGCACTTCTAACACCCAATCAGCGAACGCACGGCGTTATTCATGGTTTGCCGGCTTCAATACTTGGCTGGTGTAGGCTGGATACTCGTATATCTGAAAAATGATTCATAAATAATGTCTTATTTTATTATTATATTGTAAAATGCGAGCTACGGCTCGAGTAGATAAAACGTTATTCTGTGAGATTATTTCTTTATTTTCTAGTCTATAGAACAATTCAAGTTCACACTATACTATTCTTCTCAAATTATATTTAAATATTATATATAGTATAAATTATACTATTCTTGCTTACAAGGTCTCTTTCTTCTCAAATCACTTTATCTCATTCCAATTACTTAATTCACAAATCCAAACTAATTACTTCTTCTTGTTAACTCTTAACTTTCAATTTATCACAAAATTACAACTTCGCCGATTATCACTTTTCCAATCTCCTCGTGCGGTTCAAAACCAACTGCCTTGCCTCGATCGCCATCTGTCCTTATATAGCAGCATTTCTGATAGCCAGAAACTTCTAGCAAATTCTTCGACCACTGGAACAAGAAAATTCTGATGTTATAATTCCAAGATGACAGCTGCAGCCAATAATCTCTTGCGGTTATAATTCTCTCTTAATTCCGCGACGTCGTCTTAGACATAATCCGTCTCTTACCGTGGACACGAACCTCGAATGAAAAGACACTTCGGAATGTGTTGCATCTTTTTGGGGCATAGTTATTATGCTACATTATGTTTCAATATACTATAATAAATATATGACAATTCATAGTTGGAATATTTTACAAAATTATATCCATACGTCTTGGTACTTTAGCCATCATATCTAAAACTTCTTCGTATTTCACGTCAGTATCTCTATATATGTTAAGTAACATCAAGCCATTTAACCGCTCCTCACCAGTCTTGCTACGCAGATAAGTTTTCAATCTGCGAAGGCAAGAAAAAGACCGTTCACTTGATGCCACAGATATGGGTCTGCATAAAGCGATGTATTGTTTGGTACAACGTTGAATCGCAGCAATTGAAAGCGACTATAAAATTTGTTGGCCGTTTATCAATTAAACAATGTCTGCAACCATAGTTAATTTAACATTCAAACAAATATGAAGAAAATGAAAGAAAGACATTTTTACCTGCGCCACATCCTCATTTCGCCTATAAAATCATCAGAACATATTTTGATGGCATTTGGCCATTCTTTTGCAAATACGTTGATAGTGCTTCGATATTTCTTCTGTTTCCAGCTTAGAACACTTTTTCGGTAGAATATTTTGAATTTTAGAAAGGAGTTCTCGATGGTCAAGAAATCTCGTTTTTAGTTGCACCGATAGATGATCCAAAAAAGGAACAAAGATGGACCGACGGAAATATTCTTCAGGACCTCCTTCATAGTTGTCACGGTTCTTTTGTTTTACAACTTGCCGCGGGACTACTAACTGAATATCCATTTTGTCTGCCATTTCTTTAGCTCCAGCAAATATGTGACTGAATCTAACTTCGGAATTTTGACGCATTTCATTTATTTCCTCATGTAAATGGTTCGCATATTCCATACAGCAGCTGAGGTCACATTCTTTTTTTTTTTTGTAATAATTCACTTACATTTTTCATTAGGCTGAAAATTGGCTTAATCACTGTTAAGGATATTATAAATTGGGAAGTTTGTACAGCAGCAAGCAAGGGCGGAGGGTGGACGTAAATAGCTTCTGCACAATTCACAGCCGTTGAATTTTCCGCTCATTGACCGGGCGCCATCTTACCCTAAACATGTATGCCTAAATGACAGTTTTAGTTACTTAGATAGTGTGAATTATTGGCACTTACCTTGCCCTCTCATATTAGTCAAATTTATGCCAATATCCTTCATCGTGGTCAGCAACGTATTTGCGAGCCCTTTTCCAGTAATGTCATCAACAGGAACAAAACACAAAAAGTCTTCCAGAATCGTACATTCGTTGTCAATTGTATCAACATAACGAACGCATATTGAAAATTGTTCCCACTAACATCCGTACTTTCGGCAGCAATAAAAGAAAAATATCCAGATTTGTTGATTCGTTGCATAATATTCATCGTAATTAGTTTTCCTGCAGAGTCAATAAATTCATTTTGAATTCGATAACTTATATATCTTGCGTTTGCACTCGAACTATCCAAATTACTTTACACGAAGGCATAAAAAGAATGAGTTTTCGATAAACTTTCAAAGTATACATATGTATATGTATGTGGTAGCATCCGCATTACCGATGTGGCACGATCGTCCATTTTTGCCATGGCAATTTCCTATTACCTAGTAGCACGGTGGCAGATATTTCGGGGGGTTGTGAACCCCCAAAACGCCCCCTTGCGTTCGCGCCTGAACACCATATACTTCTGATAATGTCTTTGCATTACTAACCTGCCCGGTTGACTCAAATTTATTAATCAGATTCACAATAGCTGTGCGAGAAGGTGCTTCATAGCAACCGAAAAAACTACGAACTATTTCATCATTTTTGTAGTGAATTTTTCACAATTTCTATGCTTTGGTCACGTGTATAACGTTCCATTTTCTTGAACCGTATAGTTTGCACTTGACAGCTGTCAAGGAATGACAGCTTTATGTTTGAAAGGTCAAAAATGCCGCGAAGTTTAAAATGAAAGCTCTTAATGAAAGACCCTATATAATACTCGTAGTAGAAGTCAGTTAGGTTTTTATACGGACAGTTCCGATAACAAGCTGGAATTTGGTGGAGATATTTAGGGTGTTCGTTGTTCCCCATCTGCCAGGCAATTAAAAGTGACACTAACTTAATTTATTATGCGTTTTATTTGTATTAATTTCCTCTATCAATACTACAATATATACGGGGAATGTCACAGCCTCCACCCCCACTGATCACCCGTATTTTTGTAAAGGATGACCAGATAGTAATGATAGTTTTTCTAATTGTTATGTTTTAGCAGCTGTCAAAGTTATCAATGACACCGAGCTGTCAAAATATTCAGTAAGATTTATCATTTCATCATGCATCGCTTGACGCTTACCGAATGTGTGGACATTATTAAAAAATATTCTCGAAATTCCGGCTCAGTTGTAAATACGCTACGTGAATTTCGTCGTGAGGTCGGTCGCTATCGTGGCTTCAGTGCGCAGGCAATTCATCGCACCGTGGAAAAGTTTGAGCGTGAGTACACTCTTTTGGACCTTAAACCACCAACCAGACAGAGATCGGTGAGAAGTGAAGAAATCATTGCCGCCGTAGCGGCGTTTATCGAAGAAGACCCAGAAATGTAGATTCGGAGCCGATCAGTTGAATTGGGCATCGCCAGAGAGTCAACCAGGCTCATTTTGAGGTTGGATTTGGGCCTACCTACGTATAAGATTGTGTTAACGTAATAATTGAAGCCGAACTTCCATAAACAACGCCGTGAGTTCGCTAATTGGGAGCTGGAAATGTTGGCCGGAGATCCGGATTTTGGCCAAAAAATCAATTTCTCGAACGAAGCCCATTTTTGGCTCAGAGGCTACGTTAACAAGCAAAATTGCCGTTATTGGTGCGACCACAATCCACAAGTGTTCGACCAAGCATCAATGCATCCACAAAGATTGACTGTTTGGTGGCACGGCGGCATCATCGGACTTTATTTCTTTCGAAATGAGGAAGGAGACACCGTTACCGTCAATGGTCCTCGGTATAGAGCAATGTTAACCAACTTTCTGTGGCCAGAGCTCGAGAACATCGATATATCCAAGCTGTGGTTCCAGCAAGTGGTGAAGGAGAAATTTGGCGACTGGGCCATCTCACGGCGAGCGTTCATCAGTTGGCCACCGCACTTGGGAAGCACTTTTCCATTCAAGTAAATGTCTGGAATAGGCCGGTGTGGATTAGAGAACGGGCAGCATCCACCCATACATCAAGTGCTCGTTGGAGGGATGTTTGATATTCACTTATGATGGCTCCATCGTCAGCAAAGAATAACTGGTGTACTTTGTGGTCCGTCACTTTTCCTTCAAGCAGATAATCAAGAACTGCAATAAATAGCAAAGGACTGAGGACACTTCCCTGGTGTACACCGACTTTGATTGGGGACTCTTCGGTGACTCCTGTGGGACATCTTGCACTTGTTCTTGCTCCCTCTTACATGTCCATGATCATGTGCACGTAGGTTTCTGGATAATCATGAATACACAAACAAATACAATGGCCCTCAGTCCCCGGCAGACCTTAAATGGTCAGAGGGTGCTAAGAATCTCCGGTGGGTATTTAAATATAGGAACATGGAATGTAAGAAGCCTGTACGGAACAGGAAAATTAGATAATGCCATAAAAGAAGCGAAGAGACTCAAAATAGACATTTTGACGTACAACGATTTGGAAATGGAAGTATAACAAAAAAACGGTTACACATTGTACTATGCATGCGGTGACACAAACCGAAACAGATACGGAATAGCAATTTTAATTGCAGAAATACTTAAAAATCTGTCACTTATCTAAACGAGTAATATTAGTGCAACTCAAAGCTAAAAATACTATCATAAACATCATTCAGGTGTATGCCCCAACAGCTGACAGCGAAGACGCGGACATTGAAGAATTTTACACGCAAGTGGACCAATGCATTAAATTAACAAAAAAGAAAGATATAACGTTAATAATAGGGGACTTAAACGCTAAAGTGGGAAAAGAGAGAATTGAAGACGTAGTGGGTGACTATAAAAATGAAAGAGGACACAAATTAGTTGAATTTTGTCAACTAAATGTATTAGTCATCGCAAACACGTGGTTTAAACAGCCCCCGAGAAGGCTTTATACGTGGGCCTCTCCAAGACACACAGAGGAATCGATAATAAGAAACCAGATAGACTATATTATCATAAACAGGAGGTTTAGTTTTAGAATACAATCAAATCAACAAAAGCCTACCCAGGTGCAGACATAGGGTCAGATCACAATCCTATTATTGCAAAAATTAAGATTCAACTAAAAAAGTACAAAAAAAGTCTAAACAGGGAAAAACTGAACTAAATCTTCTTAAAAATCGTGAAATACAGAATCAAATTAAAAGAGAGATAAGAGACAAACTTGCAATCATGAGTGCAGTCCAAACTGCTGAAGAAAATATTAATCAGAGATGGACAAAGTTTAAACAAATTCTACTGGAGACCGGGAAAAGACACCTGAACAGCAGATATCAACGGCCAATATAGGGGTGGATGACAAATGAAATACTAGCACTAATGGAAGGAAGGAGGAAAAATAAGAATAACGAAAATAGATACAAAGAGATACAAAGATTCATAAGAAATAAGATTAGAGATGCAAAGAATAGACACTTACAAGAGCAATGTGAGGAAATAGAGACGCTTTAACTTGCATAAGAAACTAAAGGAGATCTCGGGTACTGGAAGAAAAAAAGCAATTAGGGGTGCTAAAAGATAAGGAAGGCAAAATCTTAGTGGGCACGGAAGACAAACTGAGACGATGGAAAGAATACATCGAGAAGCTTTTTATGGATGAAAGATACCAATTAGAACATTTTCGCGGATCTGAGGGACCGGAAATAATGAAAGATGAACTCGTGAAAGTTCTAAAAGAATCCAAAAATAAAAAGCAACAGGCACAGTTGGCTTACCGAATGAACTTCTGACGCTTATCGATGAAGAAAATATCCCGATACTAGTCAATCTGTTCAACGCAATATATAGATATGGCAAGATCCCAAGAGACTGGTTACAAACAATCTTCATAACACTGCCGAAGAAAAGTAAAGCCGTACAATGTAGTGACTACAGAACAATTAGCCTAATGAGCCATTCGTTAAAGATCTTCCTAAAAATAATACACAAGAGAATATATAATAAACTTGAAAATGGCATTAGCTCCTCTCAATTTGGACTTAGGAATGGCTTTGGTACCCGCGAGGCGTTGTTCACTTTTAATTTACTAGTTCAACGAAGCTTGGAGATGAACAAAGACGTTTTTGTATGCTTCGTAGATTACGAAAAAGCCTTTGACAAAGTACAACACAACAAAATGATGGAAATCCTTCAAAGTAAAGGAATAACAGCAGAGTGATCAGAAACCTATATTGGGGACAGAAAGCAAAAATAGCAATGGAAGATGAAGAATCAGAGGAAATAGAGATCCGTAGAGGTGTGAGACAAGGATGCATTTTATCGCCATTGCTTTTCAATACGTACTCCGAAGAAATATTTAAAGAAGCAATAAAAGAAAGTGACGGTGGATTGAAGATAAATGGAGTCCATATTAACATCATGAGATACGCGGATGATACTATCATAATAAATAAAATAAGTAATATGATGAATAGGCTCAACATTGTAAGTAACAACTATGGACTACGCATAAATACAGGGTGGCTGTTGAAAGCCGCTACCAAAAAAAAAAATTTAATAACTTTTTCTCTATTTAATGAATCTGGTTAATTTTTTTTTTATTTTGCAGATTGATTTTTAGATTTAATAAAAATGGATAACTGGGACACTGAAACAAGAATTTGGATTGTCCGCCGGTATCACGCACTGGAGTCCGTAGTTTCGGTTCAAAGAGAGTATAGGCGAACGTTTGGCGGCAATCCTCCGAGCAGATGGACCATAATGAGACTTGTTAACAATTTTGCCGAGCATGGGACAGTCGAAAGAAGACCTTACCAGCGAAACTCTTCAGTTCGGACGGAGGAAACAATAGCTGCTGTAGCTGCTGCCATACAAAACAATCCAAGAGTTTCTACAAGAAGCTTATCTGTTCAAATGGGTATAAGCAGACAGTCATTGCAGTCAATTATGCACAATGATTTGGACTTATTCCCATATAAAATTCAAATGGCCAACAAACTGAATGCAGCAGGATGCCGATTCGCTTGGAATTTTGCCAGAAGATGCTTCAAATGGTGGAAGAGGACGGAAACATGTTGAACTGTCTTTTTATGTCTGACGAGGCCCATTTCGATTTAAACGGCAACATAAACAAACAAAATTGTCGAATATGGAGTGCTTCTAACCCACAGATACTCCATGAGACTGAATTGCATCCACTTCGTGTCACAGTGTGGTGTGCAGTTTCATCACGTTGCATTGTCGGGCCCTACTTCTTTGAAGAAAACGGTCACACCGTTACGGTTACTGGAGACCGTTACTTGAGTATGTTGAAAGAGTTTTTCTATCCAGAATTACGCCGAATGAGAATTTCTTTGAACTCTGTGTAGTTTCAGCAAGATGGTGCAACTCCTCACATAGCCCGGCCTGTTATGACAGAATTGCGACGAAAATTTCCCAATAAGCTGATATCCAGAAACTCCACATTCCGTTGGCCCCCCAGGTAGCCTGACCTTACTGCACCTGACTTTTTCTTGTGGGGTTATTGCAAACAGGAAGTCTACAAAGCAAATTTGAATGAACTAAAGCAATCCATTCGAGAAACAATTGCGGCTATTCCTGTCTCAACTCTCCAAGCAGTAATGAACAACTTTTTGGTAAGATGCCGCACATGCATCAACAAGCAGGGGGGGGCATTTAAATTCCATTATTTTTAAAACTAATTAAGCTATATTTAATAAAATTGAATGAGCTTTAACATGAATAAAAGAAAAATGAATTCCATACACTGAAAAAGAAGTTATTTGAGTTTCTTAAGAAAAAAACAAATGCCGAACTTGGAGCCACAAATAAACAACAAGAACATCGAAAAGGTCAGTAGTTTTAAATATCTAGGAACTATAATTAATAATAATGCTAACCCCAATAAAGAAATAAATTTAGAATGTAGAATAGAACAAGCGAGGGCGGTATTCTGTAAAATGAAAAAGGTATTTTGCAGCAGAGAAATTAATCTAGAAGTCAAAACGAGAATGATTAAATGCTATATTTGGTCGGTACTGCTATACGGAGTAGAAACCTGGACGTTAAAAAGAGCAATGATAAGAAAATTAGAGGCTTTCGAAATGTGGACATATCGAAGAATACTGCGCATTTCTTGGACAGACAGAATAACAAACGAAAAGGTGCTACGACGGATAAGAAAACAAAGAGAACTTATATATTTAATTAAAAAAAGAAATCTCGAATATCTAGGACACGTATTGCGTAACAACAAGTACAAACTTCTCCAACTCATCTTACAAGGAAGGATAGATGGGAGAAGAACTGTGGGGGGACAAAGGCTGTCATGGATGTCAAATATGATGTCAATCTTTCCACCACAGAAATAATGAGAGGTGTCACAAATAAACGAACACTAAAAACGATGATTTCCAACCTCCGCAGCGGAGTGAAACTTTAAGAAGAAGAGGTTTCTGGGACTCCTCGTTGTCTTAGCGCCGTCATATGTCATTGAAATAATAGGATAAATATTGGTGGGTAGTTAATTATGCCGGTGAATGTATAGGTATAGGTATATAGTTATAAATTCGTCAAATGTTTGCATTTGAGAATAATTTTCTGGGCCATGGCTGGTGTGCAATTTGTAATTTGGTTAGGCCCACTTGAAAGGGAAGGGTACTTGTGAGTTTCTTTTATTCCTGTTCATCTTGTTCGAGTAGTTTATCTATGTATGATGTTCTTGATCTCTTTTTAATCTCCTATGAGCACGTATCTATTATCTTTGTATTTACAAAGACGTTCGTGCAACTTATTTGGAAAATATAAATCTTCCTTGCGTAGAGACATTTTAAATTATAATACGGCTTTAGGTGATGATGATAGCTAACTTCGCAATTTATAAAAGGAACTTAGGTACGTGTACTACATGTGATGAAGGTTATTATATTAATAAAAAATATCTGTGCACATGTCAATAATAGCTCGATTTAATGTCAGGTGTACTGCATTCTTTTAGTGGCAAAATTAAACTGCTAATGTAATTTTCCCTGTTTTTTCAAAAGATAATCTTATCTAAAAGCAGCAAATATGCAACACAAGTGCATTACAAACAAAATCACAATTAGAATGTAAATAATTGTTAAGAATTTTCCAAACAAAATACCATTAGGACCGACATTAAGGCCATCCATCGCCACTTGTTCGTGTTAAGTAGAAATTTAAGTGTGAATTGCTTTTATAACATATGTCATACTTGGCCTTTCAACAACAAATATTTACCTTACACTAATGTTTTTGTCGCACGCACATGGCATATTGCAGTTTTGAAAAACTGAACATATTACGACCAGGTAGATATAGGCACTGTGACATTATTTTCTAAGTTTTGCTTACATAGTCAGGCAACAATCAACAATCATTTTTTTTTTATGCTCAAAAATATTAACCGGCAGTCCAGTCTAAACTACATTCGAGTTTTCCGGAAAAAACTCCCAGAGGGTTAAGTTTGGGTACACACATTCATTTAATATCTTAAATGTAGCAGATGTGGATTTTGACCAAAGAGGTGGTACTTACCTACGTAAAATGTTAATCTCCCATAATCTTCAGCGAACCTCCCCAAAAATGGTTTCTAGTAGCTCCGCTGCTTGCTATTGAACATCTCTTAATAGCCCAGTCCAGTGAAATTAGGCACATATTCGGAAATAGTCCTAGCAGCCTGCTAGAAGAAACTTCAAAAAGAACTAAATCGTGATTTTTTGAGAAACGAATTTCAAATTCAGACAAACCGAGTGCTTAACTTCACAGTAATAATTGTTAAATCATTAAATGCCCTTAAAAGCTCGAATCAGCAGTGCAGATACTTAAACCAGTCAATCAGCCCTCTAAGCTGATTAAAAGTACGTCGAAATCGTCCACTAAAAAGACTGAACGAAGAATAACCTCGGATAAGCCAACGAATCCCAGTTTTCTGACATATTCTTAGGCTGCAGTCAAAGCAACCAGACAAAACGACGGGACCCTCTGATCCATTGAAAGAAATTCTGAACTGCATTTACGCTAAGTTCGAGGAACAATGTGAAATGAATAAACGAATTCCCGAACGTCTCAGTAACGTCGAAAGCTTTTGTGTGGCTAACCTTCTATCTAAATCTAAGTAGATAACTCTTTGCTTAAAATTATAACATGGTATGCAAACGGACTCCTACAAAAAATTAACGAATTAGAAATTTTTCTAATGAGAGAAAATATCGACATATGTTTGATCTCTTAAACACATTTAACAAGGGAATCGTAAATAAAGAGGTTACGTTGGTTATCACGCCTATCATCCTTCTGATAGAGCGCGGGACGGTTCGTCCTTATTCATTAAAACGAACATCGAACACTCGGTCGATATAAACATAGAGCTCGAAAAACTTCACTTTTTAAATGTTTTTTTATTTTATTCAATATAGTCACCTTTTAGCTTGACAGACTTATTCCAGCGATTTTCCAACTTCTTGATCCCGTCCGAAAAGTAATTTTCCGGAAGGTCTGCAAAATACTCCTCCGTGGCGTCGATGATTTCCTCGCGTGAGCTGAATTTTTTATTGATGAGCCATCTTTTGAGGTTTGGGAAGAGATAATAGTCTGAGGGAGCCAAATTGGGCGAATACGGTGGATGCGACAGCAATTGGAGCCGTAAGTCATTGATTTTAGCCGTGGTTGCGATGCTCTTGTGCGCCGGCGCATTGTCTTGTAAAAACAAAATTTTTTTCGCCTCATGTGAGGCCGTTTTGCAGCGATTTCGGCCTTCAATCGCTCCAATAATGCACAGTAATACTTGCTGTTGATGGTTTTTCCTTTTTCGAGGTAGTCCACGAAGAGTATGCCATGACAATCCCAGAAAACCGACACCATAACCTTTCCGACCCATTGAGCCTCCCTCGGCCGCTTCGGAGCACTCGTGCCGGCTTCAGTCCATTGCCGGGCACTCATTCTGTTCTCTGGTGTGTAATAGTGGATCCAGGTTTCATCAACAGTTACCAATTGACGCCAAAAGTCCGCCCGATTCCGCATCAGCAAGTCCAAACACTCTTTCGAAGTGCTCTCGCGTTCGTGTTTTTGGTCAGGAGTGAGCATGCGCGGCACCCAGCGGCAGGATAACTTTTTCATATGCAGAATATTGCCCAAAATATGGCGTGTGCGTTCAGTACTAATCTTTGCGGTATCTGCTAGCTCGCGCACCTTCACTTTCCGGTCAGCCAACACCATTTCATGTATTTTTTGACATTGTCCTCTGTAACCGCATCGGAGGGCCTGCCGCTGCGGACTTGATCGGTAGTGGAGCATTAGCCCTATAATATTTATCCAACTTTTCTTTTGTTTCCTTCGCCGTTTTGCCTCTCAAAAAATAATGTTTTATGAACGAAAATCGTTTTTGTCCATACTCAACATGATGTCAAACACGTCAACAACAATCAGCTGTCAAAACAAAACTAAAGACAGTATCGCACTGAAATTTGGCATGTCTGCCTAAATATGAATGGACTTCAAGGCACCATAACCTTTTTTTGCAGTAGCAGCGCATTCTGGCGGTCAAGGAGGTTACTTTTCACCCCACCTAGTAGAGCTGAAAAAACTTCAGTTGTGCGCGGTAAGGGGTAAAAATAAACACTTGAGCTATAATATAGCGTCTGTTTACTGTCCGCCGCATTGCTCGCTTGAAAAGGACGACTACTTTCGTGTCTTCAATGCCCTTGGTTCAAATTTCCTTATTGGTGGCGATTTCAACGCGAAGCACACCTTCTGGGGTTCAAGATGTACATCTTCTAAAGGAAAAATTCTCTACGAAGTGGCAAATGAATTCGGTTTGTTGTTTTTATTCAACAGGAAAACCCACCTATTGGCCAACCGACTCAGAAAAAATTCCTGATCTTATCGATTTCGTTCAAAAGGTATTTACGATAAATTTATTATAGTCGAAGAAAGTTTTGATCTCTCTTCTGATCACTCTCATGTAATTTTATTACTTAGTGAAGCGTTGATCAAGAAAGAAGGACCTCCAAGACTTACTAGCAATAGAACAAATTGGGAGGGCTTTAGAAATGATTGCGAAACAAATATCGACTTAAATGTATCACTTAAACCACCTTGTGAACTAGAGGACGAAGTTGATCGTTTCGTGAAAGCAATCCAAAGGGCGGCATGGAGAAACACTCCCTCTAGAAGCTATAAGATTAACCGCAACGAAAAGTATCCAAGTGAAATCATTGAACTGGTGAGGGAAAAAAGAAAAGCACGAAAGAAATGGCAAATCACACGCGCACCGCAGCATAAAAAGGTCCTCAACCGACTATGCAATCGCCTTAGAGATAGTACTCGGGAATTTAAAAGCAATAAGATAGCGACCTACCTTTAAAATCTCTCCACTGGAGAGAATCAAATTATTCACTTTGGAAAGCGCTAAAAGGCATCCGGAAACCTCAAATGCAAGCGGCACCAATTCGGAAAAACGATAGAACTTGGGCCAAGAGCGACAAAGAAAAGGCAGAACTTTTTGCTTTGCACTTAGAAGAAACGTTTAAGCCATTCGACGGCCCTTTGATAACGCCCGACTCCCCAGTCAAGACATCTGACAACTTTAAAGAAAAAAAAGTTGCATTGATTGAACTGAGGGAAGTGATTAAAAATCTAAAGACTAAAAAAGCACCGGGTTACGACTTGATAACGGCGCAGGTGGTCAAGGAACTACCGAATAAAGCTCTTATCAAACTGCTATATTTGATTAACGCTTCGATCAGATTGCTCTACGTTCCGAGACAATGGAAAGTCGCAGAGATTATAATGGTCCCGAAACCAGGCAAACTTTTGAATGAGAAGAAATCATATCGGCCTATTTCCCTATTGCCGGTTATCTCTAAAATATTCGAAAAACTACTTTCAAAACGACTACAACCCGTAATCAACGAAAGACGTCTCATTCCTGACCATCAATTTGGATTTAGAGTCAAACATTCAACAATCGAGCAAGTTCACAAAATAACTGACGTGATTGAGAAAACTCTCGAAGAAAAAAAGATTTGTTGTGGCAACTCTTTCTAATTTTACGATCGTACCTCACCGAAAGACTTTTTCGTGTTAAGCACGGAAATGATTACTCTGACTTCAAGGAGATTGCGGTCGGAATCCCACACGGAAGAGTCCTTGGCCCCCTTCTATATGTACACTACATGCGTGATATCCCGCAGGAAAGAAACTGCGTCGTCTACACGTTTGCGGACGATACGGCGATATTGACAACTGGCGATACAATTGAAACAGCAACTGAAAAGCTGCAACATGCTGTTAACAAAGTCCACGCTTGGACGAATTCTTGGCGTATTGTGCTGAACGAAAGCAAATCTACTCACGTCAACTTTACATACAAAAAAGTGGACAGATTACCCGTATATTTAAACTCGGCTCAAATACCATACGCGAACGAAGCAAAATATCTAGGAATGGCTCTAGATGTTAAGCTTAAATGGAAATCGCACGTAAAAAAGAAACGCGACGAGCTCGAAAACAAATACCGTCAAATGTACTGGCTACTCGGAAGACATTCGAAGTTGAGCCTACATAACAACCTGCTTATCTATAAGCAAGTGCTAAGGCCAGTGTGGACGTATGGTCTACAACTATGGGGTTTTACCAGGAAAAGCAATAGAACCATCCTACAAACTTTTGATAATAAAGTTCTTAGAACGATCGTTAGCGCACCGTGGTACGTACGTAACGAAGATATTCATCGGGCCCTGGGAATTCCTAGCGTCGTCGAAGAGATAACAAATTTTGCTAGTAAACACAAAGATCGTGTTCACGGCCATTGTAACCGTACCGTCTTTCAACTACTTGACGCGAACAATTCAATTCATCGTCTGCAAAGGACAAAACCTTTTGACCTCGCGTCATAGTATATGCCGGTCGTGAAAACAGCAGGAACTTTCATTGGAATTTAACCTGTCTAAAGCGCTACATTCTTTTTAGATTACATACGAACATCTTTTTTCCAAAAATCACGAGTCTCGTAAGCGAAAATAAAACTGCTGGATAAGTGTCGGCTTGGTTGTAGTATTAATCTTGAAGAGTGGTGTTTTTAGTGAGTAAAAATCTCACACTATCATAAGCACGCGCGGTCGGGCCTTATGGTGACTTTAGAAGATTTTCACCCTCTCGGAAAAAAAAGGGAATCGGATTGTACTGCACCGGATACACGCGCTAGGATTAAATTGCTGCACTGCAGTCTGGATGGTGTGAACAACGTCTTCCTATGGGAGCGGATTAGCTTTAAGAATTAGTCTTAGCTTTGACTTGTGCTGATACGGTTCGGTATAATAAAGTTGCATTTGTATCTCGTAAAGTTTGGTTTGGTGTTCGCTCGGGCTTCGGCCCGTGGATTTTTTAACATTCGCGGATCGCGATGTTTTAACTTACTAAGCAAATAAATAAATAAATAAATAAATATTTTTTGAAAGTTAGGAAATACTATTTTCATTATAAAATTATCTTTTCGAAATGTCCCAAATAAAACTCCCAGCTGCAATCGTTCTACAGTTGTAGTATAATTGATCGTCACGTAACGTCAGTGATCGGTTGTGTTTTCCTTTCTCTCTCAAAATGTTTCCTCTATTTCTTTTAATTCTTTAAAGTGGTGCTTGAAAATTGTGCAAAATATGGAAAGGAGATTACTGATTGCAACTTCATTAAATGTGAATCGTTTTGCAATCAAACGTTTCATAAAAAATGTTCAGACATTTCGGACACTAATTTTAAAATCTTAATCTGCGAACCCAGCATGATCTGGAGATGAACTTCTTGTATTGTGTCTCGTGAATCCAATACTATTTTAATTCAAACTATCAAAACACTCTCTTGTGAAATTTGCGAATTAAAAAAACAAGTTTCGGTTTTGATTAAAGTCAATATTTCTTTCGAAAAAATAAAAAAATCTAACAATTCGGATAATAAGGGCAAGTTGGGCAAGTTTAAGAGTTCAGCGAATCTCTCCCGCTATAATTCTAACGCTCCGGCAGCAAGCACCGAAGATAACACAGTCTCTTGTGCCGCGGCCCTTAATAATGCACTCTTTGAAACTAACGTTACTGTTGCCGGGACCACTGGACCATCATCAAACAGTGCCAGGAGTTTGGTGGGCCTCTCGGTCAGTACACCTACTTCCGAGCCACCAAACACCCAAGTAACTATAGCTCATCGAATCGATCCCACTAATGTTGTTCCTACAACAGGTAATTCGACGTCGCCAGCGTGTAATGTAGCCGCATCGACATCATCAAAAACCAAAAGCTCAATTAGTGGAAAAAGAAAAACGCAAAAGAAACGCGTCATCGGCACGAATACCTCCGCTGACCAATTCAATATAGGAGTAATCCCATCGCACAAATGGCTTCATCTTTCTCGTTTTTCTATTTCTACTACGGCTGTATCGATTATCAATTAATGCTCGCAAAAACTCAACATTCCACCTGATCAACTAAAGTGTGTACCTCTTATCACAAGAGAGGCAAATCTATTTTCTCTTAAGTTCATCAACTTTAGAGCGGGGAGGGTGGCCGTGGTGTAGTGGTAACATCATCGCTTGTCACGCTACAGGTTCACGGTTCGAATCCTGATGTCAATAATCATCTATTTATTTCGCATGAAATAAATAAAAAGTCGATCGATTGCGAAAGCTTATGGCAACTCTACTGCGAACGCATAACACTGGCAGTAGGGCGGTCATATGGCTAAAATGCAACTTGATCGTGATGATGACATCAGGAGGACGGAAAAAGATACTGTGAATTATGAGCAACGACAAAAGCAAAAACAAACAAGCTCCCCAGTTATCTGGACAGCCACCCTTGGAGTTCACTGAAACTTAATACCAGCTGAGTTTCAAACCAACTACACCATTCTATCTGTCTCTTCCCCTTTCCTCAAAAACGCCCGTGTCCTAAAATTAGTATAAGGGTATTCATAACCCCTTTCACATGTGCAAATTATAAAAAAAAAAAAAATATTTTAAAAGTGAATGTGAATTTCTGGTAATTGATTCTTTGTTTGCATTAAATTTATTTCAAATCAATAATGTTTGTAATTCTACGAACCGAATTTTGGAATTAATTTTTATTAGTAATGAGCTGTATCATAATTTTAGCGAAGTAATTGTACCACTTTTAAATACTTCTATTTTTCACACTGCTGTTTGCTTCTATAATTATTGTTTAAAATCAACTTCTCAAGATAAATTGTCCCAATTTAACTTTTATAAAGTCAATTATGGTGCGTTATATAATTTTTTTAATAATGCTAATTGGGAGTTAGTTCTGGCGAGCACTAGTCTTGAAAGTGTTTATAAAAATTTTGTTGATAAATTGTTCGAAGCATTTTCCTTACATGTTCCTAGATCTAGCAAGAAGGTTGCTAGGAAGCTACTGTGGCATAATAAACGCCATTCCAATCTTAAGAATGTTAAAAATAAAGCATTTAAGTTATATAATGAATGCGACCGTGAATATTTCCGGAGATTGCGTAAGGAATACGAATTCTTAAATGCATTCCTGTACAAACAATATGTATTGAGTTCTGAGTCTTATTTAAAATATAACTCAAAACATTTCTGACAGTTTGTGAATATAAAAAGGAAAACGAATGGTTTTCCTGTAAATATGGAATTAAATGACCTTACCGCCAATGATTCACAAGGAATATGTAATCTGTTTGCGGAATTTTTCCAAACTGTTTATAGAATGACCTGATAATTGTTCTAAATACATTGAACATTCCGTAGGTGAATCCTCCATAAACATTGGATTTTTACAGCTTTCTGAACTTGATGTCCAAAATGGCCTTAATAAACTAAAGGCAGACACTTGTTCTGGTCCTGACGACATTTCCCCTATTGTTTTAAAGTTCTGTTAAAAATTCCTTCTGTAAACCACTAACGATTTTATTTAACTTATCGTTGGCTACAGGAGATTTTATTGAAATGTGGAAATGATCCTACATAATTCCTATCGATAAGTCTGGAAGGAAGCAATTAGTAAATAATTACAGAGGAATATCCAAAATTTCAGTCATACCCAAATTATTCGAAAGTTTGGTGAAAGATAAAATTATTTTTGATGTTCTAGAATACATTTGTCCTGCTCAACACGGCTTTGTTAGTGGACGATCTACATCAACAAATTTAATAGTGTTTTTAAATTATATTTCTCAGTCATTTGAAGAAGGTTTGCAAGTTAATATTATATATACAGACATTGTAAAAGCATTCGATACTGTTGATCATAAGCTATTGCTGTTTAAACTTAATAAGACCGGCTTTCATTCAAGTTTTTTTTAAAATGAGTTTCCAATTACCTATTAAATAGGAAACAAATTGTTAAAATTGCACTTCTAATCCTATTAATGCTTACTCAGGTGTACCACAAGGTAGCCAACTTGGGCCAATATTTTTTATTCTTTTCATAAATGATGTATCTAAAGTCATTAAGCATTCTAGGTGATTGCTTTATGTAGATAACCTAAAATTGTTTTTTAAAATAAAAAGAGTAAATGACTGTTTTAGGCTACAAAGCGATTTGGATAAAATCGTCAGCTGGTGTAAGCGTAACAAATTAACTTTGAACACTTCTAAATGTAAGGTCTTTTCGGCATATCGGCGTTTCTTCCCTGTGAATATGTCTTATTTTATCAAGGGTAGCCGATTAGAAGCTGTATGTGAAATAAATGATCTCGGTGTAATTTTCGACACTAAACTTACTTTTAATGCGCATATCGATTATGTCATAGCCAAATCGAACGCAATGGTGGGTTTTATCAAACATAACACTAAAGAATTTAGTGATCCATACACATTAAAAACCCTTTTTGTTTCTATAGTTTGACCACTCATTGAGTATTTCTCTATAATATGGAATCCCTACTATGGAGTTTCTATAAACAGAACTGAGAGAATACAGAAACGCTTCACTAGATTCATAATATCCAAACTTGGATGAGATTTTATCCCCTCATATAATAGCAGATGTGCTCTATTAGGGCTAACTTCATTAGAAAAAAGACGTAAGATTCATAAATAGATAAATAAATAAATAAATAAATAAGTGATGGCACCTCCAAGTCGTAAATCTAATTTGTACAAATGATAAAAGGAGTCTAGATCCTTTTCCTTATATACTCTCACTTTATTCCTGATCACTTTTGAGCATAACTTAACATGGAAATCCGCCATTCTCCTTTTGTTCGGTTCTCCAGTGAACTGTCGCCCCAAACCACCTCTATTACCGTAATCATAGTGATAAATTGTCACATCAGTTAATTTCCAATGTGGGAACAGACATTTTTGTAGTCTCACTTTTGTATTTATGCCCATAGTCGCTTAAGGTGTCACTTGAATGGACTACCGAGGCTAAAAATGTGTACCCATCCTGTCGCCTTATTTTTGAGTGACACATGTTTGTATTTGCAAAAATGAAACGATACAATTTTCGTACTACAATAAATACATATTTATTAAGTTCCATTTAAATATCTTACAGCTTGGTGACCGAACGCCCTGCTGCATGGCGTGGATAAGCGTAGTCATTAACACCAGATCATAAAATTTACTTAAGTACAGGATACATTTTATGAGAACTTAATTAATTCAAAAATAACTTACAAAAGGCGATTGAGTATTTTTATCACAAATCATATCATTCAAGCGCAGCTCTTATGTTCTAATCAAGGAGTATATACAAACGTTTTCTTGTCTAACTAGTTAAGAGAATGAATTTGCCTAGAAATTCACTACAATGGCCCGTATATCGGTTCAGAATAAAATACTGCTGGTACTCCTACTCCGAATGGTTCAGGTGGCGGTCTAGGTGTGGGCATTCTTTTCGAGTGTTTTTTGTATCTGCAAGAAGATTTAATACATTTATGAAATTATATATAAAGTACAAGACTCATTGACCTACTTTTTCGCTAAACAACAAGCCGTACAGGTGGCAATGACAGTAGCGATTCCAATTAGCGCCGCTATTATCACCAGCCATGTTCCAGGTGATGACATAAGGCTGGCAGCAGCCACGATCCTTCGAATGGAGCACGATTCCACTTGGCTTACACCAAACTCTACGTATGTGTCGAAAAGCTCCTGCTTCAACTTGTCCGAGTCCATGAGCTTTTGCATTTCAACTAAAGGTATGGCCGCACCATTTCTAAACATCTGGAAACAGGAGCTCGTAGAAGTAAAGTCCAGACTCAGGTCAGATCTCGTCAGTACTTGAGTGTCAAGAATATGAATTTCCAAGTTCATAGGCTTTAGTTTCTTCTGAAGCTGCTCTTGGAAGGGTTGAATGATACCCTGAATCTCGCTCGGTGGGCGAGCAAAAACGAATTTAAGCAGAGATTTGTCACGTATGACAAACACTTTGAGGTTGTTGAAGGCATGACGCTTTATGTTAGCTGAATTGTTGGCTCGAATACGCAGCTGAAAGTAACCGTCTACGTAGTTGGTGAACGATCCGCCAGTCCGAAGCTCTCCAGTTTTGTTATTAAGTGAAAATAAGCTACCAACCGAAACTTGAGACATGTTTTTCGTCCGCTTATAAAATTGTGGCACAAATGTTACGTTCTCGATAGTTAAAATGATTGGAGGTGCCTCGGCGTCTTTATCGGTGGCATGAAGTGTAGCTATAACGGTGTCAATAGGAACATTAATACGAATACCCACTGAAGGATCCTTTCTCTCAAATTGTGGCATATTGTCGTCTACATCCAGAATTTTTATAAGGATTTTTATTTGTGAGAGGTCGTACTGGTCATAAGGTCCACTTAATGATGCGTAAGATGGCTTATGATTTAGTTTAAAACATTTGACAGTGATGGTGTATGATTCGCCCATTTCGCGGTCAATGGGACCAGTAGTGCGTATTAAAGCCATGCTGTCATTTGTTCTTTCTATTACAAACACATTGTCCTCGTTGCCTTCAGTGATGAAATAATCTATTTCTCCATTTTCTCCGATGTCCTCATCTATAGCAGTGAAATTCCCCACAATCGTTCCTGCTGGCTCTCCTTCAAGTACCGACACTTCGAGTGGTCGTTCGTTCTATGGAATGAGAAACAAAAAAAAAAAAAAAATAAATATTAGCCTTAAGGTTTCTTAATGAAATGATGTTCGATGTCCCAAACTCCACAGTCCGCAAACCTGCCGAAGTCAGTCATAAGCTTAATATTTGCAGGACGAAAATAAACCTAAGAAGTTGGAGCTGACCACATTCAACCTAATGTGTGTTGTTTCCGTGATCTAACCACCAATATACTCCGGAAGAAACAGAATAATCTAGAAATTTTCGCATGTTTAGAGTACAAGCCACGTTGAAGAATGTAACGCATGCATTTCTTACTTCCGTAGTATAGGATGAAGCATAGAATTGAAAATATGTTCACTTATAGTACGGTCCGAGATGAAAGACATTACGGAGCCGTCATTTTGACTATCGAAATTCAGGGTGTTGTGAAGAACATATTTTTTTTTCTATGTTATACTTAGTTTTTTGAGACACCCTGTGCCTGTGTTAGCTGCGCTGGGATTCTAATTGTGTTCCAGACAACAACTTTACAAAGTTTTAACATTCTGGTTCATCAGGGAGCACCTAGAGATTTCACACACACATTAGGAAGTTGTGTGAAGCAAAATAAAAAAAAGAAGTTATTTGCACACCCTGTACAAACCGACAGCATTTAATTAATGAGATGTACATCGTGCAAAAATTTCAGTTTTTTAGGTAATCCGCGGACTTTTGAAGGGCGCCGAAAATTGGTCAGATGCCCTAACGTCGTCGGCTTAAGTTCGAATACCTTCCAGAAGCCGTTCTTCGCTTAGATTATCAGTAATTAAAGGGTGACCAGATAGTAATGATAGTTTTTTCAATTGTTACGTTTCAGCAGCTGTCAAAGCTACCAATCACATCCAGCTGTCAAAATATTCAGTAAGGTTTGCCATTTCATCATTCATCATTTGACACTTCCCGAATGTGTGGAAATTATTAAAAAATATTATCGAAATTCTGGCTTAATGGTAAATACGCAACGTGAATTTCGTCGTGAGGTCGGTGGTTATCATGGCTTCAGTGCGCAGGCAATTCGTCGCACCGTGGAAAAATTTGAGCGTGAGTACACTCTTTTGGACCTTAACTCACCAACCAGACAGAGATCGGTGCGAAATGAAGAAAATATAGCCGCCGTAGCGGCCAGTATCGAAGAAGATCCAAAAATGTCGATTCGGCGCCGAGCAGCCAGAGAGTCAACCAGGCTTATTTTTCGGATGGATTTGGGCCTACATCCGTATAAGATTGTGCTGACGCAAGAATTGAAGCCGGACGACCATAGACAACGCCGTGAGTTCGCTTATTGGGAGCTGGAAATGTTGGGCGGAGATCCGGATTTTGGCCAAAAAATGATCTTCTCGAACGAGGTCCATTGGCTCAGCGGCTATGTCAACAAGCAAAATTGCCGTTATTGGAGTGACCACAATCCTAGTACGACCAAGCATCAATGCATCCACAAAGATTGACTGTTTAGTGCGGTTTATGGCATGGCGGCATCATCGGACCTTATTTCTTTCGAAATGAGGAAGGTGACACCGTTACTGTCAATGGTCCTCGGTATATAGTGATGTTAACCGACATTCTGTGGCCAGAGCTCGACTACTACTGCTGTAGTTGCAACAAGATGGCGCTACATACCATATAAGCGACGCAACGCTCGAAGTGGTGAAGGAGAATTTTGGCGACTGGGTCACCTCACGGTGAGCGTTCATTAATTCGCCGCCGCGATCATGCGACTTGACACCCCTCGATTATTTTCTCAGGGGCTACGTCAAGTCCTTAGTCTACGCTAATAACCCAACCACTTTGGACGAGCTCGAGGCCAACATTCGAGATGCTATTGCCAGAATAACGCCGCACATATTGGACCGAGTTATCAAAAATTGGACCGACCGCTTGAAGCACTGCCAGCGAAGCCGAGGCGGCCATTTAAATGATGTGCTATTCCATATATAATGGCATGAATGTAGCTTCAAAATAAAGCCAGAATCAAATTGATATCTCACACCGTTGTTGTTTTATTTAAATATAAAAAAAAACTGTGTCTTCGGCAAAACGAATGTGGTACACATCCTGTCTCAGTTGAGTTTCTTGAAAACAAACTGCAATACCGTTGAAAAAAGTTTGGTAGGTGTAGTATTACCTCGTAGACTTGAAAGACTAAGACAAACCTCAGGAAGGTTTGGAAATATTAATTTCCAAGATACCAAATTTAGGACCAACTTTGTTGCTAGCGGCGAAGGGATGTAGTAGAACAAGTCCACGAATGTAACTGTCTTGGTCATGAAATAAGAATTGGCAAAGATAATTAAAATGTGAAATCTCTCGTCGTATATTTTTAGACTAGGCAGCATTTGGTAAAATGCGAGATTTGAAAGGAGACTTGCCTATATGTTTCAAAGGAAAAGTATACGACTAATGGTTTGGAAACCTTGACCCTAACAATTAACGAACTTCAAGTCACGCCAACAGCAATGGAAAGATCGGTGCTGGAAATTAAAAGGATCTCACAGGGTACCAAATGCAACAATAAGGCAGCGAACAAAAGTCACCGACATACGAGTAAAAGAACGCATAACTACAGCTAAGTGGAGATGAACTGGATACTTGGCCCACACGACAGGTAGCAGAATAGAAGAAACAGAGGAGACCACCCTCAGATGGAGTGACGACTTAAAAAGATAGCAGGAAAGTGGATGAGCTCGGCTCAAAACCGGAACCAGTGGAAGCATCTAGAGGAGACTTATGTTCAACAGTGGACGCAAATAGCTGATGGATGATGTCTATAAAAGAGAGTGTCTCTGAATCGACAAATTTTAAGTTAAATTTGGTGAGCTCTGATTTTTCATGCCTGGCTTCCTATGCCTCTTTTTTGTGTGTTTTCTAGGACTCGAGCCACGGTGCATCCTCTCAGATATGAAATAAGAATTTAAACATACAGAAAAGCGACAAACCGTGTGGAACTGATCGAATAATATCCTACCCGTCATCTTCTAACCTGCCCCTAACACAGTGCCTTTGACGTTGTAAACCTTTTGATTCAAAAACAATGACATCTTTCTACTCAGAGGATATTCCCACCATTCTTAAGAGATTTTACCAGATAATTGATTGTTAAGACATTTTCTTAGAAGAAAGTGGGCGTGGCTATCGCCATTTGCAACCAAAGTTCACCAATTATGGTGAAATATTCACAATAAGACTTAATAATCACCGTAAATAGCAAAATACGGTTTTTGGCAGAATACACACCTACAATGTGGGCGTGTTACAGTCTTGCCAAATTGGCAATAACTGATTTAAAAAAAATATCGAAAGACTATTCTCAATTTATGGAGAACCTTAAGCTTTGTCATTGGAGTCTCTGTGTTCAGTGTTCAAGCAAGGAAGCAATGACGTTGCTTTAGTGTCATTTCTGACGTCTCTAAGGTAACAGACAGCAAATGCTCAGGAACATTGTCAGTCTTTGAAATTTGTTGTTGCCAATTTGGTACTGCTAGCAAGACATTTTTTTTTTTGTAGCAAAACAGTGGAACAAAATGTCTAATAGCGTTGCAAATTCTTCGAATTCTTTATAAAAACCTGTTTATTGACAAACAAAGTGTTACGAGTGACTTTTTACTTTGTTCACAAGTCGAACTGGCGGATGCAGATACCACATATGTGATCGACCACTTGATCATAATCGAGACTTAGTTTTTTTTGCGGTTCTACATTTGCCTAAATGGTAATTGCTTCACCTTGAAACTGATTTTATCCTCTGATGCAACCAAGAGATCGTGCAATTGCGGATTTTTGTTTTTGGCCTTTCTTGTCCCTCTTTCATATAGTGCTGATTGCACCTACACCCATGCCAGACTATATATACGTACGTACAGTTCACATGTTCAGCCAACAGACCCGCAATCTGATCGAGCAAATGAGGGATCTAGGGTGGTCTTCTGGAGAGGGGGATCAGGCGGAGGGTCGAAAAAGGACCAGCAGTTCAAAGTTGCATAGGCATCAAGTGAGACATCCATTCCGGATATCTAATAAAGCGTAATCTCTCTCTGTGCTAGAGGCCAAAACCGATTTCGGGACAATGGTTTCACGAGTGTCACAAGCCGAGAAGAAGGTGTAAAGTCGACGAGTAAACAAATTAGTTGAGTGCTAGAATCGATCGGGGTTGGTTGCCAGACCTGGCGAGGCGTAATATAATACGTTGGACTGTACCCAAAAATATATTTAAAGCTTAAAACTATTTACATAGGCAAAATTAATTTAAGTTTCGGGCAAATAAAAATGTTTACGTGGAATTTATTAAAGAGCGATCAATAACAAATTCAAATACGCGGATTGTCATTAACGTAACTTCTTGGCAGAGTATCATAACCGCATCAGCTCGTCACATAAAATCACCCTTTGAAAGCTCTACCAAGCGATATACAAAAGATAAAACCGACACTGAAATACTATTACTGACACTGAAATAAGTACACCTGTATGATCGCCAACATGCGGCCCACGTGCAGTACGTCAGGTTAAGCCTCTAACAAAGCCATTAACTTAACCATGAAATCACAATCATATACACATCACCACCTGTACTAGCGAATCGGTCAAGCCATTCAGTGAGCCACCAGCGAAAACACCTAATAATAATCGAGCTCAAGCGAGCCAACTAAATGGCCTAGAGATCACCGTGGTCACTATTTGGTGGGCTGCCTTGAGTAAAGACTACAACATTAAACTCATAAGCTAAGTGCAAAGAACAACCGCCATAGGTACCACCGGTACCATGCGGACATGCCCGATGGAAACCCTGAATGTGCTTCTACATCTGCTACCATTCGACCTCCATATTAAATACATTTAAGCATGTAGAGGGGTCAGACTCAGAGAATCAGAGTGCTGTTCTGCTTGACCTTACGTCCACAGTAACATTGTAAAGGGTTATACATTTCGAGGTTGGTATTTCACATCGCTGTCACATGACATCTGTCAAACCTATCTGTCATCCATAGTGACAGGAAGTTAGTTCTTACCCTGCCATTTTACAATATTGATCGTTTAACTACCATTTAACGCATTAAAAGTGTTGCATTTTACTCCAAAAAAAAAACAAAAACAAAAAAGTCCTGTAATATCTGTGTATCTATAAGTTGACAGATTGGTTCACACTGTGGACTAGCGGCATAATAGGGCTGTATTTTTTTTGAAAACGAATAAGGCACCACTGTTACGGTGGATTCTCTGCGCTATAGTCAAATAATAACCAACTCTGTTTAGCCTGAGATTGGAGACCTTGATGTGAGCGACATGTATTGCACGAAAAGTTCCGTTTAATTTCGAGATTTGGCGACATCAATTAGCCACCAAGATCGTGTGATCTGATCCCGTTCGATTTCTTTTTTTGTGGGGCTATGCTAAAGATCGTGAGACAATCCCCAAACTTTGAAGCAATTAAAAACAAAACACCCCTGAAGTTATGGCCGCAATACAGCCAGAAATGTGCCGAAAGTCATCAAAAATTACCCCACAAGAATTGAAGTTTGCAAAAACTCCCGTGGCAGCCATTTAACCGATGTTGTATTCCATACATAATGACATAGTTCAAAGTTTAAAGCAGTAAAAAAAGCAGCTTTTTCAGTGGACAATGGTGGGATCCCGAGTGGTCTCATAACAATGACCTGTCTTAAACACCTCAACTACGCCGATGATTTTTTTTTTTTCTTTTATAATTTGCACGTGTGAAAGCGGTTATGAATACCCTTATACTAATTTTAGGAAACGGGCGTTTTGAGGAAGGGGGAAGAGACAGATTGGTGTAGTTGGTTTGAAACTCAGCTGGTATTAAGTTTCAGTGAACTCCAAGGGTGGCTTTTCAGATAACTGGGGAACTTGTTTGTTTTTGCTTTTGTCGTTGCTCATGATTCACTGTATTTTTTTCCGACCTCCTGATGTCATCATCACAATCAAGTTGCATTTTAGCCATATGATCTCCCTACTGCCAGTGTTATGCCTTCGCAGTAGAGTTGACATGAGCTTTCGCAATTGATCGACTTTTTATTTATTTCATGCGAAATAAATAGATGATTATTGACATCAGGATTCGAACCGTGAACCTGTAGCGTGACAAGCGACGATGTTACCACTACACCACGGCCACCCTCAGATTATTGCCTCTTATCGCAGAGTTATCAATTCGTACGCAACGCCCATTGACTTGGTGACAGGCAAAACTAGAAAGAATTAACAACCCCTCAGTCTCACAGGTTTCCAATAACTTGGTAGTATTGTTTCGGTGGAAGGTGGTGCTGTCGAATAGGGAGAGTGAAGGCTGTGCCCGGAACAAAAGTTCCAGCACATCTTTTTAAATAAATATTTTGCGCAAAGATCCCATATGGGGTCTAGGGCTCAGCGTCACAAGAATGGAAGGCACCTCACGTTTATGCTGTTTTCGAAGGGCACATTTTTTTCTTTTATGATTTGAGTACCTGAATAGGAACACAGGAGATGCACGTTGGCTTTAAATGTTTGAAGGGTGTAGTGATGGGGAAATACAGAGCCTTGCAGATCATATTTGACAGTACGACCTAAGTTGGTCTTAAGGATGAACTGATGTGCATTCGCAGCATTATGCGTAGGGAGGGTGAAATTTTGAAGGGAAGGAATGCAACTGACTGTTTTGCTGGAACATTTTTTTTTTTATAAACAAAAGCAATAAAATAGGGAAAGACACGAGACATTTCTACGAAGTTCGAGCGAATTTAAGAAGCTTGTAATGTCTCTTATCACCTATAAATGTTAACGCCCGTTTCTGTACCCTGTCTAGAATGTGCAGAACGGTCTTGGGTACACTAGACCAGATGTGGGCGTTATATTCCAGCTTTGGGCGGATGAATGCCTTATAAATTGAGGCCAGATCAGATGGGGTAAAATATTTCTTGCACCCCTTAAGGAATCCTAGACATTTTGCAGCATTTTTGGCAACCTCGAATATGTGATCGTTCCATCGAAGATGGTTACTAATACACATACCGAAAATGGCAAGTCTTTCAGTTTCAATGATGAAAGTACCATCCATGGACAATGGTTGAGGGTTTTGGTTTCGCTTGAGAGACAGTAGACAGCATTGTGTTTTCTAAGCATCCCACTCTGTTGGTTGAACCCCATTTAATTATGCTGTCCAGGTCGGAATTTAACTTGTTTAACATACGTTGACATTCTTCTTCCACGCCCCAAGAAGAAGGACGTGAGTTAGGGAACGAATATGAAAAACTGAGGATACTGTCATCAGCAGAGGAACGCATTGGATTAGAAGTTGCAGACAAGAGATCATTTATAAAAATAAAAAAGAGTCTCGGAGACAAAACAGAGCCTTGTGGAACACCAGCATTTATATGGTGAATTGCAGACTTGAGGTCGTACTAGACAAGTAGTATTGAACGCCCCGAAAGGAAATTTCCACCATATGCACTCATTTGCGACTAAAGAGCCTGATACCCTGGTTTCGCCGTAGTTGTGGAGAGATTAGTTCCACTTTTCGGTGAGATATGCTATCAAATCACCAGTTGCTACCAAAACCATTGAGGAGTTTTCGTGAATCAAGATATTTTATAAGCTGACGATTTATCAGCGTTTCCATGACCTTGGAAAAAAGGGACGTAAGTGTAATGGGTCGATAATTGGACAGGGAACGGACTGGATAAATGCTGTTTTCATCTACTCGGAAAGACGACAGAAGAGTAGGATAGGCAGAAAAGCTTACGGAGAGGTTTTGTCAGCATGGAAGAACACCTCTTTAGAATTATGCGGAAGATACCTTCCGGACCAGCGGATTTGTGTATGTTAAGACCTTTGAGTACTCCTGCAACTGTACAAGTGTGGAAGTGGACGTGTCCCGTAGAAAATTCGACGCTCTCGAAAACAGGAGGAGACAAAGCATTATCTGACAGCGTGGAGTTCGCTGCAAAGTGAGCAGCAAGCAGATTGGTTTGCCTAAGGATCTAACAGCTGGAATGTCATTGTAAATGAGAGTTGGGATGGCAGACGAGGCAGAATGTTTAATATTTTTGACGAATGACGAACAGTTTTTACTACCTTTGGGACATTGTGGGATTTGTTGCCTCAATTTTTGGTCTTGTAAGAATTTTACACGTCGAATATGGGCATTGGAGGCTTTTCTGGCTTTCGGTTTTCTTCAGATTTATTGGCTTTATAAGACCGAAAACTGAGTTCTTTCAATCTGATATTTTTCGATTGAGAAACCTTTCATAGCAATGATGAATGTTTGTCAAACGTTTGCGAGAGGTGAGACCGTAAAAAATCTTTTTATTATTCCCCGGAACTCGAACCTAAGGTGATATAACAATGCTGGTTATGAGGACAAATATCGACATCATCGGCAAAACGAAGTGAACAGTTATTGGCGCGTTCAATAGTATAGAATCAAACGCAAATAAAATGGGTCTGGTCAATCCAAGATGATATACCTTCGAGGCGCCTAGTAATCAGCAGCGATGCTGTGTATAGATTTTTGTTTTTACTAAGCCTAGTTTTGGAGCAGAGTTTTATTGTGTAGTACTCCTCTTAGTCACAAAATAAGTCTGCATAACCCTTTACCTTTACATGGTGTTAGTAGTACTTGATATTCTTCAGCTCTAGCTCGCGTCTTTGTGCCAGGGGGGATAAATGTAATCCAAAAAGCTGAGGTCGCATGACTCTATTGGAAAGCAATGTTTCAAGCATGTACCCTTTTCATAAGCTAGCTGATCACGAAATCCGTAACCGATTTCAACTAGTCTTCTCACGATGGGACCTTATTCTTTAAACGTACATAGGTCAATGTCACTTTTCTACTTACGTATTCTCTGTCGAATCTGGGCTCATGATCGTCGACATCAAGTATGTTAATTTTTAAAATCCGCGTTACTGACTGTCGCGGCTGACCATTGTCGAAGACTTCTAAAATAACGTTGTATGTATCCTTTGTTTCGCGATCCAAAGGAATAGCAGTGCTTATCAATCCGCTGTTTTCATCGATTTCGAAAGCGCCTGCATCAGCCGTATCCTTCTGTATTCTATAAAATAGCGTTCCCGATGGTGTATTCGGACTATCGGGATCGCTGGCTTTCACATTGAATACTGGCGACTTGACTGTTGCATTCTGTTATAAAGAGATTTTGTTATCTTTAGTGTCTCACAATATAAGCACATTCAACACTTACCTCCAATACATTAGCAGATTCCCCTATTTTCGGCGATACAAAGTACGGAATTCCATCGTTTGCACTAACATCTCCAATGTACAAAATCACATTCACATCCGACCACAGTGACTCCTGTTTTTGGACTTGCCCGCCGTTATCCTGTGCCCTTACAATCAGTTCGTACGGCTCCGATCGGCCTTTTCCAGTAAGTTCCCTCTTGGTTTTGATTTCACCGTTAAGTGGATTTATCCGAAACAGACCCTTGACTTCACCCTCATCGGCAAACTCATAGCGAATCTCACCACCAGGACCTTCATCGGGATCATTGGCAAGCACCTTGACAACGAATGAGTCTTCAGGTACATTCTCCGGTATAACGGCAGTATAATTATTCTGTGTAAACTCTGGCGCATTGTCATTTACATCCAAAATATCAATATTAAGTTCCACGACACTCTGTTTAGAATCCGATGGCATTCCTGGCGAATCTTCAGCTTTCACAGTGAGACGAATGTGGGAGTTGCGTTCGCGATCAATGCTTTGATTCGAGGCAATAACAATCTCTCCTGATACGTTGTTTATGTCGAAGAAGGCCGCATTTTCTCCCTGAAGAGAGTATAAGACTTTGTGGTAACCAAGGTGTATATCGCGTGGCGTGAGAGCAGCATCTTGATCGGTGGCATGAACTGTGATCACTTTTTCAGGATACCTTTTGTTTTCGATTAAAGTGGCATGGTAAGACGTTTGGTCAAATATTGGAGCATTGTCATTTACGTTATCTACAGTAATATTGACTTTGGTAATGGTGCTCCGC
Source organism: Pocota personata (assembly GCA_963082735.1). NCBI lineage: Eukaryota > Metazoa > Arthropoda > Insecta > Diptera > Syrphidae > Pocota > Pocota personata. Next base: position 62,474,146 of record OY720431.1, on the reverse strand, counting down.
TTACCATCGTCAGAATTTGCTTTGACTTGAAATTCGAAGACATTGTCCTGCAATGCTTCATAGTCTAATCGTTTCTTCAGTATAATCTCCCCAGAACGTTCATGAAGATCGAAGAAATCGAGGTCATCACTGTCAACCAATTCGAAGCTCTTGATTGGTTGGTGTGTCACCGGATCTTCAGCGACTAGGGTAAATAGGGTGCTGCCAATGGGCATCTCCTCCTTTACTTTGGCGCTCACCACAGGTTTTGAACTAGTCCATCCCTTATTCTTAAAAACCGGGTTGGTGTCCTTAAACGATTGTACGTAGATCGTTACTTCAGTTGTATCTACTTGATGCTCAGGATCTACTTCTGCGTTAAGATCACGAACCTCAACCGTAAAGATTATCACAGCGGCGACGTCATGCCTCAAAACACCGTTTACAGTAATTTCTCCAGTATCGGCGTTAATTCGAAAAGCTTCGTTGGCATTATAGTTATTCCTTGAGTTGGTAATACCAACACCTGCCCTCGTTGTGGCTTTTACATTCCCCTTGATTTGGTACTGTAATTTGGAATTCAAATCCTTATCCAAAGCAGTAACCTTGAGCACCCTTTCACCAATATCCGTCCTCTCCGATACATAGCCTACGTAGCTGGAGTGTTCGAATTTCGGAGGTTCATCGTTAATATCTTTTATATTGACGTAAACTGTCGTGGTAGCAGTTTCTGGAATTGGGACACCCGCATCAACTGCGTTGACTACAATCTCGAAACTATCCATGTTGGAGTCACGGTCTATTCTGGCCTGAGGTGATACCTGAATGAGACCAGTTCTGTAAAAAAATAAAAAATAAAAAGAATATCAGCCAGCTTGAACGTGTTTTACAGATTGTGGTCAACTTACCGTTCATCAATCACAAAGTTATCGTTGGCACCAACAATTCTGTAGCGAAGCAAGGTATCCAAGCCATCTGGATCATGCGCAGATACCGTAGAAACGTTATACCCAGGTAATGCATTTTCAGGAATTGATACTCGGTAGCTTGGTGGCCCTAGAACTGGAACATGTTCTGTGTTCTGAAAGTGGCCCTTGAATATTGGCCTCTGGTTTCCAGAAATTCCAACGCGAACAAGTACCCGGGTGGTATTTTGTAGTGGTGGTATGCCTGAGAAAGTATAATAAGAATTAGAAAATAAAAAAACAGTATAATACAGTTTATTGTAATTTTCAAAGATTACGAGTATATATAGATAATTCCTAAGCTTTGTCATGACAGATTCACTCTCAAATGTTTGTCAGACGTTGGCGATAGGTGGGACAGTGAAAAAAACTTGTTGGTGTACTCGTATCTGAGATTCGAACCCGAAACTCTTATTCAGAATTACCACAAGAATTACATAAATAGAAACTAATCGCCGAAAACGGGATATCAAAATTGCGGGAGCATTTCGGAACTTATTCAACTGGTGCAACATCGTATTCATCAGGACCCTGGAATGTCGATGAGATCAATTGCAAGGGTAAGTGTAAAGCTATGTTCAGACGATTGCCAGATCTGACAATATTGTCAGATCTGTCATTGTAAAAATTGTCCCAAATTCCTTACAACCGTCTGAACTTACAATTTTGTCTGACAATATTTGCAGAAAACACATTGTCAGGTCATTGTCAGATCCTCATCTGGCAATGAAATCGTTAGGTACCTGGCAATTGTCTGAACACGCAATTGTACTATTGCCAGACCATTGTCAGGCGTTTAGGACATTTGCAGACTCATTTGCTATTGTCAGACGCCTGACAATCTTTTTATTGTCAGATAATTGCTTTTCATATTTGAAAGAGCAAAACGAAGTTTTGGTGCTATATTATTACGTTGTCGGTTTGGATTTATTTGTTACGATGAGTGAAATGAATTGCGAATTGTTTAGAATCCATACGCAAAAAATTGTGACACAATTCTGGCTCCTCAGCTCTCAATTCGACATGCAATTTTGCGTAAAGTCCTCCTGCTGACGGCCACCTAATCCTTCGTCCAAACACGCCGACGTTTTTGTGGCAATTCATCCTCCTCGCTGCTTTCCAATACGTACGCGGCCAAAACAATTGCAAGTGCACTCAGTCCAGAATAAAAAAAAAAAAAACATTTTTAATTTGCCTAACAATGCCTGTCAACGAATCTGCAAATTTTTTGGAAACAAACATCTGACAACTGTGTGAACTGACAATTTTCAACCTAACAACGTTGCCAGGCAAAGTATTGTCAGGCCTACCATCTGACAATGAAATTGCCAGAGTTTGGGACAAAATATGGCAACCATGTGAACTGGCAATTTAGGCATTGTAAGGTAGTTCGCTATTGTCAGCCCATTTGCAGCTCATTGTCAGAACATTTGTAGACCTTACAATATAGTCAGATCTGGCAATCGTCTGAACATAGCTTAAGTCTTATGACATGAGAAGTGTCATGTTTATGCCGAAGGAAACAACCAGTGTGTGCTCCGAGGAATGCGGCTCCTCAACTATTCGGATATTTTTTCTGTTACGGAACGAACTGTTTATAGGATGTTAAAGGAAAATGAAATTAAAGGCCACAATTCACCACCAAACAATTATCTTTATTTCTTTCAACAAATTGTTTTGTTTTTTAAATCAGCAGATGACAAAGAATATGGGTAATGCTCTCTGATTTATGGCTATTTGTCACGCATACTATGGCAACCCTGTAAGAGCTTTAACTTGTGACACACTTATGAAAGCAATTGCAATAAAACAGAGAGGCAAACATCCTATCTTTCCTGTACTGATAATTTTTGTGAGACAATGTATAGTTAAAGCATCTGGAAGATCCAGGATTCTTTTTTTTTCTAAGAACAAATTGTCGACCACAACAGTAGAAGCAACTACAGGTGGCTAGTGCAGAGCCTTCGAATCCCCTTTGAGGATCTGCATGGCGATTGATCGGGAAACTACTGACTGTCCAAAACATGGATTGGACCAGTAGCGCAACAATCATGTTCGTAATGTAGTGCTTGCTTTACTTCCTCGCGGTGGTCCCCGGGCAACTGCATGTATAAAGCCTTATACGTGTAGGCCAAAATTGCTAGTGCGAGATTGTCTAGGGTCTTATGCCTAGGCTAGGTAACCTGGGCCAGCAACCCGCGTTACCGAAACTTCAATGGCTACGGAAACCGACACAATGCCTCGGATAAGGACTGATAACACGTTGACGACCTTTGGCTATCGTACCCGGACTAAGATTGGTTTCTGGAATGTGAAGACGCTCCTTGACTCTCAGAGTGAAGGACCTCAGAACGCCAGATTCCTTCAATTGGAGTATGAGTTCATGCGATATAGGCTGGATAGTAAGCGAGATAAGATGGTTAGATGCGGGTGAGTACCAATCCATAACGCGTAACACTTTATTACTCTACACCGGAAGACCATCCGGAAGCCCCCGTGGATATGGAGTTGGACTGCTGCTAACGCCAACAGCACGCAGAGGCCTAATTACCTGGCAGCCCCACAGTGATAGGATTTTAGCGGCCAGATTCCGGACAAGAGTACGTAGCATCACCATTATACCGTGTTACGCCCCCACGGATGGTTCGTCTGAGGAAGAAAAGGAGACCTTCTACAACCAGTTAGGAGCTGTTCATAATGCAACACCCAACGGCGACATTGCCACTGTGATGGGGGACCTGAGTGCCAAGGTAGGCTGCGACAACGAAGGTCTCAAACATGTTATGGGACGGCACGGACTAGGCAATCGCAATGACAACGGCGAAAGATTTGTTGACTTTTGTGACGCAAATCGTCTTGTCATAGGTGGCACCATGTTTGAGCACAAAGCCTGCCATAAAATCATCTGGGTGTCAACTGACAGGCAATCAACCTCCAACCAAATTAACCATTTTGCCATCAGTAGCCGTTTTAGAAGTAGTCTCCAACATAAGATCACCATCTTATGACAGCTACTCTCCGATTACGCACTGCTGCCGTTCGTAGATCTAACGACACAAGAATACCTAGGTTCAACATAGACCGACTGAGAGTTCCCTCAGTGCGCCAAGAATTAAGGAACCATCTCTCACGTGGAGTGGAAACAATCAGCAGTTCACTGCCCGCCACCATCCAAGAGCATTGGTGCGCTGTGAAAACTGTTTTCACATCAGACGCTGAAAGGATTATCTGTCGAACGCAAGGAAACCATAGGGGGTGGCTTTCCGAGGATACCTGGAGAAGGATCAACGAACGAAAACAGCTAAGACCTCAAATTGCAGCAACTCCAGCAGCAGGGAGGATCGAGCTTGAGTCCCTATATCGAATGAAGATGAGAGAAGTACAGCGTAGCGTGAGACGTGACAAGCACAATTACATCAATGCGCTGGCTACGGAAGCAGAAGAAGCAGCAGCGAGGTGCTACAGCAGAACCGTTTATAGAATCACTAAAGAGCTTATAGGTGGCCGAAGCTCTACTCAACACCCAGTGAAAGGCTTAGACGGTTCGTTGCTAGTATCGGATGAGGATCAGCTGAAGAGATGGAAGGAGCATTTTGCTTCGGTTCTAAACCGAGTATTCGCCAGCAATATGCACCCAAGTCAGACTGAAGTGTCCGTAGAAAGAAATTCCCGAATTCGCACCACAACCTCCAGTAAGAAGGAAATTATTACCGCAATCAAAGCACTAAAACTAATAAGGCGGTAGGACTTGACGGCATACCCGCGGAACTTTTTCAAGCTGCGACAACAGCATCGGCAGAGCTACTGTTCCCACTTGTCGGGAGAACATGGGAAGCCGAGAGTTTTCGGGATGAGTGGAAAAAGGGAATGATCGTCAAGCTCCCTAAAAAAGGCAACCTAATGCAATGCGAAAACTGGAGAGGTGTCTGCGTGCTGCCTGCTGTGGCCAAGACAATAGCTAGAATCATCCTGGAGCGAATCAAAGAACACATTGAAGACACACTCGACGCCGAACAAGCAGGTTTGCGCTCTGGATTCTCCTATGTCGACCACATTAACACCCTGCGGATCATCATCGAGCAATGTGTTGAATATCGATCACCACTTCACCTGTTGTTCATCGATTTTGAAAATTCGTTTGATAGTGTCAATCGGGAATTTATTTGGCGTGCCTTGCGCAGGAGAGGCATTCCTGAAAAATTAATAGCAATTATCAAGGCTTCATATGGTAAGGCTGTCTGAGGAATTCGAAGTCCAAAGTGGGGTTCGGCAAGGCTGCATACTTTCACCAATACTGTTTTTATTGGTGATTAGCGACGTGCTGAATGCGGCCTTATCAACAGAAAATGGAGGAATTCGATGGACTCTCACATCTGAACTCAAACACCTCAACTACGCCTACTGTCTCACATAATAATGGATCTTTACCAAATGACAGCAAATGTGGAGAGGGAAGCAGACGTCGTTGGGCTGAAAATTAACTCGGCAAAAACAAAAATGATCAGCCTAGGACCAAACTCATCAACTCATATATGCATTGCTGGACAAACGGTTGAGAGAGTAGAGAGTTTCCAATACCTTGGGAGTATTGTCTCAACCGATGGCGGAACCGAACTGGATATAGCCAGCCGAATACGTAAAGCAAAATCTGCGTTTGGGATGCTATCCATAGTTTGGCGAAGTAATGCAATTAGTTTAAACACCAAGCTACGACTGTTCCTTTCCAACGTTGAATCCATGCTGATATATGGATGTGGTACCTGGAGAATGACCGTCACTATCACGAGGAATCTGCAAACGTTTGTCAATAGGTGTCTACGTTACATCTTAAGGATATTCTGGCCAAACCGTATCTCTAACGAACAGCTTTATCAGAGAACGGGCCATGAACCTATAGGCACAACCATACGACGACGAAAGTGGCAGTGGATCGGTCACACTCTCCGAAAGGGTGACAGGTCCATAGCTAACCAAGCGATGCAATGGAACCCGCTTACCCAGGATGGCAGGATACGCGGCGGCGGTCCTAGGAGTACGTGACGCAGAACAGTTGAGAAGGAAGCACGACAACTAGGAAAGAGTTGGGGAGAGCTGAGGCACATTTCAAGAAATGGCACATGTAGGCGTTGTAGAGGCCCTAGGACCCACAAGGGGATACATGACATAAGTAAGTAAGTAGTACAGAGCCTTCAGATGTCCCACGTGTGATGAATACTAAGTTTCCTGCCAGTCTGATGGTCCTTAGAGTAGTGAGCACCGAAGGTCATGTTATGCTTCCCTAATTTTTCAAAAAGTTCTTCGAGTGAATGCTGCCGGATATATAGAGGTGCTAGAGGCAGTTATTAAGCCCTAGATAGATAGTGTGAGTGTATAGCTAGTGTGAGTGAAGACCATACGTATTCCATCAGAAATCTGCGATGTATAAAGTCACAACGAATCAGGAATGGATGGCAATCAATTTCCATGATCACATAACACAAAACTTTTGACCAAAACTTAGTCCGTTGGATTACTGCGTGGGGGGCGGAGTTGAACATAACACCAACAAACATCCCCATAATACCATCTAAGCTCTAAAGGATGCCATTGTCCAAGTTTCCAAGTGTCCACGTTTCCAGTCACGACTTTAGGCTGTTATAGATACTGAAGGTGGTTTTATTGAATAAATATGGGCTGCAAACTTATATGTATTTATGTGCCAATTTATATTTTAATAATTTTTTTTTTTTGCATAAGTTTTGAACATCTCGGTTTTTCTTTTTCAAATTTGACCTCAAATAGCCATCGCACCCTGTATAAGACCTTCATCATCCCAGTTTCGATATAATGAACATGGACACTATTAAAAGTGTATGAAGTCACCCTTCGTTGTTTTGAAAGAAAAATACTTCAAGTAATTTTTGCTCCCATTTGTAAGCTAATCTAGACCCTGCATGAGCTGTTGGCGCCAAAATATCTTTTTGTTTTAAGATGGCTAGCACATAAAGAATGATCCAATTCGAGCTTCCAACGTTGGCAGCACTTTAAATCAAGCAGCTGTCAATAAGCGCCCGTTTTCAAAGTATCAAAAGTTAGTTTGAAACAACACATTTGCGAAATAGAGTGCTTAACCACCGCTCAATGCGTGAAAATTGTTCAATTGTTCTATAGAAATTAGAATTATGGTACACTCGTCGGCAAAATAATTTTGACAGAATGGTAAGTTACGCTTCCAACCAGTGTTACTCTATGGTATGACTAATTGGTAGGCATGTAAATTGTTTCATTTGACTTGTGTCGTTCGGCGCAGCAGCAAAAGCTTCATAAATAGTGGGAATTTTTTGTTGGCAAATTTATTTGGACGGGAACTTTATAACGTTTTTGGTAAGTAAATTTATTTGTTTTGTTTTGTCTTTTATAGAAGAATGGGGGAAAAAGAGGAATTAAGTATAGAAACAAGGGCAGTTATTGTGGCAAAATATAATTCTGGCGTTTCCGTAAAGGAAATCTGCGCAAAATTAAATTTATGCAGGCAGACAGTTCATTACCATATTAACAAACATAAAAAATAAATTCCGTACAAAACTTGCCACGTACGGGCTGGAAACGAAAAACTACGCGGAACGAAGACAAACTCCTTCTGCGGGAATTTGTAAAAAATTCTTCATTGACGCCAAAAAATCACAGAGTCCCGTTAGTGAAAGATAAATCACAGGCGTCTACTGGAATCGAATTTCGGTACATATACCGTTAGAAAAGTACCACATATAAGCACAAAAAACAAAATCAAACGGTTGCAGTTCGCCAAACAGTATCTCAACAAGACCTTCATCTTCTGGAATCGAATATTATGGACTGATGGGAGTTCATTTGATCTCCATGGAGAGTTTCGTTCGACTCACCAAGAAAACGCGTCAGAAATATGCACCAGTTTTGCAAACTGTGAGTCATGGTGGTGGGTCACTAACGTTCTGGGGATGCATTTCATCTAGCGGTCCTGGAAATTTAGTCCCAATCGAGGAACCAGCAAAAACATTTGACTGTCCTAAACAACCACGCTTTTCCGTCTGGTGATAGACTCATCGGAGTCCTTTATTTTCCAACAGGGCAATGCTCCATGCCACAAAAGCCGAATGGTCACATCATTTTTGAAGGATGTTGGTGTAGAGATACTAAACTGGCCCCGATTTAAATCTTATCGAAAATGTGTGGGCGAGCAATTCGTGGCATAATGATATAATTTTAACAGACTGGAAGTATTGCAGATAGAGTAAGGCCTGTGCATCATAGTGGCATCCGTTCTGCCTAAAATATTGCTGCCGTAAGGAAAAGTGTGGTCGAACACCCGGCGTTCGTAGATTTTGGGCTTGTCTTATGGCTCCCTTTGGCAAATTTTGACATGGATAGCGACGAATTTACGCAGATTGGATGTTAGAGCAGCAGAAAGTTAGTGCTGATTTTTTAAAGAAAATCTTCTTCTTTGATGAGACACATTTCCACCTCTCTGGGTATGTCAATAAGCAAAATTGGCGCACATGGGGTGAGAAAAATCTTCATGTGATTCATGAGACACCATTACGTGCCTAAGAAGTGACTGTTTGGTGTGCATTGTGGTCAGGTGGTCGGACTGCAACAGTCAATGGTGAGCGCTATAGGTACATAATAACCGAGTTTTTTTTTAACAAGATGACGCAAGTTGCTACGCATCGGGTGCAACGGCAGATGTTTTGCGTGAAAAGTTCTCAGGTCACATTATTTCACGTTCTGACGAGACGTTAACTGGCTGCCAAGATCATGCAATTATCTAGCGGAGTTAGTTAGATTTATTTTTGTGGGGTTACGCTAAACGCCGTATCTACGCCAACCAACATCCGCCCGAAAATTAACGAAAAAGTCATCGAAAGGCCCAGGACCACAACAGATTGAAGTGCCATCTAAAGTAAAGTAATCTAACTATAGTAATCTAATCTCATGTACTTACCGTAGTCCGTAGCGGAAATAATCAGTTCGTACTCTCCTCGTTCGGTGTCCATTGACTTTGCCACTTTCTGCAGAGTGATCTCCCCGGTCTGTTCGTTGATTTGGAAAACATTTCCTGAAATACTATTTTCCGAAACCACTGCATACTTGATTTTACCACCGCCTTGCGCTGGCCCATCTATATCCACTGCTCGCACGAAAAACTGCGGTTCAAAATCGATCGCACCTTCGCGCACAGTCCGAGTGTATTCCGCACTCTCAAACACCGGATAGTTATCATTTAGGTCAATCACGTCAACGAAAACATGAGCATTCGATTCACGTCCACCACCATCTCTTGCCACTATAGTTAAACTGTAGCTGCTCTGCTTTTCATAGTCCAAGGTCTTTTGAATATACAACCCTCCAGTTACTGGATCAGTGTAGAAATTATCCGAACCGAATCCCTTCAGCAAATACGTAATTGCACCAAAGACATTAGAGTCCCTGTCGGTTGCGGTGATGTCTCCAACTTTAGTACCAGGTGGCCGATTTTCTTCCGTCTTGAATCTATATGCATTCTGGTCAAATACTGGGGAGTTGTCATTGGCATCGAGCAAATTCACAATGACCCTAGCGTTGGATTTCTCCACACCATTCACGGATGCAACTAAATCGAATTCAAAGAAGCGTAAACTTGGGTCCGATACATCGAAGTCAAGCTTGCTGGAGTCTAGAATTTTTACAACCACTGGCGTGCGTCCTTGACTCCTGGTGGGACTAACGCTGAAAATATTATCAGCGTTTTTTATTGGTCGAAGGGACAATTCGTACCGACTGTTGTCACCCATATCCCGGTCATTGACAAAGACGGAGAGACCGGGTAGTGGCATGCCAGTGCTTAGATTTTCCGGGATGGATATGTTGAACAGCTCTCCGTTGAATTCTGGATCGTGGTCATCTACGTCGGTAACAACTATCGTTACATGAGTTTTTGTGAAATCAGGTGACATTTCTCCATTGATCAGTTCCGTGGCCTTTACTGTGAATACATAAACTCCACCATTTTGAAGGATCTCAGGATTCTCCCTGTCCAACGGGATGTCAGTGGTGAGTAGAACAGCACTACCCTCCTCTGGGGTGCCAATTTGCTTTAATTTGAAATGTCCAAAATGTTCGTCCTCAAGATTTAATTGAACTGGTCGCGGAATACCAACATCTCCGTCTATAGCTGTGATTGTCAGAATAGACTGATCCGGTGGAGTGTTTTCCTGTACTGTGGCAGAGTACGGCGCATTGGTGAAAACAGGCGGTTGATCCTGCACATCAACAACATTGATCGACACAGTGGCAAATGAACTCAACTGATTGCCAACAGCACGATCACGGGCCATGATCGTCATTATGTACGACGGTCTACTTTCAAAATCCAGTTCTTTGAGTAGAGTGAGGCGTGCTGTGTAGTTACCTTCGGAGATCTTTTCAGCATTCACACCGAATGTATCGCAAATATCATTTTCGCTTTTGGTGTCCTGGAAGCATTTCAACTCAATTTCCGCGTTAACACCCTCGTCACGATCAGTCACTATTATCTTAGGTTTCACATCCAACACAGAACCCACTTCTGTTGACTCACTGACAGACACGCTATACGGCCGACCGACGAATATTGGGTTATTGTCGTTGTAATCACGGACGGGAATTTCTCTTCGCAGTGAAATTGTGTTCGGTTCTGTCCCATAGATACCTTCGTCTGTGATACTTATAATCACCTCAATCACATTTTGTGATTCTCGATCCAATTCTTGGCGCAGTCGCACCACTCCGGTATCTCGGTCTACGGAAAATACCGGTCCCGATATGCTGTACTTGAGTTTGCTTCCTTCTGGGTCTGTTCCTATGAAAAAAAAAGAAAAAAACAAAAAATGAATTAGATACGTAGATACATCTGAAGTCGCATCAATCATAATCATGTTAATTTTTTTTGTATGGGAATTTTGAATGCCGTTTTTTTACTACACTACCGGTCGTACTCGAAAGAAAATGAAAAGAAAGTGGGAGAAGTGGAAGACAATGGATTAATTGTGTGAAAATGCTAATACAAGATGAGAGAGTATTCTTCGGACTACTTGGCATTGAATTAAATAGTTATAGTACTTCCACGTTAAGACATGAAAGAATTAAAACATTTTAATTGTACACGAAAGTTGTTTCTATCTTTTAAGAAAGTGCAAGCTGGAAAAAAGAAAAATTTGTTAAATGTTCTGTGCTGGTTTGAAAGAAAATACAATTTCGAACTCAAACAAAACTTCTTTATAAAGGGTGTCCCAAAATTCACGCAAAATTCACCCAAATTTTAATTAAAAATTGTAAATGTTTTATTTATCCGTAAAGTATACAGTATAGGGTTATGTGTGGAATAGCATATCGGGTAAATGGCCTCCACGACTTTGCTGGCATAAATATGGTTGAATTTCGTTGACACAGCACTCAATTTGCTCTTTCAAGGCATGGTCGTGGGATTGTTGGCATTAACCTTAGACTTCAGAAACCCCAACGGCGCTAAATCGAATGATCTGGACGACCAATTCTGATCATCAAAACGGGAAATTACACGACCAGGAAATGACTCATGCAGTAATTGAATTGTTTCTCGGGCTGTATGGCATGTGGCACCATCTTGTTGAAACCTCATGTCGTGCACATTCATATCTTCCAATTTATGCACAAAAAGCTGGATTATTATGTCGCAATAGCGAGTAGCATTAACTGTTATTGCCTGACCAGCCTCATTTTCAAAGAAGAATGGTCCGATGATGCCTCCAGCCCAAAATCCGCACTAAACAGTGACACGTTGTGGATGCATTTGTTTCTCAACAATCACTTGATTATTTTCTGAACCCCAAATTTGACAATTTTGACGATTAACAAAGCCAACAAGATGAAAATGAGCCTCATCGCTGAAGATGATTTTGTTTGAAAAATCACCCTCTACTTGTTGTTGTTCCATAATCCATTCAGCGAACTATCTTCACTGTGCGTGGTCAGTAGGCTTCAGTTCTTGAGTCAATTGCACTTTGTATGCATGAAAATGCAAATTTTTCGTGAAAATACGCTGTAGAGAGCTTCTCGAAATGTCCAATTCTTGACCACGGTGCGCGAATTGATGTTCCTGGACTCTCAACAGCACTCCCATGAACTGCTTCAATGTTTTGTGTTGAACGACTTGTTGTAGAACGGCCAGAGTGTCTGAGATTACTAATTGATCCAGTCTCCCTGAATTTTTGAATTAATCTCTACACAGTTGATGAAGTTAAATCAGAAATTGTGAACTGTAGCTGCCAAACCTTCAATATTTTTAAAATATTGATCAACAATGAAAACGCGTTCTTCTTTCGTGTAGCACTCCATTTTTAACAACCCTGAACTGTCAGCTGTCACGCTGTTTTTTTGTTTTGTTGGCATCACTTTACCGCACAAATGGCGCAAAATTTAAATCTTACTTGAATTTTGGGACACTCTTTATAATAATTGGAATTGTTTCCACTATATTGCAGTGGCATTATTAAGAAAGAAAAAAATGCAACAGTTACGCTTATATCTACAGACACCAAGAAATGGATCAAAAAGTTTATTTGAAACAAAGCTCAAGTACCTACCTTGAGCTTGTATAAAAATTGACAAGTGAAATCGCATCAAATTATATAGATGTGGTAGATCCTACCGTTGTAAAAAATCAACAGAGAAGAACCTGGATGATTCTTTTCTGATCCCGAATGAGGATCAGCTGAGAATGTTGAAGGAACATTTCGCCACAGTCTAAAAACGTTTATTACGTTTTAGGCGATAATGTCATATTTGCGGACTTGAATGAGCTAGTAAACCAGTAGGGTTTGATTGCATTCCTAAGCAGCGGTTGTCAAAATAATTCTTCACCGAATGAAAGAACACCTCGATGAAACTATTTAAAGTTTATCTCCAGGCCTTAACGACATTAACTGTGAATGTGTTTGGTGTGCTTTGCGCAAAGTTGGGTTGAGTTTGAGGATCAAGGCTAAAGCAGTAAAGTAGAAGCATATACAATTCCAAAGGAGTACGTGCCTCAGGGTTTGCAGAAAAAAAACTTCCACCAAGTAGAGGCAGAAGTGCTTAGATAAATTCAAAAAAAGTGCGTCAAGTCAAGTTAAGTTAAGTGCGAGCCGGGCCTCGTGCTATTAGTGTTCTGTACCACTGTCTATGGTCACACTTGCTATGGTCACACTTGAAAGGGTTAAATCAAGCAAAAACTTTTTGTTTCATGTCTGCTTATATATTTGTCCTCACACTTCTCGCTTCAGAACCACTTAGGACACAAACAGATTTCGACGAAATTAGACTGATACGTAGTAGTTCCACTTAATATTGATCGAAATCAAATAGAGTGGGAGTAAGATATGTGAATAGTTCTCAATAGTTCTAACGTCTACGCTCAAGCATACGCAGATGATGTCGCCGTTCTGTCTGTCGGATCGTGCCTAGCGACTGTTTGCTCTAAGGTGCAGATGGCCCTAGACGCAATCGACGATTGGTGCGCTAGGAATGGGCTTTCAGTTAATCCTCTCAAAACCGAAGTGGTTCTCTTTACGAGAAGGAGGAAATTGCCTGGTCTGACTCTGCCAGTGCTAAAAGGCGTCACTATCGAATTCTCCAAGGAAGCCAAATATTTAGGAGTAATCTTAGATAACAAGCTTCTTTGGACGAAACATGTCGAGCTGAAAACTTCCAAAGCTCTGTCAGTCTTCCAGAAATGCAAAGGTCTTTTCGGCAAGTCATGGGGCTTGTCGCCAAGGAAAGTCCTTTGGATCTACACGGCAATGATAAGGCCTTTCCTCTCATATGCGTCAGTTGTTTGGTGGAATAAGCTCTCACGTAAATACGTTACTGCTGCTTTTGCCAAACTGCAAAGAACGGTCTGTCTCGGCTGCTTGGGAGCTTTCCCCAGTACGCCTGGCTCTGCTCTAGACGCCTTGATGAACCTCCCCCCCTTTATATTTATATCATGGGGTGTACACTCAGAGCCATCTTCCGTTTAAAAAGAAGTGGTTTCTGGCACGATTCGCACTGGAGTTTTGATGACGTTGCGCGACGATTATCCTACGACCCCTGTCTCATGGATATGTCATCTGATGCAATGACACCTGAATTACGGCTGCGGTGCAAATCTGAAGTCAACTTTCCTCATGTTCAGGATTGGCTTTGGCAGGAGTCTGAGCCAGGAAAGGTATGTAGTCGCATTTTCACGGACGGCTCTAAAACTGGACAGGGGTCTGGTGCTGGTGTTTTCGTAGAATGCGACAACATTAGGCATCACTTCTCATTGGGAAAGCACACATCTGTTTTCCAGGCAGAAATATATGCTATCCTAATGGCAGCGGATTATATTGGTAAGAACAGGTGGAAGGGGCGAAGTATCTGCGTCAGAAGAGAATTTCTCAGGACCTGAACCCACGTTGGGTTTGCCAGCGTCCTCGGTTAGGTCTTCCATTGACGACTGGGTTTTCAGTGAACACAATCGAAGGTGGCATTACTCTCCAGGATGCAGGCAGACTAAACGAATGGTCCCCATCGTCTGTAAGAAATCCGCGGCTTTCTTGCTATCCCTTAGCAGAAAAGACTGCAGACAACTTACTGGTGCTCTTACGGGCCACTTCGCCTTTGCCAAGCACCTCCATGTGCTAGGTTTGAGCGCTACCCCCGTCTGCAACTCCTGTGGAGAGGGCGATGACACTGCGGAACACTTCCTATGTGATTGTCCTGCCTTTGCTCGGATCAGGTGGCAGATTTTCGGTGCTGATGTGGTGAGTGCTGATGATCTAAGCTCTTCATCACTGAAGCGTCTACTCGTCTTTTTACAAAAGACGAAAAAACACATTAAAATTGGGTTCTCTGCCTGGTTGTACAATGGACTTGTTTTTGAGTCTGAGTGCTCCAGTAGGGTGTACCCGCCCCGACAAAAAAAAAAAAACACGTTCAAATAATAAAATTGTTTTATCAAGATGGGTGTTCTGTTCGGGCAACGTTCCGCGCGCTTCACCCATTTTACGGTCGCCATAATCGACCTTCCGAGAGGACTATTCACAGTGCGGTGGATAAAATTGAGTCCTCTAGTTCAGTAAACGATCAACCAACACCCGTACGTCGACGAAATGCAAGATCTGCCTACAACATCACCTACAACATCACCGCTGTCCGGAGAATCCGATTTCGCGTCGCTCACAAGAACTCGGCATTTCGCAGACCACAACTTGGCGAATTTTGCATCGTGACTTGGGCCTGCACCCGTACAAAATTCAGCTGACCCAGGAGCTGAAGGTAAACGCCCAAAGACAACGATGTGTGTTCGCTGAATGGGCTCTGGAGCAGTTGGAAACTGACCCTAATTTTCATCGAAAAATCATCTTCAGCGATGAGGCCCATTTCTGTAGGAATGGGTACATCAACAAACAAAATTGTCGAATTTGAGACGATACCAATCCACATGAAATCCAAGAGTGTCGAATGCATCCCAAAAGTGTGGATATTGGGCTGGCGGCGTCATCGGTCCATATTTCTTTGAGAACGACGTTGACCAGGCCATCACCGTCAACGGCGAGCGCTATAGGCCGATGATTACCAACTTCTTTTGCCGTGAACTGGATCATATGGACACCAACGACATGTGGTTTCAACAGGACTGCGGTACGTGCCACACAGGTCACGCCACATTGGAAATTCTGCACGAGCGATTGGAGAGCATGGTCATCTCACGTGAAGGTGATGCGAACTGGCCACCGAGATCATGCGTTTTGACCCCGTTAGACTTTTTCTTGTGAGGTTTTCTGAAGTCGCAGGTCTATGCGAATAAGCCACAAACTACAGCAGTCCTCAAAGCCAACATAACCCATGCCATCGGTCAACTTCAGCCTGATTTATGCGCCAGGGTCATGGAAAATTGGACATTTCGGATGCGCGCCACCCAGAGAAGCCGCGGCAGACATTTGAACGACGTTATATTCCATGCATAATGGCATCGATAGGCCTTTCAAACGAATAAACAATTTCGACGATATCTCACACACACTTTGTTTTATTTAAATTTAAAAATAGGAAGCGCTTAAAGAAAGACCCTTTAGATCTATTGTGCCCCCATACAAATGTATGTATATACATAGATTAAGATTAAATAAGATTCTTGTCAGGCTTTTCCAATTTTCGGATCAGAAACTATGTATGTATATAAAAAAAAGCCATAATAATTCCCATAAAATATGCCAAAGGATACTTTCACTACCGAAAAAACATTTTTCTCACTTTGCAAGTTGGTTTGGGTGTTCTGAATAGTTTAGCGCAAATTATATTGTTTGCCCAGTTCAATGGAATCTCAAGGTGACACGTTAAGAGATACTAATTTTAGGTGTAAATTGTTGTCGAAATGTTTTCACTCAATCAATTTGTTAATGCGATCCACGAAATTTGAAAGACAAACACAAAAATATATGAGACTGACATCAGAATAAACTAATCAGTTCTTTTCCATGTATCTATGTGTTGGTACGGTACACGTTTCTCACATAATTATTTATCTTTATCAAAAGTTCGATAGGATCCAAACATTTAAATTGAATTCGTTTCGTTTGAGGAAGTAAAGTCACATACTCGTACAAAGAAAACTTTATATGACTCTAGGTCTATTTTTTTTTTAATTTCCTATAAAAATAATATACATATGTATGTACATAGTAGCAACCTACCTAAGAAACTGGTGAAATGAAATTGTATGTAGTACACGTGTATATGGTTAATGTATTTAAGACAAACAATTAACACAATTGCGGACGCAAAAAACTGTGTGAACATTTTTTCCTTTTTCAAAAGGCGGTAGGCAATCTGTTTGGAGGTTCAGTACCTAAATACTGGTAACTTTATTATTGAGAAAATTGCCTGTCCGTCTGAATGATTAAATGAAGCACCTAAGCAGTGGGGCATATTTTCTTTAAATGCCATTATTGTGAGACTGCTAGACCCTTTGCTGGTCGAGTGTCCCTGAACCTCTCAAGATCTCCAATGCCGGAAAAGTTAGCGGCGTTAACGCCACGTCTGATGTGCTGGGTTTCTCGCCAAGTGCCACTAAGCGCACGCAGCAAAGCAAGAGGCTTATAAAACGATGCTAGATAGCATGACTAGAGAAGCTTAAAACATCTACAAACAGAAGAGAAGGGAGGAACACCAAAATCTTCTAAGAAAGAAGAAGTAAGATAATCGAGTCAAGGTGTTATAGCAGAAATAATGTTCGAAAGATTGATTTACCAAAAGGTGAAAATAGCATGGCAAAGCTTCAAAGCCCGAACATAAGTATATATAGATGAAGAAGGAAATCTAGCAGTGGGGTCAGAGTCGGCACTGAGAATTAGAAAAAAAAGATTACGTCCGCAGACAGCTAAACGGTGGTGACGTTCAACAATTCCGTCCACCCGACCAAAATTAATTCAAGGTAGCTGTTGAAAATAAATAAATAGTCACTCGGTTTAAGAGCACTTCATTTTTTATTATAATTCATGTGTATGTATCATTCTTAGTTTTACAAGAAATTTTTTAAAGTACTTAGAATTCGCGAAGCGCTTTAAAATGATCTTTTCTCAACTCCCGTATTAAAAATGAATTTGCATGCTTGTACCGCAGAAGGCAGACCGCTAGCTGAACCGTTGCGTTGACTTTACATTGGAATTATGACAAATTGTATGTATGAGTAAGTTATGTATGTACAGATAAATATGCAAAAGTGTAAGTAAGAGAATATACAGGGTGACGGCGGTAACATTCCCCCTCTCGTAAACGAAGGTGAGGATCACGAGCTTGCTTGAATTTGTCCGACGTCTAAAACTGCAACCTTGCTGACGGGCCGCTTCAGCAACCCCATTTGCGTCTTCACTGTCACTCTGCGCGTTTGACCGTCCTTTGCTAGTACTACGTCGACTATCTTGCCTTTAGGCCAGCATCTTCTAGGAAAATTTTCATCGGCTATGATGACTATGTCGCCAATCGAAACAGGTGGTCGCTTGACAAACCATTTGCTTCGTCGCGATATTATTGGCAAATATTCGCTGAGCCATTTCCGCCAAAAAATATTAGCGAAAATTTGCGTCCGTCGCCATCGCTGTCGAATATCGCCGTTGTCGTCAAAGGCTGGCTTGTAGTCGTCTGCGGATCCCAAAAGCAGGTGATTGGGCGTTAGGGCCTCATCATCTTCGTGTTCGATTGATACGAATGTTAGCGGCCTCGAGTTAATTATAGCTTCCACTTCACACAATGCGCTTTTCAACGTCTCGTCGCTATACAGGGCATTCTTCACGGACCGTATTAAACGTTCCCATGCGCCGCCCATGTGTGGAGCACCTGGTGGATTGAATTTCCATTTAATTTTATCAAATTTGGTACCAATCGAGGAATGGTCAATATTTTTTAAAGTATCGTACATCATTTTTTCTGTTGCTTTGAAATTAGTCCCATTATCTGAATATATTTCGCGTGGCATTCCTCTTCTTGAAATGAAATTATTAATACATAAAATGCATGAACTCGTATCGAAACTGTGAGCGACTTCTAAATGTATAGCACGAAGAGTTAAACAAGTAAAAATAACTCCCCACCGCTTCTCTCGTCTTCTACCAAGTGGACCAAAATAGTCGATTCCTACATATGTAAATGGACGTTCAAATACAGCCAATCTAGCAAGAGGCAGGGGAGCCATTTGTGGTGTCAGTGGCATGACGGAATTATTTTTGCAGATCTGACACGATTTCCGTATCTTTTTGTAAAGTACTCTAAGTCGAGGAATGTAAAATTGACTTTTAATTTTATTTATGACTGCTTCATGCATTTGATGGTAAGAATCCTCATGAAAAGATTTGACAATCAGAAACGTAACGTGGTGATCTTTCGGTAGCACAATGGCATCTTCATGATTGTTCAAATACTCAGCTCGGCTTTGAGTTCTTATGATACCTTTTTTTATCTAAATGTGCATTAAGCGATATCAAATTGGTACTTTTATCTGCTTTCTTACCGCTTTGTAGTTGACATATTTCGTGCTGTGTTTCTCTTATGATGAATGCTTGAGCCATTTCGATCATATCGTTGGATATTGTTGTTTGGCGAGGTTTAGATTGCGTTGCAGCTTTGCGATTTCTCAAGTACAAAATGAATGTTGCGACTGCACGGTAGAGTCTTTTCCAGTCGGAGAAATATTCAGCATTAAAGGGCGATTAGTAGCACATGACGTCTTAGCTCAGACTCATCGGTGGGACCGAAATCATTGCATTTCGGCCACTCATCTATTGGACCGCTTAGAAAATCTGGACCTGAGAACCAATGTGTACTGGTTTTTCGCGTTACATCCTTAGTCGCCAGGTCTGCTGGGTTGTCCTTTGATGATACCCATCTCCATTGAGACACATCGGTATACTCGAGAATTTCTCCGACTCTGTGCATAACGAACTGTTGGAAGTTTCTTGGGTCCATGTGCAGCCACTTTAAGACAGTCTTAGAGTCCGACCACCATAGCATTGAGTCCAGCCGTATGCGATTGATGGTTTGACAATGGCTTGAGCGGTGCTACCTTAGACTTAGCAATCGCAAGAGTGACAGTTGATTCCGCGCCGCATCGTACTAGTAGGTAGCATACGGCAGCGTATGCGTATTCTCCTGCATCGACGAACGTATGTAGTTCGACACGTTCACAGTTGCGAAGTATCGGAGAATAGCAGCGGGGAACTTCCACAGCAGCTATTAACGACAGCGTGGATTTCCAGTGGGCCCACTTCAGTTGACATGACACTGGTAGCTCTTCATCCCATGTGATTCCTGCACGCCATATATCTTGTAGTAGGATTTTAAGAGCAATGGTGTAGCAAGACAGGAACCCCAGTGGATCGAATATCGACATCAGAACCTGCAGACACTCCCTTTTCGTAGGAACGACGCCTTTTTCAAAAACATTACGCCGAAGCCTAGAGAATCTGCAAAAATATTTGAACACATCGTTAGCTGAATCCCAATACATACCCAGCACCTTTTCGGTCAGGCCCCACTCTTTTGAAGACTGTGGAGTGTCGGAGTTCTCCAAGAGTTGCTCGAGCACAGTCGCAGAATTTGATGCCCAGTTTCTTATCATGAAACCACCCGATGCGTGGATGTGTCGCACTTCCTTTGCCAGAACCAATGCGTCTTGCTCATCGTCTACGCTGTCAATGAGATCATCCACGTAGTGATGTTCTTGTATTAAATCAACTGCCCGAGGAAATTGTGATTTAAACTGCTCTGCGTTAGCATCGCGGACGTGATGGGCGATGCAGCGGGCGCAGCTAACTCCAAACGTCAAGGCCTTCATCACGTAAATGCTTGGTTCGTGTAACTTATCATCCTCATCGTACCACAAAAAACGCTGTGCATGCATATCGTTGTCTCGTACTAAAATGCGATGAAACATTTCAGCGATGTCACCGAATATTGCTATCTTCCCGACTCGAAACGCTAGCAGTATGTCGACCAGTGGCTTAAGTAGGTCGGGCCCGGTGAACAGAAAGTCATTTAAAGAAGCGCCATTCGATTTTGCTGCGGCGTCCCAAACCAACCGAACCTTATTTGGCTTGTTTGGATTCTTGATTATGAATGTGGGCAAGTACCAAATTCGCTGCGACGAGACTTCCAGGTCTGCATTGCTTAACTTCCTAGCGTAGCCCTTTGTCACCAAGTTATCAATCTGATTTTGCATTATGAGCTTCAACGAGGAATCCTGCTTAAACTTTTTGTGGAGGCATGGGAGTCGTCGAGCTGCATTTGCGTAACTTTCGGGTAGGTGCACTTGATCGTGCCGCCATAGTAAACCAACTTCATACCCCCTGTCGACTTTTACCAACGTCTCACTAAGTATCTTCGAAGCTCTGGCATCATCTGATGATAAAGGCTGTGTTGGTGGCGACGATTCTAGTTTGAAGTACATCTTGACGGTTTCATGCAGCTGTTCATATCGTTTTTCACACTCGCAGCTGTGTATGTTTACTAGGCTGCTACAACTCCGATCTATCCCACCTCCTTGCAAAGTCCAGCCCAATCTAGTCTTCGTAGCTATTGGTTGGCCCCAGGAACCTTCGCGAATTTTCAGTGGCACTGCAAGTTTCCAATTGTTGGCACCTATGAGTACCATTGGTTGTGCATTACGATACTGTATGTTAACTGTATGAACATTCTCCAGTGTGTATTTCGTAGTCTTTTGCATGCCTGAAATTTGTATTGAGCTTGAGACTGATTCGTTTTCTGCTCGAGTGGTTCCACCAGTCCAACGCAGGCAAAGCGGATCTTTAATTCCAGTCAATTCCAAACTATCGAATAAAGTCTTTTCAATTAGCGTCACTGAAGAACCTTCGTCTAGAAATGCAAACGTACAAACTTCTATATTATTAGCATATATTTTGATTGGGATAATACGAAAATACGGCATGTCTTCATGATCCGTGTCGTTATGAGAGTTGAGCTGTGCATTCCGCTGCGCTCCAATGTTCTCTCGATCCTTAACGACATGAGATGGATTTTCTTCGACGTACCTGTGCAGCAGTGGATGGTGTTTGTATTTGCAGCTATCTACGCCGCATTCCTTAACGAAGTTACACTTAAGCCGATGAGAGTTAAGACATTGTCGACAAAGCTTGTTATTCTTGACGATCTCCCATTTCCTGTTCAGAGGAAGCTCTTTGAATTCCTCGCATAGCCGAACATTGTGAAGACCTTTGCATACAACGCAGTGCTTGTTCTTCAAGGTGGAACTATCGGCAGCAGACTCAGTTCGAAGATGGGTGTTCACATTAGCACTGGCTTTGCCAAAAGTTGGAGTGACCACTTTACTCGCAGCATCAGCAATTTTGTAGATCCAATCACTAAAGGTTTTCACTATAGGAACACACGGGTCTACTGGATGCATAGCCCAATTTAATTTATATTGGCTGGGTAATTTGTCAACCAGCTCCTTCACTAACATGGGATTATTGAGATGCGCTTCCATGTCACATGACTCTATTGTCGCACAAATATTTTTGACGCACAGTGCGTACTCGACGATTGACTCCAACTTATCCCGCGGTGACGGCATACTCTTCGCCTTATGAATTGCACGTTCAAGAATGTGTTCGGGTCTGCCAAAACACATCTTCAAAGTCTCAATTATCTCGGGCACCATCGCAGGTAAGAGCAGCTTGCTTTTTACTAAATCGCGCGCCTTGCCTTTCAGGGCTGATTGCAGACGAATTAAATTTTCAGCATTTGAAAGGCCTGCCACTTCCGTACTATTCTTGAAACTATTGATAAAAAGCGGCCAATCGTCGGGGTCGCCGTTGAACGAGGGTAACTCCTTTGGTATTGCATGTCTTGCAGCCAGCTGTGCGGGCGATGGTGCTAAAGAACGAACTTCATATCGTACTGGTGGATCTGTGTACATATTGGCTTGTTGACTTGTTGAAGCACATTCAAATTCTGAAAGAATTCTGTATTTTTCTTCTAAATACTGCTGTTGGATTCTGCGCTCTTCCTCTAATCGCTCGAGTTGAAGCTTTCTTCTTGAACTGTCAAAGTTCGTGCATGCAGCTGCTGAGGATGTATGAGTGGCAAAAGTCGATGGCAAATACTTCAAGGGTATCATTTGCGGTTGAGCACACACATACGTTGGAGCTGGGGAGGTATTGAGTTTCTGTACCATTGTTGTTGGATACATTTGCGTTGTCATAGTAGTTGCTAATGAAGGGCAAGTAGCGTGACGTCACCATTGTGATGTCTTCTGCTCTCTGAAAATCCAGAGCAGATCTTCTATGTGTCGAATAGGAATATAGTGGCGGTGCTACGGGTATTCCTATAGTTTGAACAGGCTGCGATGTTGCTTCTGAAGTTATAGATCGTGGTGGTTGACTTACCATTGGTGACGATGAGGACCCCGAATGAACTCGAAAGACCGTGGTTTTGGTGTTGTTTGTTGTTGGAGGCGCTTCGGCGCATGAGCAAGCACGTGGAGATACAACTTTATTGCAAACTTCGCAGCTCCAGCATATATCGGCCACGTCACTATTCACTCCAACACAACCAAAGTGATACCAGTTATCACAGTGGTCACACATTACCATGCGTTCGTCATCGATTTGAACGCATTTTTTACATCTTTGTCCCGTCACATTGTCGCCTTCCATGACGCGGTTTTTTATTTTATTTTTCTCTTAAGTTAAAGTTTTAAAGATTTGTTAAAAATAAATAAATAGTCACTCGGTTTAAGAGCACTTCATTTTTTATTATAATTCATGTGTATGTATTATTCTTAGTTTTACAAGAAATTTTTTAAAGTACTTAGAATTCGCGAAGCGCTTTAAAACTTTAAGTTGACAACCTACGTCGCTGATGATCTTTTCTCAACTCCCGTATTAAAAATGAATTTGCCTGCTTGTACCGCAGAAGGCAGACCGCTAGCTGAACCGTTGCATTGGCTTTATATTGGAATTATGACAAATTGTATGTATGAGTAAGTTATGTATGTACAGATAAATATGCAAAAGTGTAAGTAAGAAAATATACAGGGTGACGGCGGTAACAGTAGCAATACATAGGATTAAATCGAACAAGGCTACTGGAGCCGATGGTCTAACGGCCCCGTCTATTTAAAGCAGCTGGAAATTATTTGGTACGGAGCATACATCAACTCATCAGTAAGATACGGTCTAATGGAAGTTTGCCCGACCAATGGCACCTCAGCATAGTTTGCCGGATACTCGAGAAAGTATACCTTCTGAACAGCGCCAACTACAGAAGTATTGGTCTCTTCAACATCGCCTATAAGATTCTGACTGCCATATTATGTGAACGCCTTAAACCTTTTGTCAAAAATCTGATTAGTTCGTATCTGTGCGGTATTAGGCCAGGAAATTCCACTATAGATCAGATATTTACATTGCGGTAGATCTTAGATAGCCTATGATAGAGTTTATAGTGACGAGCTATACAAAACCATGTCAAAATTTAGCATTCCTTCCAAAGAAGATGGAGAATGAAGAATACTCGCTACTCTGTCAAAGTCGGTAACAACATCATCGAGGCTTTTGATGTCAGAAAAAAAACTACGACAAGGTAACACGCTGCCAATGGATTTCTTTATCATCATACTTGAAAAGATTGTAGAAAATTCTCAAGCTAATATCAGAGGCACGATCTTTCAAAAGTCTGTACAACTACTTGTCATAATTGAATGAACGCAGTGGGCGGTCGGTGGTATTGAAACAGAAGCTGTTAACGAAGCAAAACGAAATATATGCTGTCATAAAAAAAGGACTGTCCAAATCGGCCACTTGGATGTCCTGCTATACGGCACAGAAGCATGGAAGTTATCAAAGGCCGATGAAAACACTTTTGGTTAACTGATTTTTGGTTCCATTTATAGCGACGGGGAATGGAGGAGAAGATACACATCGACCTAGTCAAAAGGATTCGAAGTCTTTGTCTAAGATGGCTAGGACATGTAGAGCGAACAGGTTTCAACGCTCCGGCCCGAAAAGCATTTGTATTCATACGCAGTAAAGAAAGACCTCACTTAAGATAGCGCACACAATTGGGAAGGGACCTAAACCAACTTTCTGTGCAAAATTGGAGGCGGCTACCTCAAGATTGGGGTGGTTTGAGGCGCTTGTTGATTGAGGCCCAGGTCCACCCTAGACTGTAGCGCCATCTAAAGTAAAGGGATATCCCAAGTTGAAGTCAAAATTAATGTTAACAGAGAGTTATGCATAATCCAGTTGTTCACATTTCTGATACTAGTCGATCCGCCCGGCTCGCTGGAGTGTTTAATTCGATTTTCTACTTCATCAGCTCCCTACAAATGAACTTAAATACATACGAGTTAATCCGCTTGAGGATTATAGATTCGCTTGATGCCCTTTCTTTGAACACTAATTTTCTTAAAAATACATCACTCAGCACAAAACAAATTGTTTATGTGATAACAGATCCTATCCTGATGTTAAGCTTTATCTATCATGCTACGTTCTACACTTTCCTCAATTTAAAATTTTATGTTCGTACTGAGCACCACAAAAAACTAATTAAGAAGTGAATACATTTTTTATTTATTATTACTACTTGAACTATCACTGGATTAGCCCAAGGTAATGCAGTTATAAAGTAAACTTAGCCCCTATATACACTGACTTAAGCTGATGGCAGTTTCCTATAAAGCATATTCAATCAGAGCTATAAATAGCCCAAGGCAGTCTTCAACCATGGGCAACTCAACGTAGTTATTGGAGAGATACGCCTTTAACGTGTAGCATGTCAAACTCATGATGAGATCAGACATTGTAGTCTTTAGAGTGTAAAAGTAATGCGCTTGACAACAACAACAACAACACAGTATCTTCTTTTATTGTGTAAATATCGAAGATTGAAAAATTTAAGACACATACATATGTATAAGTATCTATTGCTGTTTAAAATGAAAACGAGCTATAAATATACAATATGTTTTATAGAAGGGTTGGTGAAGACATATTAGTTAATATATAAGTTTTGTCTGCGAAAACTTAGTGTCTTCCCCTCGCATTTCCAAAGTAACTTCAAAACTTGCAAAAAAAAAAAATTGTGCTGATAGAACATTTTCAGATCTTTAAAGGGAAATTAGTTCAATTTTGATTTCATATCGCTCCGCCACGCATCCTAAATAAGCGATCGAGGCTTCCCCAAACCAAGAACAAATTTCACCAAAATCGGTTCAATAATACAGAAATGAGTGGGAGCCGCGGCTCAGTGGTTAAGTGCACGATCACGGAGCGGGAGGTTCAAGGTTCGAATCCGAAAAAAAAGTCCCACCCCTCGTGAATGTCTGACAAAGATCAGAGGTTAAAAATTGTCATGAGAAGCTTCTCTTAATCGAAAAAATTGCACTTCAATACAATTTTACTAATACTATAATAGGAAACTGGCTCATAAGTATTGTGCTAATAGTCTGTCACAGAGTCATAACTTCTGAACCGTTAAACGTAAATGATTAAAATTTGAACCAGGATTGAGTTTTACTAACTCGCAGACAGGCACAAAGTAACACTTTGGAAAAGTGGGAAGCCACTTTTTATAAAATTACATAATGAGTATTAAATAAAAGGAGACAATGCGCTAATTTAAAAAAATGTAGAGCTCCGTTATTTTTACTTCGTCAAATTTGGAGAAATATGAACTGCCAAAATTGGTAGCAGTTTAACACTATTTGTTTGGTATTTGAAATTGGTGCCATGGTTTTATTATGTGAACGTTGGTAGTAGTGTTCAGCTGTCAATGCCATTTCATCATGGAGAGTTTGACGTGACAACAACGTGCTTTACTGATTAAATCATTTTATCAAAATGGTTGATCAATTATTGCAACACAGCGTAAATTAGATTTGATTTAGATTTATTTTATTGGCAACATAAGCATAGCAAAACAATAGTAAAAAACATAGTAAAAAAATAGATAGGTTAGGTTTGATAGGTTGACGTAGAGGGTGAAAGACCAACTACGCCACACTTAGATCAATGTAGATCCATTGGTAAAGATAATATACACTAATAATAAGATAATATACGACGTTCAAGTGCGATTTTAAAACTACTTGGGCTGTTCAGTCTCCTCAATTCGGCCGGTATAAAATTCCACAGACCAGCAGCATGGGCGAAGAGATGTCTTTTAGAAACATTATATCTTAAAGTTGGGACAATTATTACTCTACTTCTTTCAGACACGGAAAAAAAATGTCTGTTATGATATTCAGGTGCTTTGCTTTGTTGCAATTTAAATAAAAACAGCAGAGTCTTGAAATCGAAATAATTTTGCAGGGTCATCCCAAATACACTTTTTTTGTACCTCGAAACATGGTCGTATCTGCGCAGGCCGTATACAAATCGGACAAAATTGTTGAATGCAGCGTTAAGCTTGCGTTGACTCACACTGTTGAGACAGCTAAATATTAAATGGCCATGAAAAAGAGCCGGTAGTATTAGCGTTTTAGCCAGGGTCAACTTGGTCTTTGTTGAGAGACAGCTAGCCGCTAGATACAGGGCTCGCAATTATCCATACATTTTGCCTAGTGCACTCGATAAATGATTATCCCACGTCAGTGATTGGTTGAATATTACGCCCTGTATGTTGGTACCACTTAATTCAACATTTGTAAGCACGAGTAGTCCACCGCCTCCCTGTTGATAATAATAGCTTGGCTTTTCCTTGATTTTAATGTTAGTTTATTACGCTGAGACGAGAGTGCAATATTGTACAAATCCTCATTGATTCGAAGAGTTGCGTGTTCGACCATTCCAATTGGGTAGCTGAGATATATTTGTACATCATCAGCATACATGTGAGTCCTACAGTGCTTCAGTACTGATGGAAGATCATTATTAAACATAGTGAAAAATAAAGGACCTAAAATTGATCCTTGAGGAACACCAGAATTAGTTGGAAGAAAGGTAGATAGCTGTGTACTAATGGATACAGCCTGGGTCCTTCCTGTTAAATATTCTTTAACCAACTTCAGAGCTGGGTTTCAAAAAAAAGAATTTGTGTTTTAACTTTGCTAGGAGTATGCTATGTGAAACACTGTCGAATGCTTTGGAGAATTCTAGCAGTACTAACGTAATTATATTTCCTTTAACTATCTGTAGTCGTATATCATCGACGATCTTTAGAAGGGCTGTCGAACAACTGTGCTGTGATCTAAAACCTTATTGTACAGGTGAGAGTAGTCGGGAAGTGGACAGAAACTTTCAAGAACCTTAGAGACAAATGGTGGAGTAAATATTGGACGATACTTTTTGGATTTGGAGTTCATGTTTTTTAGAACTGGAATAACTTTAGAGGTTTTCCACATCTTTGGATAGGAGGAACTGGTGAGTATTGTGTTAAAAATATGTGTTAGGGGTAGATCACTGAAAAAATCATTTTGATAAACTTCGGATGCATGTTGTCTAGCCCAATAAACATTTATGCAGTGAGGGACAATGTGGGTGAAAGTGCCGAAGCTTTGATTCGTCGTCGGGTGACTTTGATTGGGTTGTCTCCAACGTCTATATAGAAAATTATTCATTTCGACCTTCATTTCTTTCCGTACAAAATTTAAACTACTCAAGAACTTCAAGAAAAGGACCACCATGGACGACACGTACTGTGCGGATTCGGACAAAAGTCCCAAAAATAAAGTTAAGTGAGATGATTTAAAATGATGTGGTTTACAATTTTTATTTTTATTTTTTTTTATAATCTGCGCGCCGAAGGGAATATGAATACCCTTAGACTGTTTCAGGGCATGGGCGTTAAGAAAACGGAGAAGAGGAACAGAGGAGGAACCTGTGCACGTTGGCTTTGAATGTTTGAAGGCTGTAGTGATCTGGAAATACAGAGCCTGGTAGATTCATTCGTGTCGTTCGGCTTATAAACGAATCCCTATATTTGACAGTACGACCAAAATTGGGCTTAAGGGTGAACTGATGTGCAATTTTCTTATAAAAAAAAAAAATTATAAAACAGGTAGAGACATGAGACATTTCTCCGATCTTGAAGTGAATGTATGGAATTCACAATGTCTCTATCACCTATAAGTTTTAACGCAACGATTCTGTACCCTATCAAAAATGTGCAGAACGGTCTTGGGTGCACCAGACCAGATATGGGCGTTATATTCCAGCTCTGGGCGGATGAATGCTTTATAAATTGAGGCCAGACGGTGTAAAATATTTCTTGCACCGTTTAAGGAATCCTAGTCATTTTGCAGCATTTTTGGCGACCTCGAATATGCAATCGTTCCATCGAAGATGGTTATTAATACACATAGCGAGAATGGCAAGTTTTTCGGTTTCAATGATGCAAGTACCATCCATGGATAATGGTTTCGCTTGAAAGAAAGAAGGCAGCATTGAATTTTGGAAGCATTAAATTCCACATTGTTGCTTGAACCCCATTTGATTATGCTGTCCAGGTCGGAATTTAATGTATTTAACATACACTGCCGTTCCCCTTCTACGGCCGAAGAGCAAGGATGTGAGTTAGGGAACGAATATGAAAAACTGCGGGTACTGTCATCAGCGAAAGAATGCATTGGATTAGAAACTGCAGACAAGAGATAATTTATAATCATCATTTATAAAAATAAGAAAGAGAGTCGGCGAAAAAACTGAGCCTTGGGGAACACCAGCATTTATTTGGTGAATTGCAGACTTGAAGCCGTCCATAACAACTTGTATTGAAAGCCCCGAAAGGTAATTTCTAATCCGTTGAAGAAGAGACTCATCGACGCCATATGCACGCATTTGCGACAAAAGAGCCTGATGCCAAACACTGTCAAATGCCTTTGAAATATCAAGAGCAACCATCTTGGTTTCGCCGAAGTGATGGAGAGATTGGTTCCACTTTTCGGTGAGTTATGCCATCAAATCACCAGTGGACCTGTTGCTACGAAAACCATCCGGTCATTAAGGAGTTTTCGTGAATCTAGATATTTCATAAGCTGACGATTTATCAGCGTTTCCATGACTTTGGAAAGAAGGGACGTAAGTGTAATGGGTCGGTAATTGAGAGGAAGATTCGCCTTTTTTAGGGACGGGCTAGACAAATGCTGTTTTTCATCTACTCGGAAAGAGCCCTGAAAAGAAGGATAGACAGAAAAGCTTACGCAGAGGTTTTCCCAGCGTAGAAGAGCACCTCTTGTGTATGTTAAGACCTTTGAGTACTCCTCCAACTGTACGAGTCTGAAAGTGGACCTGTCCAATGGAAAATTTGACGCTTTCAAATACAGGTGGAGACAAAGTATTATCTGGCAGTGTAGAGTTCCCTGCAAAGTGAGCAGCAAGCAGATTGGTTTTGTCTAAGGAGCTGACAGCTGGAATGTCAGACAGCTGGAGGCAGAATTTTTAATATTTTTGACGAATGACTAACAATTTTTACTACCTTTGGGACATTGTAGGATTTTTTGCCTCAATTTTTGGTCATGTAAGAATTTTACACGTCGAATATGGGCATTGCAGTCTTTTCTGGCTTGTTTAAGCTTCTTTCGGTTTTCCTCAGATTTGTTGGCTTTATCAGACCGAAAGTTTCTGGTCAAACCACGAGTTTGCCTTAGGTTTAATGTTCTTTATTCTGTTTGGAATAAAGTCATCCATACCTAAATATACAAAGAGTAACTGCAATCCATATTTTGTTTTATGATTTCTTCCGCTGATTAGAAAGAAAATAGCCTAGAAAGTCAGCAGTTGAACAGATCTGCCATCGAAAAGCCTATTTTTTTGGGAGTTTGATTGCTAATTAAAACAGTTGCGGTGATCATTTTTCTTTTATTATTATAAAGCATTTCTTCCAAGTAATTTAGGAATGTTTTGTTTTCGTCAGTCATATTCTTATAATTTTATAATCATTTTTTAAGCAGGTGGTAAAGCGCGATCGTGAATTTTCACCTAATTTTCAATTAGTTTTAAATGTAATTATTTCGCTTATTTCCGGCCTAAAACTGAATGCAGATTATTCTATAGAGTATTGGCTTTTAGGAAAACTAAAAATATCTTGCGCGTTTTTGCGACAGCCATACTCTTTCTTTTTATTTTTCCAGAGGGTGGCCGTGGTGTAGTGGTAACATCAACGCTTGTCACGCTCTTGGTTCACGGTTCAAATCCTGATCTCAACAATCATCTATTTATTTCGTTTGAAATAAATAAAAAAGTCGATCAATTGCGAAAGCTTAGTCAACTCTACTGCGAAGGCATAACACTGGCAGTAGAGTGGTCATATGGCTTAAATGCAACTTGATCGTGATGATGACATCAGGTGGAGGGAAAAAAATACTGTGAATCATGAGCAACGACAAAAAGCAAAACAAACAAGCTCCCCAGTTATCTGGATGCCACCCTTGGAGTTTACTGAAACTTAATACCACCTAAGTTTCAAACCCACTACACCAATCTTCCTTTCTCTCTCTCTCAATTTCTGCAAACGCCCGTGCCCTGAAATAATTTAATGGTATTCATATCCCATTTGGCGCGCGCAAATTATAAAAAAAAAAAAAAAAAAGAATGAGCGCTTCATAATCGCGCAGTCACATTTCTGTAATTTGGGAATAAACTGCCAAAGTTCAGTGCAAAGATGCTATTTTAACATTGATAGCAGAGAGATATGGTCTTCAAGGATTGTCTGAAGATGCTTCGAAAAAACTGAAAGTGACAATCAATATTTTATGTTTCAAAATTTGCAAAAAATGGAAGAAAAGTGGTAGTCATCGTAACCGCTTCTTAGCACCAAATTCAGCCTGGTTAGAGGAACCATACATGTTGCCTGACATTACAGACACAGAAGGTGCAGTAAAACAATTTGGAAGAACACCAATTATATAATTATAAAGGCTAGCGCCTTTCGCAAAATAAAAAACAAAAACGAGACTCAGCAAAAGATGTCAAGGATCCTTTTAAAGCTTCATCGTGTAAAGGTACGGAAGTGAAATTCCTTTGTTAAAGATCTGAGCCTGTATCTTCACTGGTTCTATCTTCTAATAAAGAATTGGCTTTAATGATTGATGCTAATTTGTCCAAATATCAGTGTGATGTTATACGCCAAAAAGTCAACTCAAAATTATAAACTTTTTCCCTTCCTATGAAAAAGTCCAAAAAGCAGAAAAGAAATGCTATCCAACAGAAATCGAATTCACCGAGGTATGTGCTAGAAGTCAACTTCAGTCCTTGGTTGACCATACCATACAAACGCTTTGCTTGGCTCAGGAAGAGATTTTATGTGGCATGGATAAGCTTAAAACTGGTATTTCAATGGTTCCCATTCAAATGCGTTTAAATTCTGCCCAAGGAAAACAAATTGTTTGGCAAAATCCAGCTCAATCTTCTACAAGATATTGACGACACATCAAGTTTATTTTTGCCAAAGAGGCCATTGACTTAAGTTCTCAGGAAGTGAATTTGGTGGAGCAAGAAATTGGAAGCCTCTCCCATACAGTAATCAACGTTAATGAGATTAATTTTATACTAAAGCCTACTTTTATGTTAACTATGATAGACGGAAAGGTTTGCACTACACTCCCCTCCAAGACATCATCATCATTGAATTGAATAGAGATGATCCTGAATTTTTTCAAAATTATGAATTTATTATGAGTGACGAGGTGCATTTTGACTCAAGGAGAGCTATAAACAAACAGAATACGCGGATATTGGGAACGGAAAAACCACGAGCAATTTATGAACGACTTCTTCATCCTCGTAAAGTGACTATTTGGTGTGCAATTTGGGCTGGTGGGATAATTGGACCCTTTTTTTCCGAAAATAACGATGGTGAAACTGTTACTGTTACTAGCGATCGATATCGTGCGATGTTACACATTTTTTTTTTGCCTAAAGTTGCCTTGCTTCGTCTTGGAAACATGTGGTTTCAACAAGACGGTGCCACATGCCATACAGCCAGATTAACAATTGAAATTGTGAAACAGACATTTCCAGGCAGAGCCATGTAGAACTTTGGGAATATCTTAGCTGTCGCCCTCACCAGATTTTACAGCCCCCGACGTCTTTCTCTGGGATTACTTGAAGGACCGGGTGTACGCCACCAAATCAACAACATTGCAACAATTGAAAGATAATATACGCAATGTGATAAAAAAATGTTATCGAAAGGTCACGCATTTGTGCCAGTGCTAGAGGTGGCCAATGGCTGTACACTAATTTTACTTGCTCCGGAATCTTCGCTATATGTAGCACCTTCATGCTCCGTCTTCCAATACCAGATTCTGAAGTAGCCGCCCCTATTTGGGAAACACCTTGTCTATAATTAACCCATACTTGATGTTAGAATTTAAATGCAAATGTATTAAATGCATTATCTTACTGTTTGTATCTGAAATGGAGAGACGAGTTTTCACAATACATACCATGCCCATTTGCAGAAGTTATTCAAATTGCTTGACCCTTTTATGGAATTAAATAAACACATGTAGGTCATTGGAATAAAATATGATAAAAGTGAATTGGTTTCGGAGATATCTAAAGACTGGATAATCAATACATGAAGTACATGAAATACATGAAATGTGTACGTCATTTATGAATCGAAAAGGCTCGTATCCTTCGAATCATAAAAAAATGGGCAGAGGAGAGTGGATTAGAAATAAACCCAAATAAAAAGAAACGGAACTGGTTCTCTTTATAAAAAAATCCAAAACTAGTGACTTTCGCATTCCACAACTCGGAGGAGTATCAATACAAATCCGCGACAGCGACAAGTATCTGGGCATTATATTGGACAGGAAACTGACCTGGAGAAAGAACCTGGAAGAAAGAGTCACCAAAGCAAAGAGAGCATATTGGATATGCAGGAGGGCCATCGGGAAGTTATGAGGCTTGAAACCGAAACAGGTCCACTGGATATACGAATGCATAATAAAACCTATCATCTTCTACGGTGTAGTTTTATGGTGGCCAGTGATGAGCAAAAAGTATGCAAGAGACTTGCTAACTAAGGTGCAACGTATGGTCTGCTTGGGTATTACAGGAGCACAATCCTCAACACTAACCGCGGCCATGGAAGCGATCCTAAACAAGATAAGATTGCCGGCATTTCAGCCTCACGGCTTAGAACTGTCGGCCATTTCATCGATGGTGCAAATACGGGACATCGAAAAATCACCGAAATGATAAGAGTAATGACACCACTCATCGATTGCCCCAGTGATGTTGTTGGGAAATCGTACACGTTCTCCAACAACTTCGAAACAATTTTCCCCGCAAAAGAATATTGGACGTATGAAAGAACGACAAGAAACTCCAATGGGGTATCGGTATATACAGACGCTTGTAACATATCAGGGGAATCAGGGGCTGGCATCTTTAGTGCTAACATACCGATTGAACTTGCTATTCACCTACGAGTAGAACCATTTGTATCGGTGTTCCAAGCAGAAGTTTATGCAATTATGAAGGCAACTGAAATATTCACAGAAGACACCAGCGAAGAGAGGCAAATCGACATCTGCTCGGACAGCAAAGCAGCAATTAGCGCGATTACAAACCCCATGTCGAAATCACGACTAGTAAGGGAGTGCAAACATTGGAGTTCACGCGGAGCGACTCGGTGTGCTATATAACGACTTCTGCAGAAGTTGCAGGGACGAAGAAGAAATTGAAAAAGTTCGTCACAAGCTGTGTGATTGTCCTGCCCTATTCGTTACAAGAATGAGGACTCTCGGAAGTTACTTCTTCTCGGAATTGGAGGACTTAGGTAATATAGAGCTTACGGACCTCCTGAGATTTATACCATTATGTGGGTGGTTCTAACAGCGGACTTTTAACGTTTCTAGGCTTAAACGATTGGGCACAAAGGACCCGAATTTGTTGGTCTAAGTGATCCGTGACTCTATTTGTCATAAGGCACCCATCTACCTAACTTAACCTAAGGGAGTGCAAAACTAAATTGAATTTACTTGCCAGATGCAATAGAGTCCGTCTTACATGGGTACCGGGGCATGAAGGTGTACCGGGTAACGAAAAGGCAAGCGAACTAGCAAGGAAAGGAGCGGGCAATACAGAACTGAATCCGGATAATACAATAGGGGTCCCTCTTACAACTATTAAAACAAAAATCAATGAAAAGATACGACAGGGGTTCAATAACTACTGGACGAATCTAGACACGTGCAAAGTGGCTAGATCTGTAATAACAAAGCAGAGTAATAACACAGCAAAAAGAGCTCTTAACTCAAGCAGAACACAATTGAGATTGATGGTGGGACTTTTAACGGGGCACATCAATCTCAACAAACATTCGTTTAGACTCGGGATAGCTGATACAACAAACTGTGCCAACTATGAGGAGGAGGAAAAAGATATGGAACACTTCCTCTGCCACTACCCTGCTACCGCGAGGTTAAGACTGAAAATTCTGGGATCTTCAAGGATTCCGGATATTACACACCTCAGTGAGAAAGGAATCGGGGTTATATTGGAGTTCGACAGACGAACACTACGATTCCCCGAACACTATACGATATAGTTTCCTGTTGATACTCCCCATGATCCTTACAGTTCCATAGATGAAGGGAACACAATGGGCCCAATGGAGGCCTAAGTGAAGAGCATAAGCTCACCCTCTTAAACCAACCAACCACCAACCATCCGGGGATCAAAATCCGAAAATTTGTGTTTACCCAGAACAAGTACTCGTACATAAAACATGTTATTGCGTCCAATTCAAGCCCGACCATCTCAATCTTCAGAGCCAATCCTTATACTGAAGTTACGGATCTAATATGCCGACTTCCTTATTTTCCTACATTATTCTATCGACTAGAAATTCTTCACCTTGGAGACCAGCTGCGGATATCGATACGCCCTGTTGAGAAGTTTGCGTGACCTCACAATAAATTTAGAAGGTCAGATATAATACAACAGCACATGTCATGCTCTTCTAAAAAAGTTGTATGTATATATGTATGTCAATCGTCACTGCTAGATCACAATGGTGAAGCTGAGGTGTGAAGTACAATGTGAAGCTGAAGTTGTGTCAACTTCTACTTAAGTCCCCATTTCAGCTTCATCAATGTGTTTGCGTCATTGATTTTGTGTGTATTTAATATTTTGGCAGCTCCTACTTCAGCTTCAGCTTCCGCTTCAGATGTCACCATTGTATGCTGGTAGTTAAATTAAGAAATTTATGAATTCCGGAAGCTCTCTATCGGTGAGTACCCTTCTAATCACACACTACTCTCAAGAATGGATGCAATATTTGGCGGAGATGTATTCAAGGATTGGTTGATACAAATCCAACGTTAGCCCTTTGACTCGTGAATTTTTATTGCTATTCTTCTAAATTTACAGAAGCTCTGTGCCTTTTTATCGATAATAGGTCATCCTTCTTTCTTTCTTTCTTTAGATGACAAGGGTGGACCAATACCTCAACCAATAGACCTCTCCATCCTTAGCTAACTGCCTAGTGTTTCACATGGCAGGTAGGTTGAGATTCCTTCCATTAGATGGAGTCTTCTTCTGCTGCGTTGTCCAATCGGTGTGAGCATTTTGGTCAGGGCTTAATGCCGAACCTCTTCTTGCCAGTTTATCCGCTTTCTCATTCCCTTGTAGTCCTTCGTGCCCAGAGACCCAGCAAAGTTTTACCTTGTGCTGTGTTCCAAGAACAATAAGCTTTTCTCGATCGTCTTATGGTATTGCCTTCATCGCAGTCTCACGGGCGGCTATTGTCACTGCTAGGACCTCCGCCTGGAAAACACTGCTGCGGTTCGGAAGTGAGACTGATTTTGATATACCAGGTGCATCGGAGTAGATACTCGTTGTGACCTGAAAAACTTTCTGAGCCGGTGCGCTGGTGTTCATACTCGTATATTTTGCATGTCTGTGGCATGCAACAAAACTGAAATGAACACCTCGAAGTTATAGTTTTTAATTTGATATTTTGTCCGATTAACCTATGTTGTGTGTCCTATGTTGTATTTGTATTTACTTTATTTGGTATTAGTTTACACCCAAACTCATCTTTGCTTTTTCTGTTCTAATACTTGTAAACTGATAGTCCTTGCTTTTTCCAATAATGTCAATATTGTATGCGTTAGCCTTCGAATGGAAGTTGGACAGCTTCTGCAGCGGAATCCTTGGAGCTTTTAATAAACACCTCCTTCCCAGACTGCAATAATGGTCCTGCGGAAAAATATAGTTCCAACCGTGAGCCAGTATACATCATGGAATGGTATTTCTACTGTTATTACGGGGGAGAAAATCTCCTGAGCCATTAACATCTCTCCAGCATATAAATCATCGGGTTTCAACAGTATTTTGCCCATCATGCTGCAGAATTTGCAAGACATAGCAATTCCGTGGCTAGAAGTGATCTATAGGAGCTTCTTACACTTAGATGCCTCTATCCAAAACCCAGCACGCCTATCTCAAAGGTAGATACGCAGATATGGCCCTACATAAGGTAGTGCGTACGGTAGAAAAAAAAAAAGTTTTATTACAAACAATATACTCTTGCTACCTTCCTAGATATAGAAGGTACTTCTAGCAATCTTCACACTGAAGCTATTCAAGAATCCCTTACCGAGTTCGGTGTGGAAGAATTTATTAGCCAACGGATACTATCCATACTATGAAATTTTAATTATTCAGGTAACCCTTGGTAACAGCAGCCTACGAAGACCGTAAATAGAGGAACTCCTTAGGGTTTAGTTATATCGCCTCTACTATAGGGTTGGTCAATAAGTCCCTGAAAAATGAAATAAGGAACACTCTTTTCAGTATAGGTAGGTAGGTAGGTGTGGTTGTGACAGCATGCTATGCTGAAACATAATTAGCGCAGAGGCGCCGTTTTAATACCACAACTCAAGTGACCTAAATTGTTGTAGAAACTGACGTTGGACTTGTGGGACTCTTTTCAGTACAAAAACATTTTATTTTTCAACATAATCTCATTTTAGCTCTATACACTTCATTCATCCAACGTTTCTCAAATTTTTTGATGCCCTCCAAATAATACTATTTCTCGAGCCCCTCAAAATAAGCGTTTGTTTCAGCGATGACCTCTTCATTCGACCCAAATCTCTTACCTCCGAGCCATTTCTTCATAGAAATAGTCGCAGGGGGCTAAATCTGGGGAATGTGCTGGATGAGGGAGGAGTTCGTAGCCTAACTCATGCAATTTTGCCATTGCGACTGCGGACTTGTCCGCCGGTGCGTTGTCCCGGTGAAAAAGAACTTTTTTCTTCGCCAAATGCGGCCGTTTTTGTTTCAAATCGGCTTGGAATCGATCCAGTAGCTCTGCGTAATATGCGCCGGTGATCGTTTTACCCTTTTCAAGGTAATCGATGTGAATAACACCGCGCGCATCCTAAAAAACTGTCGCCATGATCTTGTTTGCTGACAAACCCGCCTTGGCCTTCTTCGGCTTCGATTCACCAGGAGAAGTTCATTGTTTTGACTGTTCCTTGGTTTCTGGTGTGTTGTGGTGAATCCAGGTTTCATCCACAGTTACGAAACGGCGCAAAAACTCAGCCGAATTTTTCTGGAACATCGCCAAACACACCTTTGAAGTTGTCAAACGAATGCGTTTGTTGTCGATTGTGAGCAAACGCGGCACCCATCTTGCGGAAAGATTTTTCATGTCCAAATATTTATGTAAAATCGAAATCACTGAGCCATGTGATAAGCCTGTGGCCTCTTCAAGATCGCGCACTTTCACTCGTCGATCGTCCATTATCAAACCATGGATTTTGTCAACCATTTCTGGTGTGGTGACCTCAATTGGGCGACCAGAACGTTCGGCGTCACTTGTGCTTGAACGACCGCACCGAAATTGAGTAAACCAGTGGTGAATGGTTCCAATCGATGGTGAAAAGTCCCCATAATATTTGTCAAGCTTTTGTTTGGTTTGCGTGATAGTTTTTTCTCGCAAAAAATAGTGTTTAATGAGCACTCGAAATTCACTTTTTCCATTTGAACGAAAATGCTAGTAGGCGTCAATATAAAATGGCTGCCACAACAAAATTATTTGACAGATCTGTCTGAAAATTTGGGTGCGTTCTTTTGAAAGATGATTCTTGACAAAAAAAAATTCAATTTAAGGTGACGACACAATTTGTGTTCATTTTCAGGGACTTATTGACCCACCCTCGTACTATTGGTCATGAACAAAGTGTTGGTGCCACTGGAGATGGGGAGTTCAACGTGGTTGCGTATGCGGATAATGTGGTTATTTTAGTGCCAGCAAAGTTTCTCTAGGTGATAAGGCAACTCATGGGGGGCGCTCTGGACACCGTCGATTGTATGTATGACAGTTGAAAGTTGTCATGCAAAATTAAATTGTTCTTATGATGAATACTGGGGGTATAATTATTTAACTAGTTTATAGTCAACAAATCACAGTTAAACATTAAGAAAACCATTTCAGAAAATGTACTTAGAATATCAACAAAAAATAAAATCTGACCCAAGTACAAGCACTTCCCCTACCTACCCAACAAAATCTTAAATGTAATTGCACTTTGAATATCTTCACATAGATTCGTTAGTGTAAAGTGGTTATAATTCTCTGGAAACCATTTCTAAGCGTTTACGATAATTCTTGTTGTGTAATCACATTTCTGTTGTACCGGCAACTATGCGTGACTGCGATACTAATCGACAAATCCAATAAAACCACACTTGTGTGGTGGTAAACTCTTATGATGCTCCACCGAGCATAACATTACTCAAATTATTTTGCTTCTCAAATACTGAGCAGGTAGTAATTACGTTAAAAGGGCACACACACCTGGTATAAATACCTTTCTTCGTTATTAGCTTTTCATTTAGGTATCTAGAGTAGGAGATATAATTAAACCAATTCTGTATATCGAGAAGTAGGAAAAAAAAGAAGAAGTGAAGGATGCCAAATGATCAAAGAGAAACCGCAGGTAATAATGTAACCACATTCGTTTTTTTTAGTTTCAACAATAAAATGATAATGTATTCATTTTTCATTTCCTGACTTGCCACATATCCAATCCTAATCGATATAATATGTACGCTTACACCAGCTTATCCATTCACCAGAACCTACCATTTTTAGAAAGTGCAAATAGTGACGATAGTGGTTTGAAGCAAGTAATACAACGATTTGAGTAAGATTTGCAATTCTTGAGAAGCTAGTGAATACGAAATGACAACAAGTTTCTAGTTCGCTAATAATTTCTCACCTAAGAATTTTCAAGCTGGGCTGCATCCGGTTTTATTTTGGCTCAGATGAAAAAAAAAAAAAGATATCAATGACTGTTATGGGTTTCACTTGACCTATTTTCAGTGGTCAATGGATGACTGTGTGAGACGGGAAGATTGTTCGAAAAATAAAACGAACGCAATGGCACATTTTACAAACTTAGGCTCACTAACGTCAAACGGATCCCATTGAAGATCACCGACCATCCGACTACCGGTTCATATTATTTAATCCGTATTCTCTTTCGTAGATAATAAGATTCGTTCATATAATATCTCATTCGTCGACAAAAACGAGCTTGTGTATGCATATGCATTTTTATCATAACGAATTACGAAGTCGTCGGCGGAAAAATAGCCAATGAACTTGACTTAGATTTCTGTCGATTTAGTTATTTCCATAACAATAATATAACACGTCTGGCAGTTATCTGAAAATATGACAAGGCAATGTCTGCAGTTGGAAATTATGTGGTGGCCTTAATTACAAGATGAGATATGTTGGTTTCTGGGCCAACCAACTTGACCTTTTCTTTAAAAAAAATTAAATTGCATTCGAAGCGAATAGAATTTGTAAATAGGATTATTCTTGTACAAGGAGATTATGGAAGAACAAGAAGAAGTACACTGCCAAGCTGGGCAATTGTAAACCTCCCCCGCCACACTCAGGTCACTACAGACCCATTGTGATGCACATTGGGGGAGCGGAGACCTTCTCGCCGTGTGATGCTGCAATGCCCAGCAGAATAGACAGTAGAAGAGGTGCACCATGCTATTGGTGGAGCGAGGAAATAAAAACACTCAGGGCAAAGTGTTTACAAGCCCGACGTAGAGTCCAACGATTCAGGGGAAGAGTCGATTTTCAGGAGCAAAAAGGCGATCAAAGGGAATAAGACGATATGTTTCAAACGATTCTGTAACGAAGCAGACATAAACCCTTGGGGTATGGCGTACAGAATGGTGATGACAAAGCTGGAAGACCATACGCCTCCACAGATAACTTGCCCAGCTATGTTACGATCAATAATACTTGTAGAGCATCTATTCCCCCATAGACCACCTACTTTGTGTAACATTATCAGAGAGACCAACACAGAGCACATTCCCTGTATTACTTAAGAGGAACTATTCGAAGCATGCAAGAAGATAGGCAACAATAAAGCCCCCGGGCCGGATGGCATCCCCAATAAAGCAGTGAAAATGGCTGTTCAAAGGAGGCTCGATATCCTTACAACGACGATGCAAAAGTGTCTAGACGAAGGAGTTTTTCCTGACTAACATTTGGTGCTGCTACCAAAAGGAAACAAGCCGCCAAGTGAACCATCGTCATATCGCCCAATATGTCAACTCGACACTTTGGGAAATATCCTCGAACGAATAATATATAACAGACTGCTCGTGGTAGCAGAGGAGGAAGGAGCACTGTCAGATCAGCAGTTCACATTCAGAAAATCGCGTTCTACCGTTGATGCCATAAAAGCGGTAGTCAATACAGCAGCTGAAGCGATCCAGGGGAAAAGATGGCGATGTGCAGTAGTGACTTTGGACATTAAAAATGCATTTAACTCGGCAGATTGGTTGTTTATAAGGAGTTCGCTGGACAGAATAGATACTCCATACTACCTGTTGAGGATAATCACAAATTACTTCACAAACAGGAAGTTGAGGCACCAAACTGACGAGGGGGTAAAGTACTACAACGTCACTGCGGGAGTCCCACAAGGATCGTTACTAGGCCCTCTTCTATAGAATATTGTAACATGCGAGCTACGGCTCGAGTAGATAAAACGATATTCTGTGAAATTTATTTCTTTATTTTCTACTCTATAGAACAATTCAAGTTCACACTATACTATTCTTCGCAAATTCTTTTCTTACAAGGTCTCTTTCCTCTCAAATCACTTTATCTCCTTTCAATTACTTAATTCACAAATCCAAACTAATTACTTTTTCTTGTTCACTCTCAACTTTCAATTTATCACCAAATTACAACTTCGCCCATTATCACTTTTCCAATCTCTTCGCCACGGTTCCAAACCAACTGTGTCTTTTTTGATCGCCATCTGTCCTTATATAGCAGAAGTTTCTGATAGCCAGAAACTTCTAGCAAATTCTTCGACCACTGGAACAAGAGAAATAATTCTTGCAGTTATAATTCCCTTTTATCCCTGATATTATTCGTCTCTTTCGTTGACATGAGCT
This sequence comes from Pocota personata, assembly GCA_963082735.1. Lineage (NCBI taxonomy): Eukaryota > Metazoa > Arthropoda > Insecta > Diptera > Syrphidae > Pocota > Pocota personata. The sequence goes on along the minus strand of OY720431.1, from coordinate 62,432,262 downwards.
GTGGAGACTTCGTCCCAGACACGAACCTCGAATGAAAGGACAGTTCGAACCAAAATTCTGCCAGAATGGAAAGTCACTTCGGAATTTGCTGCATAGACATAGGAGCGTAGTTATTATTATGCTACAATATTATGTACGACGGAGTCCTGCGCCTAACACTCCCACAAGGAGTATATAATTGTGTTCGATGATGACATCGCCGTAGTGACCGTGGCCAAACACATCCACGAAATAGAGTCAGCCACAAATGAAGCAATCGCAAAAATCAAAGAGTATCCGCCGGTCTAGAATTAGCAGACCACAAAACTGAGGCTGTTCTTATAACAAGTCGAAAGGCGAATATTCGAGTCGGCAGCCAGACTATAAGACCAAAAGAAGCAGTTAAATATTTAGGAGTAATGATTTAAGTTTAAAGCTGTCTTAGTATACTCGAGTAATAAAGCTTCCCTACTGCAGGCGGCCCTCTCTCGAATAGTACCAAGCATCGGAAGACCTGGGTACAGTAGACAGATTTTACTCTCCAGAGTCAGCTCGGTTCTCCTGTATGCTGCCCCGGTTTGGGCGGCGGCGTTAGCGACGATGGAGACATGAAGGAAACTGTCGGCAACATAGAGGCTTTGCGCGATAGGAACAATCAGCGGTTTCCGAACAATATCGGACGAAGCAGCCTGTCTCATAGCTATCGACATCCTTGCAAACGAGATGGCAAGGATCTACGAAAGGAGAAGCTTGAGTAATCAAGAAGCAGGAATTGTCAAGAAAATGAAAGAGGAAGAAAAGGCAATATCAACAGCTATGTGGGAAGCTAGGTGGGAAAACAGTACAAAAGGCAGATAGACCTACAAGCTGATCCCCACCATCGAGGCGTGGATAAGACGAATGCATGGGGACTGCAATTATCACAAATTTTTGGTGTATTGTGCTGAACGAAAGCAAATCTACTCACGTCAACTTTACCTACAAAAAAGTGGATAGATTACCTGTATATTTAAACTCAGCTCAAATACCGTACGCGAACGAAGCAAAATATCTAGGAATCACTCTAAATATTAAGATTAAATGGAAATCGAACTTAAAAAAGAAACGCGACGAGCTCGAAAACAAATACCGACAAATGTACTGGCTACTCGGAAGACATTCGAAGTTGAGCCTACATAACAAACTGCTTATCTATAAGCAAGTGCTAAAGCCAGTGTGGACGTATGGTCTACAACTATGGGGTTGTACCAGGAAAGGCGATAGAAACATCTTATAAACTTTTGAAAATAAAGTTCTTAGAACGATCGTTAGCGCACCATGGTACGTACGTAACGAAGATATTCATCGGGATCTGGGAATTCCCAGCGTCGTCGAAGAGATAACAAAATTAGCTCGTAAACACAAAGATCGTATCCACGGCCATTGTAACCGTACCGTCATTGAACTACTTGATTTTGTCTTCGCTTCATAGTATATGCCGGTCGTGAAAACCGCAGGAACTTTCATTGGAATTTAACCTGCCTAAAGTGCTACATTCTTTTTAATTACATACGAACATCTTTTTCCAAAAATCACGAGTCTCGTAAGCGAGAATAAAACTGTTGTAGTAGTATTAATCTTAGAGAGAGGTGTTTTTTTAGTGAGTAAAAATCTCACACTACCATAAGAACGCGCGGTCGGGCCTTATGGTGTCTTTAGAAGATTTTTCACCTTCTCTCGGCAAACAAAATTGAACCCAACAGCAAGGGCTACCGCCATGATTAATGTACTTAAAACAAACAAATCAGCACGGCTTGATGGGACTTTTACCGAGCTCTGCGCCGACTGGGTTTCCTTAAACCCCTCGACAGGTCCTTTATCGCCAGTATTAAATGCAGAAGACCAGTGGTAATACAACAGAAAGCTTAAGCTATTTGTTATGATGTTAAGAATGGGAAATAATATACTTTAGGTAACCGCCATTTTGGTTTTCGCAAAACTCCAATTTTTGATAAAATTTTGCATCACTTTTTTCAAAGTTTGTGGTGCCAAGGTCAATATACGGGACTTAGCGTTCCTTTTAAGGTCTTCAAGAGACTGTGGATTATTCTCGTAAACCTTACCTTTCAAATACCCCAATAGGAAGAAATCTGGAGCTGTTAAGAACTGCGAACAAGCCGGCAAACCAATGTCCCCATTTTTTGAGATTAATCGACCTGGGAACAATTCTCGAAGAATAGTCATCGTATCTCTGGCTGTAAGGGCAGTAGCGCCGTCTTGTTGAAACCATATACGGGCACGGGATAGGAGACCCAGCTAAGGTTGTACAAAGTTTTCGAGCATTGTCCCTATTTACCACTAATAGATCCCCATTTGTGTCTTCAAAGAAATGCATACATAGGACGCTATGACCTTTCCAGTCGAGATACCACACCAAACCGTGATTCAAAGTATAACGTTGGGTTTTGAATTTGTTCGTTCATTTAACGTTCTGGTGAAGTAGACGTGTTCTTTTTGGAGCAGTTGTTTTTTACTCACATTGAAGTCTGAAATTACATTCACCGGTATGTTGTTCGAGCATGATGATATGAGGGTGCTGTCGTGGGCAACACTAAAGATCTTGTTGTTTGTTTGCTCAAGTAGGTCATTGATATGGAGTAGAACTAGAGTTGGTGAAGGTATAGATCCCTGTGGTACTCCAGCATTTACAGCAAAAGTGTTCGAAGACACACTATTGACCACAACTTGAATTGATTTGTCACAAAGAAAATTTCACACCCAGCCGCAGAGCTGTTCTGGCAGCCCATTTACCTAATACGGCTCTATGTCAAATTCCACCTAACGCTTTCCAGATATTCAGGGCCACAGTTCTTGATTCGCCGCGGTACTCAATCGATATCGGTGCTAAGATCTATAGGTGGGTTACATAACTCATCAGGTCTCCAGGTGAATTGCAGCTGCGAAAACCATACTGCGGGTAGCTTATTAGCTCGTGCCCTCCATAGCTCCTTGCAATTCGTAAACAGCACTCTGAGTTAAATTAGATCTTTACGTAATTTCAATCGTTAAAGCTTAAAAATCAACCCAATGACCACAATTTGTTTAAATATTTAAATAAAACTTGGTCATGAGTACACTGAACATACCAAAACTACAAGTCTTAGGAAATACGGGTACCTCCAACCACATTATTGCCGTACATGACCGTAAATTGCCACACTCGCCAATTAAATTCTGCTCTAATAACAACACCGACTTCGTTATACACGCTATGATCAGCCGTCTTAATTACAATGCAAATTATTTAAAAAAGAAACACACAACCAAGCGGTTTGGTAATATTAGAAAATTAACTGATTTCCAGTCGTAGATCAGAGCTAACTGTATAGGATTTCCTCTGTAACTAGTTTACTTTCGGTTTTCAAGTTACTCGCTGCGCGAAAGATGTATTACTGTCAGACTCCGCTCCGAATGGCAGGTGGGTATGTGGTATGTTTCGTTAAGGTTTCAGAATAAATTGTTTATACCTTATTCGATGATCTTAATACCCCATTTTTGAGGGCAGATACATAGCTAGTCTTGAATGCAAAGAAGTACATTCTTGAACGTGAATTGAATGGAACCATTCTTACCAAGTACACGAATTCACAGAAGACATTGACTTCTCTAAAACTGGAGTCACTGTGGACAAAGTGTGAGCTAACAAATAAAAAAAATAAAAAAAAACAAGCTCAACAGAATAACAATGACTTGTACAAGCTTCTTTTCCGCGCCAGGTTACATCAGTTCCCACTGGACGTGGCAAATCATCGTCTATTTGTGGTACTAAATTGAAATAACAGAAACGTAAAAAACACTTTACTGAGGACTTGCTTCCGTAGCCAGTTGGGAATGTTACTGGAGGAATTCAAGGCAAATGATTGCAAGCGCTATGTGCCTTTCATTTGGTGTACGAGTAAGCTCACAAGTCGTTGTGTCGATAACGCCAAAGTACGTGGTACTTGTACTACCACTTTGATCTTATGGAAATGTTGGATAAAAGTAACACAACAAAAGGTAGCTGTGCGTTGTTTCTGAGTTCAATGACTTTCACTTCGCTACATTACTTCGATGATTGCAGTCAGTCGTGTGAAGTATTTTTTTTTATTTTAAGCTCGGCTTTGAGTAACAGTTTCGTGTGAAGATTTTATACACAACGAAGCGATAGTACTTGCTTAAGTAAACTGTACACGTTTTCGTTGTGACATTTTATGACTGTTTTAGACTTTTTCATCAGGCGTAAACTCAAATTACATTCATTTAGTTTAAAAGGTGTTAAGAAAATAAGGTCACACTAACATCTACAGGGTGGGCGCTTGTATAGCTGTTAATTTAACACTCACAGCCCTTTCGCGCTCAAAAAATTTACAGAAACACAGTATCATATCTCCACGGTACGAAATGAATCGATTTACGGTTGAACAATGTTGGGAAATATTGAAAATTTATTTTCATAGTGAGTGCTATCTTGTAAATACGAGTAGTGCCAATTTTGAAAAGAAATTTCGGTCTAAATAATACACCAACCGTGTCTGATGTACGCAAGTTTGTGAAGAAAGTTCGTGAGACTGGCATGTTAATTGATAACACAAGATATGAGGTTACTGACAATATAAACTTGGACGATCTCTGATTCCAACAAGACAGGGGCGGTACGAGCAATACAAGCATGCGCGGAGCTACGATTTGACGCCAGAAATGATTCAGGCACTTAAGCACAATATTGATCGAGGTATTCATGAAATAGAGCTCCGAACTATCGAAAATATACTGCAAAATTGGGTCGACAGGATGGACTATTGTCAAGCCAGCGGCGGTAAACATTTAAATGAAATTATTTTCTGTAAATAATCGGAAAGGGTGATCTCTTCTACTACGGTCGATTTGAAATTGGCGCCACTTCTCACAGATATGATTTTATTATGCGAAAGTTGGCAGTAGTGTTCAGCTGTCAGTGCCATTTCATCATGGAAAGTTTGGTATTACAACAGCGTGTTTTAGTAATTAAAACATTGTATCAAAATGGTTCATCACTTATTGCAATACAGCGTAAATTACGTGATTTTTTTGGTCAGCATGGAGTGCTTGTAAAAAGCACTATTCAAAATATTATCCACAATTTCGAGAACCTTTAAACAGTAAGTGATTAACCGAAGCCTGGACTACGTCGTAGAACACATACACAACAAAATGTTGATGCAGTGAGGAACAATGTGAGTGAAAATCCGGAAACTCCGATTCTTCGTCAAGGTCAACAAATTGGGATTTGTTCGACGTCTATGTGGAAAATTATGCATCGCGACCTGTATATCTTTACCTACAAAAAGTGACTCAAAAACTTCAAGAAAATCACCACAAGAGACGATAGAACTGGATTGAAAAATTTACCAATTGAATAGAGATGAGTGGAGCTGTAAACAAACAGAATAGTCGGATATAGGGAGCGGAAAATCCACGGGCATTTCATGATCGACCTGTTTGGTGTGCGATTTGGGCTGGTGCGATAATTGGACCATTTTCTTTCGAAAATGATGATGGTGAAACTGTTGGATGACATGCTGCAGAATGTGGTGAAACTCGTTTGCGCTAGTGCTAGAGGTGGCCATTTGGCCGACATTATTTTTAATTTTTTGCAAATGATGTCTCCTGTCATCGTGATTTGACAGTTGTGTGGTAAACAGATGCGAAAAACACGACAATGAACAATGAAATGCTATACTCCTCAAGAACGTGGAATAATTGTGTTAATTTTTGTGAAATAATTAATCGGTCAGAAGAACACAGTGAATTTTGTCAAAGATTTTCCCACTATTGGGCACCGACTTCTTGCAAAATTCGACGCTAAGCAACAGGGCGTTCGGTCGAGAATATTGATACTGTGCGCGAGGATGGGGAAGAGTGTCTTAAAACATCAAAGAGACGACGGACAATGTAATTTGGCAATTCCACGCATCCTCTGTAGCATATAGAACTCAAATGAAGCATCAGCTCCTGTCCGCAGACCACCAAGCCCGTTTGAAATATAGCCAGGGCCTCAACCGCGAAGAGGACGATTTTCCCTTAAAATTAATCATGAGTGACGAAGCACATTTCCATCTCTCCGGACATGTTGACAAGCAGAATACTCGATTTATGTGCACTGAAAACCCGCGTATTATTTCGCCTTTACATCCACTGCAAGGTACCGCCTCTGTGCTGAAAGGGTGATAAGGCCCTACTTCTTCGAAACATTTCAGACATGTTACGTGACTTTTTGATACCCAAATGGGATAAATTGGGGTTGGAGCATATGTGGTTTCAACAAAACAGTGCGGCACAATGGATTTAGTGAAGCACACTTTTCCATGCCGTGGTATCTCCCGTTTTCGAGATTTGCATTGGCCCTCAAGATCACCCGATCTGACCATTCGAGACTACTTTCTTTGGAGTTATTTGATGTCGTTGGCGTATGCAAACAAGCCACAGATTTTCGCAGCCTTAAAAGACAAAATTAAACAAGAAATAGAGAACATACCGGCGGAAGAATTGATAGAAGTGATGGAAAATGTCATAAAAAGGCCAACATTTAAGCGATATAATCTTCAGTACTTTGTGGAACAAAATTCAAAGGTCCATTAGTTCAGGAAAAAAATGATAGCTGAATCAAATAGGGTCATTACTTTTGCGCCAACTTGTTATTATATAGTTACATCCTCGTATATATGTACTCGTACATATCGAGGTGGTAAATATATTTTTATAGGCTCCGTTACTTTTCGGAGCATAGCAGATTAGCTGGTTCAACAAGGGTCGGACCAAAACTGTTTCAGGGGGTACATACAAATGACAGCTTACACCAAACACACCTGAAACAACAGACGTTTACATGTAAAATTGTTGTGGAAGCCAACAATACTAAGCTCGTAATACATGTGTAATATAACAGTCGTTTCCGTGAAGAAGAACTACAGTGAGAGAGTCACTAACAAGCTCTTAGATTATCCTAGTGGCTCACGTCCTTTCAGGTCAATGGAAAAAATGATAAATAACAACTTCGTCACTCCTCATTACCACCTCCGGCGAAAGACGACGGATCACTAGGCAATTCGACACTAGATCCAGCAGAAGCGGAGCCACTCCTTAATCGTCTGGACTGCAAATATGCAACAGTACCTGATGGAGTACCAGCCATAGTCCTCAAAAACAGTGTACCAACATCTATTCCTTGTTGACCTTTTTCCTATGTCTTAGAGCAAAAATGTTTCCCTCTTGCAACACTCCGTCCCATAGCGATGTTGTCCATGCTATCTAAAGTGATAAAAAAAGCCATCAATGCTGAAATAATAAAATATTTGGAGGGACATGGACTGATAAGTGACCGACAGTATGGTTTTCGCAGTGGCTATTCAACTGAAGACCAACTGAGTAATGTAACCCACTTATGGAAGACGTACCACAGTTCGTCTATGAAAATAATCGCCATGTTACGGTCAATGGAGTTCGCTATCGTGCCATGTTGGAAGACTATTTTTGTCCAGAATTGGATGGGCTTGATATCAGTGATATGTGGTTCCAACAAGATGGTGCCACATGCCACACAGCTGGTCAAGCAATTGATCTATTGAAGGGGAATTGAATCGTGCAATCTTGAGAATGGCCAGCTCGCTCATGCCGATAGATTTATTTTTATGGGCCTAGGTTAAGTCGTTGGTTTATACCAACAAGCCAACAATGTTAGAGGAGCTCGGGAACAATATAGAATGGGAAATTGCCAACGTTCCAACCGATACGAGTATGTGTGGAAGACTGGTGGAAAATCGGGTCCAAAGAATCGATCGCTGCAAACGTGATCTCGGTGGTCATATGAACGAGATCGAATTCCATACTTGAATCTAACATGTGTACTATACCTGGAATATATTTCAGCCTGATATCTCAATTATTCGGTGTTTTATTTAAATTCAAAATTGTTATGTCCTTATTGAAAAACCCTTTTCAAGGTGTTGCAAACTTTTTTTTCTCTTTGGACTTACACACGAGTATGTAATCATTATCATCGTGGGTACGTGCTGCCACACCCCTCAAAAATACCCCAGATGGTCTAAAAAGCTGAATCTTTCTTCATTCGTAGGTTGGATCATAGGGCGGGATCGTACCTAGCCAAATTTTCGATTTTCGTAGTTCTCCAGATGAGGTGCTGCAAAGATATTTTTTTCCGGTTTATGTGTATACAGCAAGTTTGTATGCATGGTACGTTTAGTACGTTTATCAATGTACTTAATTTAGATATATTTCAATACATCCTACCATGCCCTATTTTTCGAGGTGGAAACTTAAAACTCCTGAGCTAGCTTTCTCTACTTTCGACTTTCGAAATACCGTTCGAACATTTATAAAGTTTGCGTTTTTGCTCAGTTCGACTTTACACATCTTATTTTTTAAGTGAATATAGCTCGGAAGTTAAGCCGTCAGCTCCTGCACCTTTGTTAGCCTTGGGATATTATACTTATACTTTTTGCCGGTTAAAGGGTAGTGATGCGATGTCATGAGAACACAAGCGTTCTCACCTAGCCTCTCACTACCAACTTCTACTCTCACCTCCACGTTGGTGACTGGTGGGTGCCTAGCACCTCGACTGAAGATTGGGTAACCAACCCCTTTGGAAGGTCGTTGGTGGCAGCGGACGAGAGAGGGGGGGAGGAGTGTTTTCTCACTAAGGCACCTCCTCTGGTTCCATGCGACAGCGGAGGAGTTCCCTAGATGGAACCAACGGTGGCGTCTACAGTTCCAGTCAGGCCGAACTATTTAGTGTAATCTCTATAGAACTGCTCTGACATATTCGGATACCAGGTCTATAGGGATTTCCAATACCGAGCCAGGGTGTTGGAGAAGAGTTGGTGGCGAATGAACGCTAAATGGGCCAACGGCAGCGGTCACATCCCAAAGTGGGTTACTGGCACCGGAATAACCGGCCTGCTGTCCTAGGGTTAAGGGCCTGGCCCTCCAGGTTGGAGGTTGTGCTGTCGGGGTAACTTCCCGACCATGTAAAAAAAAACACTAGTTATGAGAGAAACACGAGGAGCCTCGGATAAGGATTTCCCTCAAATGGCAACCAGACCCGGAACGTCAACGGACAACGATCTAAGAGTATGTACCTGAAACGTGCGGACGCTCTACACCCCAGGTGCTACTCAAAAACTTGAGTCTGTCCTCACGCGGTAAAAGGCAGATATTACCGCGATCCAGGAGATACGATGGATAGGATCAGGTATGAAGAAAAGGAAAAATTGCGATATTTATTAGAGCTGCCATAAAAGATTGCATGTATTAGGATGCGGATTCGTCGTGGGAAACCGGCTTAGGACAAAAGTTATTGACTTTAAGCCGATAAGTGATCGCATAGCTGTGATCCGCATCAAAGCTACTTTCCAAAACATAAGCCTAATATGTGCACACGCCCCTACCGACGAGGCTGAAGACCCTATCAAGGAGGAGTTTTATGACTTCCTGGATGGAGCCCACGGAGCCTGTCCGGAGTATGATGTAAAAATTGTGCTCGGGGACTTTAATGCCAAAGTCGGAAAGGAAGACATCTTTGGCGGATTAGTTGGTAAACACAGAATCCACGAATCGACCACAGACAACGGGTACCGACTAACTGACTTTGCGGCAGCTTGTAATACGGTGATAAGTAGCACTAGGTTTCCAAGGCTAAGTATCCACACAGCAACCTGGCGCTCTCCAGACGGTCGAACCGCCAACCAAATCGACCATGTGATAATCGATGCGAGGCACGCATCCAACATCCTCTACGTGCACACATTCCGAGGGGCAAACGTCGACTCTGATCATTTTCTTGTTGCGGCTAAGTTCAGAGCTCGACTATCCAACGAGAAGAAGCTGCGAACCGCCCAGAAGAAGAAATTCGACGTTTGACGCCTTAGCACACCTGGAGTAGCCAGAGTCTACAGAGAGCGCCTGAGTGAGAAACTCTCCGCAGTGCATCCACCTACCACAGACGCCAACATCCAGTGGTCCCAGTATCGCGACATCATCAAAGAGCTAGCCGAAACCACTTTAGGGTACCAGCCACCCCAGAGAAAGAGCCCGTGGTATGATGATGAATGCGTACGCCGGAAAAAGGTGTAGAAGATGCACATATGAAGACGCTGCAGCGCAAAACGAGGGCAGCAAGGGAAGAGTATCGAGCTAGGAGGAGGGAGGAGAAGAAAATACTGCGTAAAAAGAAGAGGGCCTACGCAGTCTCCCAGCTCAAGGAGATCGAAGAGTCTCGTGATCGAAGCAACATCCGGAAGTTCTACAAGAAAGCCAAGCAACTGGCTGCTGGCTTCAAGGCCGGAACACAGGCTCTTCGAAACAGCGAAGGAAATCTAGTCACCGAAGGAAATCTAGTCACCGAAGCGCAGGGAATAGTAGATGTGTTTAAGCATCACTTCCAGCAGCTGCTAAATGGGCATCATGTAGAGGGAGTAATAGGGCAAGAAGAGAACCCACGTCCAGTCAATGAAGAATCAGTTCCAGCACCCAGTATAGAAGAAGTTGGCTTAGCAATAAAAAAGCTTAAGGACAACAAGTCCGCCGGCTCTGATGGTTTACCAGCGGAGCTTTTCAAATACGGTGGTGATGTTTTGGTAGGGCGCATGCACCAAATCATCAACCAAGTATGGGTGCAAGAAAGCATGCCCGATGACTGGACTATCAGCTCCATATGCCCCATCTACAAAAAAGGCGATCCTATGTCTTGCAAGAATTATCGAGGCATATCCCTGCTTAATGTCGCATACAGGATCCTATCCAACGTACTGTGTGTACGTCTCAAACCATTCTGCAACACACTAATCGGCACGTACCAGTGTGGCTTCCGGCCCGGCAGATCGACTATAGACCAAATTTTCACACTGAGGCAAATCCTGGAAAAGACCAATGAATTTCAAATCGAGACTCACCACCTATTCATCGACTTCAAGGCTGCATATGATAGAATTCATCGTCAGGAACTTTATGTGGCGATGGCCGAATTCGGGATCCCGGCAAAACTGATCCAGCTTTGTAGCGTGATGCTGGAAAACACGCGCTGCAACGTGCACAGGGCAGGTGTCAACACGGAAGGCACTATCTTCAACAGATCCGTCCAGCTACTGGGGTATGCAGACGATATCGACATCATCGGTCGCTCCCAGCGTGCCGTGATAGAGGCTTTTACGGCGATTGAAGAACAGGCGAAATTTGTTGGCCTTGTAATAAGAGGATAAGACTAAGTACATGTTATCAACAAACAAACAAGCATCTGTTCACCACCTAGGACAGAACGTCACTATTGATAGCAATAATTTCGAGGTAGTTAAGGAGTTTATCTACCTCGGAGTAAACATGAACTCCACAAATGACATCCTAGTGGAGATCCGGCGAAGAATTACCCTAGGAAACCGCTGCTACTTCGGTTTGGCAAAACAATTGGGTTCAAAACTCCTAACTCGAAGGACAAAATGTATGCTCTACAGAACCCTTACCCTGCCAGTTCTGCTTTATGGCGCCGAGTGCTGGACGATAAGCAGGAAGGAAGAGCTGATACTGGGCTCCTTCGAAGGAAAAATTCTTCGGCGGATTTTTGGTCCTGTGTGCGGGAGGGCGAATGGAGGAGAAGATACAACCGCGAACTCTATGAGCTGTACCAAGATGTGGATGTAGTCCAAAAGGCCAAAATACGTCGACTACATTGGCTCGGCCACATCGAGCGAATGGACAATAATGCTCCAGCTAAGAGGATCTTCGAATCCCAGCCGCCAGGTTCGAGACGACAAGGAAGACCGAACCTCCGTTTCAAAGACCAAGCCATCGCGGATGCCAGAGCGCTTGGTCTGGATAACTGGAAGCAACGTGCCCGAGATCGCAGAGGATGGAACGCTACAGTGTATCAGGCAGAGACTCTTCACGGGTCGGGAGCCCGTTAAGAAGTAAGTAGTATTATACTTTATCTTCACCTTCTGTCACCTTTGACATTTCTTGAATGTCAGCGACATCTACACTGTATTCAGCGAGTACATCCTGAAGTTGGCTCTAATGCAACTGGACAATGAATATTTCATATGAATTCTACTCGTATACGAGTACGTGGCAGGTTAGTATTCTGACGCCTAACGCTAAGACCACTCCCCGGGTATTGGGTGTTGCCTGTCAGGTGTAACTTACCAATAGTGAAGCGTTAGATCTGATTCACTGATGGACTTATTTAAACTAATGCCTCATCCGATCTGTAACCTGATTGGAGAAACACAATAAAGTGGACCACAGAGTATTTGTTACAGAGTATCTATTGTAACTTGAAACACTTCCTCACAAACAAACTCAAATATATTGGTGTGTCTTAAAGTCGGCGGACTTAATTTCAACTGAATCTCAAATGTTCTTAAAAAAAGATTCTGCCTCATGGTCCACGTCGAACCATCTATCTATAAAACGAGGTCTGCGAAGGTAGCATACTTTCACTGTTTCGATTTATTCCGACCACGCATAACTGTTCTACTTCTTAAACTATTATCTCTATCAATTTTAGTCGTGTCAAATATCCGAATATTAACCTGTCCGGCGTGGTCAAGGTGAACCGCTCTCACAACCGACCATGAATGAAATCACTTGATGGTCAATGTATTTTTAAGCAGCTTAATAATAGTTTTCTCATGCTGATGACGTTTATTTTATTTACATATTTCAGTAGCATTGAGCATAATTTTTTTTACAAATTGTAGCAAATTTTTTAGAATATTTTTCCACTAAATTAAGAGCTCTCACCTTATGCTTGACAAGATATTCTTGAATTTTTTTTTTTGATTACAGATTTGTGCAGTTGCATAGTTTGGATTTTGTTATTTTACTTTTAAAATCTGGTTTCGAGACAACCTCGCTGCCAATAAACTTTTTCGTACGCGTATTGTACCTACGAGTATATATGATGCTTTACCTTGTATTTGCATATGGTCAGCATAAAAGAAAAACGAGTTTGCAAAGTAGTTCTTTGTCACTGAGCAACATTTTGATTGTAGAGGTTATTTATACAAAATAAATAAATAATATCTGAATTATTTACACTTTCTTAAATACTAAACAGATTCGAATGTATGTCATGCTCAGCGAGCTATTGGCCATTGATCTTTAAACAGTTAATGATAAATGGATCATCGAAGTACTGATGTTAGAAATTATGAACTTATAGGTATGCGTACAAATCGCTCTTAGCGGTCATGAAATTTCCTCTGATGTCAACGACCTAATATTCCTCGGACGCCGAAACAATAAAAGCAAAAAATCGCCATACATATTGTAATATAATGTAGCATAATGCAACAAATTCCGAAGTGTCTTTTCATTCTGGCATAATTTCGTTCCGAAGTGTCTTTTCATTCGAGGTTCGTGTCTGCAGTTAGTGTCCACAGTTCGTGTCCACGATAAGAGACGGATAATATCTAAGACAACGTCACGGAATTAAGAGAGAATTATAACCGCAAGAAATTATTGTCATCTTGGAATTATTACATCAGAATTTCCTTGTTCCAGTGGTCGAAGAATTTGCTAGAAGTTTCTGGCTATCAGAAATGCTGCTATATAAGGACAGATGGCGATCGAGGCAAGACAGTTGGGTTTTGAGCCGCACGAGGAGATTGGAAAAGTGATAACAGCCGAAGTTGTAATTTTGTGATAAATTGAAAGTTGAGAGTTAACAAGAAGAAGTAATTAGTTTGGATTTGTGAATTAAGTAATTGAAAGGAGATAAAGTGATTTGAGAAGAAAGAGACCTTGTAAGGAAGGAGTTTGCGAAGAATAGTATAGTGTGAACTTGAATTGTTCTATAGACTAGAAAATAAAGAAATAAATTTCACAGAATATCGTTTTATCTACTCGAGCCGTAGCTCGCATATTACATTGGTGTCAGAAGCTGGGATAAAACTTATTCTGTGAATAACTATTTCCGTGGTGTGAAATTGCACAAGAAAAAAAAAAAAAAAAACGATTTCTGCGTTGAGTTAATTAGTTGCGCAAAATGGGTCGCAAATTGGGAAAACTAACTATAATTCAACTAAAGGCAGAACTCAGTAAGCGGAATCTCGACACAACTGGGGGAAAAGATGCCCTACTGATTCGTCTGGAAGAAGCAGTAACGCAGGAAGGTGAAAATCCGCATGACATAGAGTTTGACGTGGAAGAGGAACCAGCAAGTACAGTAGCCGACCCGGGTATAATAAGTCTGCTCCTGCAACTTAAGTTAGTCATGGACGAACAAAAGAAAGCAATAGAAGATCAAAGTCATAAGCTCGATGACCAAAAGAATTCTATAGAACTTAAGCTGGACGAACAAAAGAAAGCAATGGACGAACAAAAGAATTCTCTAGAACTTAAGCTGGATGAACAAAAGAAAGCGATGGACGAACAAAAGAAAGCAATGGGCGACCAAAGGAATTCTCTAGAACTTAAGCTGGATGAACAAAAGAAAGCAATGGACGAACAAAAGAATTCTCTAGATGCTCTGGAAAGTAAACTTGATGAGCAAAACAAGAACTTGGAATCCAAATTCGAAGTGATCGAAGAGAAAATCGAGAAGGTCGAGACGCAACTCGGAAAAGTCGAAACTAGATTCGATGAAAATTTTGAGAAACATGAAACTCAGTTCGGGAAGATAGAGACTCAGTTTGAAAAAGTGGATACGCAATTCGAGATAGTAGGAAAGCAAGTCGAAAATCTTGCTAAGGAGCTCAGCAACGTGAAGAGACAGAAAGCACGGGAATATTCCACTGACGGTCTGAGAAGAAAGGAGATGCAGCCTCCTATCTTCGATGGTCAAACATCATGGCCAATTTATAAAAGGCAATAGCTGGGACGATGAAGAGAAGTCCATTGCACACACACTTGCACTGAGGGGTCCAGCTGCGGAGCTCTTGCAGACCATCCCGGAAGATAAACAGCAGAACTACGACTCTCTGGTTCAGGCTATCGAGATGCGGTTTGGGGATGAACACATGCAGCAGGTGTACAGGGTTCAGCTGCGTAGTCGAGTCCAGAAAAGGGGGGAAACGCTCCAACAGTTGCAAGCGGATATAGAGCGACTAGCCCATCTTTCATACCCTAAAGCCGGTGAGGAGCTTATCAACGAAATGGCGGTGGAAGCTTTTATTCAGGCCATAGAGGACAGACAACTGCAAATGGCTGTAAGGATGGCTGAAAAGCGAACACTCCCCGAGGCATTGGCATTCGCTTTGTCAATGAAGGCTGCGGACCAAGCATACCAGGGAATACACCGTGTCAGGGAAATGTCCGTCGTGGAATGCTCATGCCAGAGAACAGCCGTCAAAGCTCGCGGAAGTCAAATCCGTTGCTGGAATTGCAACCAAACCGGACACCTACAACGGCAGTGCAGAAGTGCACCTAGACGAGGAAATTGTCCACATTGCGGAAGTAGGAGAAGCAGAGAGGAAGCATCCTGTCGGTCAGACTTCCCAAAACCAGCAGTCGGGAGATGCGTAAGGACCAACTTCGCGGGGCAGAAGTTGGTTACTGGAATCGAGGCCCCCAGGACCACCATTCAAGTTTCGCAAACCAAACGGGGTAACAAGAGCCTGACAGTGGAGGCACTAATCAACGAGAAGAAGTGCGTAGCCACCATCGACACAGGTGCCACTGCCTCCATTGTAAGAAGAGATATCGTCAAAAGCTCCTGGCTGCACAACACCAACAGCTACTGCCTGAAGACTGCAACAGGGGAAATGGCGAAGGTATTTGGAGAAGTTCGTCTTACGATTACTCTGGCAGGACTGACGTTCTCCCATGCGTTTCTGGTGGCAGATATATGCGACGAGTGCATCATCGGAATAGACTTCATGAAAGCAAATGAAGTAATCTTGGACATCGGGATGCAAGTACTGAGGTATCGAAATGTGGAGATTCCGATGGTGTACGGAAACGAGAATGCCGTAACTCTCAGGACAGTCATCAGCAAAGACGAAGTTTTGCCGCCTTCTTCAGAGACAATCATTTGGACGAAGCTGGAAGGTGATCTTGGGAGCCACCGATTCTACATAGTAGAACCAGACCCAGAGAAGAATTCTCAAGACTACATCGTGGGAAAGACGTTAGTCGAACCAAAGAACACCATGGTTCCAGTGAGAGTTTTGAACACAAGACCACACACTGTCAAACTAAGGCGAGGGGAGGTGACTGGAAAATGCACGCCGATTACCGCCGTCGCAACAATATCTGAACATGATGCTCCAAAACCTCTCCCATCACCTTGGACAGCGGAAACGAGAGAGACGATTCTCCAGTCCAGTGACCTGAATCAGGAGCAGCGAACAATGGCAAAGAATCTTATCAATGAGTACGCTGATGTATTTGCTTCACAGGACGGAGAATACGGCCGAACACACCTGGTACAACATCGAATAGACACTGGTGATACTAGACCAATTCGTCAGCCTGCTAGGCGCCTTCCATTGGCAAAGCAGACGGAAGTTGCAGAGATGGTGTCGGCAATGGAGAAAGAAGGTGTGATTGAAAGTTCCAAAAGTCCGTGGGCATCACCGGTTGTACTGGTTAAGAAGAAAGATGGCAGCACGCGGTTCTGCGTGGACTATCGGCAGCTCAATTACGTCACCAAGAAAGATAGCTATCCTCTGCCACGGATTGACGACACGCTAGACACATTATCAGGAGCCCGATGGTTTTCCACTCTCGACTTGAAGAGTGGCTACTGGCAGGTACAGATCCATCCAGAAGACCGGGAGAAAACCGCCTTCACCGCAGGAAATGGGCTATGGCAATTCACGGTAATGCCATTCGGGCTGTGCAATGCTCCGGCGACTTTCGAGCGATTGATGGAATGTGTCCTGCAAGGGTTAACATGGAAAACCTGTTTGGTATACTTGGATGATGTCATCGTCGTAGGAAAAACGTTTGCGCAACACCGAGACAATCTAAGGGATGTGTTTCAAAGGCTTCGAAGTGCCCACCTGAAGCTCAACCCCAAGAAGTGCGCCCTGTTTAGAGCGGAAGTCAAGTACCTGGGACACATAATTTCAGCGAAAGGAGTGAGAACCGATCCGGAGAAGGTCGAAGCGGTGAAAAACTGGCCAGTCCCCAAAGACAAACACCAACTAAGGAGCTTCCTGGGCCTAGCCACCTACTACAGACGGTTCGTGAAGGATTTTGCCGGGATCGCAAAGAACCTGCACCAGTTGACGGAAAAGGGAAAACAATTCAAATGGTCAATTGAGTGCGAGAAGAGCTTCAAGGCACTTAAACAACGGCTATGCGATGCCCCGATACTGGCTTACCCCACTCCCGGGGAAACGTTCGTTGTGGATGCAGATGCTAGTAATGTCGGGGTAGGAGCCGTACTCTCCCAGGTGCATGACGGCCAAGAGAAGGTGGTTGCGTACTTCAGCAAGGTGCTCTCTAAGCCAGAAAGGAACTACTGCGTGACAAGGCGGGAACTTCTAGCTTTGATCTTGGCTACGAAGCATTTTCACAAATACCTCTACGGGAGGAAGTTCGTTCTTCGCACAGACCATGCAGCCTTAAAATGGCTATTACAGTTCAAGAGTCCTGAGGGTCAGGTCGCAAGATGGATCGAAAGGTTGCAAATCTACGACTACGAAATACAGCATCGTAAAGGAAAACTCCACTCTAATGTGGATGCACTGTCCCGGAGACCATGCAGAACGGATTGTAAACATTGTGCGCGTCAGGAAGAACGGGAGCTGGTTTCCATCCAAAGAATGAGAGCCGAACCTATCGCCGGCTGGAGCGTAGATGAGATCCGGAACGCTCAGAAGGAAGACCCGGATATCGAGCCGATTCTGGCCTGGAAGGAGAACATGGAGAAACCGGATCATCAGGACATCTCTCACAGAAGCCCGACCTTAAAGGCATATTTTGCGCAGTGGGACTCCCTCCATGTCCAAGAAGGTGTTCTGAGAAGAAAATGGGAATCCTCCGACGGAAAGTCGTTTGTAATGCAGCTTGTCGTACCGCGGACGAGGGTCAAGGAGGTGTTACAGGAAATGCATGGCGGGGCGACCGGAGGCCACTTGGGAGTGAATAAGACGCTAGAAAAGGTACGAGAACGTTTTTATTGGTTAAAAGCGAAGGAAGATATCGAAGACTGGTGCAGAAAATGCGACGTGTGTGCAGCTAGCAAGGGTCCGAGAATCAAAACTCGAGGTAAGATGCACCAACACAACGTGGGAGCACCTTTCGAACGAATCGCCATTGACATCGCAGGGCCCTTTCCGGAAACCGACAATGGTAATCGGTATATCCTCGTAGTGATGGACTACTTCAGTAAGTGGCCGGAAGCGTTTCCGATCCCTAACCAGGAAGCCAGAACCGCGGCGGAGCAGATCGTCTACAATTGGGTTAGCAGATTCGGTGTGCCTTTGGAATTGCATTCTGACCAACGGCGGAACTTCGAGTCAAGAATCTTCCAAGAGATGTGTCAACTACTCGGAATCAAAAAGACAAGGACAACCCCGCTTCATCCACAGTCGGACGGTATGGTGGAGCGTTTCAATAGGACTTTGGACGAACATCTCTCGAAGGTCGTAGGTGACTACCAACGGGATTGGGACCGGCAGATTCCCTTGTTTTTGATGGCCTATAGAAGTGCCGTGCATAGCACTACTCGACATACGCCGTTCGAAATCTTATTTGGTGGAATAGCTCGTTTACCCAGTGAGGTGAAATTTGGATCTCCTACCAATGAGCCCAGAAATGAAGAAGAGTACGTGGCGGACCTTAGGGAAAGGCTTAGGGACATACACCAAAGGACCAGAAGCCAGATTAAGATGACGAGCGACCGCATGAAGACCAGGTATGATGCCAAGGCAACAACGTCAGGATTCCAGGAAGGAGATCTGGTGTGGCTGTATAATCCCCATCGCCAAAAGGGGAAATCACCTAAATTACAGCGCAACTGGGAAGGTCCCTACAGAATAGTAACCCGCATCAACGATGTTGTCTACCGCATCCAGCGAGGACCGAGGGCCAAAATGAAAGTGGTTCATGTGGACCGACTGAGTCGATACAATGGCCGAAATGAGGATGCACTTGTTCGGGACGGACACGTCTAAGAGGGGGGCAGTGTAGCATAATAATAACTACGCCCCCTAAAAATATGACGCAACAAATTCCGAAGTGACTTTTCATTCTGGCAGAATTTTGGTTCGAACTGTCCTTTCATTCGAGGTTCGTGTCTGAGACGAAGTCTCCACAGCTCATGTCAACGAAAGAGACGAATAATATCAGGGATAAAAGGGAATTATAACTGCAAGAATTATTTCTCTTGTTCCAGTGGTCGAAGAATTTGCTAGAAGTTTCTGGCTATCAGAAACTTCTGCTATATAAGGACAGATGGCGATCAAAAAAAAGACACAGTAGTTTTTAAACTGTGGCGAGGAGATTAGAAAAGTGTGCAGTGGGCGAAGTTGTAATTCTGTGATAAATTGAAAGTTGAGATTTAAGAAGAAGAAGTAATTAGTTTGGATTTGTGAATTAAGTAATTGAAAGGAGATAAAGTGATTTGAGAAGAAAGAGACCTTGTAAGGAAGGAGTTTGCGAAGAATAGTATAGTGTGAACTTGAATTGTTCTATAGACTAGAAAATAAAAAAATAATTTCACAGAATATCGTTTGAAGTTGTTTTATCTACTCGAGCCGTAGCTCGCATATTACAATATTATACATATACTCATAGCATGTACGTCCTGACTTAATGATTTGGACAAAGGTGTATATCGCGATCATTTGGAGAAAACTTCATAAAATTAAAGTTCACTCTAGATTGTGGTTCGTGTTTTGCTGAGATGGCTGAATCGCGGATAAAGCCAGGTGGTGGATAGGGGAAAACCATATGGTCAAGTCGTGTACCTCCCAGTGGCGTGGGATGAAATTTCAAGAGAGGGAAGCCGAAAAAATGTTAAGTAAAATGTTTTATTTAAGACTTACCATTTTGATGCTTATTAGAAACACAGACTTAAGATATGCAATCTAAGCCACCTTTGTTATACTTTAAGTCATTGGAATTTACGTAGACAATGAGCTCATCGCATAAAAAAAGTGGCTTTGAAAGAAGCCGTTCTGGGCAGAATAATCTATATAAGTTAGCATTGTTAAATATAAAATATTTAGCAATTACAATTATGTACTACCTATTTGTACTTTAAAGCTATCCTACGATTCTTTTTTACGAATTCTGCTAAAACTCTTTCATAAAAATTTGAGTTATTTTTAATTTCTAAAAGAAGGTGCTTTTCGATAGATAAAAGTGCCAGGTCTGAGAGTCTTTCTTCTTTGTGGGAATATCTTAAGTGTGGACTATTTTTAAAGTCGAAAAAGATCTTTTGACAGAGACCACAGTTAAAGGCAGGGTTAAAAAGATTTCACACAATGTTAGAGCTTGAGAAAAAGTATCTCTAAGCATTTCCGTATTGAAATGCTTATAAAGTTGGAAAACCTCAAGCTTTTTAAGTGAAGGGGTAGTGTATAAACCTTTGAGTTCATTTTTTAAAGTAGTAAAATTCAAAATGCCAGGAAATAGGGTAATTAAAGAAGATATTTTGTCATCCGAATTAGAAAAATATTCATATTTTGATTTGTTTAACATTATCTATAATTGCTATAAAAATTCGGCTACAATTTGTTTTTGAATCAATATTAAGTAGTCGGCGTTTGCGTAGAGGTTCTGAGCAGTTACTTACGCTCTCATAGATTGAGTCAAATGAGTTTAAAAATTCAGAATGAAACCATGACTCAAAACCCTCGATCTCTTGCTTCGCAAGCTCTATGTCAGTTTGTTTATTTTGAACTAAACTAAAAAGAATATCTATTTTTGCAAACATGACCGAAGTAACATGCAATAAAAAACGGAATTCTTTGTCCTGCAGTTTGTACAACAAACTTTCGGACATAACCGAAGTATTGTTATCCCATTCTCCTGGTTTACATGAATCTGTTCAAAAGCTTTTATAATATCTTCTCTGCAATTGAATAAGACGTTCACTATGAGCGAATGATATTGCCCGGGCATTCGTCGATCAGCAATTGTCTTTAGCAGATTGGATCTTTTAGATAATTTATCAAAAAACCTAACGATACTACTAACAAAGCCAAAAAATAATTTCAACTCAGGAATGCTTTCTAACGATTTAGATAACAATAGATTCAGAACATGGGCATAACAGGGAATAAAAATAGCCATTGGGCATATATTCCGGATACTTATTTGGACTCCACCATGGCCACCGGACATTACGGCCGCACCATCCGTAGGACTGACCTATTAGCTTTTCTTTACAGTTAAAACTATCTAAAACATTTATAATTTTATCGCACAAAATAACCGCGTTTCAACCGACACTCACGTCAAAGAAACCTAGAAATGGACTACTCGTACAATAATAAGCTGTTCTCTGTGGCTCACATCTGGTGTTTCATCGACCACCACAGATACAAATTTTATTGAACTGATTTGATCGTTAATTTCGGATTTGATGACTGCAGCGATACTATGCATCAAGTTATTTGGAATGTCATTGGAGATTCCGGAAAAAATGGAGTTTTGGGAACTTGAACTTTGTTCTAAATGCGAATCCATTAAATGGTCGTACTTAGCCAAGTATGAAAGGGTTTCAATATAATTACCGCGATTATCTGATCCAGATTTTTCCATGCCAGCTCTTGTTTTCCTAGAAAAACTACAGTGTCTATGAAACGCTTCATTAAATCGCGATTGCGACCCTAAAGAAGTCTCTATGCGATATTCGCCAAATTCATGCAAATGCAAGCAGCTGCGTATGTGCTTTTCCGTTTGAATATGTTTTTTGGAAGAATTAATAAAATTGTTTATATCAAAGAAGCCTGTGTGACTCCAAACACTAGGAGAATTAGAAAAAAGAAGACAAGGAAAACAAAACATTCTATTTAATTTGCAACTGCCAGTCAGCCATGGATTCTTTTTCTAAAAAGACTAATGAAAATGTTTCTGATATCCATCCTTTCGCGTATAATCAATTTTCATTGATGGTGTCGAGCGATATAGTTCTATAACTTTTTTTTTTTTGCAAAAAAGAAAGCTTACTGAACTCGTAGGTTTCTTTTAGAAGAAAATCAGTTAAACAACACTCAAAATTAACTAGAGACATCTTGTCTAAGAATAATAAGAATGTTCAATGGGGCACCTATTTGGGGATCTGCATGGCGATTGATCGGGAAACTACTGACTGTCCAAAACATGGATTGGACCAGTAGCGCAACAATCAAGTTCGTAATGTAGTGCTTGCTTTACCTCCTCGTGGTGGTCCCCGGGCAACTGCATGTATAAATCCTTATACATATAGGCCAAAATTGCAAGTGCGAGATTGTCTAGGGTCTTATGCCTAGGCTAGGTAACCTGGGCCAGCAACCCGCGTTACCGAAACTTCAATGGCTACGGAAACCGACACAATGCCTCGGATAAGGACTGATAATACGTTGACGACCTTTGGCTATCGTACCCGGACTAAGATTGGTTTCTGGAATGTAAAGACGCTCCTTGACTCTCAGAGTGAAGGACCTCAGAACGCCAGATTCCTTCAATTGGAGCATGAGTTCATGCGATATAGGCTGGACATATTGGGAGTAAGCGAGATAAGATGGTTAGATGCGGGTGAGTACCAATCCCCAACGCGTAATACTGTATTACTCTACTCCGGAAGACCAACCGGAATCCCCCGTGGATATGGAGTTGGACTGCTGCTAACGCCAACAGCACGCAGAGGCCTAATTACCTGGCAACCGCACGGTGATAGGATTTTAACGGCCAGATTCCGGACGAGAGTACGTCGCGTCACCATCATACAGTGTTACGCCCCCACGGATGGTTCGTCTGAGGAAGAAAAGGAGAACTTCTACAACCAGTTGGGAGCTGTTCATAATGCAACACCCAATGGCGACATTGTCATTGTGATGGGGGACCTGAATGCCAAGGTAGGCTGCGACAACGAAGGGCTCAAACATGTTATGGGACGGCACGGACTAGGCAATCGGAATGACAACGGCGAAAGATTTGTTGACTTTTGCAACGCAAATCGTCTTGTCATAGGTGGCACCATGTTTGAGCACAAAGCCTGCCATAAAATCAGTTGGGTGTCAACTGACAGGCAAGCAACCTCCAACCAAATTGACCATTTTGCCATCAGTCGCCGTTTTAGAAGTAGTCTCCTAGACGTCCGAAACAGGCGAGGTGCCGACATGGGGTTGGTACGAGATCACCATCTTATGATAGCTATTCTCCGACTACGCACTGCTGCCGTTCGTAGATCTAACGACACAAGAATACCTAGGTTCAATGTAGACCGACTGAGAGTTCCCACAGTGCGCCAAGAATTAAGGGACCATCTCTCACGTGGAGTGGAAACAATCAGCAGCTCCCTGCCCGCCACCATCCAAGACCATTGGTGCGCTGTGAAAACTGTTTTCACATCAGGTGCTGAAAGGATTGTCGGTCGATCACAGGGAAACCATAGGGCGTGGCTTTCCGAGGATACCTGGAGAAGGATCAACGAACGAAAACAGCTAAGAGCTCAAATTGCAGCAACTCCAGCAGCAGGGAGGATCGAGCTTGAGTCCCTATATCGAATAAAGATGAGAGAAGTACAGCGTAGCGTGAGACGTGACAAGCACAATTACATCAATGCGCTGGCTACGGAAGCAGAAGAAGCAGCAGCGAGGTGCTACAGCAGAACCGTTTATAGAATCACTAAAGAGCTTATAGGTGGCCGAAGCTCTACTCAACACCCAGTGAAAGGCTTAGACGGTTCGTTGCTAGTATCGGATGAGGATCAGCTGAAGAGATGGAAGGAGCATTTTGCTTCGGTTCTAAACCGAGTATTCGCCAGCAATATGCACCCAAGTCAGACTGAAGTGTCCGTAGAAATAAATTCCCGAATTCGCACCACAACCTCCAGTACGAAGGAAATTATTACCGCAATCAAAGCACTAAAACTAATAAGACGGTAGGACTTGACGGCATACCCGCGGAACTTTTTCAAGCTGCGACAACAGCATCGGCAGAGCTACTGTTCCCACTTGTCGGGAGAACATGGGAAGCCGAGAGTTTTCGGGATGAGTGGAAAAAGGGAATGATCGTCAAGCTCCCTAAAAAAGGCAACCTAATGCAATGCGAAAACTGGAGAGGTGTCTGCGTGCTGCCTGCTGTGGCCAAGACAATAGCTAGAATCATCCTGGAGCGAATCAAAGAACACATTGAAGACACACTCGACGCCGAACAAGCAGGTTTGCGCTCTGGATTCTCCTATGTCGACCACATTAACACCCTGCGGATCATCATCGAGCAATGTGTTGAATATCGATCACCACTTCACCTGTTGTTCATCGATTTTGAAAATTCGTTTGATAGTGTCAATCGGGAATTTATTTGGCGTGCCTTGCGCAGGAGAGGCATTCCTGAAAAATTAATAGCAATTATCAAGGCTTCATATGGTAAGGCTGTCTGAGGAATTCGAAGTCCAAAGTGGGGTTCGGCAAGGCTGCATACTTTCACCAATACTGTTTTTATTGGTGATTAGCGACGTGCTGAATGCGGCCTTATCAACAGAAAATGGAGGAATTCGATGGATTCTCACATCTGAACTCAAACACCTCAACTACGCCTACTGTCTCACATAATAATGGACCTTCACCAAATGACAGCAAATGTGGAGAGGGAAGCAGACGTCGTTGGGCTGAAAATTAACTCGGCAAAAACAAAAATGATCAGCCTAGGAGGTATCTGCGTTCTGCCTGCTGCAAGACAACAGCTAGAATTATCCTGGAGCGAATCAAAGCACACCCTGAAGGAACACTCGATGCCGAACAAGCAGGTTTCCGCTCTGGATCCTCCTGTGTCGACCACATCAACATCCTGCGGATCATCATCGAGCAATGTGTTGAATATCGATCACCACTTCACCTGTTGTTCATCGATTTTGAAAAGGCGTTTGATAGTGTCAATCGGGAATTTATTTGGCGTGCCTTGCGCAGGAGAGGCATTCCGGATAAATTAATAGCAATTATCAAAGCTACATATGATGGGTCCACATGTCACGTTTTGCACAGAGGAAGGCTGTCTGAAGAATTCGAAGTCCAAAGTGGGGTTCGGCAAGGCTGCATACTTTCACCAATACTGTTTTTATTGGTGATTAGCGACGTGCTGAATGCGGCCTTATCAACAGAAAATGGAGGAATTCGATGGACTCTCACATCTGAACTCAAACACCTCAACTACGCCTACTGTCTCACATAATAATGGACCTTCACCAAATGACAGCAAATGTGGAGAGGGAAGCAGACGTCGTTGGGCTGAAAATTAACTCGGCAAAAACAAAAATGATCAGCCTAGGAGGTATCTGCGTTCTGCCTGCTGCAAGACAACAGCTAGAATTATCCTGGAGCGAATCAAAGCACACCCTGAAGGCACACTCGATGCCGAACAAGCAGGTTTCCGCTCTGGATCCTCCTGTGTCGACCACATCAACATCCTGCGGATCATCATCGAGCAATGTGTTGAATATCGATCACCACTTCACCTGTTGTTCATCGATTTTGAAAAGGCGTTTGATAGTGTCAATCGGGAATTTATTTGGCGTGCCTTGCGCAGGAGAGGCATTCCGGATAAATTAATAGCAATTATCAAAGCTACATATGATGGGTCCACATGTCACGTTTTGCACAGAGGAAGGCTGTCTGAAGAATTCGAAGTCCAAAGTGGGGTTCGGCAAGGCTGCATACTTTCACCAATACTGTTTTTATTGGTGATTAGCGACGTGCTGAATGCGGCCTTATCAACAGAAAATGGAGGAATTCGATGGACTCTCACATCTGAACTCAAACACCTCAACTACGCCTACTGTCTCACATAATAATGGACCTTCACCAAATGACAGCAAATGTGGAGAGGGAAGCAGACGTCGTTGGGCTGAAAATTAACTCGGCAAAAACAAAAATGATCAGCCTAGGAGGTATCTGCGTTCTGCCTGCTGCAAGACAACAGCTAGAATTATCCTGGAGCGAATCAAAGCACACCCTGAAGGCACACTCGATGCCGAACAAGCAGGTTTCCGCTCTGGATCCTCCTGTGTCGACCACATCAACATCCTGCGGATCATCATCGAGCAATGTGTTGAATATCGATCACCACTTCACCTGTTGTTCATCGATTTTGAAAAGGCGTTTGATAGTGTCAATCGGGAATTTATTTGGCGTGCATTGCGCAGGAGAGGCATTCCGGATAAATTAATAGCAATTATCAAAGCTACATATGATGGGTCCACATGTCACGTTTTGCACAGAGGAAGGCTATCTGAGGAATTCGAAGTCCAAAGTGGGGTTCGGCAAGGCTGCATACTTTCACCAATATTGTTTTTATTGGTGATAGCGATGTGCTGAATGCGGCCTTATCAACAGGAAATGGAGGAATTCGATGGACCCTTACATCTGAACTCAAACACCTCGACTACGCCGACGATGTATGCCTACTGTCTCACAGAATAATGGACCTTCACCAAATGACAGCAAATGTGGAGAGGGAAGCAGACGTCGTTGGGCTGAAAATTAACTCGGCAAAAACAAAAATGATCAGCCTAGGACCAAACTCATCAACTCATATATGCATTGCTTTACAAACGGTTGAGAGAGTAGAGAGTTTCCAATACCTTGGGAGTATTGTCTCAACCGATGGCGGAACTGAACTGGATATAGCCAGCCGAATAGGTAAAGCAAAATCTGCGTTTGGGATGCTATCCATAGTTTGGCGAAGTAATGCAATTAGCTTAAACACCAAGCTACGACTGTTCCGTTCCAACGTTGAATCCGTGTTGCTATATGGATGTGGTACCTGGAGAGTGACCGTCACTATCACGAGGAAGCTGCAAACGTTTGTCAATAGGTGTCTACGTTACATCTTAAGGATATTCTGGCCAAACCGTATCTCTAACGAACAGCTTTATCAGAGAACGGGCCATGAACCTATAGGCACAACCATACGACGACGAAAGTGGCAGTGGATCGGTCACACTCTCCGAAAGGGTGACAGGTCCATAGCTAACCAAGCGATGCAATGGAACCCGCTTACCCAGGATGGCAGGATACGCGGCGGTCCTAGGAGTACGTGGCGCAGAACAGTTGAGAAGGAAGCACGGCAACTGGGAAAGAGTTGGGGAGAGCTAAGGCACATTTCCAGAAATCGCACACGATGGCGCGTAGGCGTTGTAGAGGCCCTAGGACCCACAAGGGGATACAGGACATAAGTAAGTAAGTGGGGCACCTATTGAGTAGATTTATAATTACTTACTTGGTATATAGCTAATAACTATTCACTTAGCCCACTCACTTTTTTCGAACCACTACATCACCCAATAACTCGATTTTCGTGGGCTTATTTTGTTGCCTACAATAAAAAAAAAAAACTCCCTCTAACTAAAACCTTTCTCCTCCACCAATGTTCATCCACAAAAGGCGAGAAATCCCGGGTTATTTTCCTCATAAGCGAATGTAAGTTAGACAAAGAAATCGCAAGTAAACTTCTACTACTCGTATATGCCAGAAAGGAATAGAGTTGAAAGTTCGTACTGTGAAGAAATGAATGCATAAGCCGGAAAATGAACTCAAAAAAATTCATTGCACGCTCTCGCTAGAGGAGTTCATACTTGTCCCGCCTATGTGTGCGAGTTTGTGTATGAGTAAAAATGAATAAACAACCGAAGTGGTCGCAGCATTTCATCTTCGAGCGTGTATAAAGTTATGAAAAATGGTTTGATGAACAAATAATTGAATGTGATGGTTGGCAAGTGGCAAAATAAAAATTTTTGATATTTGAAAAGGGAAGCCGGAAGGAATCGGCTTGTATGGACGCCACGCCACTGGTACCTCCACAGACTAAGAGCGAAAACGAGTACATGCCTAGGGCTGGTGCGGGAAACTGAAATATGTATATCGCGAAGGTACTCTCTCATAGTAATTTCACCTTACACCTTCATGGAAGGTCTGTAGATGTTGACTATATTTGTACGATTCACATGAATAATACTAATTAGAATAAAAGAACATATATTACGTTAGTATCTCCATTGGAGATGGAGATCGACCTTTCATATACAGAAAAAATGGATAAACAATACGCGGAGGTACAAAATGTACCAGGTAAGGCGGAAGCAGTGAAAGTTTACGTCAAGACGGCTCAGCAGAAATATGAGCATTTTACTGTGGTTCAGAGATGATTCAGTAGCATAGTTTTTTTTCTTTATAATTTGCACATGTGAAAGGGGTTATGAATACCCTTATACTAATTTTAGGACACGGACGTTTTGAAGAAAGGGGGAAAAACAGAGAGAAAGACAGATTGGTGTAGTTGGTTTGAAACTCAGCTGGTATTAAATTTCAGTGAACTCCAAGGGTGGCTGTCCAGATAACTGGGGAGTATTTTCTTTTGTTTCGCTGTTATTATCGTTGCTTATGATTCACAGTATTTTTTTCCGTCCTCCTGATGTCATCATCACGATTAAGTTGCATTTTAGCCATATGACCACCCTACTGACAGTGTTATGCCTTCGCAGTAGAGTTGACATAAGCTTTCACAATTGATAGACTTTTTTATTTATTTAATGCGAAATAAATAGATGATTATTGACATCAGGGTTCGAACGGTGAACCTGCCGCGTGACAAGCGATGATGTTACCACTACACCACGGCCACCCTCGAATATGTTCAAGCTAAAGGTTTATACCAAAATATTGTTCAAGTGCGCGCGGCACTCGCGTGGTTAGTGTTCTGTAACGTAATTTGAACTGTATCCTAATTTAGTTTCTTGTTAATCTGGGTCAGGTCAGGTCAAACAAGCGATTTTTGTTTAATTCCTGCCCATATGTTTCTCTTAACACGGTTCGTTCGAGAGCCACAAAAGACATTTTATGCAATTTAGTTTGTATACTCGTATATGTTTATCCTGATACTTAAGTCATTTTGCTTAAAAACTGTCAAAATCAGATCAAGTGGGTCGGGATAAATCATCCCTATTAGACGCCTTACTTAAGAACTTATATATATTTTTTTTTTAAATTCGAGCATGCCACAGGGGATATGAATATCCTTATACTATTTCAAGACACGGGTGGTTTTTTGAGGAAAGGGGGAATAGACTGAGAGCAAGAACGATTGGTGTAGTGGTTTGAAACTCAGGTGGTATCAAGTTCCAGTAGTCCAGATAGCTGGATAGCATTTTTGCTTTGCTGTTATTGTCATTGCTTATGATTCACAGAATTTTTTTCCATCCTCCTGTTATCATCAAGATCAAGTTGCATCTTCAGCCATATGACCATCCTACTACCAGTGTTATCCCTTCGCAGTAGATTTCACATGTAATTGATCCAACTGTTTGTTTATTTCATGCGAAATAAATAGATAATTCTTGACTACAGGATTTGAACCGTGAACTTGCAGAGTGGCAAGCGATGATGTTATCACTACAGCATGGCCACCATGACTAAGCCTGACACGTTAGTAGTGCCAGGGGCTTACAATATATTCGAATCATTTTTCTCATATGACTAAGTCAAGAACCACTTCACGGATTTTGATGAAATTTGGGTTTTGTTTACGTCAGATGTGTAGACGCTTTTTTCTGAAAAACTTTAAAATCGGATTAAGACGGGGTAAGTTATGGTGAGATGAGATTTCAGCCCACGTATTCTAATATTTTTCGAGAACTGTCTATGCCCGAAGATTTGTTATAATTTTCCTCTTACCTCCTCAGAATTTTACAATATATATATATATATTTTTTTTTTCACATTACTCGCCTGTCATACGGTCATACTTTTTAAGTATTTTTTTTGTTCAATGAAATTTAGCGAAAAAAAAAATGTTTGGACTCCTTGGATGTTCAGTTTTAATTTGATATATCACATGATGGGATATAAAAAATATGTATTTTCTATTTTTGAGCATAAAAGCCCCCAGAAAAATTGTTTTTACAATTTTTGCCGCTGATTATTTTTGGTTCACCACATAATATTTGTTTGCAGAAGTTCAGCTCTCTATCGCAAATGGTTCAAAAGTTCCATACGTGTGACAGACACACCGACAAACGGATAGATAGAAACCGTGTTGATCATACTACCAATTCACCATACTGTCAATATTACACTCCAGACATTCAATAATATTGTGCATTATTTAATATTGATCTTATGGGGCCATTTAATGGAAGCATATTATTTATTTTGGTGTATCTATCATAAAACAAAGAGGCCCGAACAAATCAGGCAAGCAAATTCCAAATTTTTAAGGGCTAAATCTAGTCCCAAAAGGGCTAAACTGGCATCCCTGCCATGGCTAGCTATCAATGAAAGTCTGTAGAATAACTATGCATTTTTTGAACGATGGCTTCATTAATCAATCTAATTTGAGTACTGGAACAGGGCTGTCCACTGGGTAGTTTAGCCCACTGATTTCAGGAAATATCGTAAACAAACAAATGCTATCATTCAGTTCGTCAAAATATTCCAAAACCACAATCGCTTAACATCAACAAAACTATTCCGGTTAATAAGTACATACTTACTACGTGGTTCTAAAAACATTTACTATTATTTGCACTTCGTCATATTTGTCGGTTCCCAACCTCTACATGTACAAGTTCGTGACTTTGACATTAAAAATTTTCCATAAACAAGAGCAAGAAACTAGAACATCCAAATCCGCCTCATTTGCACGTTCGTATAACGCCTAAGTATGCAAATGTGTGCTCAGTAGAACTTTTAGAAAACCGAGGAAAGAGGATTTACGAGTATAAATCATCTTCAGTCAAACAAAAAAAAAAACTTCACTTTTAAAATTTATTGATGATGAAAGCAAAAGATGAAGTAAATAAATTCCATTAGAGATCAATGCAAACCTTTGAGTTGATAAACCGGACTGCCGACGGGTGTGTTCTCTGAAAGACTAAACCGTGCCATATCGCCGGATCCAGGTATAAAATACGGAGGCTTATTCACCAGTTGACATTCTGCTGCTTGAAAAAGAAGTGCTATATGAAAAAGTGCAATTATCCGGAAAAAGTGGCCAAACCGCCGCAGATGCGAATCACGAGATGATCGCATAGTGGCTTACTTTTCCTCCAAACTCACAGAATTGGCACACCGGTGTTGCCAATCGAATCGAAACTTTGGAGACTAAGATCAGTCTTTATGTATTTATTTTTTATTTTTTTATCGATTCCACTTTATAAATCGAACAGCACAGCGAATAATAGCAACCTTGAATGAGTGGTGAATGCTGAGGTGCCCGATTATGCCGTAAATACACGAATCACGAATCACGATCACTCACAATTTTTTATTCTTTTTTTTTTTAAAATACTTTCAACAATTTGTGTGGTGCTTTTTGACACTTCACATTTTGGTTTCGAAACTTTGAGAAACCACTGATTCACGATGATTAATTATGATTTTCTATTACTCTGCCACATTGATCATTAATGTGAGTTTCACTCACGAGAAATTGCGGTTGCTTGAATTAAAATTCACACTTTATCCGTTTTTGTTAACTTTTTTAATTTAATTATGACTAAATATCATCTTGAATGTAATCAAGAATATCTGTGAGATGTAATCGCACAAGGATTAGCAAAAAATAAAAATAAAAATAAACAAATCTATCAAACAGTTATCCGTCGAACCAGACCTCACTCCGTCAAAGATCAATCTGAACTTAAACTACAACAGACAACTCCACAATACCTGAATGCAGAGTGACTCGAAAACCAGATGATTATACTGGTTTTTCTGCAAAGAGTAGATACAAGATACATACAACATCTCGAAGATTAATGCCGACGCTCTGTCTCTTTTGAATTTTCTAAGATTTGCAATGAAGCAGGTAGGTAAGAGGTACCCAAGCTAATGATATTATTTGGCTCTCTTAGAACGCAGGTAGCAATTTAGCGGAATAAAACGCAAGCATCGAAAATGTATCTGTATCTTCATACACAACCGGCAAAGTGGGGTTTGAAGAACACACCTATATTTGTTTCGCTTTAATGTGAAATAACTGAGCATTAGAGGGAGATCTGCGTCTTCTCATCTGTACATAGGTAAGTGAACTTGTATTGTTTAGAAACTGAACATAAAAGGAAAACAAAAAAGGTCGTAGTATCCGACAGATGCGAACAATAATAAGAGAAAATAAAAAAAACTATTGTGATTTGAACCATTGTGAATGGCTTCAAGCTGAAATACCTTGTATGAAGTTAGGCGCATCTTCTGTTATAATTTATTTTTTAATTATTCAAATATCCATGCCGTTGGAGACCATGAACAGATAGTTTGAGGATAGATCATTAAGCCAAAGTCAGTAGGTTAGGACTACGTAGTTCTGAACTATTTTTGCTCTATGCAGAGGAGAGAGAGCTACTCTATTGTATACCGCAGTCAGATGTAGATAAATATAGAAAAGTCAAAGGGTAATAACAAGCCAGTAAGCTCTAGCAACGGCAAAGTTCTAAGCATGAACCGGAGAATACTTAAATGGATAGTAGCGATATTCACAGGATACAGTTAAATTAGTTATCGCCCAGCAACACTGTCTCCTCCTGACAGAAATTTTTATGGAGACGGGGAAGAAAACAAATAAGCAAACAAAGGTGGCTGAGAAAATCAATTGGTACAAGCTGGACAAAAGGTAAAGGCGAAGTTTTTATTACCAACATGACAAATTACCTCTTTACCATCATCGATGAGGTCGGTGATGAGGAGTGCAGAGCACAAGATATGTGGGATTCCCTACAGCGATCTTGCTTGGAGAGAGCCAAATCACTGCTTGGAACGTCGAAAGGCCCCTGCCAACACGCCAAAGAAACATGGTGGTGGACAGATGAAGCTAAAGTAGTGACACGGGAAAAGAAAACGGCTTTCAAAGCTTGATCAAAGTGCTCTTCTACTAATAAAGATGAAAAAGCTCGCCTTGAAGTGATATATAGATATTGCAAAGGTCTCGCGAAGAAGAAGTGCGCCCAATTACGAGCAAAAAGTATGGAAGGCCTCTATCGGGAGTTGGAGGAAATATCGTCTTCGGCATCTGATAGGAACCAGGCTATCCAGGAGCTTCGACAAAACAACTTGAATAAGGGAGCAACTATCTTCAAAATAGCCGCCCAGAGAAGAAGAAATGCTCAGGAGATTCGTTTCCCAAAGTTCATTAACAATGCTCAAGGCCAGCTTCTATTGGAAGACGACAAAATTCTGCACAGATGGCGACAGTATTGTAAAAGACTTCTGAACGAACAGTTTCCCCGGGTACACTTTCCAA
Source organism: Pocota personata (assembly GCA_963082735.1). Classification (NCBI taxonomy): domain Eukaryota; kingdom Metazoa; phylum Arthropoda; class Insecta; order Diptera; family Syrphidae; genus Pocota; species Pocota personata. The sequence continues at coordinate 62,398,884 of OY720431.1, read as the reverse complement.
GAGCCGCTCCTAACCATGACGAAGTATCCGACATTACTGTCGAAGAAGTTAGGAATGCCGTCAAATACTCCAAAAAAAGAAAAGTGGGAGACATCGGGTCCAGATGGCTCATGATTCTTATCTCCAAACTTATGAGCGGTGATCCAATGCCTAATCAGTGGAGGGAAAGTTATCTTTTTCCTTTGCACAAAGGGAAGGGCGATACGAGAAACTGCGATAACTACCGTTCTCAAGCTGATGTCACACGCCATGAAGATCGTTGAGCGGGTATTAGATGGCCGACTGCGGAAAATAATACGGCTATCTGATGACCAGTGCGGGTTTGTCTCGGGTAAATCAACAACAGATGGAATCCAAAGTATAAGGATCATAATGGAAAAACATCGTGATTCCTTAAAGGACTTACATATGGTGTTGGTTGATTTTGAAAAAGCCTTTGATAGACAACCAAGAGATCTCTTATGGGTGGCGAACGAGGAGTTCCAGAAACCTACGTGCACATGATCATGGACATGTATGAGGGAGCAAGGACAAGAGTAAGATGTCCAGCAGGAGTCACCGAAAAGTTCCCAATCAAAGTCGGTGTACACGAGGGAAGCGTCTTTAGTCCTTTGCTATTTATTGCAGTCCTTGATTATCTGCTTGTAGGAAAAGTGACGGACCCCAAGTGCATCAGTTATTCTTTGCTGACGATGGAGCTATCATAAGCGAAGATCAAATGGCCTTGCAACGAGCACTTAATGTAGGGGTGGATATTTTGGAGGGAAATGGGTACCGTATTAGTTCGAAAAAGACAGAGTATCTGTGCTGCCCGTTCTCTGATCCACACCGGCCTATTCCAGACATTTATTTGAATGGAAAAGTGCTTCCCAAGTGCGAAAAGTTCAAATATCTGGGATCTATGATCAACAGCGAAGCAACTTGTGATGATGACATCAACCATCGCGTAAGCGTAGGGTGGATGAAGTGGCGGAAAAACTCCGCTATCATCTGTAATCGAAAAATGACCCCTAAGCTTAAAGGAAGACTCTACACCGCAGTTGCACGTCCGGCGCTCACATACGGTTCACAATAATGGACAATGTACAAAAAGTATGAGGGCAAATTAACGGCAACTGAGATGAAGATGCTTCGCATGACAGCAGGAGTAACGAAGATTGATAGAATAAGAAGTTCAAAGATTCGAGGAAGCCTTCATGTAAAAGAACCCATCACAAGCAAGATAGAGCACGACCGACTCAGTTAGTATTGTCATGTTCAAAGGAGAGATCCTTCGAACCCCGTCAAAAAGGTAATATCAATCAACGTTCCTACGCAATCGCGCAAAAAAGGCAGACCACAAAAACAACTGGATCACACAAATGCAAAAACACCCGCATTTGATTGGCCTCAGTGACGAAGTGATCCGAAACCGGGAAGCATGTCGGTACTTTCTGAGGTCAAACCAGCAAACCCCACAAGCGGACCAGTAGGGATGCAGTAAAGTGGGAAGGTTGTGATCCTTCTACTCCGGATCATAACTTCGCCGTAAGAAGAATAAGAAGAAGACAGTTAAATTAGTTATTATCTCAAGGTGTGACTTCTGGAATGCAATATACGTATATGCTGGGTATGCCTGGATAGCATATTAATGACGTCGCACATATTCTGTCAATGTTCGCCACTAATACACTTGACATACACTTTCTAACTAAGCCCAATAATGAAGGTCGACTCTAATGTTGGTACATATGTACACATACTTGTTATTAGCATAGAAGTTATTACATTATATTTAGAGCTTCAATAATGAAAGAAGAATGTGTGTTTTTGATTATGCAAATAAGAATGACAATTGAATGGAAATGGAATGCGTTTAATTTTTTGCAAGTCATTGAGGAAAGGAGGCTTGGTTGGCGAAGTAATGCAATTAGCTTAAACACCAAGCTACGACTGTTCCGTGCCAACGTTGAATCCGTGCTGCAGTATGGATGTGGTACCTGGAGAGTGACCGTCACTATCACGAGAAAGCTGCAAAAGTTTGTCAATAGGTGTCTACGCTACATCTTGAGGATATTCTGACCAAACCGTATCTCTAACGAACAGCTTTATCAGAGAACCGGCCATGAACCTATAGGCACAACCATACGACGACGAAAGTGGCAGTGGATCGGTCACTCTTTCCGAAAGGGTGACAGGTCCATAGCTAACCAAGCGATGCAATGGAACTCGCTTACCCAGGATGGCAGGATACGCGGCGGTCCTAGGAGTATGTGGCACAGAACAGTTGAGCAGGAAGCACGACAACTGGGAAAGAGTTGGGGAGAGCTGAGGCACATTTCCAGAAATAGCACACGATGGCGCGTAGGCGTTGTAGAGGGCCTAGGACCCACAGGGGGATACAGGACAAAAGTAAGTGAGTATATCGATAAAACTTTTACCAAAGTTAAGAAGACGGCTTAAGGTATTGCACTATTTTTTTTTTTTTTTTCAATTTCAATTTATTTAAACAACCATATTGTGCAGAGTTAAATAGTGGAAGAGAGAAGAGAGTTGAAAATAAATCTAAAAACTAAAATATACATATAAATTTAATTTAATTAATGTAGACAAAATCCCTAGTACCCTACCCTTACGACGTAAACCATTGATTTTCATGTACTCAGATGCTCCTTGAGCCCTCTCCCGAAGTCACAGTTTCCCTGTAATCTCCGTAAATCGGCTGGAAGTGAGTTCAATAGTCGCACAGCATACTCGTATTCAAAAAATTGTTTTTCGGTAGTGTTATACCTGAAGGTTGGCAAAATAAAGACCCGACTTCTTTCGGAAGATGCATATTGAATTCTATGGTAAAGGTACTCCGGAATTTTATTTTGTTTGAGTTTGAAAAGAAAGAAATTCAATAAATCAAAATACTCTTGGAATCCCATGCCAAGAAAATCTTTAACATATCCAGAAATATGATCATGACGGCGAACATTGTACACAAATCACACAGCGCTGTTGAATGTAACTCTTAATTTTCGTGAACGAAGGCTGCTCAGATCACAAAACATTGAGTGTGCATATAGCAACATTGGCAAAACCAAGGTCTTCACCAGTGTCGCTTTCACCCTAGTTGGAAGACAGTAGCCAGATTGGTACAAAGTGCATAGACCACCGTATACCTTGCCCACAGTAGTAGCCACGTGATCGTCCCAGGTTAGATTTCGATTAAAGTTTAGCCCTAAGTTTTTTACCCGCTCAGCATATACAAGGTGGACACTATCTACTTCGATAAGGGGAAAACAGGATACATCAAAGCTGATACGGGTAATAATGATAGCTTGGCCTTTGTCACAATTGAGTTTAAGCCTGTTTGTTTGGGCCCAACGAACCACTAATCTTAAATCCTCATTTATACGCGAAGTTGCATCTTCTATCAGTCCGACGGGGTAGCTGAGGTGCAATTGAACGTCATCGGCGTACATCTGTACTTTACAGCTATGTATGATTGAGGGTAAGTCGTAATTAAACAGTAACGGTCCCATAAAAGATCCCTGTGGTACCCCAGCCTTGGATTCGAGAAAGTCCGACATCTTACCATTGGATGAAACAGCATGAGTGCGATTTGTTAAATAACTTCTTATCAGTTTTAACACAGTTTCATAAAAGTTGAAGTAATGTTTAAGTTTATGTATCGAATGCTTTCGAGAAGTCGAGCAGAACTAGTGAGGTAATATGATCCCTATCCATCGCTGAGCGAAACTCGTCAACCAGATTCAGCAGGGCGGTGGTGCAGCTATGTTGTTGTTTAAAGCCTGATTGGAACGGTGAAAGGAGATCGAATAGGTTCAGATATGTATATATTTACATGCTCATTAGCTTCTCGAACACTTTGGAAATAAAGCGGCGAATGGAAATAGGACGATATTCTTTTTCTTTGGCGACCGTGCTTTTTAAAACCGGGACTATTTTCGAAACCTTCCAGGATTTCGGGTAAGCTGAGTAGGATAACACGTTGTTGACAGTACTTCGAAGATAATGGTCATAAGAAATTTTGGGTGCACGCAGTCCAAACCAATTGCATCCGATTTGACGACAAAAACAGCATTAAGAACATCCGGTAAGAAGACTCTACTAAATCTAAAATTTGTGGGTGTTTCGCGGGTTAACAATGGGTTTATGACTGAGTCTTCATCTATAACATCTTGAAAGCTACATGAGGTTGAAGCAGCAGAAAATTTTACATTAAGGTCTCTGACGTCAATCTATACCCAACTCTTTCGACATTTTCCCAGGCTTTCTTTGTGCTAAACGCTTACTTGAATTTAGAGGCAAAGAATTTTTGATTTAGATTATCGGATTTCATGCTTCACAAAATTTCTGATCTGTCTGAATTCTTGTCTTAGTTTGGGAATTCTAAATCTTTTCCACCTTTTAAAAGCCTTGTCTCTCTTTTGAATGAGTGATTCAATTTTAGGAGTGAACCACTAATAGCTTTTATTACGAGGAACGAAGGTTTTTATCGGAACATGAGACTCAGACTATTGACTGTGGATGTAAAGTAATCAACCTGATTATCGATAGAGCGCATGCAGTAGAGACTACTCCAATCCAAAGTCATTGCATCGTATTTGAGGGAAATCAGATCGATCGACTTAAAGTCCTTAAAGCTTATCGTTTTCGTTTCAGTAGACCGTTCCAGAGAGATGTCGTAAAAGAGAGTAACAAGGTCATTATGTGAGAACCCAGGAATGTCGAGCTGTCCGTAGAAGTTTATTCGGTCTGATCTATTTACCAGAAAGACATCGAGGAGGGTTGAGTTAGTGGCGCTGAAATGTGTGGGGCTCAAGGAATTCACCGGAAAGAGGTGTAAAAAGTTTAAGCTATCTTTAAATTGGAAGTTATCAATAGCAAGGAGATTTATATATAGACTATCAAATGGTTATAATTCAGCCCAATGTTTTCAAAGAGATTTGTGATGACAGTGGTATTTGTAACCTTTGGAGGCTTGTATTCGTAAATAACGCCAAGTGGGCATTTATCAAGACCGCACAGAATTTCAATGAAAAGATATTCAATTATCTCGCTGTCGTGTGATTTATAAGTTAGCCTACTTGGAATATTTTGCCTCACAAACACCGCGACCCCACCAGAACGCCCGACGTGATCAGCCCAGTACAACTTGTAACCCGCTTAACTAAATACGCTGTCAGAGTAAAATCATGCTTCGGAGATGCAAATAACATCAACCTTACCTCCATCAAATATTAATTTAAATTCATTCCAGTGCTTGTTTAGGCTTTGAGCATTAATATGGACAACGGATAAACCAGGGAGCATATTGCGAAAATATTAAGCATCACACGCGTTTTATTAAAGGGTTTTTGAATATTGTGGGACAAAGATAAATCACTTCCAAATCCATTGTCTTCTTCGTTTGAGTTCATGGTGAGGATAAAGACACTTGAGGAGATATCCAAGATAAGCGTGCCTGCACGAAAAAGCCTACAGCAGTTGAGACAGAAATAAACAATGGTTCACTGAGACTTAAAATGATAAATATTTGTTTACAGAAGGTAATACTCGTAAACGAAAACAGTTTGCAATGTAATGAGGTAGCTAGTAAAACAAACATATCCATTAGATTATTTAGGGAGACTAACATATCAATAGGAGTTAAATTAGGGACAAATAAAGGGCACTAGTTACTGTACTGGCACTCTTGCCAAATTCCTGGGCTGGAATTGAGCAAGGATAGTCACAATCATCTACTTCAGTAGAATTATTTTTGAGCTCAAGCAGTGATGAGAAAGACAATAATAAATAAAATGTGCAACTTCTTAGGACTCACTAAAGAAATATAAATCAAATATCCGTGAACTGCCAAATGCAATAGTTACCAATATTATGTTGATACTTGTTATACGAGCATCCTTAGATTTTTGGAAAACTTTCGATTGACAAAGGACACATTTTTGCATGTTTTGCTGTTGCTTGATTTACCAGATGGAGTAAGGTCCACTTGTATTCAAGTTAGCTGAAGTGATAAACAAAAAATTGCAGTCAACATAATGCCCACTTATGTTTAAATTTGTACAATCAGAAGCCACCAGGTGATTTGTTGAAACATTTACCCAACCAAAAGCTATTCGAATTCATGCCATCGGCATGATTTGAGGACAATTTGCAGCCCATAAGGTAGATAGATACTCGTAGATAGAAAAAATAATTTTATTTCCGCAACAAATTTACTATAACAATATTATTTTCCTTTTCTTCAAAAATTAATTTCATGTCAATAAATATAAGTTGTTTGTCAGGTTTCTAATTTATGCTGCTGAATTTCATCTAAGTGAAATTTTTAAATTACGAAAATTCAATTGCTAGTAGGATGCAGTACTTCAGCGCATGCTTAAGCAATTTGTAAAACTCCAAGTAGTTTTGCCCACTCAGAATACGTTACTGCCGTGGAATTTCCTCCTGTATTCTTTAAAAATATGACAAACTATATACAACAAAGTGAAAGTTGTTCTCCGCAGCATCAAGATTGCAAATTGTGCATAAGCCACTGGTGTCCCTTCGAAATGTTTTGGTATTCTAATTCAGTCAGTCCGTAACGTGTTTTCTAAATCAAACTGATAATGTGTCGGGAGTTGATGTCATCGAAGTAGTTCGGAAAGTAAACGTATGATAGATTACAGCCCAGAATTCGCCGCCGCATAAGGGGGCAGACGATTTAACCCTTTATACGAGGTTGAGTCAATAAGTCCCTGAAAATGAACACAAATTGTGTCGTCACCTTAAATTTAATTTTTTTTTTGTCAAGAATCATCTTTCAAAAGAACGCACCCAAATTTTCAGACAGATCTGTCAAATAGTTTTGTTGTGGCAGCCATTTTATATAGACGCCTACTAGCATTTTCGTTAAAATGGAAAAAAAGTGAATTTCGAGTGCTCATTAAACATTATTTTTTGCGAGAAAAAACTATCACGCAAACCAAACAAAAGCTTGACAAATATTATGGGGACTCTTCACCATCGATTGGAACCATTCACCACTGGTTTACTCAATTTCGGTGCGGTCGTTCAAGCACAAGTGACGCCGAACGTTCTGGTCGCCCAATTGAGGTCACCACACCAGAAATGGTTGACAAAATCCATGGTTTGATAATGGACGATCGACGAGTGAAAGTGCGCGATCTTGAAGAGGCCACAGGCTTATCACATGGCTCAGTGATTTCGATTTTACATAAATATTTGGACATGAAAAAACTTTCCGCAAGATGGGTGCCACGTTTGCTCACAATCAAACACATTCGTTTGACAACTTCAAAGGTGTGTTTGGCGATGTTCCAGAAAAATTCGGCTGAGTTTTTGCGCCATTTCGTAACCGTGGATGTAACCTGGATTCACCACAACACACCAGAAACCAAGGAACAGTCAAAACAATGGATTTCTCCTTATGAATCGAAGCCGAAGAAGGCCAAGGCGGGTTTGTCAGCAAACAAGATCATGGCGACTGTTTTTTGGGATGCGCGTGGTGTTACTCACATCGATTACGAACTCCTTCCACATCCAGCATATTCCCCAGATTTAGCTCCCTGCGACAATTTCTTGTTTCCAAACATGAAGAAATGGCTCGGAGGTAAGAGATTTGGCTCGAATGAAGAGGTCATCGCTGAAACAACCGCTTATTTTGATTGGCTCGAGAAATGAGGGCATCAAAAAATTGGAGAAACGTTCGATGAAGTGTATAGAGCTAGAAGGAGACTATGTTTTTATACCGAAAAGAGTGTTCCTTATTTCATTTTTCAGGGACTTATTGACCCACACTCGTATGTAAGCACCAACAAAAGTTCGCTTAGTTGGTGTCAATTTAGTAGTTTTTGAAAAACAAAGATGCATTTCTGTAGCTTATAATCTAACAATCACCATCTATTGTTACTATTTCAAAGTGGTTTCGAAGATTCCAGACTGGCCAGTTTTCTGTGGAGAACGAATCTAGTGAAGGTCGGCCCAAATCCTCGACCGACGATACAAATGTGGCCCTGGCGAAGGCTAAAATTGACGAAGATGTCAGGATGACACAGGAGATGATAGCGGATGAACAGGGCTTGAATGCCATTTCTGTATCACGAATTTTAAATTACTCGTATCACCTGAAATATTCGAAGAAGTCAGCTCGATGGGTTCCAAAAATTTTGAATGGAAAGCAAAAAGAGGTTCGTATTCATTTTGCTCAATAATTCCTGGATAAGTTTGAAAGTGGAGAGTCAAGCTGCTTCAATAAGATCTTTACAGATGATGAATCTTGGTTTTACAAGTACGACCCGGAAACCAAACAGCAGTCCATGGTATGGAGCCCAGAAGATGCAAATCCTCCAGTAAAGGCCAAACAACAAAAGTCAGCGACAAAAGTTATGATGTCGATGTACTTCACCAGGGCGGAAATGGTCGCTGTCATCCGCTTAAAACTGGTCAGACAGTCACTGCTAATTGGTATACTGAAACTTACCACAAGTTTTCCAAAATTTACTAGGACACCGACAAAAAGAGGAGCTGCGCCGCTACTTTTTGCACCACGACAATGCGCCTGCGCACACTGCTGAAAAAACCAACAATGTCGAAATCGAAAAGCTCCAAAAAGAGGATTTTGAAAGATGGATCTATGGGCTGAAGAAATGTATTGAAATAAATGGGAATTATGTGGAGAAATTAAAAGGAAAGATGAGGATTAAATATCTAAATTTAAAATTATTTTTGTGTTTTATTATTCAATCAACTAAGCGAGCTTTTGTTAGTCCCTACGTAAGGCTTACACAATTTTGGGAGTCTTCCTTAAACACCCTATTTGGGGCTAAAACTATTTCTTTGTTTGCCGGTAAATATGTATATTACCATTGCCTTATAAAGGGTTAATGGCTAGTGCTGCCAATCGCTGGATTGTGTGAACATCTTACACAGGGCAAAGTAAGATTTTGGTCATATTTATCATGCTTATCACCCACTTGGTTGTTGTGGAACAGGCATATTTTATCGTTTGTTAATATGGAAATATTGCGACGACATTTTTATTGAAAAACAGTCTCGTACCATATTTTTAGGCGAAAAATCAAAATAGATATGCAAGCTAACAATTTGCCGGAAATGATGCTAATAAGAGCTTGCCTCCTTCGTAAATGTCTAGCGCCAAGAAACATACAACGATTTTTATGATAGTAACATGGCTTGTGGTTTTTTGGGAGTCTATAAAATATTGAAGAGGGTGACACTTGTCATTAGTTCATATTAAGGAAAGATTGTTCTTGAGCGACAATATTTATTAATTTAAACTTCTGCTTTACTGATTTTTCTATAAATTAAGGAAGTACTAAGTACTTGTCCACAGATAGTGGTATACTGGTTTCAATGCATAGTTTGCAACACCCTGTAAAGTATACATACATAAGATTAGGGTCGATGTAGAATTTATTTGAACCATGTGCTAGAATCTTACATAACTAACCGGTTTTATAGGTTTAATCAAAAGAATGAGTTTTCGGAAGTAAAATAAATCAAAACTGGTGTACCACAGGGTAGTGTACTGGGACCTACCCTTTATATGTTGTTCACACACGACATACCGGTGAGCGAAAACACAACCACAGTCACATTTTCAGATGATACTGCTATACTGACAGTGGGAAATATAATTCAAGAATCGGCAGAAAACCTTCAAAGTTCAATAAACAATATAAAAACCTGGCCGAGAAAAGGGCAAATAAAACTGAATGAACTTAAGAAAGTACACATAAATTTGAGAAATAAAAATCAGACTAATGTCACGGTATTTATAAATAATAGCATTATCTCATTCACTAAGTTCTTGGGCCATGACACTGGACGTTAAACTTCGATGGAAGGTACACCAAAACAACGATGCAATGAATTTTATGATTTTATGACTTCCGGGTGCATCCCTATCATATTTTGAAGACATATGTAGGTATGATTGCAGTTTTTCTGAGATATGCTTTTTCTTTTTGATGTATAAAAGAAAAAAACATTCAAATTGATAACGCTTAGTACTCTAGAACGCGACAAAGTGTTTTGTGAACCGTTAAGGAATTCTACGATGGTTTTGTGCGAAGCAGATAAAGGACGTATTCTCGTTCTTAATGGCGAAAATTTTTCAAATAGGCGAATAGCGAATAGCAGGCATTATGGGATGCCACGAAAGCACTGTGAGATGGCTTTTGAAGAAATTAAGCTCGACGGGCAGTACAGAGAGGCAACCTGGGAGCGGAAGACCCAAAAAAACGACAACACGGCAAGATCGGATTTTGGAGCGGATGTCTCTGAAAAACCTGTTTGCAACTTCCAAGTAATTGAGAAAACACTTGAATGAGAGATTTTTAACAAGTCTGAGTTCTCAAGCCCATAGGACCTACAAGCGCCGCTTTTCTCTGCAGTAATAGAGAAAAAATAGATTGATGTAGGCCAAACAGCATCGGGAATGGACCGACAACGATTGGAAAAGGGTCACATTTTTTGCCGAATCCAAATTTAATTTGATTCGCAGACACTGCAATGGAGAGCTAAGGAGCGGTATTTAAAAGAATGTTTGCTTCCCACCGTTAAGCATTCAGCATATGTTATAGTTTGGGGACGCATGACAAATTTTGCTTTTAGACGGTTCCGTAAATGCAGCGAAATATAAAGAAATCATTGCTGATGACGTTGTTCCTACAATAGAGCACTTGTGCTGCTACATCCCAGAATCACAGATAACTCAATGCAAGGCATATATTGGCCTTGAATCCATAAATATTTTTTTTGTCACGGGGTGTACGTTTCAAAAAGAAACGTGTAGAACTGGACCTTAAGTTGTGGCAGGAATGTGATCGCGCCATCACACAACACATAACGAACAGAACTGACAACTGAGTGGTGGCGGCGTTTATAGTTAAGTTTTCATCGAAAAATAGTTTGGCACATGGTGAAATAGCCAAAAAACTTTTCAGTGTCCATTTTTGCAGGTCATTCTCTCTTTTTCTCTTGGCGTCTTCACCGCAGTCTATAGTATAGAAAAACATTAACCTAGGCGGCTTCTCCGCAACAATACTTTGGGCGCACACAGTTGCACCACATGTAAATTTATGTACGAAGAAAATGAAACTTAAAACCGAAAGGAGTTTAACGTTTTTTTATTCCCACGAGCGGCGCAGCGAAAGACCCCTACAGTGGTGATCCCGACGTGATACGTCCGACCGCAGCATTCGAGGGGTCATAGTCACCCATAACGTCATCATACGGAGTTGCATCAGCCACCAGCCAGAAGCCGCCTAATCCAGCGATCTGTGAAAGTATTTCTTCAAGGAAGAGAACGAAAAGCGACGCCCGAAGTCGGCGTCAGCAAACAAAGTGTGCCCAGCGAGTGAACGTTCTCCAGTAGCAGACAAGCGGTAGCCAGAAGCCACCACCGACGGTAAAATTTCAAGGCATCTTCGGTTATCGTCCCGAAGCCTATTCCCTTTCGCAAACACGAGGTGCTACGCAACAGTGTCCCGAGACCCGTTATTCTTACCGAACACAGAAGCACCGTACGCAATAAGCGGCACTATTCAACACATCTCCACTCACTCAGTGCATACGAGTACATTCACAAACTTTTTTTTTTCTCTGTAAAGTTAATCTTTTTTGATTTTAACTTTTTCTACTCATACGTAGATCAATTGTGAAAGCGTCTCCACCATGACCGACGAACACGACAACAAAAAAGTAGAGGACAGCGGCGCCGGATCACAAGTTACACCCCAGAATAGCGGACTCCAAGGAAACCAGGTTAGTGCGTTAGCATTTAAAGGTTTGCCATTTTGGCCAGACAATCCGGACGTTTGGTTTGTGGCCTTGGAAGGTCAATTTTCGGTAGCGCAGGTGCGGTCAGATAATGCGAAATATTTTACGGCCTTGAGTTTGTTAGACACGTGTACGGTAAATACGTGCAGGGACGTAGTTATGAATCCGCCCGCGAGCGGTTTGTATGACAACCTAAAGAAAACAGTTGGAATCCGCAGATTCCCGATTGCAGCGACTTTTAAATGAGGTAGTGTTAGGAGACCGAAAATCCAGCGAACTTTTGCGGGAGATGCGCTCGTTGACCGACAAGCAATTGCCAGTTTCGGTCTTAAAGAGGTTTTGGATGAAGCGGTTGCCTCCCATGGTACAGGCCATTCTGAATTGTAGCGAAGAGAGTGTCTATAAACTGGTGCAAATAGCGGATAAAGTTATAGGCACAATAACCTCGACAAAGGTCCTCTCTTATGTGTCGAAAGACATCGCAGGTTTAACGCCTACCGAGGCCAGTAGTTTGGAGCCATATTACGAGCGTAGGTGCATGGAGCTAGAGCAGGAAATTTTGGCGTTAAAGCGACGGGACGTCGGCGAAGCAGAACTTTTTCCAGATTGGGTGATCAAGACAGGAGCAGCGGCTGGCGGCCAAACCCGCGGAGACGCATTAGCCCTCATATTTGCTGGTACCATTGCGAATTCGGCGTCAAGGCTAAGAAGTGCCTACCGCCATGCGATTTCCGCTAGAGTAGATTCAGGTCGGCGGAAAACGAGGGGGCTCAACCATCGGCAAACGGTCGTTTATTTATTTTCGACAATTCAACAAAGCTCACATTTTTAACCGATTCGGGGGCCGATATTTCGGTTTTGTCCGCTAGAGTGGCGAGGCGGAAGCTAGCGGCCGACACGAGTTTGCTGTACGCAGCAAATGGCTCACCGGTGCGAACTTACGGGCATACTCGATTGTCCCTCGATTTGGCACTTCGTTTTATTGGACGTTCGTCTTCGCTGATGTTAGCAAACGCATAATGGGAGCGGACTATTTGAGAAATTTTGGTTTGTTGGTCGACATTAAAAATAGCAGGTTGGTCGATCCACATTCCACACACTGCAGTGTGCACACCCGGTGCCGCGGTAAAAAGGGTTACACCTCGCCTCTCTGTTCTGTCAAAGGATACAATCGACGCGGACATTTGTAAAATAGTCAAAAGTTTTAACATCGTGTCCAATCAGAATATTTTCGTTCGACCTGTCTCGCACAACGTATCGCATTAAATCATTACCAGCAACTCGCGCCCATTATCAAACAAGCCACGGCGGCTATCATCTGACAAAATGAAGATAGCAAAGCTGAGTTCGACTTTCTAGTAGAACAAGGTATCTGTCGGCCAAGCAGTAGTCCCTGGGCCGCACCGCTCCACCTGGTGCGAAAGAAAAATGGAGAGTGGAGGTCTTGCGGCGACTATCGACAGCTTAACGCTGTCACGCAGCCAGATAGCTATCCAATCCCACACATTCAAGACTTCACGCACCAATTGTATGGTGGAACCACAGATAATAAACTACCCAGATGTCGCACGCCCATATAAAAATATTAAGCATATTTTTGTCGTGGCAGACAACGTCGTGGCAGACAAAGAGCTTTCAGAATAAGTACCACAAATAAAGCTTTTTCTTTTTCCTCACTCCGTTCGCTCGTGTGGGAAAAGTTATTTTTCTCATCGTGTGTTGTGACATGGAAACGAACGAGGTGATGAAGTGTAAAGAGGTATGCGGGAAGGGGCATGAAGATGCATGACGGTGTGATTTCCATACCACCGTAGCAAAAGAATAAATTTTCATGAATGGAAGTTTTGCAAACGCGTACGCGTTGTATATGAAGAGAAGGTTTGAGAGATTTTGCTCGAATATCAATCATTTAGATTTTCAGGTCAATTACTAACATACATATATATTACATACATATACTAAAAAATTAAAAGGCATAAGAAAATTGTCTCCAAGGGAAAAATGTCCTGGAAAAGAACGAAGTGCGCAATTGCAAACTGTTCTATAACCAAAAATGAATTGCCCGATGGACAATTATTTAAATTTCCTAAAAAAGAATACTTAAATACGATGAATGGCTAGCTTTAGCAGAGGAGTCTCGGGAACACATAAAAAGCCTTAAAACGCCCTATATATGCAGCAAACATTTTAAGAATGTCTTTATTGGAAAGAAATATTTAAAAAAAAATCTTGTTAAAACGAAGTGTTGCTATATCTGATGACGAGTTCATTTGTTTTGATCCAACGGGATCTAAGGTTACATATAAAAACAGCAATAAATTAGTACTGGATTCGAATGATGTTACATTAGAAGAACTAAACTTGTCTTCAAAAAGGTTATCAAGAAAAAGATTCAATGATAACGTTGAATTTACTTGTGCTAACTGTGAGATTCATATAAAAAGGCAATCTATTTATATTAAAAGAATTGAGAGGCTAAAGAAATTGAACAATAGCTTAAGGATAACAATAAAAGGAAATCGCAAATCGAAAATAAATTTGCTGCAGAGAATTCATCGTTTAAAAGAGGACAAAAAAAGGCTGCAAGTGCGTGAAAACTGCTTTTATACAAGCAAGTGCTAAAGCCGGTGTGGACTTACGGTATACAACTTTGGGGCTGTACCAAGAAAACAAACACCAATATTTTACAAACTTTTCAAAATAAAGTGCTAAGAGAAATTGTTCACGCATGGGATCTCGGAATTCCAACAATCGAAGCTGAAATTGGAACCTTCGCGAGAAAGCATAGAAACCGACTAATGGGACATGTCAACAATACAATCCTACAAATTCTGGATGAAAGCAATTTATTGCGCAGACTACAAAGGACGAAACCTTTCGATTTGGCGAGGTAGGAATCAACCGCGCCTAGATTGCGGAACATGCAGGATCTTTCAGTGGAAAGTAACCTGCCAAACGTTTTTTTTTCATGATAGAAAAATTGCTTGATAAGATACTTCTTAGTTGCAGTATATAACAAATTAAATCACAGGGTGGTGTTTTTTTAGTCAGTAAGAATCTGACACTACAGCACGCGCTTGCTATCCTCATAGTGCCTATGGAAGATTTTTCACCAACCCTCGGAAAAAAGAAAAAAAGTACGTGAAAAGCAGAGTATCCAAGAGAAAATTGATTTATTGCTTGGTATTGATCAAAATACTAAGACATTTTCGAAGCTCATTCTATCTGAGAGTACAAAAAAATACACCGAAGAGGAGAAGTGAATTTCGCAGTGCATTTTTTTCCGTTCGTCTTCCGGATACAACTTTTTACAGGATCAGCTTGGACTACACTTGCCGCACCCATCTTCATTACATAGGTGGATTAAGATTAAAAGTCTGTCACCTGGAATAAATAGAAATGTTCTAGAGGAAATAAAGAAAATAACTTCGACATTATCACCAAAAAAAAAAAGAAGTCGTGATTATATTTGATGAGATGAGCCTTCAGACGAATCTAACCTACAATAAATTCAAAGATGAAATTACGGAAGGAATCAAAGATCTAATATATGCGCTAAGTCTGTGTGCGTTTTTATGATTCGGAGTGTATGCGGACATTTTAAGGAAGTTTTATATCATGTCTTTTGTCCAAGCAGTATACCTATGAAATAACTTGAGATTGAGGTATATAATTGTCTTGATGTATGCGCGGAGCTGAAACTAACCGTTAGAGCTATTTGCTGTGATCAAGGACCCACAAATCGTAGTTTATATAGTAAATCTAAATGAAAAAAACTTTAACTTCAAGAAATGAAGGATTATATATTAAACATCAAACCCACAAACGCAAGAAATAGATTATTTTGTTTCCAAGGCTTGGCCTTAACTATAGAGAGCGTTTTAAGAATTAGGGACACATTATTCATGGATCATAATGTTTTATATTACATTTATGTAAATAAGTTTAATCAAGATCCGTAAGAGAACTTATTTGGTAAAATAAAAACGCGGAAATTTAATAAAATAATAAATAGCTAGCCAAAGTTATGTATATCAATAAAATTTTTATTCAAATCGAAATGTTCCAACTGCGAAGAAGACGATTCGGAATGTCTATAGGTGGATTGGAATGCTATTTTGCAGAGTGATATAGAAAACAAATAATACTTACCCAAGAGCTATCACAAAATCACGACATTCTTAAGAATGAGGAATGTTTTGTAAATAACATGAATACGATCAATATAGTTAATCCACCAGATGAAGACGCAATATCAGTCAAGGTACCGCAGGTCAACGACCTTGCTACAAAATACTTTGCCGAATACTGCATCTTTAAAACAATATAAAAAAAAATGTGAAAATTGTGCTGAAGAAATGTCAAAAGACAAACAGAATTTCGATCTAACGGAAGAAAAGAAAATACGGTTCTCTTATAGCCGTCGGAAAAATATTTTCAAGTATGCCGTCTTCATGTACAAATATTTTCCGAATACTTTCGAAAACTACCTTTCGCATCTAACTTAAAAGAAAATATAATCAAAGTCTTGTCATAAATACTGATACAAAGAAAAACTTATGCCAAATGAAAACGCGCTGATATTTTTAAAAAAACAAATTTATACTTTTTATTTGTCAAATCCCTAGCTTCAAGTTATGGAAGACTTCATTCGAAATGGTCGCCATTTGCCTTAAAGCACGACCTGAGACGGACTGGCCAATCATGAATCGAATTACGGACCTCATTCATCGAAAAGTTGTCGACAGCGCGGACAAGGGCTCGCTTCAAAGACGCAATATTTCGGTGATTAGTTTAGCAGGCTATTCCCTCTAAAACGGACCACAACTTGTAATCCAAAGGATTGAGGTCCGGACTACCAAATAAATTTTTTTTAGCCACTCTGGAGTGGCTTTCGATTTGCGGGCTGGAGCAGAATCTTATAGGAATGTCCAGTGCTTGTTTGCGAACATTATTCGGCTTAGAGGCTTAACAACGTCTTTCAAAACAGTGTTTGGTAAACTTTCGACGAAGTCTTGACTCCTTTTCCACAAAAATGGAGGTTGGTTATGTTATAGTAGCTCACTCCCCACCATACCATTACATTTGCGGAGTGGTGGCCTCTTTCAACCCTTGGGATAAGTTCTGAAGCTTCTTTTGATGTCCGAGCATACACTTGATCATTTTGTTTATTAAAAGTAAACATTTCTCGTAGGTGAACAGAATTTGTCCGTGAGCATTTTTAACATACCGCCTTAAGAGAGGTTTTAATTTTTGCTTACGTTTGTGCTTCATTGCGACTGTTAGCAGGTGTCTAGTGTGTCTTTGTAGGCACTAAGTCCCCAGTCTTCTTTGATGATACGAGACATGCCGGTTTGACCTCAGAAAGTACCAGCAGACTTTCCGGTTTCGGATCACTTCGTCACTGAGGCCAATCGAATGCTGGTGTTTTTGCATTTGTGTGATCCAGTTGTTTTTTGGTCTGCCTTTTTTTGCGCGATTGCGTAGGAACGTTGATTGATATTGCCTTTTTGACGGGGTTCGAAGGATCTCTCCTTTGAACATGACAATAGCAACTGAGCCGGTGGTGCTCTATCTTGCTTGTGATGGGTTCTTTTATCATTTCTTCAAGCTCGTAGCTGCGACCTTTCATACTTCCAATATTCCAACTAGCGACTCTTAGGTTACGCCTAAGCCGTTGCATTATTTTGTTATCCCCCGGAAACCGAATAGCTTTGACCCGAGCATTTCTGCTCATCCCAGGATCACAGCCATGCGTAGCATTGGTAGTGCCTGGCGGGGTAGTGCTTTTCTTTTTAACGTACTTTTCCATAATGCTAGGGTTTAAGCGTTTCTTTGGTTTTGACACGTGCACGTGCACACATGCGGGACAGTTATAAAATGATATATGTGTCGCTAGGCTCACCTGGATATTTTAAAAATTGCCTAGATGTGATTTTCCCCTTAGTCGCCTTCTACGACAAGCGCTATGTATTTGTGGGGGGGCGCTGCAGTGATATTCTTAACCCGTCCCTGCACGGGGATCACGTACTCCACCAGTATCCTCGAATAATTCAATAGTACGTTAAACAAAACAGCGAGTGATTCCAACCGGTCGCAAGGTCCGAAAGATATCACCTTTTGCCATATTACACTTATATAAGCCGATCCCAACGACACGATTTCGATGTCACCCCATTCCATGATTGTAAACGAATAAAAACAAAAATCTTTTCCGCGACAAAGAAGCATAAAAACAACGCGTTAAATAACGGTTAACATGAAAAGAGTGCATCCAATACTTTATTTAAAATGGTTGCAATAAAAATTGTATCAATATTTACTCGTATGACTAGACTAAGTATAATGAATGTTATGACCACAAAATTAATTTAATAAATTTCCTAATAGTGGTATTGCTCTGGAAAAATTGTAAATGGGTCCTTGATAAGAATTTATGTAAATAAAAGTAGAATTTCCAGAAATAAAATAAAAAATTGCAAAATGTAATGAACGCTTAAAAAGTAAACTCGGCAGATAAATTGATAGTGATTATTGGGAGGTTGGGAGGGTGGCGTTCATGTCCCCTGGAAACTACTTCAGTTAAGGTGATTTAACTGCAATTTAATACTAACCTAATGTAAGTTAATGATTATTTTGTTAAGTTGGTTAGTTGTTTTTATAATAATTTCGAACATTAGTCAGGTCCACTTAAGTAGGCCAAGAGCAGTGAACTTTGTGTCCACAAAGTTTATTATGTGTGAGTGACACGATGGAGCAGAAAAAACAAAATTTCTGTGTTCTGATTTTGTCCCTTTTATAAGAAGTTTAAGCTTTTTAAAAAGCTTTTTTTTTTAGTGAATTTCGTTTTCATATATCACTTCTTTAAGTAGTTTATTATCTGTAGTATATGGGTACTCGTATTCATACCCCTTTGGCGTGCGCAAATTATAAAAAAATTTGAGTGTAAGTTGCCTACTACTTCGGTGTGAGAGCTTCCCTAGCCAAAATTATTAGAGTCGTTTTCGAGAAATATTTTTGCTTATAAATAAATATAAGTATAAATATTTTGTTGCTAACAGGCTCTACATGATCCAAGATCACGAATGTTTGTCAGACGTTCGGGAGAAGCAAGTTTCAGAAAATTTTTGTTGGGCTTTTCTATGACTAGAACCTTGAGTCTCCCGCTCAGTGATCATGCAGTAAACTTAGCCATAGCGCCCATATACTTCTGCTTATCTTCGATTATAATGACATTGGTTCCATAACTTTGGATTTAGAAAGCGTCACTTTAGCTCTTCGGGGCTTAACCATCATCAAATGCTGGAGCTGATGGTATTCCTGCAATTGTTTTAAGGAACTGTAGTGATAGTATTTGTCACCCATTGTTGCATATTTTCAACATGTCATTGAAACAGGGCATTTTTTTGGATAAATGGAAGATATCGTTTCTGGTTCGCATCTTTAAAGCTGGCTCCAAAAACAACGTACAGAACTAAAGAGGGATCTGGAAACTATCAGCCATCACAAAGCCTTTTGAAAGCAAAGCAATCGCGTCGAAAGTGTCGTCTAATGAAAGTGCTCTGTGAATTTCGGTGATTTACTCTTGAAATAAAACGTTTTTCTTGCATAATATATTTTTAAAAACCAATATAAGACAGTGACTGCTTATAATAAAAGTATAAGTGCCAGTTTATTCAAATATCTTAATATTCTTTGTTTTTTTTTTTTTTTTTTGAATTTACTAAAGCATTTATTTGCTCGTTTTTGATTGTCCCCCCCTTCTATTTAATTTCCCTTTATCATTACTTATTTTCTCTCTCTTAACCGCGAAACATGAATCTCTGCTCCCATTGCAAGGAATGTCTGCCCATTGAAGGCGATTTCGTGGTGTGCAAAAACTGCACCCGTAAACTACACTACAACTGCACTACGGTACAAGAAAAGTCTTGGAGAACCATGGGTCCGGCCAGAAGAGATGCTTGGAAGTGCCAGTTCTGCAGAGGTGGAGACAACCAAGCTGTTAGTGTTGCTGAGAACTCTTCGTCTTCAACAACGGCACCGACCTCTAAGCCATTGGTACCGGTAGTGCAAGCAAGTAAGAGAGTGCACTACGAAATTACAACCAGTCCCGTTGCTACGAACTTGACTGGTAGCAATGACACTCCCATTCTAGCTGAGCTAAAAAAAACTGAGAGCGGAAATTAAAGACATTGCAATCAGCTGTGAGTTTTTTGCAACAAAATACGACGAACTCAATTCCAACATCACCCAAAACAACAAATTAATGGAAAACTTAGCTAAACAAATTACTGATCTCAAAGAAAGCAACGCAAAGAAAGACGAAACTATCAAAAATATGCAATCACAGATAAACGTTTTAGAACAACAAACACTTAAGAATAATATTGAAATTAAAAACATTCCACCAACACGTAACGAAAATCTTGTGGAAATTATTAAAGGCATCGGTAAAACTATCAATTACGAAGTAAAAGACAGCGACATCTCTGACATTTATAGAACCAAACCGAAGAATCCTGAAAAATCTTTAATTGTTGCATCATTTGCGTCACATATAGCCAAATCCTGATTTGTTAAACAAGCACGATCAACCCGTACAATGTAACTAAAAACTGTTTTGCAAAACACTGACAATGCCCCCAATCCAAATCAAGCTTGGAGTAGTGCTCCTGTTTTCGTCAACAATCAGCTGACCAAACAAAATAAACAACTGCTTTGGATGGCGAAAGAAAAGGCAAAACAAGTAAACTGGAGCTATGTGTGGGAGTCAGCGGGAAGAGTACTAGCAAAAAAAAAGCGAGAGTACGAATGCGGTTCCAATATTGACAGTTGATGACGTCAGTCTCATAGCAAATGTTTAAATTCAATGTGAGAGTGTGTGTTTAGACGAACAACTAACTGACCACAAAAATGGAAAACACAAATAGAAATAATATACTAGTAGATTTGGATTATAGGGTAATACACGGTTTTAGCGGTGATAATTTCAATGATTTAAAAAATGCGAATTTTAGTTGCTTGTGTCTCAATATAAGATCAATGCGCAAGCACTGGAATACTTTTTGCGTAAACATAAGCAACCTTCTGAAGTATTTAAAAATAATTGTTCAAGTAGAAATTAATATTCAAAAAGAGGAAAATGATAAATATTTCTTAAACGGATTTAATGCGGAATTTCTTAACAGGAACGAGCGAAGAGGTGGTGGCATTGTCATGTTCATTAAAAATGATTTAAAATATGAACGCATGAGTGTTGAAAGTACGTTTTACGAATGTCTTCGAATAAAAATTCTGGAAGGGGAAAAAGCTAAATATGTGGATGGATTATATAGGCCGCCTAAACTAAATACAAAAGGATTTATTAGAGAAATGGGACTTATACTTGAACAACTAGATAAGAAAAGGGATATCGTGATATTAGGAGATATGAATATTGACATTCGAAGATCTGATCGAAATTATGTAAAGGACTACCTAGAGATGTTAGCTGCACATGGGTTGATGAATGTGATCCAGGATAGCACGAGAGTAGATCTAAAAAGAGGAACATCAACCTTGATACAGCACATTGTGGTTAGCATGATAGATAGACCAATCTTATCCTTCGTAATTGAAAGTGAAATCTCCGATCACTATGCTGTTTTGTATGGAACCATTACTCAGAGTTTATCTAGCATTCAAGAGAGACCAAAGTCATATATTCGAAATAGGATGGTGGACGAACGAATACATTCAACTGACTGGCAAGTGCTTTTAAATGAAAATGATATTGACGATATGTATGGCAAATTTTTAACAACAATGCAAGACATCTATGCGAACTCAACGGTGTCTACTATATCGCACAAGAAATGCAGACACAATCCTTGGATTACCACTGATATTCGTGAAAAATGCAAGCTGAGGGATCAACTGTATCGAAGATGGAAGAATAACAGGCTGAACATGACTTATGAAGCCGAGTATAAGCAATTTCGGAACAAAGTGAACAGGGATATCTTTATACAGAAGTCTAACTACTATAGAGATAAATTTAACAACCTTAGATCGGATCCTCGGAAAACATGGAACCTGGTCAATGAAATAATGGGACGGAAGAAGCAAAATATCGACGAAGTTATCAGCAAAAACTTTCCTTTAGAGAAGTGCTTGACAACCTTATCAAAGAAATGCGCTGAAAACTTTTCGGATCAAGTCCTGCAGATAGTTCACAGCTGCAATAAAAATATATCCCACCATATCAACTCCGTATTACCCAATACAATATTCATCTTAGAAACAAACACTGAAGAAGTTCATGATGTATTAAAACAAATGGATGAAAATAAATCAGCGGGTATCGATGGTATCAGAGTGCGTGATATCAAAAACAATGCTGTCATTTTTGCTCCGATAATCTCAAGGCTTATAAACCTTAGCTTGAGTCAATCTAAAATTCCTCGAATACTGAAGACTGCAATTGTGCGCCCTATCTATAAAGGAGGAACTAAAAATTTGTTAGTCAATTACAGACCAATATCAATCTTGCCGGCAATTGAGAAGTGTATGGAAGAAGTTATAACAAGACGACTCCAAAACTTTGTAGAAAATCATTCCCTTATCCACGAAAAACAATTCGGCTTTCAAAAAAACAAAAGTACGGGAAAACTCATGGGTGAATTTGCGGATATTATCAATGGGAGCTTGAGTAAAAACCACCATGTTCTTGTTTTATTCATGGACTTCAGTAAAGCATTTGATACTCTGAACCATAAAAAGTTAATAACGGCGTTAAAAAGATTAGGGATTCGAGGCACACTGGCTGACTGGTTGCAAGACTATCTAAGTGAAAGATCTTTTCGAGTGAAGGTGGGAGACAGTTTCAGCAATCATACACCGGTTCTTTTCGGAGTTCCACAGGGATCAAAACTGGGACCATTATTGTTCATCCTTTTTACAAACGAGCTGCTTCGCGTTTTCAAAAACAGTACGCCTTTTGCATTCGCAGATGACACGGCGCTAATCGTCCAACATAAATGTCTTGATACGGCTACGAGAATAATGCAAGATGAGATTGATAAAGCTGTAGAATGGTGTCACGATAACGGACTAATATTGAACCCATCGAAAACCAAGATGATGCATATTCGGGGACCACATCATAGATTAACTCAACAGAGCATTAGCTTTCGAAGTATAATCTGTCAAAGTGCATTGCCGAATCAGAACATCGAAGTTGTCGAAAGTTATAAATACCTAGGAGTTACCATCGACAGCCATTTCATTTGGGACAAACACATCGATAAACTTCGCTTTGATCTTAAAAAGGCGCTGTTTGCTCTATACTATCTGGGAAATTACTCGACACCTCAAGTCCAGAAGCAAGTCTACTATGCACTAGTCGAATCAAAACTGAGATACGGGATACTTGCTTGGGGCAATGCATCTAATACACACATTAATAAATTACAAAAGCTTCAAAACACCATTATTAAGAAAATCAACAGGAGACATCTAACAAAAACATATGGAGAGAACTCTTTGAAGGTACTGACCATTAAGCAAATTTTCAAGTTGACGATATGCCTAGAATATTATGATGACATCCGACTTAAAAGACCTGTTGACCATCAATACAAAACGAGAAGACGAGTTCGAGGTATGCTTCAAACACCATTATGCAGCAACAACTACGGCAAAAGACAAACAAACTATAGTGTTCCAACAGTGTTTAATGAGCTTCCCTCAAATGTAAAAAAAATATTGCAAATTTCAAAACCCGCAAAAAGCGTTTAAAAGATTTTTTTCTTGCTGAAATATAACTTTTTTTGTTTCCTATATTTAAATTTTAACTTTTAATTTTTGATTTTTGTTTTTTTTTGTTCTTCATTAAATATGTAAAAATAATTTAAAGCTCACTTAAGAAACATTTATTAAAAAGTGATATGCAATCTTCTGCAGATAAGCCCCTCAGGCTTCGCAGATAAATGGATAACCATGTAACACTGAATTTGATAAATTTGATAAAAAAAATAAATTAGAATTTATTGTAAAAGAACATATATCCGAATTTCTACATGGATTCGTTTCGGGGAGATCTACAACCACAAACCTAACTTATTTCACATCTTTTGTATTAAATTCATTCGAAAGGGGCTATCAGGTAAATACAGTTTATACGGATTTTAGCAAGGCATTCGATTCTGTTAACCATACTGTCTTAATACACAAGCTAAAATGTTTTGGTATTTTTCATTCATCTTTATTAAAATGGATTTCATCTTTTTTAGTTAATAGGGTGCAGTTAGTAAAGCTCGATACTGCTTATTCAAAACCAATTATCTGTAGCTCAGGTGTGCCTCAAGGTAGCCATTTAGGACCATTACTTTTTATTCTTTTCATTAATGACATAACTTCCGTTATAAGGTACTCCCAGTGCCTTCTTTATGCCGATGACATGAAATTGTTTTTAAGGATTATAAGCTTAACTGATTGCGCTAAACTACAGTCTGATATCGATGCTCTATTTATGTGGTGCAAGGAAAATTGTCTTCTCTTAAATGTAAAAAAAATGTAACGTTTCCTCTTTTAGCATTCGTTCAAACTCAATAATCCAACGTTATACAATCGATTATGTTGAACTTACCCGGGTAAATATGGTTAAAAATCTCGGGATTGTATTCGATCAGGCATTGACGTTCTCGGATCACGTGGACTACATAATTTCCAAAGCTAATGGTATGGTTGGGTTTATCAAAAGAAATACTGTCGAATTTTCCAATCATCATTCTCTGACGTCTTTATTTGTGTCCCTAGCTAGATCTCTACTAGAATACTGTGACATAATTTGGTGTCCATTCTACCAAGTTCATATTGATAGAGTCGAAAGGGTACAAAGGAAATTCTCAAAATAAATTTTTTTTTTCAAAATGCACTGGAATTTTTCACCTGGTTATGATGCCAGTTGTCAACTTCTTGGTATAACAAAACTATCTAAAAGAAGAAAAATTCATGATGTAATATTCATTAGAGACCTATTATGCTATCATATAAAAAGTCCAAGTTTACTTGCTTTAATTCCTCTGTATGCTCCCGAGAGGCCGTTAAGGCAAAGAGAGCTTCTTTTTCGCAAGCGGCATAGAACAAACTACGGGTTAAATGAACCTGTATCGCGGGCAATTTCTAATTTTAACTCAGTTTGGATTGAAATAGATTTAAGCTCATCTAGAACCAAGTTTAAAAATAAATTGTTTTCATTAAATGTTTAAAGTTAGTCTAAATTTATTTTTCTTTTGTTTCTTATATATATTTATACTTATTTATAAACCTACTGTTTATCGAATCTGTAAAGCAATGACGCTTGTAGATAAATAAATAAATAATACCTTTTTGACCCAAAGTTCGCACCCTTCTGTCTATAATGTCAGTTACGTCTGCTGTGAGTTACGGATTATGTGTTCAAGTACAATACAACTTTGTACTTGAACACATGATCTGTAACTTACAGCGGTCTTTTCCGGTTTTTAGTGTACTTTACATGGTCACCAAACTAGATATGACGCTGTAACAGAACGATATAAACAGAATAAATATGTTGGCGCTTACACCTCATACAGAGCCAGACCTAGCTTCTCGCAGTCAATCGTGCTGTGCTCCTCACGAATAGTTGGGACCTACAGTTTTTCGCCGTTTCCGAAGGACATTTTTTCGCTTGAGAGAAGTTTCTCATGACAATTTTACTGTCGGATATTTGTCAGATCTCCGCGAGATGTAAGTTTTTGTATTTTCTTGGATTCAAACCTTGAATCTCCCACTCAGTGACCGTGCACTTAACCACTGAACCACGGCGCCCACGCGATACAGCTCGGTGATAATTATGCTGCCCTACACGGCCTTGGAATCAATACATTTCTACCCTTTATATTTGATACGAGTAGGTAAATCACTGCTAACTCAATTTATATGGCAGTAATTTAGACTAGAAGTTTATTTGCCTTAGATTTTCATACAAGATAGACAAATTTTCCTTAACGTTTATTTTTGTATGCTCTTAAGTGCACGCACAATTACTCTGGTTTTCACGCTTTTCTGATCTTTAGATGTTTGTGCATTTGCACGATATTAGACGGATACACTTTCTTTTCTTCATTGGGCTGGGAACTCTAAGTGGTAAATTTGAAGTAGTAGTGTTGAGTTATTAGAAGAAGGCAGTCATAGCAGTGTTTTGATTCCAATGGCGAAAATAAGAACATGCCGCTTGTAGTTTTGTAAAAGACAATGATTAGATCGGAACTTGTATCTTACTGGTATACGAAATTAAATCATTACAAGTGCAGTTTCTTGAGATCCAAAAAGTTTTATTTAATTCTCGTTGTGTGGATTGTCGGAATGTTGTTAATCTCTTCATTGGGAGTAAGTGTCGTGAACATTTTTAAGTTTTTATTTTAGGTACCTATTTACATTTAATTATCGTTGAACTGAGTGTAGACATGAGTGCTCCTGAAGAAAATCTTTTATCTTACGAAAATATTATAAATATCCGCTGGAATATATTTCATACTATCCTAACCAGAAGATGCTTTCACATAAATAATTAGCTAAAGATGCCTGCCCGTCTTTATATGATGAGTTATGTAAATCATACCGGCTTTCCTCAATGTATCTCCTCTTGTCTTACCACATTCTTGTCTTCTATTTCGTCCTGGCTCCTAACAATGCTTACTTGAACGGTGAAGTTTGAATTAATTACCATCTCAACTTCATATCACTTCATCGACTATTTGGTGCAAGTTCATCATACTGTACGAATGCAGTTTAAGGCCAGCGTAGTTAAGATGTTCTTTGTAAGGCCTATAAGCAAAATGACAGTGATAATGACCAGGAATAGTAGTGGTGACAATTATGGACTGCAATCAAGGGTCCATTTGTTAAATCCCGTGATTCTGCAATTGACAGCAATACATTTTTTTTAGCATAAAGGGTGGCCATTTGTCGGTTTCTTTTGAAACTGCTATGAAAAAAAACTTAATGAATATTTTTCAAAGTTTTTTACTTTGCTTGAAGAGAGAACACTCGATTATTTAAGGAAAATAAATTTATATAAATGGTTTTGCCATGGCTGAGATGGCAGTAGCCTATCCTGTCTACCCAATTTTGTAAAATATTTTCGATAGATCGGGGCTCTATTTCACGAATAGCTGAACCGTTTTCGTTTCTAGATTATCAGCATAACAACAATCTTTAACAGCACCCTACAAAAAAGCAACATCACCAAATCCGCAGATTGCACGAATATTGAACTTACGAATATTGAACCGCTTAGATGGGTCGTAGCGCCATATTTCTGGAACCAGAGATCGTCCAAGTTCATTTCCTCAGTTTGTGGCCAAAAAAAATAGGTTATCATGCCTCTGTAGCGCTCTCTGTTGATCGTAACGTTGTTGTCATCTTAATCTTCAAAGAAAAATGGGCAAACAACGCCTCCATTCGACAAACCACACGGATTTTCCGAGCCACAGTTTTGCTTGTTTGCATATCAGTCTCACGAACTTTCTTCACAAACTTGCGTATAACAGGCACGGTTGGTTCATTATTTCGACTGAAATTTCTTTTCAAAATTCGCACTGTTTCGGCAACACAGCACTCACTTTGGAAGTAAGTATTCAATATTTCGTACCGCGGGGATGTGGTACTGTGTTTCTGTCAATTCTTTGAGCATGGAAGAGCTGCCAGTGTCAAAATAACATGTAATTTCAAAAGAAACCAGCAGGTGGCCAACCCGTTATATGTTAAGGGCTATTCATTTCGCGGCTGTGATTTCACATCCCTGCTATATTGTTTTTTTTATTTATTTAAACAATTTCTTTGTTACATGACACTACACCTAGCTTGCATATGAATAAAATTAAATAGTAAATAAATAATTAAACTAGTTGATGCCCATTGGAGTCACTAGTTTGTCTATTGCACTACTAGGTCGTGCGGCTTCGTACGTTGGAGTCTTCTAATTTGCTCACTTTGGTTTAGGATTTAGATTAGATTAGATTTATTTATTTTCTTCATAACTTAAAGCTAATTTATACAATTTCCTTCAGATATAGCGGAAAATAAGAATGATCATTCCGTAACTTCAAAGTTAGTGTGGAATGAACATCGATTTCATATTAACAATTATATATAAGTTTGATGTGGGGTGACATCGGTTATTCAAAAATTATAAGTTAATAGTTATATAAATTCAAAAAACAAAAAAAGGAAAAATTAATTAAAAAAGAACAGAAATAGAAAGAAATAAAGAATAAAAAAAAAGAAGTTCAGAAATGATATAATTTACAATTCATAATTAATTAATACTCGTATGAATAGCAATAAACTTAGACATTAACTTGTGCTGAAGATTAGGATAGCAAATCACTTTAAAAGAACGATTCAAGGACATCATAATTGACAGTAAATAACCAGAAATTGGTAGTCTATTGAAAATTGAAGGGGCTATAACGGTGTAGAAGTGAGAAAAAATGGATTTGTACGCGAATGGAACATTGACAAGATGCATGGTATTTACACGTAGGCTGTATAATTGTGAACTTCTGCTAGGAATATTTCCGCTTTGCTTAAAAAATTCTTTTAATACTATAAAAACATAAAGATGTCTCATTGGTAGAATACGCAGTTCTCTAAATAGAGGCCAACTCGGAGTTAAACGATTTTTATTGCAAATAATTCTAACTAGATGTTTCTGAGCTATAAACAAGGGTCTGAAAGTGTTGTTATACGAACCACCCCAACTTGCTATACCATATTGTAATTTAGAATGAGCAAGGCCGTAATAAATTAATTTTAGTACTTTTGTAGAGCAAAATTGTTTGATAAGATACATTTTACGCATAATCAGGAGCATATATGATTTAATGGTATTGATATGGTCTTTCCAGTTCAAATTATGGTCAATTGAAACTCCAAGGTATTTGTAGTGATGCACAGATTCAATGTTAAAACAATTATTAGAACAAGATGAACTATAAACAAAATTACTTTTTCCACAACTATGAACAGGTAAACAGAATTTTTTACAATCATGTGCATGAAAACATAAATTGAAATCATTTAGAACATGATTCAATATTTTGAAAGACATCAATTTTGTCTTCTCACTAACGATCAATTTATGTTCCGCAAACCAAAGTCTCAATGTTTCTAGATCTTCCGAAATCTTCGCTATACATTCGTATTCTGTGCCAAATTGGTATGTAAAGGCTATGTCGTCTGCATATGCAGTGGATATTCCATTTAGATTTAATTCAAACAGAGAATTAATGTAAATTAAAAATAATAAAGGACCAAGAACTGATCCTTGTGGTACACCATTTTTTTAAAACACGAGAGTTACTAAAATTTCCATTCACATTAACTTTTTGTTCTCTACCTTTTAAGTAAGAGGTAAACCACTTATGAACTACTCCTCTGAAACCAGCATTATATAGTTTTTTTAGAAGCAAGTTATGGTCCACCATGTCAAACGCTTTTGTCATATCAACAAAGAGAGCCATTGTAGATTTGTTTTCGTTAATACTTTCATACGATTGACTGCACACTCTGAGTATGGCATCTTCGGTTGATAATCCTCGTCTGAATCCAAACTGATTACTACTAAAAAAATTATTGCTTTCTAAAAAAGATACAATGCGTGATTTCATAAGTTTTTCAAAAATCTTAGAAAACGATGGTAATAGAGAAATAGGTCTGAAGTTCGACATATTATTTTTATTACCTTTTTTAAAAAGTGGTATAACTTCAGCACCTTTAAGGTGACGAGGGAAACAACCATTTTGAACACTAAGATTGAACAAGAAAGATAAAACGTCCACCACACATATAAACCTATTTTTTTTAACAATATACTCGATATACCATCACTAGTACAAGAATTTGTATTTTTTAAAGACAATATAGCTTTATATATTTCAAATGAATTAATTGGCCGAAAACTAAAACTATTTATTTGCGTGTTTTCTGTGGTTATTATGGAGCAATTACAACCTGTCGGAATCTCCAAGGATGGTTTCAGTTTCTCTGAAATTTCGGTGAAGTATTCATTGAACTTGTTGGAAATGCTAGTAGGATCAGTATAACTTAATCCATCTATCTCTAAACTATTTATTTCTAATGATTGTTTACTTTTTCCTAAAATGCAATCAACCACCTTCCACTCATCTTTTACATTACCTCTGGCTCTTACAAACGAATCAGTATAATATTTGTTACGCGTTTCTTCGATACTTTTGTGCACAGATTTGCATAGATTAACATAATAATTTTTTAGTTTTCTGTTGTGAGGATGACTTCTACATATTTTTGCAAATTAGTTTTTCCTTTTTATGTCATCCACGGCTTTAAAAATTTATTTTTACTTGAGTTTTGCAAAGATAACGTAGTACAATTTTTAATATGAGTTTGCAAAGTTGTAAGGAAGAGATCGAAGGCGGTTGATGGGTTACTTTCAGAATAAACTGGCTCCCAGAATTCAAATTTTAAACATTCATTTATATAGTTGTGAATAATAGTTTGTGAATAATTTTGTTTTTGCAGATATTTTGCCGTATTTTAATGAGTTATTACTTGAACACACAAGTGCAATCATACAATGATCTGTTAATTTCAAATCAAAGTTTAGATGACTCTTCATTTATGTGTTGCCTCAGTCTGTTCGCGTGAGCTGTTGCATACCTCTGAATCAGTATTTTGTTTTGAAGCCTTTGAATGGTTTTGATAGTACTTTCCTTAGCACACCCCCATAATTGGATGCCATAGGTTTGGATGCACTGGTTTTATTATTTGTTTGTAGAGCAAGAGTTTATTGTGAATAGATAAGACTGACCGTTTTCCAATGAGCCAGTCCATTTTGTTTAGTTTTAGGTTGATTTCGTGTCTTTTTTTCTTGACGTGCTCTTTCCAACGAAGTTTTGCATCTAGGGTTATTTCTAGATATTTGACGGTGTTGGCATAAGGAATTTGGGTGTTGTTGATGAATATTGGAATTTCCCTTATTCTTTTGTTTGTAAAATCAACATGCACGGACTTTGCGTCGTTTATTTTTATGAGCCATTTTTTAGTCCATAATTCAATGGCGTTCATAGCTGTCTATAGCTTTCTCGCTGCTTCTTCTGCTGTTTTGCCGACTGCCAAAACCACTGTATCATCAGCGAATGTAACTATTATGCTGTCTGGTGGAGTAGGTAAATCATTGGTGAACAAAAGGTAGAGTGTTGGACCCAGGATGCTGCCCTGAGGAACTCCCGCTTTTATTTCCCTTAGCTCAGAGTACGCATCCTTTTGTTTAATTCTGAAGAAACGAGGTGTCAAGTAAGATTCAAGTAACTTGGAATATTGAATTGGTAGAATATTTTCCTTCGTGCCAGACTTTGTCGAAGGCTTGTGCTACGTCAAAAAAACACGCAGAACAAACTTTGTTCTTTTCCATCGACTTTTCTATGACATCAGTAATTCTATGAACTTGGTCCATAGTTGAATGAGTTTCTCTAAAGCCAAACTGGTGACTTGGTACTAGTTTTTTACGCTCAATGATTGGTTTTAGTCGCTTGAGAAGCAAGCTCTCAAACAATTTTGACATGACTGGGAGTAGGGATATGGGCCTATAGGACGCTGTGTCATACGGTGATTTACCAGGTTTAGGTACCATGATCACTTCAGCAACTTTCCAGTGACAAGAAACGTGATAAAGTCTGATTGCAGCTTGAATTAATTTGGTAAGCTTCACCATACTTTTGTGTGGAAGTTGTTTTAGAATTTCACTTGTAATAAGGTCATACCCTGGGGCTTTCTTCGTCTTGAGTCTTGCCTTAATTTCTTTTTTAACTTCAGACACAGAGACTGGTGGAATACGCCATATTATGTATATTGGCTAGCATGTGGTTTAAAAGTGGTGGTTAGATGCTCGGCGAATAAAGTAGCTTTCTCTGCATTCGTTTTTGCCCACTGTCTATCATTTCTTAGGTGTTTGGTGGTCTTCCAAAGTGAATACTCAGTACTTTTATCGTGCGTAAGTTCTCTAAGATACTTATTTATAGACTCATTTTTTATTTCTTTTATAACACGGCGAAGATGCTGGGAGATTCTATTGAGATTTCTTTTATCTATTGGAGTCCGAGTTTGCTGCCATTTAGCTCGAAGTTTTCGTTTTTTGGCTACTAATTCTAATATTACTTTGGGAAAGTTTTGGCCAACTGCTTTCCTTTTTATGACTGGAGTTGATTTCCAGACCGCTTGTTGAATTTGTTGGGTGAATTTAAGAACATCATCTTCAAGTTCTGCAGTAGTTTTAAGGGGGGTAGATAAGTTGATCTCTTGATCCAGAAACTGTTTAAAAAGAGCCCAATCAGTGCGGTTGTTTGCCAAGATTGTGTTTTTTTCTTTTGGGATGATGTCATCGCTCAGGGTTAGGATGATTGGAGAATGATCTGAACTCAGATCAAACCTTTCTTCAATGTGCATGCAATTTGTTGAGATTTTTTTGACCACGAAGAAGTCAACTAGATCTGGAATTTTATCTGGATCTGTTGGCCAGTACGCCGGCTTTCCAGTAGATATGAACTCACATCCCATATCCTGAGCTATAGCAACTGTAAAATTCATCTGTTATCCATAGTGACAGGTAGTCCTTTTTTGACGTTTTGACATTTGACGTTTGTAGAGTCAATGGGCTGGTTCAGTTAGCCTAAGCACTACGATGAATTGCATAGCTAAAGCACTAATTGCTAAATGACGAGCAGAACACGTCTAGTAATCATTTGAGCGCTGATAATTTAAATTTCGTACTTGATAGAGAGATAATCAGATTAATTATTGCCTTGCCATTTGACAATATGGATCGTTTAACCATCGCACCCAATCCAAAGTATCTTACTACAAAAATAACAGTCCTGTAATATCTGTGTGCTAACGCCGATTTTTCGAACAAAATCGTCTTCAGTGATGAGGCCCATTTCTCGCTCGGCGGCTGCGTAACGAAACAAAATTGAAAAACTTGATGTTCTGAGCATCCAAAAGTGACAGTTTGGTTCACGCTATAGACCGGTGGCGTGATCGGACCGTATTTTTTTTTTTAAACGACGAAGGGCCACTGTTATGGTGAATTATCTGCGCTATGGTCAAATGATAACCAACTTTTTGGTCCGATATTGAAGACATTAATGTGAGCCACCAAGATCGTGTGATCTGACCCTGTTGGATTTCTTTTTGTGGGGCAATGCTAAAAATCTTGTCTATGCAGACAATCCCCAAACTTTTGTACTTAAAAGCCAACATCCGTGAAGTTATGACACCAATATAGCCAGGAATGTGCGGAAAGTCATCGCAAATTACCTCACAAGAATCGAAATTTGCAAAAACTTCCGTGACGGCCATTTAATCCAAGTTATATTCCATACATAATAGCATAGTCCAAAATTACAATTTCATTGAAATCTCATTTCCAGCACAAAAAATCCATACCAGCCGCTCAAACCCCACTTTCGTTTACAGATTCTTCGAATGTAGATATTACTAACAGAAAGCAGACAATTTTTATGAGTTTGCGAACAAGATTCGAATCTTGTTTAACCAAAGCAGAAAACTGTACCCTTCTGCGCCATACCCATAAATCATCTAAATTTAGAGGTAAATTTCTGAAAATTTCAATAAAACCTTTCGAAATTTTTCGATTTCTCAGACTGAAATATTAAGAAGCTAATAACTTCTCAGGCAAAACAAGTGTAAGGTTAAACATGGACGCGTTCGATTCCCTGCTTAATGTTATTGTTTCTCGCGACACCATTTTCTGGGGGATTTTAATCTTCCCGACCTCCAATGGGCTCCATTAGATGATCAGTCCCATTATATAGCAACTAACCCCTCTTCAGATAAGGAAGTCATTTTCATTGACTGTCTATCAGACTCCAGCCTATATCAGTTAATTGGAGTTACTAATAACTTTGGTAGACAACTTGATCTTATTTTCTCGTTAGATGCCGATAACTGCGTTGTTTCAGCAAACAACCACCTTTTATCCAAATTGGATCATTACCACCCTCCTCTATCCCTTATATTGTCTTAGAATAAGGATAATAATACTGTCCAGTCAGAGTATTCGTATAGCTTTAATTTTCGCAAGACAGACTGCACAAAACTTAGTAACCTATTAAGTGCCATCAATCTCAAAAGCATTTTTAACAGTACACACATTTCTATCGATGATGCACTTGGATTGTTCTACTCTGAAATTTTCAGCTGTTTTATGCAATCCGTCCCATACATGCCCCAAAAGAGTTTCTCGTCATCTCCACTTTCACAGTCCGTTTTCCCTAGGCTTTGGAAAAGCCCTTTTAGTATTCCGCTTCATAAAAAAGGCCCGAAAAATGAAATTTCTAATTATCGTCCCATAGCTAAACTCTCTTGCATACCTAAGCTATTCGAAAGTATTGTTTACGATGCAATGTTTTTCCTATATTTTCCCCTCACCAACACGGTTTCTTAAAGGGAAGGTCAACAACCACAACCGAATGCTTATCCAGCACCCTGTGCGCATTGGAGGAAGGCAAGGAAGTCGATGTTGTTGCTACCGATTTCAGCAAAGCCTTCGATAAAATTTCGCACGCAATTGTCTTTTTGAAACTCAAAGCTCTCGGTTTTCAGTCTGGGTTTATTGCATGGATCAAATCCTACCTTCATGAACGTCAATATGAAGTCCTTTTTAGATCCTTTATATCTGATCCCTGTATGGTTCCCCCTGGTGTCCCTCAAGGTAGCCACCTTGGTTCCCTGATTTCCATTTCGTCAATTAATGATGTTGATGGCATTATTAAATATTCCCGTCTGTCAGTTTATGCGGACGACATGAACATTTTTGCACACATCTCCACTCCCACTGACTCGCGTGCACTTCAATCTGACTTAAACAGCTTTTCTACTTGGTGTAATAAAAACTTTCTTGAATTGAATGTCAATAAATGCTAAACTATTACTTATTCCCGGAAGCGTCTTCCGACAGCTCCTAGAACGTACGTGATTTACGATGTGCCTGTTCCCACTTTGGGTGTCATTTGGGACAGTGAGCTTAATTTTCGTAGTTATATTGACAATATTATTGGCAGAGCAAATTCTGCTCTAGGTTATGTGAAACGTTGGTCCAAGGAATTCTCAAATCCTTTCGTCACGAAATCTCTGTACTTCACATTTGTAAAACCAATTCTAGAATATGCCTGCCAAGTTTGGTCTCCCTATCTCGATACACATTCGTATCGAATTGAGTGTGTCCAACGAAGGTTCATACGTTTTGCTCTACGTGGACTCCCGTGGCCTGACAGATTCAACCTACCTCCTTACCAGCATCGCTTGAACTTGCTGAACATGCAATCGCTTGAAAAGCGTAGAAAAGTT
Source organism: Pocota personata (assembly GCA_963082735.1). Taxonomy (NCBI): domain Eukaryota; kingdom Metazoa; phylum Arthropoda; class Insecta; order Diptera; family Syrphidae; genus Pocota; species Pocota personata. Next base: position 62,363,667 of record OY720431.1, on the reverse strand, counting down.
GCCGATATACTATTTGTACATCAGTTATTATCAGGCAACATTGATTGTGCTATGCTGTTCCAAACCATCTCACTCAGCACCAATCCGCGTATTCTGAGGTCAGTACCTCTCTTTCGTCTCAAGTTTCACCGTACGAATTACGGATGTAATGAGCCTATGTCTCGAATGCTACGCATGGCTAATGACTGCCATAAACTCACTTAGAAACTCCCTTTATTCCCCTTCCTCACTCAGGTCTTGATTTAAATTTATGTACTAGCTATTAAGTAATCACTGTACCGCTTGTATTAAGCTAATTGAAATATAAAAATATGAACTAATTACAGACTTTCACATTGGCCATGGATTGATTAACTTGCATCTTAAGCCAAATTATCTCAAAGCGCAATCGACTTTTCCTTTTCTTGCATGTAGTTGGGTCGTCGAAAGACATCGCATGCGAGCTTTGCGATAGTGTGGGACTTCAATTCACTAAAAACACCCGGAGAAGGCATGACTTATGTCATCCTTCGTCAGTCGTCAAACTAGTCAGCAAATCATTTCTATCACTTGGGAGTCTGTATATTAAGGAACTACCTTTTGTCAGTTACCTTTTGTTTTAGAGTACTTACATACGAGGGTGGGTCAATAAGTCCCTGCAAATTAGCACAAATTGTGTTGTCACCTTAAATTTAATTTCTTTTGTCAAGAATCATCTTTCAAAAGAACGCACCCAAATTTTCAGACAGATCTGTCAAATAGTATTGTTGTGGCAGCCATTTTATATAGACGCTTACTAGCATTTTCGTTAAAATGGAAAAAAGTGAATTTCAAGTCCTCATTAAACACTATTTTTTGCGAGAAAAAACTATCACGCAAACCAAACAAAAGCTTGACAAATATTATGGGGACTCTTCACCATCGATTGGAACTATTCACCACTGGTTTACTCAATTTCGGTGCGGTCGTTCAAGCACAAGTGACGCCGAACGTTGTGGTCGCCCAATTGAGGTCACCACACCAGAAATGGTCGACAAAATGGTTTGATAATGGACGATCGGCGAGTGAAAGTGCGCGAGTTTGAAGAGGCCACAGGCTTATCACATGGCTCAGTGATTTCGATTTTACATAAATATTTGGACATGAAAAAGCTTTCCGCAAGATGGGTGCCGCATTTGCTCACAATCGATAACAAACGCATTCGTTTGACAACTCCAAAGGTGTGTTTGGCGATGTTCCAGAAAAATTCGGCTGAGTTTTTGCACCGTTTCGTAACCGTGGATGAATCCTGGATTCACCACAACACACCAGAAACCAAGGAAGAGTCAAAACAATGGACTTCTCCTAGTGAATCGAAGCCGAAGAAGGCCAAGACGAGTTTGTCAGCAAACAAGGTCATGGCGACAGTGTTTTGGGATGGGCGAGGTGTTATTCAAATCGATTACCTTGAAAAGGGTAAAACGATCACCGGTCCATATTACGCAGAGCTGCTGGATCGATTCTAAGCCGATTTGAAGCAAAAACGGCCGCATTTGGCGAAGAAAAAAGTTCTTTTTCACCAGGACAACGCACCGGTGCACAAGTCCGCAGTCGCAATGGCAAAATTGCATGAGTTAGGCTACGAACTCCTCCCTCATCCAGCATATTCCCCAGATTTAGCCCCCTGCGACAATTTCTTGTTTCCAAACGTGAAGAAATGGCTCGGAGGTAAGAGATTTGGGTCGAATGAAGAGGTCATCGCTGAAGCAATCGCTCGATTATACGTATTATTTGGAGGATATCAAAAAATTGGAGAAACGTTTATAGAGCTAGAAGGAGACTATGTTGAAAAATAAAATGTTTTTATACCGAAAAGAGTGTTCCTTATTTCATTTTTCAGGGACTTATTGACCCACCCTCGTATGTACTCGTAGGTATGTTTAATCTCTCCTTTCGTGTGATTATGTTGTATTATATATGTATATATTTTTTTTCCAAGTTAATCAATTTAGGGTTTAACGCTTCTCAAGCTCCTAACTAAATTGTTATTATTAAGTAGGTCAGGTAATTCTAAATTAGCATGGTGGCGAATTCTAACTTCATGTCTTCTTGCGACCTTCCTGACCTCGTCCTCTACCATTTCAACTTTTAAATCTCTATGTAGATCAACGATACGTATGTAAATACAATGGCTCATTAACAATATTGCGTAGTACTTTGTTCTGGAAGAATTGTATGCTTTGTAGATTTGTCTTACTTGTGCACCCCCAAAGCTGGAGACTATGGCGCAAAATTATAGTCATCTGATTTTAAAGAATGTTAGTAGCCACTAAGTATCAGCCCTGCTTAACTTTAAATTGAATTATAAACAATTTTTAACCTACCTACAACTAATATCGACTTTAGAACTGACTTACAGAAAATTTTAGTCAAACAAACCCACAAATTTAAAGTTTGAGAATAAAAACACAGTTTAAGGGATAATGTTGTATCAAATTTAAAAGAATTTGACAGATCGAACACATTTGTTGACTGTTTACATCCGTTGGTTGGCTAAAATTTGAGTTTGAAAAAATGACAGATGACATATTGTTAAAAGCCCGCTCTAAAAGTTAAAAGGTACTTTTGGTGGTTTTAAAGTTAGTGTGGGCTGATAACTATAAAGTGGATTTATGTGGATTTATGGATTATATAAATAGGAAAATACTAATCTTGACTTTGTTAAGTGGTAAAATCTTTTTAAATGTACTTTACGCGACTATAATTTTGCTCCTATATGTCCATATTGGCTTTAGTACTTGCTTGTAGAGCAGTAAGGGAAGATAGGGCCCATTCTTACAGTTTTCGCATTTTTGCTTTCCAGGTCGGCCATAATGCTTTCAGTGTTTCCATGGGTAGTACTCGTATAAATGTCCAGCTAAAATAAAAATATACAAAATAAAATGAAAGTAAATAGATAAATACTCGTACACAAAACTACTCGTATTTTTCCCAGAATTCGAAAGTTGTACGAATCTGCCCCTCAAGCGGGGGCACATACTTGTAGTTCCTCGAAGATAAAATGAAACACAATCAAATTTACTCAACATTTTTATTATTTTTTGGAAAAAATATTTGTTATGTGTCGATGGATGGTCATATGGCTTACGTTGAGTTCGCTTGCGAGTTCTCTTACTATAGCAGTGGGATTTCTTCCGACAGTGAACTTCAGGAGCTCATCGTCTAGCTCTTTTGGCCTACCCGAACGAGGTTCATCCTTTAGGTCAAAATTGCCATTTCTAAACTTTGCAATCCAACGCCCACACTTGGACTCGCTGAGAACACCCTTTCCATACACATTTGGGTTTTCTCTAGGTAGGAAGGTAAAGTGGAAGAAGAAGAACTTAATTAGCGCTAAGTGCGCCGTTTTGATACCACAAAAACTCGTGTACTCTGTTTGTTAACGTGTTTTATTGGAGATAGAAAATATAATTAAACCCAGCCCGTGGAGTTCAGAAACAGGATTAGTTCTCCAATCCGTTGAGAGGCTATCTCTCTGAAATCGTTAAAGAAGGGTTTACCTAGCGTGCGTTGTCTACTCATTGCTAGGGCAGGACAACTGCAAAGAAAGTGGAAAAGAGTTTCCCTCTCTTTACTGTCTTTGCAGCTGCGACAGAAAGTGTTGTGAGGAATGCCAAGTTTGGCTGCGTGGTCCCCTAAAGGCCAGTGGCCTGTAATAATGGCTACAATTCAGGCAATATCAGGCCTTAATCTGCCTAGTAGCTCATTTGATTTAGGTTTGTTGAAACTGGGCCATGTCTTCCTTGATATGGCACAACTGGTAAGGTTGTTCCACCCGAGATTGGCGAGCTGGAGGAAGTGGAGGTGTAAATTGCCCTTAACGACTCCTATCGGAATATTGACTCTTATCGTTAAGGGCTGACCCTCGTCTGTCTAGCTCGTCTGCTCGCTCATTTCCCTCATAGTTGCTGTGTCCTGGGACCCAAATGAGGGTAATTCCAGAATGGATACTTTGTTCGTTTATTTCAAACCGGCATTGCTCTACCAGTTTTGAGGATATGGTAACCGAATCAATGGCCTTGATTGCGGCTTGGCTATCAGATAAGATACCTATATTTAGGTTGGACGTTGGAAGATTTTTTAACATGCGACAGGCTTCCCGAATCGCAAGAAGCTCCGCTTGAAAGACACTAGCAGAGTCTGGGAGACAGAAGGATTTCGATATATTCAGTCGGTCCGAGAAAATGCCTGCGCCAACTACGCAATCCATTTTCGAACCAACCGTATATATACCGATGTCAAAGTTATTGATTACCATTCCGTTCTTCCATTCTGCTCTGGTAGGGAACTTTACTGAAAAAGGTTTGATGAAGTCGAGCGTGGGAGTCCTGTAATTAGTCGAAGATATCACCTGTTCACTTGGTATCGTCTCCAGGACCTTACAGTGGCCATATGGCCTTGCTGTCTAGCACCCAGTTTCCCTGAGTCGGACTGCACTGCCTATAGCTGAAAATTTAATATGATGTTCAAGGGGGATCAGATGCAGAATCACGCTTAGAGCATCTGTTGGACAAGATCTCAATGATCCTGTGATGCCTATACACTTCATAGTTGTATCATCATTTCTTTTGCAAAGCACTCTACATCTGTGATTGTGTTATGTATTGCACTATATTGTCGGGGGTTGGTATTTCTCCCAGTTTCTTCCTCAGTGTTTGCCTCTCGGTTTCGAATCGCGGATAGTGGAAGGACACATGCTCCATATCTTCCGCAATTTGGATGCAGTACGGACATAAGGGGGAATTGTCATGCTTAAATCTGTAAAGATAAACTCGAAAACATCCATGCCCACTTAGTAGTTGCGTTGTATAGAAATCAACTTCACCATGTTTCCGACTTGTCCATGTCTCAAGAAGCGGTATAAGACGATAGGTCCATCAACTGATTGCTCTTTCTGATAGGTTCGCTTCGTTGTTGGACTCCTGATTCCTAGTTTCATATGTTTTTTGCGTTTCCACAGCCAGTATGTCAATTGGGAGTAATCCTGCGATAGTATAGGCTGCCTCTTCTGATATTTTGCGAAATGCACTGCATACTCTAATTGCTCAGAGTCGTAGAGTATCACAGATGTAACTACTCTGGCTAAGAGCCGGCGACGGCTGTATCTTGGTTCCCCATGGTTTGGCATGATGCGCATGTAGATTATTCTCTCTTGAGGCCTTGCCAGTAACATATTCCAGGTGTTCATTAAAGGAAAGCCTTATATCAATCATGATGCCTAGGTATTTAATGGCGTGCTTCGATGTAATCTGGTGTCCTCCTATCGTAAGAGTGATTGTTTCTCTCTTCTTTCTGCTACTGATTAGTACCGCTTCTGTTTTATGTTCTGCCAGCTCTAAACCCATAGATTGCAGCCAGGGATGAACTATTCCAATTGTGTCATTGCTTAGTTGAATCACTTCTTCCAGTAGCTTGGCGACCACGACTATCGCAACACCATCGGCGAATTACACAATCGTAGCTTCTTCTGGTAATTGTATGTTGAGTATCTTATCATACATAACATTCCAGAGGAGTGGGCCCAACACAGATCCCTGCGGAACCCCTCTTGTCACAGCATACTTCTTGGAACCATAATCTCTGTCATATATCAGGATCCTTAGGCTGAAATAATCCGTCACTATCTTCATGATGTATGTTGGTATCCTCCTACTTGGAAGGGCTTCCAGTATGTGGTTCCAGTTTGCGGAGTTAAATGCATTTCGGACATCAAGTGTGATTACTGCACAGTACCGTTAGCACCGCCTCTCCATCTTCTGCCGTCTATGGCTTCTTTTGCTGTGTTGGTTGTAATTACGGATTTCATCTATTGTGGAGCATGACCTTCGGAAACCATACTGAAGCTCTGCTAGTCCACCCGCATTTCCGATGGCTACTTCCAGCCTATTGGTAATGATACGCTCTAGAAGTTTTCTAGCATACAGAGGGGACAAAATGACTATGGATCTCCAGATCCATTGCTTCCTTAGGGGATCAGTAAAAGGTTTTGCTCCTTCCACCTCTCTGGGAATACACCTTCACTCCAACTCGTGTTCGTCCGGCAAGGTCAGCTGAAGATATTTTGGCACCGTAGCTGAGAGTGTAACTGAAAGCCATTTCGAGACGAACACAGGAATTGGGCCTATCCGCAACCACTTTGCACCGCATTTTGCATATAGACCTTGGCCTACATGCTTATAAGTTCCAGTTGACACAAGAATTGAATTCAGCAGACTACGCACAAAGCCGTACTTTCGCTGATTGGGTGCTGGAAATGAATAAACAAGATCATAATTTTTTACAAAACATTATTCTGAGTGATGATGTTCATTTCTATTTGTCTGGGTACGTAAACAAACAAAACTGTCACATCTGAGGCTCGGAAAACCCAAGAGAAATACTGGAACAACCTCTCCATCCACAACGAGTGACAGTTTGATGCGGTGTCATCGGGTCATATTTTTTTCGAAAATGATGCTGGTGCGCCCGTTTCAGTGAATGGATTGCGTTACCGAACGATATTGCTATGGACATGGACGACTGTTGGCTCTATTGCGTGACAAATTTCCTGGACGTGTGATTTCTCAAAATGGAAACTTCAATTGGCCGTCGAGATCGTACGATTATGTTAAGGATAAAATCTAAGCCAATGCTCCACCAACGATTTATGAACGAAAATAAAATATCAGAGCTGTTATTTGCAAAATACAGCCGCAATTATGCGAAAACGTGATGAAAAATTTCGTCAAAAGAATGACTATTTATAGGCAGAGCCCAGGCGGATATTTGGCAGATATTGTATTCCATTACTAACCTCAGAGTTTGTACTTTAGATTAAAATAAAAATGTTGCGTTTTTCCATTGATTTAAAATGACACTTCTTGTTGGATGACCCTATATAGTATATTGCGAGATAGGAATATCTTCCTAAGAGGCAATACATTTTATTTACTCGTACATATCATAGGTATGTTTTTTCTTGACATGAGTCTTTCAGCGCAGTTTCACGTCAAGAGTCATGCCTAAGTACTTAGCTGAGTTCGAGTAAAGAACTGCATTGGAATTTATGTACAAAGGTATGTGTTGTATATTTTTATTTGTGAAGTTTACATGAACTGATTTCAGTTCATTTAATTTTATTTGGCATTTTTTGATCGCCATCTATTACCAGCATCTGTAAGGAAATGAGCAAAGATTCTACCCTTAAGGGTCCCTAACGGAATGTTGACATCCTCCGCACGGGAGCAGTCAAGGGCAGATCCCTGCCTCGCCAATTCATCAGCCCTTTCGTTTTCGTCAATGTTACTATGACCAGGCATCCAGATGAGGCTGATCCTAGACCGATGACCTACCCCGCAGTCCATTTTCGACCCGTCAGTGAAAATGGTTGTTTTGAACTCGTTAGTTACCGTGCCACATTTCCATTCCGCCCTGGAAGGGAATCTCACAGTGACATCATTTCGAAAGTTCACCCTGGGAATTATGTAGTCGCACGGATTTGCCGCCAACTCCCGAGGTAGCAGGTTAAGGATGCTGTTGTGGCCATAGAGACTATCGCACCAGCTACCTGTTTCTCTTAATCTAACCCCACTACATGCTGATATGTACTGTAACATAATGTAGCATAATAACTACGCCCTCGAACAGGCAACAAATTCCGAAGTGTCTTTTCATTGCTTTCTTTTGAGGTTCGTGTCTGAAATTAGTCACCACAGCTCGGATAATATCGCGGATAAAAGAGAACAAGAGAGAATTTGTTGCCTGTTCGAAATGATTGTCATAATTTTTAGGGATTTTGTTTTTAGGTATTTTTGTTTTTGGTCGAAGAATTTGCTAGAAGTTTCTGGCTATCAGAAACTTCTGCTATATAAGGACAGATGGCGATCAAAAAAAAGACACAGTTGGTTTAGAACCGTGGCGAAGAGATTGGAAAAGTGATAATGGGTGAAGTTGTAATTTGGTGATAAATTGAAAGTTGAGAGTGAACAAGAAAAAGTAATTAGTTTGGATTTGTAAATTAAGTAATTGAAAGGAGATAAAGTGATTTGAGAGGAAAGAGACCTTGTAAGAAAAGAATTTGCGAAGAATAGTATAGTGTGAACTTGAATTGTTCTATAGAGTAGAAAATAAAGAAATAAATTTCACAGAATATCGTTTTATCTACTCGAGCCGTAGCCGGCATATTACATTGGTGTCAGAAGCTGGGATAAAACTTATTCTGTGAATAACTATTTCCGTGGTGTGAAATTGCACAAGAAAAAAAAAAAAAAAAAAAACGATTTCTGCGTTGAGTTAATTAGTTGCGCAAAAATGGGTCGCAAGTTGGGAAAACTAACTATAATTCAACTAAAGGCAGAACTCAGTAAGCGGAATCTCGACACAACTGGGGGAAAAGATGCCCTACTGATTCGTCTGGAAGAAGCAGTAACGCAGGAAGGTGAAAATCCGCATGACATAGAGTTTGACGTGGAAGAGGAACCAGCAAGTACAGTAGCCGACCCGGGTATAACAAGTCTGCTCCTGCAACTTAAGTTAGTCATGGACGAACAAAAGAAAGCAATAGAAGATCAAAGTCATAAGCTCGATGACCAAAGGAATTCTCTAGAACTTAAGTTGGACGAACAAAAGAATTCTCTAGAACTTAAGATGGACGAACAAAAGAATTCTCTAGATGCTCTGGAAAGTAAACTTGATGAGCAAAACAAGAACTTGGAATCCAAATTCGAAGTGATCGAAGAGAAAATCGAGAAGGTAGAGACGCAACTCGAAAAAGTCGAAACTAGATTCGATGAAAACTTTGAGAAGCATGAAACTCAGTTCGGGAAAATAGAGACTCAGTTCGAAAAAGTAGAAAAACAAGTCGAAAATCTTACTAAGGAACTCAGCAACGTGAAGAGACAGAAAGCACGGGAATATTCCACCGACGGTCTGAGAAGAAAGGAGATGCAGCCTCCTATCTTCGATGGTCAAACATCATGGCCAATTTATAAAAGGCAATTCGAAGCGGCCGCAATGACCAATAGCTGGGACGATGAAGAGAAGTCCATTGCACTCACACTTGCACTGAGGGGTCCAGCTGCGGAGCTCTTGCAGACCATCCCGGAAGATAAACAGCAGAACTACGACTCTCTGGTTCAGGCTATCGAAATGCGGTTTGGGGATGAACACATGCAGCAGGTGTACAGGGTTCAGCTGCGTAGTCGAGTCCAAAAAAGGGGGGAAACGCTCCAACAGTTGCAAGCGGATATAGAGCGACTAGCCCATCTTTCATACCCTAAAGCCGGTGAGGAGCTTATCAACGAAATGGCGGTGGAAGCTTTTATTCAGGCCATAGAGGACAGACAACTGCAAATGGCTGTAAGGATGGCTGAAAAGCGAACACTCCCCGAGGCATTGGCATTCGCTTTGTCAATGAAGGCTGCGGACCAAGCATACCAGGGAATACACCGTGTCAGGGAAATGTCCGTCGTGGAATGCTCATGCCAGAGAACAGCCGTCATGGATGAAGACAGAGCTCGCGGAAGTCAAATCCGTTGCTGGAATTGCAACCAAACCGGACACCTACAACGGCAGTGCAGAAGTGCACCTAGACGAGGAAATTGTCCACATTGCGGAAGTAGGAGAAGCAGAGAGGAAGCATCCTGTCGGTCAGACTTCCCAAAACCAGCAGTCGGGAGATGCGTAAGGACCAACTTCGCGGGGCAGAAGTTGGTTACTGGAATCGAGGCCCCCAGGACCACCATTCAAGTTTCGCAAACCAAACGGGGTAACAAGAGCCTGACAGTGGAGGCACTAATCAACGAGAAGAAGTGCGTAGCCACCATCGACACAGGTGCCACTGCCTCCATTGTAAGAAGAGATATCGTCAAAAGCTCCTGGCTGCACAACACCAACAGCTACTGCCTGAAGACTGCAACAGGGGAAATGGCGAAGGTATTTGGAGAAGTTCGACTTACGATTACTCTGGCAGGACTGACGTTCTCCCATGCGTTTCTGGTGGCAGATATATGCGACGAGTGCATCATCGGAGTAGACTTCATGAAAGCAAATGAAGTAATCTTGGACATCGGGATGCAAGTACTGAGGTATCGAAATGTGGAGATTCCGATGGTGTACGGAAATGAGAATGCCGTAACTCTCAGGACAGTCATCAGCAAAGACGAAGTTTTGCCGCCGTCTTCAGAGACAATCATTTGGACGAAGCTGGAAGGTGATCTTGGGAGCCACCGATTCTACATAGTAGAACCAGACCCAGAGAAGAATTCTCAAGACTACATCGTGGGAAAGACGTTAGTCGAACCAAAGAACACCATGGTTCCAGTAAGAGTTTTGAACGCAAGACCACACACTGTCAAACTAAGGCGAGGGGAGGTGACTGGAAAATGCACGCCGATTACCGCCGTCGCAACAATATCTGAACGTGATGCTCCAAAACCTCTCCCATCACCTTGGACAGCGGAAACGAGAGAGACGATTCTCCAGTCCAGTGAGCTGAATCAGGAGCAGCGAACTATGGCAGAGAATCTTATCAATGAGTACGCTGATGTATTTGCCTCACAGGACGGTGAATACGGCCGAACACACCTGGTAGAACATCGAATAGACACTGGTGATACTAGACCAATTCGTCAGCCTGCTAGGCGCCTTCCATTGGCAAAGCAGACAGAAGTTGCAGAGATGGTGTCGGCAATGGAGAAAGAAGGTCTGATTGAAAGTTCCAAAAGTCCGTGGGCATCACCGGTTGTACTGGTTAAGAAGAAAGATGGCAGCACGCGGTTCTGCGTGGACTATCGGCAGCTCAATTACGTCACCAAGAAAGACAGCTACCCTCTGCCACGGATTGACGACACGCTAGACACACTATCAGGAGCCCGATGGTTTTCCACTCTCGACTTGAAGAGTGGCTACTGGCAGGTACAGATCCATCCAGAAGACCGGGAGAAAACCGCCTTCACCGCAGGAAATGGGCTATGGCAATTCACGGTAATGCCATTCGGGCTGTGCAATGCTCCGGCGACTTTCGAGCGATTGATGGAATGTGTCCTGCAAGGGTTAACATGGAAAACCTGTTTGGTATACTTGGATGATGTCATCGTCGTAGGAAAAACGTTTGCGCAACACCGAGACAATCTAAGGGATGTATTTCAAAGGCTTCGAAGTGCCCACCTGAAGCTCAACCCCAAGAAGTGCGCCCTGTTTAGAGCGGAAGTCAAGTACCTGGGACACATAATTTCAGCGAAAGGAGTGAGAACCGATCCGGAGAAGGTCGAAGCGGTGAAAAACTGGCCAGTCCCCAAAGACAAACACCAACTAAGGAGCTTCCTGGGCCTAGCCACCTACTACAGACGGTTCGTGAAGGATTTTGCCGGGATCGCAAAGAACCTGCACCAGTTGACGGAAAAGGGAAAACAATTCAAATGGTCACTTGAGTGCGAGAAGAGCTTCAAGGCACTTAAACAACGGCTATGCGATGCCCCGATACTGGCTTACCCCACTCCCGGGGAAACGTTCGTTGTGGATGCAGATGCTAGTAATGTCGGGGTAGGAGCCGTACTCTCCCAGGTGCATGACGGCCAAGAGAAGGTGGTTGCGTACTTCAGCAAGGTGCTCTCTAAGCCAGAAAGGAACTACTGCGTGACAAGGCGGGAACTTCTAGCTTTGATCTTGGCTACGAAGCATTTTCACAAATACCTCTACGGGAGGAAGTTCGTTCTTCGCACAGACCATGCAGCCTTAAAATGGCTATTACAGTTCAAGAGTCCTGAGGGTCAGGTCGCAAGATGGATCGAAAGGCTGCAAATCTACGACTACGAAATACAGCATCGTAAAGGAAAACTCCACTCTAATGCGGATGCACTGTCCCGGAGACCATGCAGAACGGATTGTAAACATTGTGCGCGTCAGGAAGAACGGGAGCTGGTTTCCATCCAAAGAATGAGAGCCGAACCTATCGCCGGCTGGAGCGTAGATGAGATCCGGAACGCTCAGAAGGAAGACTCGGATATCGAGCCGATTCTGGCCTGGAAGGAGAACATGGAGAAACCGGATCATCAGGACATCTCTCACAGAAGCCCGACCTTAAAGGCATATTTTGCGCAGTGGGACTCCCTCCATGTCCAAGAAGGTGTTCTGAGAAGAAAATGGGAATCCTCCGACGGAAAGTCGTTTGTAATGCAGCTTGTCGTACCACGGACGAGGGTCAAGGAGGTGTTACAGGAAATGCATGGCGGGGCGACCGGAGGCCACTTGGGAGTGAATAAGACGTTAGAAAAGGTACGAGAACGTTTTTATTGGTTAAAAGCGAAGGAAGATATCGAAGACTGGTGCAGAAAATGCGACGTGTGTGCAGCTAGCAAGGGTCCGAGAATCAAAACTCGAGGTAAGATGCACCAATACAACGTGGGAGCACCTTTCGAACGAATCGCCATTGACATCGCAGGGCCCTTTCCGGAAACCGACAATGGTAATCGGTATATCCTCGTAGTGATGGACTACTTCAGTAAGTGGCCGGAAGCGTTTCCGATCCCTAACCAGGAAGCCAGAACCGTGGCGGAGCAGATCGTCTACAATTGGGTTAGCAGATTCGGTGTGCCCTTGGAATTGCATTCTGACCAAGGGCGGAACTTCGAGTCAAGAATCTTCCAAGAGATGTGTCAACTACTCGGAATCAAAAAGACAAGGACAACCCCGCTTCATCCACAGTCGGACGGTATGGTGGAGCGTTTCAATAGGACTTTGGACGAACATCTCTCGAAGGTCGTAGGTGACTACCAACGGGATTGGGACCGGCAGATTCCCTTGTTTTTGATGGCCTATAGAAGTGCCGTGCATAGCACTACTCGACATACGCCGTTCGAAATCTTATTTGGTGGAATAGCTCGTTTACCCAGTGAGGTGAAATTTGGATCTCCTACCAATGAGCCCAGAACTGAAGAAGAGTACGTGGCGGACCTGAGGGAAAGGCTTAGGGACATACACCAAAGGACCAGAAGCCAGATTAAGATGACGAGCGACCGCATGAAGACCAGGTATGATGCCAAGGCAACAACGTCAGGATTCCAGGAAGGAGATCTAGTGTGGCTGTATAATCCCCATCGCCAAAAGGGGAAATCACCTAAGTTGCAGCAGAACTGGGAGGGTCCCTACAGAATAATAGCCCGCATCAACGATGTTGTCTACCGCATCCAGCGAGGACCAAGGGCCAAAATGAAAGTGGTTCATGTGGACCGACTGAGTCGATACAATGGCCGAAGTGAGGACACACTTGTTCGGGACGAACAAGTCTAAGAGGAGGGCAGTGTAACATAATGTAGCATAATAACTACGCCCTCGAACAGGCAACAAATTCCGAAGTGTCTTTTCATTGCTTTCTTTTGAGGTTCGTGTCTGAAATTAGTCACCACAGCTCGGATAATATCGCGGATAAAAGAGAACAAGAGAGAATTTGTTGCCTGTTCGAAATGATTGTCATAATTTTTAGGGATTTTGTTTTTAGGTATTTTTGTTTTTGGTCGAAGAATTTGCTAGAAGTTTCTGGCTATCAGAAACTTCTGCTATATAAGGACAGATGGCGATCAAAAAAAAGACACAGTTGGTTTAGAACCGTGGCGAAGAGATTGGAAAAGTGATAATGGGTGAAGTTGTAATTTGGTGATAAATTGAAAGTTGAGAGTGAACAAGAAAAAGTAATTAGTTTGGATTTGTAAATTAAGTAATTGAAAGGAGATAAAGTGATTTGAGAGGAAAGAGACCTTGTAAGAGAAGAATTTGCGAAGAATAGTATAGTGTGAACTTGAATTGTTCTATAGAGTAGAAAATAAAGAAATAAATTTCACAGAATATCGTTTTATCTACTCGAGCCGTAGCCGGCATATTACAGTACTTTATATGAAGGTCGAGTGGTATAAGGTGACGGATTACGTTTAAGGCTTCAGGTGGGCATGTTCTCATCGCCTTTGTACTTTGTTGATGAGCTTTGTAATGTATGCTTTATTAACCGCCGGCCACCAAACTAGCGATCCATAGGAAAGAATAGGACGCACCACCGCAGTATAGATCCAAATGACCATCTTCATTCTAAATAATAGCTGCATTATAATAACTCTAGAATAGCTGAGTATCGTTTTGGGTGATACTTTTGCAGCTTGCGGACTAGCTTTTTGTGCCACACTTTATTAAAAGCTTGTGTTACATCAAGGAAAATGGTAGACTATATTCTTTTCTTTTCTAAAGGCTGAACTATAATAGTAGAATGCTTTCATACGACCACTTCCGAAACAGAGCGAATAAACAGGATTTGTATTGTGTGACCATAATAGCTTTTTGCTTCGATTCGTTAAGTTTCGTTCACTTTTGCTCACTTACGAAAGAGCGAATGAAAACTTGACAAGCGGTCCCCCATCTAAGTACTAACAGCGCCCGATGGTGCTTGATTTCGGTGATCGGACGAGAACTTTTGCTTCCGAACACATACGCCTATTATGGGCTACTTGAGCAATTGACAGTACTGAAGGAAACTTAACGTAGAATTATGACATTAGCTTCCGATTGCTTCCGACTATTATAGTTCAGCCTTAATGCCTGAAACACAATGATGCGTTGGTGCTACCGTTCTCCCGATACGTTGAGAGTGCTTCAAGGGATGCGTTGAATGACATACTCAAATTTATCAGCTTGTTGTCTCACAAATTTGCTGAAATAAACAAAAAACTTTGATGCGAACTGTCAGAACGCACACAAAAGTTCAACACAGTCGAACTTTTTCAAGAGAGCATGTGTTTGCTACGTAATAATACGTAGCTCTAATTTTCTCTCATTCGTAAAAAACGGTAGCACGACGCAGCATTGTGACTGGTGCTATTGTATTCCTTTGGTTGAACATTAAACGTCATTCGATGGTAGCACCAACGCATCATTGTGTTTCAGGCATAATGCTTTTTCTATTTTATCAGTGGAGTGACGTTCGAACCTGCATCGCGTGCGGTATCTCAGCTCCCATCGCGTTCGGAAAAAAAAAGATAAAGAAAAAAATAAATGAGAAAAAAAAAGAGTTGGCCCTGTATTTCGATTAAATTTAATTTAATTCAGTTGTGTGAATCAATCAAAATTCAGTGCGGCAAAATGAGATCTTCCATCCGCCATCCCTCTACTCCCCCACACACAAATGCAAGTCTTTACTGGCGCTGCTGCTGCATCGTTGATGTAGCGGGCTGGTTTCTATTGCATTTTGCTTTGTTGTTTTGTTTTTCTTTTTTCTTTTTTTTTTCTGTACGCGTGCAAATGAATGCCCGTTAACTTATAATTGATATATTTACGTGTTAACTTTGCTGCGAAGGCCCAACACTGACAGCAAAGTTCATACAGAATTCATTATTTATAAGTTTCCGAGTATTTATTTGTTTGTTGAGTATAAATTTGTGAAGTTTTTGCATATTGTAAGTGTCAAAATGGAAGTATTTGAGGTCGCGTTGGCTAATATTCGTGAAACACTTAGTGAAACCCAGCTGCGCAATGACACTGATCCTAGTGAATTTGCCATAGCGTTTTATACATTGGTGCCATTATTTGTGTCACATAGAGGTATCGCGCTCTATGTTAATAACGAATTGAGTGCAGCCCCAATTCGGGAGCTCAGACGACACCTTTCAATTCTTCTGGGTCAAATTTACAATAGGGAAGCACACAATTCACTTCTGCCTCCTGTATAGAACCCTCAGCTCAGAAAAAGAACGGACATATGACCACTTCGACATAACTTCTGAGTCTATAACTATGATAGTATCCTTTCCCGTAACCCCTTAACGGAAATTGTTGTTGCGGGAGATTTCAATGTTCGCAATACTGTGATAGTTGACTTCGCCACTCTGGACCAACAACACCTGAAGGTCGTTACACAAAGATCTTCGCTGAGTCAAAGCGACACGCATTCCTGACGTTGACAGTCAAGAATAAAACACGCTTGATCTGTTTTTAACTTCCCTTCCGAATCAATATTCCATCACAGTTTCTGCGCCACTTGGTAGGTCGGATCATTTTTCTATAAATTGCACGTGTGAAAGGGGATATGAATACCCTTATACTAATTTTAGGACACGGGCGTTTTGTGGAAAGGGAAAAAAACAGATTATTATTAAGTTTCAGTGAACTCCAAGGGTGGCGTCCAGATAACTGGGGAGTATTTTTGTATAGTCGTTGTTTATGATTCACAGTATTTTTTTACGTCCTCCTGATGTCATCATAACGATCATTGTCTGATGTCAGCAAAATTCTCGTACAAACACCTGCATTCAACTAGAAAAAAGTACCCCAGAAGAACAATGTGGCAATATGAGAATGCTGATTGGAGCGATCTAAATTTGTTCTTAAAATTTTTCAATTGGTCTCTATGCTTCCTCGATAGAAACGTGAATGCCGCACCTGACATGATAACAGACCTAATATTACTTGAAATACGCTCCTTCATTCCAAGTAAATCAGTTAGCCTTAAACCAAAAGAAGAAAAATGGTTTAATCCCGACTTGTAAAGCTGCCGAAGGAAGAGGCTTTTAAGCTATGGCGGCAAACACTATCTGAGGAAAACCGTAGTCTCTTTAAATGGGCTCGAAATGACTGCAGCGTCATTCTAAGATATTTGAAATTCCAACCAGACCAGAAAGTGAGGCAAACAATACTGCAATGTCCCAAAGGCAGCAAATCCTTTTGGTCTTTCGTTAAAAGAATTAAAGGCCATCCCAGCACTTGTCTTCAACGACAAACAAATCACGGACTCGAAAGAGAGCTAATCTGCTAGCTGCAATATTCGCAGCAAATTTCACCTTACCTAACAGCTCTCTATCTCTCCACCTATGCTGAACCCGGTTCAATATTCTTTGGGACAGACATTTTTTCGAACCCGTTCAGTAGCGCGAGTTCTTAAAGATCTCAATTGTAATAAATCAACAGGTCCAGTTGGGATGCCTCCCCTTGTTTTGAAGAGGTGTTATTCTACCCTTGCCAAACCTCTACGAAAGCTCTTCCACTTATCGTACTCTACAGGTGTCTTTCCTGATACGTGAAAACTTGCGCACGTCAAACCAATTCCCAAAAAGGCCGATAAAACCCCCCTTTCTAACTACCGACCCATAGCATTAACGTCAGTGCTCTCGAAGGTCATGGTGAGAGCACTGTCAATTTCCAACTTATGAGATATCTCGAAACAAATCATCATCAACATGGTGAATGTAAAGTAGTTGCTCTCAATATATCCATAGCCTTTGATAGAGTGTGGCATAGCGCTCTCATAAATAAGCTTTAATCTTATGGTGTTTGTGGTATCTTCTCAAAATGGATTGCGAGCTGTTTAATTAGTCAATCAATACTTGTATAGGTTCTATTAGATGGATGTACTTCTACCCCCTTTTCAACTAATGCTGGTGTACCCCAGGATTCAGTCCTCTCTCCGACCCTTTTTCTAATATTTATCAACGACCTTCTCTCTCTTACTCGCAATTCAATCCATTTTTTCGCGGATGACAGCACCCTTGACTTCGCTTATTCTTTATCGACTCCACGACTAAGGCCCCAAGTTATCGAATCTGAGCGACAGCGAATGTCTACCGAATTCAACTCTGACATTGATGCAACCATTAACTGGGGTGTGAAAAACCGAGTTGAGTTCAACTCGTCAAAAACTCAGTACTGCCTCCTGTCTCTCAACCGGGATACTAACGTAGCCGATCTCAAAATGAACGGAGTTGATTTTGAGGAATCTAATGGTTTATCAATGCTTAGCATGCATGTTAGCTCAGACCTTCGTTGGAATCAGCAGATAGCAGATGCTGCTAAAGCTGGAGCTAGATGCCTCAGGTTCCTCAAAAAATGTAAACGATTTTTCACTCCCATAGATTTGGCTACAATCTATAAAGCTTACATTCGTCCGAGACTTAAATATAACTCGCATATTTGGGTGGGTGTTCCCACCACATACCTGAGTTTACTCGATCGTGGTCAGCGACAAGCATGTAGGCTAATTGGTGATCAGTCCATTTGCAATCAAATTCCCTCACTCGAACACCGCCGGAATGTTGGATGCTTAGCGCACCACCACAAGTGTTCGGATGAAATCTATAGTCATATCCCACCAGTTCGTCCTATTTCCTATTTCTAAAGCCAAATTGATGGATTGGTATCAATGTCTTTTTTCCTATGATCGGATGGAAAAATTTCAGAAGAATTTTTTTGAATAGCTTAGACAGTATTGACAGCAAGAGGATCGGACGATATAAGGTAACGTCACTAGGTAATTTACCAGATTTTGGTACCATAATTACTTCCGTGACTGTCCACATACGTGCAACATACCTTAGTGTTCGAATGCTCCATTTATTATCTGTTTTAGTTTCTTCATACCTTTTTTGGAATTTCAAATCAAACCATGGATTTTGTCGACCATTTCTGGTGTGGTGACCTCAATTGGGCGACCAGAACATTCGGCGTCCCTTGTGCTTGAACGACCGCATCGAAATTGAATAAACCAGTGGTGAATGGTTCCAATCGATGGTGAAGAGCTTTTGTTTGGTTTGCGTGATAGTTTTTTCTCGCAAAAAATAGTGTTTAATGAGAACTTGAAATTCACTTTTTTCCATTTTAACGAAAATGCTAGTAGGCGTCTATATAAAATGGCTGCCACAACAATACTATTTGACAGATCTGTCTGAAAATTTGGGTGCGTTCTTTTGAAAGATGATTCTTAACAAAAAAAAAATTAAATTTAAGGTGACGACACAATTTGTGTTAATTTTCAGGACTTATTGACCACCCTCGTAGGGAAACAAGTTATTCAGAATATAAACAAAATAGTTTTCAGCCTCCAAACTAAATGAATTATTATTTTTTTTGGAAGGTTTCAAGATTGTTTTTTAGATTTTAATTTATCATTAATCTTCTCCCATTTTCAAGAATTTCAATAACTGTTCTTGAAGTTATTGTCAAAACTATTAGGTGCGCAACTAAGTTCTCGCTGATTCTTTGATGAAAATCCAACTTTATTGTGAAAAAATGGTTACAAATGAATCATTCAAAGTATTGCCAACCAGATAGGTTTTAACGGGTTTGGCAACGTGAGGCCGAGCGTTGTCATGCTGTAGAATCACTTTTTCGTGCCTCTGCTCGTATTGTGGCCGTTTTTCGCGCAGTGCTCGACTCAATCGCATCAATTGAAGACAATATCGTTCCCCAGTGATGGTTTCGTTGGGTCTCAATATTTCATAATAAATGACATCGACCTGGTCCCACCAAATACACAGCATAATCTTCGCAGCGTGAATATTCGGCCGAGCCGACGACGGTCGTCAACATCGAAATCACCGTCTTTGAAGCGACGGAACCAATCACGGCACGTTGTTTCACTTAGAGCAGCATCTCCGTAAACTTTTTGGAGCTCTCGATGCACTTCAGCCGCCGTTTTCTTCGAAAATCAACACTTCCCGCAAATGACGATTATTTGGCACAAAATCAGACATTTTCACACAACCAAAAGTATATGACGTCAGAACAAAATCACTAATGTGTCAAAACAGTTTGTTTACCATATGTCTAAGCTCAGTTCATGACGTTTTAGATATGTCAAAATCGACCAGCACTTACTGCTGGAGCCATCTAATGACAGACAGAGAACTTAGTTGCGCACCTAATATCATATTACTTCAGCTTATTTTCTGTACAACAATACTGGGAAAATATCTGCAGAGACTCAAATTTGCCTCCAAAATTATTTGATTTCCATCTGCCCAAGATATCAAAATAAAATGCTCTTTTTTTCAAGACTGATAGATTGGAGGGACACAACTATAGATTTCATTAGAATGTTTGTGATGGAAGTACCGGAACTCCCGAGGGAGGGAATTTGATGAGGGAATGAAAATGACTATCGATCAATCTATATGATTGTCCCTGAACACAATCTAGCAAACTTGCGAGTAAGCCTGTGGTGGGAGCTCTGGCACTAATATTTAGAGAAATTCGAGGCATCCATCCATCCATCTTTAGCATTCATTCATTTATAGTTTTCCTACGTTAGCATCCCGCTTCAGAGACAACGACAGCACCGAGATGAATTCATCAATATTAGAGTTGAGTTCTCTAGACATTCACTATCTCTGGAACTCCAATTCCTAGTGACAATATGCAATCTTGTCGTGGCCAGCTTTGTTTTAGATATGACACTTAGCATAGGCACTTGTATCCCACTAGAAAATATTCTGAATCACTCTGGCGATGACATTTACGAATTCTATGAATAGCAACTGGTTTAGTACCGCAGCGAAATAGTCCTTCCACTTTGTGAGCTGATCCTCATCTGGGATCAGCAAGCAACTATCCAGACTCTTCATTGAGTGCTGTTAGGTTTTATTTATGATTACTTCTTTGTGTTCCTACTTGAGTTTCCACTGTCACATTTATTTCCTCTCCAGCTTGTAAATAAAGGGCTTTAATGCGGTTTCGTTCATGGAATACAACACTACTCTGAATTTGCTTCTTCGTCAAGAAGTACTTGTGTTCTAGCCAGTGTTGCAATTAACCTTCAATTAAAAATAAAAACTGTAAATTTCCAAGATAAAAACTGGGAAAAACTCACCGCCTTTCAAGATTAGAGAGATATTCCATGTTCGTATCGACAACCAAAAGCAGACGTGATAACGAATAACTCAAATACTCCATACATAAATATATGTATGTATCTATACACTGATGATAAAGTAACGGCACTGAACATCAATTCGTAGACCATGCCAGATACTTGGGGGTCATTCTTAACAGGAAACTAAGTTGTAAACTGAATATAAAGGGTCTTTCATTAAGCGCTTCCTATTTTTAAATTTAAATAAACCAAAGTGTATGTGAGATATCATCGAAATTTTTTATTCGTTTGAAAGGCCTATCGATGCCATTATATATGGAGTATAATATTGTTCAAATATCCACCGCGGCTTCTCTGGGTGGCGCGCATCCGAAATGTCCAATTTGCCGTGACTCTGCCGCATAAATCAGGCGGAATTTGACCGATGGCATGGGTTATGTTGGCTTTGAGGGCCGCTGTGGTTTGTGGCTTATTCGCATAGACCTGCGACTCCAGAAAACCCCACAAGAAAAAGTCTAACGGGGTCAAATCGCACGATCTCGGTGACCAGTTCACATCACCTTCACATGAGATGACCATGCCCTCGAATCGTTCGTGCAGAATTTCCAATGTAGCGTGAGCTGTGTGGCACGTAGCGCCGTCCTTTTGAAACCACATGTCATTGGTCTCCTTTTGAGG